>OX638101.1:17485630-18685630 GCA_951804965.1 Horisme vitalbata | reverse complement strand
TAGCGTAATTTGTAGCAGGGTCGTAGTTAATAATATTACCTACTATTTTATTTATGTAAATATATAAAGGAGGCTGTTTTGGAGAGAGGCAGATGGAGGGAGCTGCATCAATTGACGCTGACAAGAGCACAGCTCTTAAATAAACGATAATGATGATGTTATTTATTTTATAAATATTCAATACATGTTATTTATGATTTGATTCGGTTTGTCCACTGCACGTGTTTTCAAGAACGAACGACGCGATTCATCGCCGTCGGGGTTTTTATTCAGAACACGAGGAGAGGTTTTATTTGAATCGCAAAACGTTTAAAACGAAGTGCATTTTAATTGGACGTGCACCACTTCATTTAGAACTTAATTAGTTTCTTGAAGACAATGGAATTCAGTTACTGCTTCTTCCTTTTAAATTTCTCTTTCTTAGACTTGTCTATAGTTATTTTGGTCACTCTAATACATTGTATTGAATTAATTAGTATAGTGATCAAATAACCAAGCTTGTACTCTTAAATTTCAGCATTGCTTTTCTAGTTTCAATACTCGAGACTGAATGAAAAATGTCTTCCACTTGAGTCGAGAGCCACTTTGAGCTGTACTTGAGAGACCCGTTTGTAACGGGACAGCTCAGATATTCTATTTCCTGTCGATTTGATTTTACTTTTCAAAAGACAAGAGCAGCTCAAGTTCAATTAAACAAATAATAAAAGCTCATCCGTCTGTCCGGAAAATCACAATTCCAATTTCAACGTAGTGCTTTTCCGGTTTATTTTGAAAATACGGAAGTTGATGAGATTGCAAGTTTAAAACTGGCTTTTCTGCTTTAGTCGATATCCGGTACCGGTTTGTTTTGGAAATCCTGTTCGTATTGGGACAGCGCAGCTCGGTGCCGGTGTTTATAAAGACTCGCTGAGTTAACGACACAATTCAATTTGATTTTCCTTTTTCTCAGTAAATAGTGTTACTGGTTATTTTTTGGATGCTTTATTTTCGTTAAACACTATAGGTTGTAGATATAGGTCCTTATGGAAGTCTAGTAAACAATGCATAATTATGGCATGCCTTCGATTTGTTGGTTTTTAGTTCTTGAACATGCAGATTTTCTAACGAAAATAGTAATATAGTAGAACAGTATAGTAGAACATGATTGGGGCGCATGGCACACAATTAATTTAAGTCTAAAAATTAACTCTTTTTTTATATTGAATAAGCTTGCGTTTGAACACATCTCGTCTGATGGTAAGGGGAGATGCAGTCTCCGATGGAGCGCGCTTGCCTAGAAGAAAACTATTTCTATTCAATAAGGTAAAGAAAAATAATAAGCGAGTACCTATAAATTGCTATGGTTGTTTAACTCCGCATTCGAAACAATCAGGAATACAAAAATATTAGTGGCAAGCAATCTTTGACAGCGCACGGATTCCTGGGACGAAAATAGTTGCGACGATTCAATTTCAAATATGAAATTCACAAAATAGATAGAATTCAATCGTGCAAGCACTTTATTCGCTTTAAATATTTTAGCAAACGATTTCCAACTTTTATTGCATATTGTATTTATTTCAATATGAAACGGAGTACACTCGATTTCTCGGTGTACAAATCGATAATAAATTAAATTGGAAAACACAGGCTGTTATAATATATAATATATGTATAAGTTTTATAATTCTTCTACAAATTGGGTAAAGTAGTAAATACCCCTCGCTGTGCTCATAGCATATAATAGTCTTCTGCATCAGCGCTTAGGTATAGAGTAACTAAACAGATAAGTTTATGGTATTTAGAGCACATATCGGTGCATTCGTTCAATGTTTGGAGTGAAGCAGACGACACCTGTAAAGATTCTTTCAAACAAAAGCAAATATCGCTCCCATCAGTATATAATCGCAATCTTTTTTAAAAGTATCCTCAGCTTTTAATCCTATCCTCAGGATGGAGTTCTGCACCATTTGTTTTGTAAAATATAGCATTATGTTTTTGATATTGTTGTTTTATAGGCACGATTAGTGAAATTAAAGTACCAGTGTTTTTTAACTATGATCTCAAAAAAATTGCCTTGCACACATTATTTTATCACACAGCATCATGTAGCTCCAAACTAAGCAGAGCTTGTATTATGGGAGCCACATGATTGATATACTACAAAGATATTTTTTTTTATAAATACATACATAAATAGACTATAAATCGATTTTCCAGCTTTCACATCACACGACCGAAATGCAAGACATTTCGGTAACATTATTACTCAAAGAGATATAGAAAAGCCAAAATAAATAAAACTTTCTACACAGGCCCACAACACTTAGGAGAAGAATAAATATGCTGTATTTCAATGAATAAACATTAAATTGGAGTTGAACGGTAAGTCTTTCGAGGCTGCATAGGAATCGCAGTGGTTACTTTGCAAAACGCCTATTTA
This sequence comes from Horisme vitalbata, assembly GCA_951804965.1. Classification (NCBI taxonomy): domain Eukaryota; kingdom Metazoa; phylum Arthropoda; class Insecta; order Lepidoptera; family Geometridae; genus Horisme; species Horisme vitalbata. The sequence goes on along the minus strand of OX638101.1, from coordinate 18,683,208 downwards.
CTCCGCATTGACTAGTCATTTGAATACGAGCTGCAGCGGGCATGCCGAAGTTTGCATTAGAATACTTTAACAGAGCGTAGAAGTGTTTTTGAAATTGTACTGAATACGCAATTTATTTGCTTCGGTAACGGTTTGAAGTACACATTTTATATTTTTCACGGATTTAATTTGAGGTGTAACGGATACAGAAATCATTATTTTTTTATTTATTTATTTAATTAGGAAAACTAACCGCTAAACCATAAGATTATAGATAAAGGTATTACTAGAACAAGAAAGCCTTAAACAGTTTTCACATATAGAACGGTATTACAAAGAAAAAACAAACCAAAATAATGCATCCCAGCAGGGATTTATATTTACCTATCTATCTATGATATGAGTAAGAATTAAGAAGAAGTAAGTATGGAGTAGAAGAAGATTTAGTAATGATGAGCCATGTCAACTTAGAACATAAGTCAATTATCAGCCTATAGCAGTCCACTGCTGGACATAGGCCTCCCCTAATGAGCGCCAATGCACCCTGTCCTCAGCTCGACGCATCCAGCTTCTACCAGCAGCTTTTCGCAAATCGTCACTCCACCTAGCCGGAGGGCATCCTACACTACCAATTGCCAAGCCGCGGTCTCCACTCAAGAACTCGTTTACCCCAACTGTGATCGTTTCTTCTGCAGATATGGCCAGCCCACTGCCACTTAAGCTTGCTAATGCTCCAAGCTATGTCGACAACTCTGGTTCTATATAGGATAGTTTCGTTACGTCCAGAACTGTACAGAGTACAGAAATGTTAGGACGATATTGCATTCATCATCGCGGAAAGGACATGGATGATACGAGCTATAGAACAATAGAGTAGCAATAGAACCAGAAGATTGGCACGCACAGTGAGGCCTATACCCAGCAGTCGGTGTCAGGCTGCTGTTGATGATGATGAAGATAGTATTTTTATTCTTATGAGCGATTGGCCAGCTCTTGTGTAGGAGTTTTGAGGCCGCACGAAAGCCTCCGAGATGGCCGATTGAAGAAGACACATAAACATGATAATAGCAATGATGATACTAATCTTTCACAAGAGAAGTATTTGTACGCTACAAATAATATGGCGCCGTGCCATATTATTTGTAGTATAAGAGTCTAAAGTGTAAAGTACTTACTTGCTCTGTTATTAATTTTAAAATAGTTATTTCTGTTTAACTTAATAAAACTAACGTTAGTTTATTCAATAAAGTCTACATTATATATTTGTTCGTTCCAATATCTAAACTTTATTATCGCACTTCAATGTTCACCGAATTCAATCAATATTGCTAATTTCAATCAACACGGTTATAAAGTAAACCATGTTTTTCATTAAACCCGTAAGACGACACCTTGAAGCCGTTTAGAAATTGCCAAAACTCGGCGCTACCTTTTTACAGAACTTGCTTTAAGAATTTCGCTCGAATTTCTTAGTATTAAAGTACAAATTTTGTTGGGAAAGTTATTGTAGATGTTTATTTTGGTAATTTCTCAAGGTTCGTTCGAAATAGGCAATTAATGAATGCGCTAATCGGTAAAATAAGCCGCGATTGAAGGACGGCTGCGGCCGGGTTCGATTAGAGAGCAAATTTCGGGTCGGAGTGCGGTTGTGGTGAGGCACCGCTAGTGCCCTAATGGTACATTTAAATTGATAACGAATATGAGGAAGTTCAGTAAATTAATAGCAATAAAACAAGCTTAATCATGAGGTACTGAAAACACTAGCTTTGCTTCGCATGCTGCTCCTCCAAGGCCCGCAGTCAAAAGTGTTATTCATAAAATATAGGAAGAGTTAGAAGACCACACGGTCGGGATCCGATAATTGAAAAACCATGCGGTAGTTTATTGATATCAAATTAAATAATGAGGTTGTTTAGGATTCTGTATCTTTCATTAAGTTTATATTCTTGAATGCCCTGTATATTTTCTGTGTTAATCTACACAAAATGTATATAAATTGGTACGTATGTTTTTATCAAAATCACCGCATCAGACAATTACCTTATAAACAGTATTGTAAATACAAATCACGGATTAACTACAGTTAGTCACAGGTATCTGTTATTTTTCAGCGTGTTGTTCGAGCATTATATAACAAAAAATTAAATGAAAATACATAATTGGACCACTCTAGACAGTGGTTCCGAATTTAGTTTCACCATAATGTTATAAATGCAGTCAGCATAGTGTTATAACTTAAGAATAATATACATAAATCTATATTCTTCACTCTCTTCGAATAGCTAGTGATCAACTCTGGTGTCGGAGTTTTTAAGCCACACGAAGACCTCCGACATGGCTCAACGACTGAAGTCGGGACCAACATCTTAACGTGCCTTCCGCGATCATATCTAAATGCCACTAAACAGTCACCCATACAAGTAGTGAGCGGGCGGAGTGTTGCTTAACCAAAGTGATCTGGTAGGAACACCGAAATAAGCCACACCACGAGCGCTTCAGAAATCTACATGAATCCACAAAATAAACTGCTTTTAGAATCTACGCCAGAAACTATGTTATTTCATTGTCATTATAATTTAATTTATTTCATTTGACAAACAAACCGATACCGACATATAACCGATAACCGATGATAGAACATTTTGTAAGTTTCGAATTGTGAACCGAATAATAATATAAAAATGTGAATACTGAAACATGTACAGTTTCCAACTTCTTCTTTGTTCTCCGTCGCTTTCAGGCCAGGAAGAGCCGCGTGTGTCTTATGATAGATTATCAGCATCACACTACCAATAAGAGCACACGCAAGGCTCCCTCTGTGCCTTACTTTTATATCTTCTTTTCTTCTTCTCTTCCTGTTCTCTTCTTGTATCAAAAGACGGCTTCTGTGGCGCAGCGAGCGAAGGTCCGCCTGTGACGCAGAAGGTTGCGGGTTCGATTCTCGCCGCGGGACAAATGTTTGCATTATTTGTAGATATTTGTCTTAGGTTATCTTTTTTGTGTTTATTAGTCATGTGGCTCCCATACAAGCTCTGCTTAGTTTGGGGCTACATGATGCTGTGAGATAGAGTCCAGCATTAATTATTTATTATTTATCTATTAAAACCATTCTTTGAATATTAAAAGTATCAATCTATTTATAAATTATTCTATTCAGTTCTTTTTCATTTGCCATACATATGTATCTAACTCTATACAAACAAAATCTTTTTACTTGAACCACATGACTAATAAACACAAATAAGATAACCTAAGACAAAAAATATCTACCAATAATGCATACATTTGTCCCTCGGCGGGAATCGAACCCGCAACCTTCTGCGTCACAGGTGGACCTTCATTTAACAAATCTCAACAATTACTTAAAATATAAGTTCACATTAACTGAAGAGTCGAGTTTGAATCCCTTTTGAAACAAGTACTTAAGAATATCGTCATACGAGGTTACAGCGCCAGCGCCCCAGTCGGTCGCCGTCGGCCACTTGACTATAAGGAGGCCTAAAGGGCACCTCGACTCAAGTTAAATCGTTTGCGAATCAATATGGAGATCTCAAGCTCGACGAAGTTAAACGTTCAAAATATCTATTAATTTCATTTCATTTATTTCAACTTTAGGAACTTATAAGAACACTTAGTTACGTCAATAACTACATTACAAATTCACATTAAAAATATAAAAAATAACAAACAGATCAATAAACTTGGTACATAAAGGTATACAAAAAAGTTGTAGGTACTACCGGAAAAAACCAATGGTGTTACCAACTCAAATTAAATTTACTATTATACAATTTTTTTGCGGCTGTAAAGGGGCAGTGTCTTGGAGTTAAAAATAATAATAATTGATATACATTAAGTTTATTAATATACGTTGCCAAGTTATTCCTAAATTCTAATGAATATTCACATATTTTTTAACATATTTTTTACATTTTAATAATTTAAACCTAATCAATTTATTTTTTACAATTTTTTTTGTTTATCTGCATGTACCTAGGTAATTGATTTTGTTGCCTACTATATTCTTTGGGCGCTTTGGAATGTTTCTGTTAAGCCCACCTGTGTTTTATATGTAAAAAAAAGTCAAATAATCCTAATTGTAGATTATTAAAGTATCGTAAAATTGTCCCAATCTAACGCTTCTTTTAAATGGTACAAGCTTTTCAGTATAAGTTTTTTTAAGCGTCTTTTTAAAAAGATACAGAAAAATGCTTATATTTCGTTTGAGAGCTTGTTATATAATCTGATCCCATTTCTCAAAAACTATTTGAAGTTTTATTTTATCTACATTTCTGGGTTTGAAGTCTATTTCCATGTCTTGTATCATATCAATGGTTAGCTGACAATCATAAATATCGGTACATATATAAATATTACATGAATATAACTAAGTCTTGAATTTTTGAATACACTTATATAAAATTCAAATCTCATACGTTTTCTTATCCTAAACTTGGCATTTCAAGAACTTGCAAATCAAGCAGCTTTCAGTCGAGCATCTAGATACCGAAACTCAAATAACTTTGTAACTATTCAACCGATATCGAAAATGGTATGCGAAAGTTTGAGCTCTTCACGTGGAGTTTTAGCGTAACATTTCGTAAATAGTTGATTTAATATGGAACACCATTTTTTTCATCTTGAAGGACGGTTGCCAATTTTATTAAATTTTATTTCTAATGTATGTCGTTTAATATTCATGGTATTATAACCGATAAATGTTAGATAAAAGACACAAGAATTAGTGAAATGGAATAAAAGAAGATTGAACGGGAATTCTCTGATGGAGAAATTTGTGCGCCGATCGTTTTTTGTTATAGTCGCCATGGCTGTAGCAGAAAACAGGACCTGACCGAAGACTGGACGACTGGACTTATAAACCGTACTACGTTGCCTCATATTATAATGAACAATTATTATACTTGATACTGGCGAAATTGTGGATAACTATCCCAGAAGCCATTTAATAAAGAAGTGAAGTGAAGTGACTTTATTATGAGAATTTTATGTTTAAATATGTTCCTATAATAGTACTCGTACTAGAAGTACTAGTTCTTTGTGAAGGGTTCGGGGACCGGGGAAGTAATTCCACCATGCCTATTTCTGCCGTGAAGAAGCTGTGCTGCATTTCAGTTTGAAGGGTGTGAGTGCCGGTGAAATTACAGGAGCAAGAGGCTTATCACCTTCATGCCTCAAGTTGATGGACGCAGGGCGATGGCACGTTCGAAAAAAGCGTGATCTACAATGCAATGCTTTATAGGTACATAGGTTATGGGTACCACTTAACACCAGGTGGGCCATGCGCTTGTTCCATCTTAAAGTACCATAAAAAAAATGAATTAACAGTGGCGTCAATGTTTGCCCCTATATAAATACTTCTACATGCCGAGGTTCGTACCTTTATTTATCACATTCAATCCACAGCTAACTTCGTAGATAAAACTATAGTCCAAAGTTTCGAAATAAACTTTAGTGTGCCATACGTCTTTATAAAAGAGAATGTAGCGGTATTAGCGGAGTCAACGTCTATAAATCAGAGGTCTGGCCGCGCGGCCGTCCGGAAAACAGGGGCAAATAGATAACCGGGGGAAATTCCCACAAGAATATTACATGGAGAATATTACCGGGAACGAATAAATGGGAGGAGCTGGGGGTGATTTTTCTTACGTGATACTGCCATTGCAGATATGAAATAGATGATCGCGGTTGGAAGAGAAAACTATAAATGGACAAAAACGAACATCTGCATTATAAGGAAGATCGAATGGTAAATCGACTTCTGTGCAAAAGGAAGTGTTTATGACTCAATAAGGGTAGAAATCACTATGGGAAAATAAACATAATAGTGTAGTGGATTATTGAGTAAAGTAAACATTTATGTAAAGTGATTAAAGAACATATAAAAGTTTTGAGCGTGTACGCACTTTCGTTGTGGTCTCACACAACTTCAGGAGGTACTCATGTATTGGGAAAAATAGAAAATTATATAAAAAGCATAAGCTGAGTTTTTTATGCCAAGTTCTAAGTTTTATAGCAAAATCAGTGGTTGCTAGTGGAGTTATTGGCTCCGGCACTTTATGAAAGAATTGACGGCAAATCGGATCGGAGTGCACCGACAGGACGCCACTAATCCGATCTTCGACAAACAGGCTTCCCCGGCCTGGTGACCGCCGTAGCCAATTTATTACTCGCCAATTTAGCGGCCCCGGAAAATGAAGCATTGCTTGCAGATATTCAACAGTTTATATTTTTAAGTTTTCCTCAATAAACTTACTAGTGATATAATATCATCAACCCTAAATATTATATTTTTATCAAATTTAGTGAGGAAATCTTACATAAAACATAATAATTCTTATAAAATAAGAATAGAATAAGAATATGAATAATTTATTTAAAAAAATATGTTTGCCTTAAATTAACACGCTAACAGTTTATGGACTTACATTATTGGACGTAGCTATAATGTATACAATCCAATACCTTCCGTAAAATACAGAGTTACGGTGAGATGAGCTCTATACCCCAAAGGTGTAGGTGCAAATTATTTAAATGGAGTGACTGTAGCTTAATTAAAAAAAACAAACAAAAATAGACAATTAGTAGGAACAAAGATTTCGTTCGGTTAAGCTTAAGAAACTAAATAAAAACAGAAAACTATTATAGGTAAGTAAACAAGTGAAGTACATAATCAAAATAAAGCTAAGAAAAGTATTTAAGTAATTTATAATATAACAAATAAAGGAAAAACAGGTATAAATTATTAAATAGGTAGGTCGACAACAGGAACTGGCATCAAGAGACACATTAATATAATGTGTTATCTAAGAAGTGATGACAAGCAAGTTCTCTGTACCATCGTAGTCCTGAAGAAAATAGAAAATATGTTTTTAAATAGTTATAGTACAAGTAAAGTCCATTTTCTTTGTTGAGAATTCCAAAGTAAACTTTCGTATTCAAAAGAAAATGTAAAATGATAAAATAGCACATAAAATCCTGGCCAACAACAAGCTCCAACACATTGGGGTTCGTAAACATGAAAAGCGCCATCTCAGTAAACGGATGAGAGAGCGATGAATAATGCATGCGTTTCATTATTCACTAAGGGTTAATCTACTGCTTCAATTCAACTTGACAACAACGTACTCACTCGCTGGTAGCTTCGACCGACTATGGGAGGCAAGGATTAAGAGTCAATGTAGGTTTTAAACTATCCCGTTTTAATAAAAGCTAATAGAAAGGTTTTAAAACAAAATGTTGTTCAACAGAGTCAAGCAAGGGTCGGAAAGTTTCAGAGGGATGAAACACGTACCAAAAATTCTAGTTAACAAGCTATCATCTACGTGATTTTATGATCCAGGATGAGTGAACTGCAGACGAGTTTTTTGAAACATTGAAACAGATTCTTAAAGTCAAATTGGCTACGGCGTACATGTATTACAGGATAATACAATTTATAAACGAAATATGAAAACTAAACTAATACAAAAAATTATACTAGTAAGGCAGGTATATGTACTTATCAGGTTTATGGATATAGGTATTGAACTTGACTCCGATTCGGCAGCGCCATAATCGATTCAAGAAATTGTAACAGATCATGTGGATCGTGTAGTTCCGAAATGGTCCCGAAACGTGTTTGAATACTAATGCATTATTCAAGAAGCAAGATAAAAATCTCTTTTACATCATGTTATTCATAACAGCTTTCTTCAGAACACGTTACTTAGTATAACGAAAAACCATGTTTACATCTCGATATAAAATATACTATGAATTTATAATTTGACGTGTTGTCAATAGCGCCCCGCACACGTAAAGTTCGGACCGCGGGAAAGAGCACGCGCCAATCTAACCCGCACTCCGAAACGTACGTGTAGATACGCGGGGCTGACAGTCCGATCTGGCATGTCGACGCGAAGGCAAATCTCACAGTTTTAACCGCGGATCACGTCAGTGATCAGTCCCAGATGCGCGGTCCGATCTTTACGCGCCATTAGCACGACAGTTTGATCCGCAGTCCAAACCATACAGGTCGGACTGCGGTTTGGGACGCAGTCCCGATGCGCGGTCCGATCTTTACGTGTGCAGGGCGCTATTAACACCTCCACGCGCCGCTATTGTATTACCTATTTAGCTAAAACGAGCAAAGAAATGAGATGAGTACCCTCTCTCGCTTCCTCCAGGGGGTCCGCGCGGACCTCTAAGAGTATAAGGAAATGTTAGCCGTGTCCCCGTGAGCCGGGACCATGCTGACAACGGTTTTGGTGAATATTTTCCTCATAAGAGGCCCAAAGCATTTCAATACAACAACGATAACAACAAAAGCGTAATTCTGAAGATATTGGAAATATTCATAATAAAGATCATTTTTGAAATATTAATAACGTCAGTTCATATTTTGGTGATCATAAACAATTTTATTCACGTACAAAGCAATTTTAACAATTAAATCAAAGGAGACGGCCCATTTCGGCCCCAAGTAGTTTCGTGCTTGAATTTTGAAAAACCATGGGGTTTTCAACAAAATTATTGTCCTAAAATCACACTTATTTAACTAGTTGTAAATATATATTTTATAAATCTCGGTTTAGCGGGAGTTTTATATTCTTTTGATAATAATAACTTATTTTATCCGTTCGTTGTGGTTTTCCGGTGCGTGTGGAAACCAAAGAGTTTGTATTTTTTTAATGGTCGAAACATACAATATTGATTTATTTCATTTAATCAAAATGCTAAAAAGTAGAAATAAATCACCTTTGAAGAATGCACCACTTATTATATTGAGAAAACGCTTTGCTAATTATTTTTGTAAATACTCTGCTTGAACGCGCTCTAGGATGACAAATATAATTAATTTTAATTATACCTACTTACGTAGTAACACTCCTTGTTTAATAATTCTTGGGAAAAAAATTCAGTTGCTGTCACCTTTGAGGTTTTATAGCGATGCAATATCGCTCATAAAAAAACTTGATGTCGAAACGAAATTAAATATCAATGTCGGAAACATCGATGTTGAACATTATATAGATTTTTTTTATGTTGCAGAAAAATAATAGACACATGAATGTTTAAAATGTTTATTCGTCATTTATTTCTCAAAATAGATTTAAAACAACACTTTGACAATATAGTGCCTTTGGCTGAATAAGCGAACGAGCAGCTAATATACAAAAACGACGGCGCTAGGCGACTAGTATGAAAAAATATCGCTCTTAAACAATAATTTAAAATTAAAAAAAAACCGACTTCAATAACATTTATTGAAAAAACTGTAAAACTAAAAAGTTTAAAATTATTGCTTATTCTTGGTTCATCCACCTTTTTTCTATAAATTTATCCCTTACGATCTATGCGTTTACCACATAGGTAGATCTAGATACCTACCTGTTAGTTTTGGTGTCTTCTTTTTTCTTTAAATTTTTATTGGACCATACAAAAAGTATACCATATACAAAAAACGAAAAGTTTTTTAAATCGGTTTATAAATGAATTGTTACCTCATAACTCCGAGGTAACAAACATAAAAAACTAATAAAATATGAGCCCATAAAATTTTAATTCCCAGTTTTCTCACCCTTAGGGTTAGTATTTTTACTTAAAATTTATATTGGACCAATTGAAAAGTATACCCTACAAAACGACAAAAGAATTTACTAAATCAGTTCAGAAATGACGGAGATATGAGGTAAGAAACATAAAAAAATAATCAAAATCGAGCCTAAAAAAGGTTCATTCCCAATTTTCACACCCTTAGGGTTGATATTTTTTCTTAAAATTTATATGGGACCAATTGGGAAGTTTACCCTTTCCAACGAAAAAAGAATTTTCCAAATCGGTTCATAAATGACAGAGTCATGAGCAAACAAACATTAAAAAAAAATACAACCGAATTGAGAACCACCTCCTTTTTTTTGAAGTCGGTTAAAAAACATAAGACATCGGTCTTAAATAGCGATGAATCGTCGATTAGAGGTTCTAACACAACACCAGCCTATTCAGTCCACTGCTGGACATAGGCCTCCCCTATAAGAGGGGGGGATATGCCCATAATCCCCACGCTGGGCATGCGGGTTGGGGATCGCAGGAGACAGCATCTTGCACCACCGACACTGCTGCCCATCGGCGGCCAGGGGATTTAGCTCTACCAATATTAGGCTGCACTATGCCGCAGTCAGCCGGCCGACAGAGCCTCATTTGTTAACAGCAGGGTGCTAAGGGCAGGTGAGGTTGGCTTAGGTTCTAAGATGGAGGTTGGAACCCCTTACACCCGAGAGGTTCTAACATCGATGTTTTATACATCAATGATTTAAAGAATCTTTATCATCCCTACCTGATCAAGACTAGACTCACTAGTTGATCTTCCGTAGATGCTCCGTAGTACTTTCAAGTTTGCATCATAATATTTAGTGGAACTAAGGTTTTTTTCACTACATAGATTAGTACATACATATTAATTGAAAAAAAAAAACAGAGTAGTGAATGCACGCATTTAGACTTTAAAAAAATTGGTAATTGATGTGAGAAACCCCCTCTGGGTGAAGGCAACATACAAAATTCAGATTATGGTTCAGTTATTTTGTTGAGGTCAAGATCAAGCGGTATCTGACACAAGCCGTAGGCTGTCTCGTGGGAAATACTGGCTGCCGGGAGCAGTCGCGTTTGTCACAGGCTTACACACAGCTCAGAAGAGCGACACTTGTGCCCACACATACTGAGCTACTCGGTATCGTTCAAATGGAAAAAAAATAAATCTAAAATCTAAAGGTGGTCTTTGTGAGTAAAAAAGCTCTACAAACTGAACCAATTATTTATAACTAGTCTCCACCCTCGGCTCGGCTTTTATTTATTTATTTATTTATAGCTGCTGAAACTGCGCCGATACTAGTTTTTAGTTTTGGATGTTTTTTAAAATATTATATTTTATTCATTCAGTTCCTAGTTTTGGCGTGAAAGTGTGAAAAACAAATAAATACCTTCACATTTCTTTCATATTTTTTTTTACCTTTATATTATTGGTTGGAAGATTTCCCTTGTATTTTGTATTGGTTTCGGAATTTTGAAAGCGTTTAAAAGACATGTCAAAACGATTTAAGTAGCCAAGATCTTATCATATCCTCCGAAGCACAAAAAACCAATAAATCTAATAATGTGGAGCTTCTTACTGTGTTACAACCCAAAGTCACGGTTGCCGCAGGCAAGGGATTTCCGATCCGATATTTTCTTTCCTCATTTTATACCTGGATGTGTTTTATTGCTGTTTCCATTTATAAATATATTCGCAGTAAAATATAAAGCAGAAAATAGCGTGGTATTACAAAAGTTGTGCTTTTTCCGAGCCCCGCGGCGGCGGCTCGGTGCGCCGCGTGCCCACTCGTAAATTGTACATTGAAGTGCTGCGATAGGCTCTCAACCCCTACTATTTACCACTACTTTATTTTAAGTCCTCATTTTCCGCTACGTGAAATGTTAACGCCATTTTTTTCTTTTGGTTTATAATATTTTAAAGCTTTTCGTGGTCGCTTTGAAGTAAATTTTGCTGCTGTCATTTTTTGTTTTGTTAATTGTATTGGCACATGAAATGATTAGAGCCTAGTTTGTACATTTATAATCTAATGATACATTGAATTGTATTTCAAATTATAGCCATGTTGTTTCTATAACATATGCTCTGCTTTGCTTTGTTACTATATGATGCTGTGTGAAAGTTAGGTTACCTTTTAGAGCAACGAGACATTAGCGAGTACGTGCCTGGAATATTAAGAATAAACCCCGGCCTTAATAATCCGACACAGCAAAATACTCTACAGATTACTACAAAAAATGTTAGTAAATTTTACATTTTCCTATTAGTGGTGTTTATTTTTTTATACATGATTTATGTGGAAGGAAGGTGGTTCAATATTAATAGAGATAGATGGCTGACCCGTCGCATCGCGACCTCATGTTATTTATTACACGTGAGGCTTGCCCCGGGTTATTGAAAATATTGTAGAAAGACACGATCCTCGATTTCAGTTAATTCTAAAGTACATGGTATTTATCACCTTTGAGGGAAATAAAAATCCTTTTATATATTAGGATCCATGGTTTACTTTGACACAAAATATTTTTGACTTTTAATTCATAACGCGACCAAATAGATAAGCATTGGCAAGAAACTTTGCTTGGTTTATATTTTGTTACTATGAAATACATGATTTAAAAAAAATTCAAACTGGATATGTATTTCATCTTTGACTCTAATGTAAATAATTTTTATATATTTTATCAAGATTTTCAGACATATTTTTGTGTGTAATAATAATGCAATACTAATTATTTATTTTTCCTATAAAACTATCACAAAAGAGACATTATATTTTGACCGAGGTTAATAGCTTTTCCCAAAACTGTAGTCTATTTCTGAGTTTACAACTGAATAAATAAGACGTCCCTTCGATACAATAAACAATCAAAGTAAGGGTTCTAACAAAAACGGAGCCAATAAAAGATCAACCCTTTCTAACAAAACAGTGGGTTCGCAAAAACTACTCACAAGGAAAAACTATAAAAAGTCGTTATCCAAGATTAGCATTCAAAGTCGCGCCTGCCGAAGGCTTCCGAGGAATCGCTTAGAGGGATCTGTGAGGAAAGCTAATTGAATCAACCCCTGGGTATAGATTGATCGCTGCTACATCCGGGTATTTGATAAGACTTCAAAATTCATCGTCGTCATTGAGACCCACGATTACTTAAGGTTAAGTCCATCTATTGATCAACTCAAATCAGCTGCCACAAGCCATTACATCAGATTTGGCCACTAGCTTACTGGGTAACAAAGAAAGGAATGAAGTAGAATAAGCGATATGCCCTATTATTCTCAGAATCGCTAAAATATTTTATATTTAAATACATTTTAGAAACTTTCAAAACCGATTGGAGCAGTTGTTATGAAAATTGCTCAAATAAGAAAAAAGTCAAAGCAGTGGCTTCCAACTTGTCACGTGGAATGCATGTACGAAGTAGGCATGTACCGAAAGTAATGTGTTTGTACTTGACCGTGACTACCCCCATCCAAAGTATCCTCAATAGATTTACATATTGAGTCAAATCTGAAGATATTCAAAATGATGGAAATATCGGGATGACGTTAGAAAACACAAACAGATTTAAAAATTCCCAGTCTGGCTTTGGGCGTCGCAGGGTAAACCCTGTTCCTAAACCTCGTTCATCCAATATTAAATTCCAGCTGCATTTAGCATTGACAAATGAAATGTCCAGGCTAATTCCATCAATCGCGGTATCAGCGCCCCCTTTGGCTGACAGATGACGGATTTGCCGCCGAATTGTTGCCAACTCCAATCTATGCCGGAAGTAGCGAAATAGTAATTGTATCCTTATTGGCGCCTCGGAAACGGCCGGCGTTTATTAAACTACATCGTTTATTATTTATGGATCTTGTTGGATTGTTCCGTTGTTGGCCTAACTTTTATTTGAGTGTTTAATATTTTTATCTTGTCATCATAATCACTTCTGATTTTCTATAGCTTTTGCTTTTTTGTTTAAAGTATAATAGGCAGTTTTTTGTAGTTATGTCTTTAAAATGGGAGATTATAGCAAAGTAATATAATGTAACAAGAAGAAAAATGTCTTTAAAATGGGAGATTATAGCAAAGTAATATAATGTAACAAGAAGAAAAAATCTAGTATTTGCCACAACGAGAACCGCACTGATATAATATCTAATGAAAGATCGCGTAAGCTTTGACATGAGCGCTTCATGCCTTGAAAGCCTTGAAGCAAAATAACTAGATTTCTTATCGAGCTATTCGTCGTAATAACATTACCTAGGCACAGCGGGCCACCGCCATCACATTACCGAATTCCTGAGGCAGCTTTCGCAAATTGTTTTATCTTTCGATCGCAGCGATTTGCGGGACGGCTCCGGCACGGGCGTGGTGCGGGTGCGGGGCGGGGGCGGCGGACGTGATCCCGAATATGGCAGTATTCGTAAAAATGCCACATTTACGACATTACCGTTATTGAGAACGATTTGTGAGACGACGCTATTACAATACCGGAATAAGGTGTTTCAGCTCGACGAGCAAATATTGCAAATGATCTGGACGCGATTCTTGTTTCAAACTTTGAAGCATATTTGATAACTGACCATTTAGAATTCTCATTTATTATGTTCCATGTACCAGTAATAGGCATTACTAAACTCAATGCCAGCTATCATCAGTTTTGTTATCATAAACCATTGAAACTAATGGTCGCGTTGTTTGGTAATAGAGGATTTGCAGTAACCTACATCAAATCGAAATCCTAAATAAAGAAAGGGGATATTATAATTTGAATAAAATTCCCGTAATCTTGTGTGAACGAAGGGTAGATATAAATATGAGTCGGCACGCAGGTGTCGTTGGATATTTTGTAACGACAAAATGTCAGCGGAATGACGACTAAATGTCAGCGGAATGATGATCACGTAACGGCGTAGCACCTGTCAAGTAGCCTCGGATTACGGCGCAAATGACGTGTAAGTATGATGTATGTACTGGAGCCCTACGCATTAATAGAAGAGATTCAGGCGGCATTTTATACTTTTTGTCATAATTCAAAGTGTACTCTACGATTACTCTTACTCTACTTATCTCATGGTCATGAAACCGACGATTGTAAACAAGTAAATGTAAAATGATCATACCTAATATGAGTAAGGTGAAAAGGGTGTAATATAGATATGAAATGTTTGTTCCTTCTTCATACCAAAACGACTGAAAGGATTATGCTGAAATTTACACATGTAGCGAAGCTGCGGTTGGAGGCTAGCTATCAACTAAGTCTGATGTTCAATATGCTACGACGTTATCTGCCGCTACGGTGCTACGCTACTACGGCTAGGATGCTACGAGCTACGGCGCAAAGCATCTACGGCTACGCCGCTAAGTGCTACGGTGCTACGAAGATATCTGCTACTACTGGTACAATGTATGTACTACTTGTAAATAATTCATTAATTCAGTGAAATCACATGGAACACATGTACAAGAATTTCAGCTATTATAATTTATATTCAATTTTGTAATTTATTATTCATTGCTTTAGAGAACGCGGTTTATTTTCCCATTTTAAACGAAACAGAATTCGTGATGAGCAGACGAGCTCTGACGAATTCGTTCGTATTCTGAAATTGTGTTATTTAGCTGTCTGTAGGACTCGAATAATATTCATACGATTTGAAACGTTAATATTTAAATAGTATTTTAATCATAGTTACTGGTTATATATTTGAATCACCGGTAAAGCGTTGTCTACTGAATTGCCACCGATTGTGACCAAGCTTGTAACTAAATTAATGCTATCACTACATAGTATAAAACAAAGTCGCTGCCAGCTGTCTGTCTGTCCCTATGTATGTTTAGATCTTTAAAACTACGCAACGGAGTTTGATGCGGTTTTTTAAAATAGATAGAGTGATTCAAGAGGAAGGTTATATCGGCATTAAACCCGTGCGAAGCCGGAGCGAGTTGCTGGTATAAATATAAAAGTTAAATGAACGCTTGCACTTCATCCTGGAATACAATCTTAAAAGTTAAAATGTTCGGAGGTCCCTCGAGAGAACAAAAGACTAATTCGCAGTCGGACGCGGACACTCGTAAACTATAAAATACTTACTGCTCAGAGTTAGCTCGTTACAGCTCGTAAAGCGCCGCAAACCGCCCACACCAAGGCGACGTATTGAGCCGACGCAACTGGCTTACCTGCAACAAAGAGGGAGAATTCAATAGGAGAAAAAAAATGACCTTTGCAACAAATTTTTGATGTAAGAAAACAAGGCCTTTGCAACTAATTTTAGATGTAAGATTTTATAATATCTCAAAAAATTCGGTTCAGGCGGGATTTCAACCCGCGTCCTTCTCATCGGGCTCAATGTTTTCCATATGGTGGCATAATATTATTGATTCATAGATGTTTTATAGAGCGTCGATTGGTAACCAAGTTACTGACCGGGACGCTGTAGTACCTGGAATATAGTCTGACGGAGTAGGCTTGCCCAGCACATATTTATTTTATTTTATTAGTACGGACCCTAATCAACCGCTTACACTACAATATTTTTTTGTTTATTTATTACGCCAGCTCTTGAACGGCTCGGCTTGCGTGGGCAAAGATGACGTCGATGATGGGGCGAGCTTTTCCAGAAAATGCCTATTACCTCTCTTTTCGAAGCTGTTAGGGTCGAAAGTCAATGCAAAAACCGACGCTGGCAGCTGATTCCATATTTTAGCAATGCGCATTATATATATTTGGAAGTGCTTATTATTATTTACATTAGAATAGGTTATATAATATATATAAATACAATAGGTAATATAATACAATACTACAATATATACTATAGCATCCTCTCAGCATGGAAAATCCCCACAGGAGAAGCATTGAGCGGACTAAGTTGCGGGTTAACGCTTCAGCGCTTGTCCGCTTGTAGATAAAAGGCGCATAAGATTTTAGAAACAAAAAAGAGCCCGAGGTCTTGCCTCGAATCTCAGCAGAATCTCTCCATAGTCGGGATACATCCCTCTACGGCATCACGGCTCACAATCCCTCTCAATAGGAGAGCTCTGGCAACATTAGCATGACAATAGGAGATTGTTGCGTCAAACGGCTCGCTTCCAAATGATTTGGTTTACGGTCATTTGGACAGGTGATCTATGGCAGTTTTAATATAAGTATGGATGAATATTTCTTAGTAGTAACTTTTGTTTGAAGTGTGGGGTCCTCAAAAAAGAATATTTTGTTTTTCAATAGGACCTAGAATTTATACCAATTCGTAACGCAACCAAGCAGGGATTGGCAAGAAAGAAATGTTTAAGAATTATAGAGCGGCTAACTTAACTTACAGTAGATGAATAATTTAAAGAAAAATATATTTGAGTCACAAACTCTAAACATGAACAACAGGTACTTAAATCTAAAGAGACATTGTGACATAAAAAATTTGCTACTCAGCGTATGCTACAGAAGCATGGCAGCAGCAGTAGAGCTGGTTTTCAGTGGCGCCAGCGTGCAAAGTTCATCATCATTTAGATAGTCTTAATAAGAACCTGCTTTTACAAAACCTATTCACATATTGTAACCCCTCATTTGGAATATTATGTACATTTTGTTAGCACTAAATATTTTAATGAAACAATAGTTTTAGTTTTAAATCTCACAATAATCGTAAACATTGAAAAGCTCGAGTGTTTCTAACATAATACTGTAGTGAATCATATTTGTGTCCTGAGCGTATCTTATCCTTCATCTTCATCCTAATTAAATCAACCTCAATATAATCTCATGACGACAAAACGACTGGTACTCGATAAAAACCGTTTACTCTAAGAATTAAACAAAATTTATTTTATTTATTTGATAAGCGTGCTCTATGTTCAGAAAATACACATAATGATCAGATTTATTAAATAAATAAGGTAAAATCGCGTAGGTAAATGACGGGGCAGGTGTCGGAAACGTTGGCGTGACGATATCTATGCCTTTCATACTAATTGGAGGCAGCGAGCGATCGTAAGTCGTGAAAAGAGATGAGGGAAGACCTTTGCCCAGTAGTGGGACAACAAAATCTTTTTAAAAATATTCTAGAATAGGAATTACATTTGACTGGTACTATTGCCTCCTGGTGTAGAACTACTGCCAAGTTACAGCTAAGTTTTTTTAAATTCTTATCATGGCATGAAGAAATATAAACATTTAAACAGTTTTTTTTTTCATTCAATTATTTCTTATTTATTTCTGCCGCGCACATAATATATTGAGAAGAGGGTTATAAAATAATGGGTAAGTTTCAAGTGCTATTATTCTTAAAGGTGCATGCACGGACTATCTATCAGTTTTGCCAGATGGGCGCTTTTTGCGTATATCCACTCCGGCTTGCTGAATTTCATGTGGAATGTACACGCACGGCACAATCGCGCGACTCAACTCGCGCGTAAATCCATCCCATCAGGGAAGGCTCTATCACTTTGGGAATTTATGAAGTGCTTTGCATCGCGTATTTCTGTTAGATTCTCTTGCAAGCTATCGGACTCCATCTAGCACAAAGGAGCCGCACCGCAAATCAACGGACCGGCAGTTTCACGGTTTCCTTGAGGCGCTGCACAAAGGTTCACTTCCGGTCCCGGAGGCGACCCGCCGCCGGATGCGGACGAACGTGCCTCGCGCCGTCACAACGAGGATCGGCTATTGGTGACTTTTATATTGTGTTAAATCATTTTGTAACATTTATGAACTACATTCGCAGAAATTTTAATTCCTTTCCCACTATATTTCGCTTAAATAACTCCTATTTACAGCCGATTCTCACAAATGTGTTTTGATGAATCAAAGTGTTTCAAAGTGTTCCAACGGCAAAATAAATTATATTTATATATGAATATAACACATTGCTACACTGAAGTATATCAAATTGACCGTTATTTAACTATGTACGAACACTTCTAGTACTGCAGTAGAAGGCATAGCACATGCGAAGCGTAACGTAGACAAAGTTAATCGGCCGAGAAAACGTCTCTCGTAACGTCGTAAAGGGGGAAGTTTTTAGTCCTAGGCTGAGTATGTGTGACATTCTCTGAATCCATGCCTCATCACGTCCTTCGCATAAATGTAAGCGTACCTAGGGGCCTCTTAACGCAGCGCCTTCTACCGGCGCCCTTAAAACTCCCCGCACGTCACTTTAAAGCGTCGTGCGTGGTGCTGCGTATGACCTTTCTCTTTATTTATAACCCCCTGTCATATATTTTTAATATGGGGGTTCGCTGGGCTCTGTGGGGTCAGTCGTGACCAGAATAAATTGTATCTACGGCTAAAGTTTAGAAGTCAGTGATTGTTTTTATCACGTGATAGTTTGATCACAATACTTGATTGAGTGATAAGAGCCTCCAATCAACAGTCTACATATTTACGGTGAAATTAAAAAGTAAAATAATGAATGTTACATACATTATATTTTAAACATATCAATGCCTTTTCGGCAGTCCTAAGTGACGTTTTGTAACAAATAAACTAAAGAAATAAAAAACATTTGCGGCACATTCATTCAAACTTTGTAATTACAAAATAAGTAGAAAACAGTACATACAAAACGGTCAGAGAATTCAGTGTAGTCAATGTAATGCACAAATCCCCTTCGACTCCTGCGCTAGTGAAACTGTCCACTGGAATAAGACCGTGTCAAAGCACAGTCCAGTAAACGCATTTATTAATAGCGATCCTATCCGGGCGCGCTGTAAACCACGAGTTTATATGTTTCCGAATGGACTCACTGGCGAAGTCGGGTTAATCATATCGTGTAGGATATCACAGCTACATCCCTCTAAATCTAAAACACTACAAGTCTACTGGGATGTACCCCGATTTGTAGGGGATATGGAAGAAATTCTGCGAAATTCGATTGGATATTCCCGTTGGTCAAGTTTATGCTCAACAACATATCATGAGCCAATGAGCAAAGAGCATGCCCGAACTAAAAATCGCTGCCTACTCACTTTAGCTGATGCGCGAAGCATACTTGTAGGTTCGTCTTGTTCCCCATCACAACGAATGCTATAATTTGCATTTTGCCTGTTTTACACAATGACAAAAGCGCAATAATCAGCACATTCTGTTAGTAAAATAGAACTCCCGATTCACCCGTCGAAGATTCGTCAGCTGGAACGAGTACCAGTTCAATTTAACATTCGAATGGACTCGGCCGGGCACTCGCACGGCATTGGCAAGTGGGTCAGCAGTGGCTGCTCAGTGGAGCGAGCAGTGACGTCATCAATATCCTGACACAATGATGCCGCGTTTCAAACAATGCATGTAGCAGTCGGAGCTATTCTGAACATAGCAACCTATCCCCGGTTCACACAATATTTAACTTTAAGCCGTTTTGCATTATAAACTTTTACATAAGTGTCGCATTTTTTTACCTTTTAATCTTTTTTTTAGGTACCTTTTATTTACACAACTAACTATTCGCTAAGATACCAACAGTTGCATACCTACTTGGTCCTGATATCCCAAGTCAATCCCCTAAGACAACTAAGATTTCCTTGTTTGTGCCGTGCAGTGTATTTGAAAGCTTAATAAATGTCCGAAAACGAAAATGTTGTTAAACGTAATCTCTGTAATAAAGCTTATTATAAAATATCTGATTATTTGATGACAAAAAAGCTTGGGATGAAACTGCCTCCAACTCCATCAAAAACAATGTAATAGTTATTAAGAACAATGACGCTAAAAAAATATAAGCCATGCAGAGCTTCTTGCCAATTCTTCTCTATCTGGTCGCGTTACGAATTAGTGGTAAATTAATAAAAAAATGACGTTTCAAAGTGTACTATACAGTTCCTACTGAATAAATGAATTTTGAGTTTGATTTTTGTGAAACTGAAATAGATATCGATCAGGCACTCAGGATTAGTATAAATAAATAAATAAATAATGCTGGACGTTATCACACAGCATCATGTAGCCCCAAACTAAGCAGAGCTTGTATTATGAGAACCACATTATTGATACATATATACTTTTTTTGTAAATACATACATATCATACATAGAAAACACCAAAACCCACCAGTATAGTCATGGTCATGGTAAGCTCTAGATCCCGGAAAATTATTTCCAGAAACTACGATTGTACTTGCAATAAATGATTACTTATCTTGAAGTAAAATCGAGTCCGCCTCTTGTACCGCAGTTGGCAGTTGACTAGTTGGTAGTGGTCAAACCTCATCACCTGAGACAGGTGAAGAGTGGTCTAAGATGGAACACACTTACCAATTTGAATATTTCGGATCAGGAGGTTTTGAGAGCTAAATATTCTTTGGTGCACATCGACAGTAATGTAAAATGCTCTGAGGGCTTACCACGAGTTTTGATAGTTTTCGAAAACTTTAAAAGTTTTGGTATGTTTCCCAGTGTTGCTGTTTTAGCATTTTTAATGCTAAATTTAGCATATTTTCGGGTCTGTTAGCTTGAAGAATTCGCTTTTAGCATATTTCATGATTAACATTTTTTTGGACGTTACCAAAAAATTCAAAATTCCTAAGGAATTCAAAAGAAAAATATGGATTTTAGCATTTTATTTAGCATTTTTTGCAACAAGTTTTAGCATTTTCTCCAAATAAAAAACGGCAACACTGATCTTTCCATACATTTTCGTAGTTCATGCACGTTTCCCTAGAGGCGCTGTACGAAAATGTATGGAAAGATACCGAAACTTATAAAGTTTTAGAAAACTATCAAAACCTGTGGTAAGCCCTCTGAGAGCAAAACGTCGTCAATTTAAAACGTTTTTAACTAAACATTTAGCTTGCAAAACCTCCTGATCCGTAATGGATTAGAAGAATCCGAGATTGTACTTCTACTCGCGTATAGCGCTACTGAGAGCGACTTGCAATCGAAAGCTCTTTTCTCATTGGCTACCTATCTTTATGTAACGGACATAACCCAAATGCAAATTACTTTTAAAACATAAAACTATTAACAGTTCGCTAGCTAAAAGCCCAACAGCAAGCACTAACAGCGTTTAGCATTACAACGCCGAAATGGTACTCCGGCATATTTACATAATCACTTAACATAAGGCTCTTGTATTTAGGAGTCCCGCATTAAGTTAAAACAACATGAAAACTTATAAATATTCAACGAGCGTAATTCGCTTCTTGGAAGCCGACGTTTTGTCATTTCTGTAGCTACGGGCGCTCACAATTTTTCTCGGTAAAAGTAATGAAGTCTGAGTCGGCAGTCTTGCCGCAACACTTCTTGCGAGAATGCGGAACTTGTAATGGAATTGTCGACTGCAGCGGCCCCTTGCAGTGCCGCGGTGCGACTTACAACTTAAGCACTTCTGAAACTATCTGTTTTTTGCTTATTTGTTAGCATCGTCTGAAATCCCTGAGCTGGAGATTTTAGCCAATTACAATGTTTTGACTGTTCAAACTATGAGGCGAGTGTAAATGGGACAGTTGGGAGGCCTTGGAGTAAGTTTTGCGATCAAATCGGAGATGTGCTGGAAAAAGCCCAGGTCAGGAGTACCCTATACCGACGAGCATGTATGAATAATGTGATGAGAGTGAATGAAGCAAGAGGTATGTCCAGATCGTAGCAAGTGGAGATCCGTGGTCTCCGCCTACCCCTCTTAGAAAAAGGCATGACCGTGTGTATGTATGTTTGTATGTATAACCATGGCCAGAGTAAAAATACATAAGCCAAAGTATCTCTGTATGAATTTTAGTCTATTTGACAGAATTACGTGCGATACCCATCAACATCTAATATTATGTAATCACTAATGTAATTACGTCCAGTAATGATATAATGTTAATTACTTTAGATAATAGAATGATGGTAAATGGCTACGTAGGATCGTTAATAGGCTGCAGATTGCCGCGGACTCAGCAACACACTAATTACAGATTTGGCCTGGGCACAGTCTGATAAATAGATACTTTTTATTCTTTTTCTTCTTCGCATTAAAAAAAAATGACGATTCAAGGTGTACTTTACAGTGCTTATTGAATTAATGCATATTATGAGTTTGATTTTATGAGCTAATGCCAACTCTGGTGTCGGAGTTTTCGGAGTGGAGAAAAGCCGGTAAATAGATACTAACTAGAATATATCAATAAATAGTAACTATTCACTATCTCAGTATATGATATTCTTACCTTGCACTAAAGTTCACTAATCTAAATAAATAATGCTGGACACTATCAAACAGCATCATGTAGCCCCAAACTAAGCAGATATTGTATTATGGGAACCACGACTTATATAATTTTTTTGTCGTAAATACATACATACATAGAAATAACCTAGACCCGAGACAAATATTTGCAAAACATACAAACATTTGTCTCGCGCCAGGAATCGAATCAGCAACCTTTTGCGTCTCAGGCGGAGCTTTGCCCACTAAGTCACAGAGAACGTAAAACGTAAAACTTGAACTGATGAAGCGTCATTAAAGCTGACTGGCAATCAATCATGACGATCAACGTCCTAGAGGTAAGAAAGGAGGCTTGGAGGTTCGTGCATGTATAGGCGACACATGAACCAACAACCGTTAGGGTAGACAAGTTCTAGAGTGGAGACCGCATCTTGCCTACGTAGTGTAGGCCGCCCCCCGGCCAGGTGGAGCGATGATTTGCGGATGGTGGCTGGCAGAAAGTGGATGCGGAGAACCAAAAATCGGGCTCAGTTGCGCTTACTGGGACAGGATTATATCCAGCAGTATACAGGATAAAACTATTACAGGCTGAAGAAGATGTAGGGGCGCTCTGAGAAAATATTTCCCTGAACTTCCTTGACCCCTGAAGAAGTGTGGCAGGGAAAACCTCTATGTGGACTAAGGTCACTAAGAGCACTTACTAGTAAAAATATACGTAGCTATAGAGCATAAAATAGAGATGCTCGACGGCCAAGAGGCAGATCACCAGCCCGATGGTCGAACGACATCTTGGACGTAGCTTGGGAGTCTGTGGACGCGGCTTGCAAGTGACCGAAAAGAGTGGCGTGATAAAGAGGGGGCATATATCCAACAGTGGGTGTTAACGGGCTAAATGATGATGATAGTGATAAGTATAAAACAAATATTTCGCAAACTATGTTAAAACACAGTTCTTAAATAATAGACCGACAAACACTTACAAAGCCTAAACACACAATGCTTGTATTGTTCTCAAACAAGTTTACTAAGTATCGACGCAGGTAGTCCACAGTTGTCGATCGTATCTCGTTAGCCAACAAAGTTGGGGCTCACTTACATACTCGTCCTGTCTTCATCCGGCGCGTCACTAGAACTTAGGATGTGCTAATGGTTTGTTTATCGTGCTCAAATCGTTGAAGGAAAACATCCGAATGAAATTAGGAAGCCTTAGAACTGCAATTTTCATGAACTTGTTAGTCGCTTCATCACTTTGCCTGCGTAATTTTTTCCCCCTTTTCCCTTTAAGGGCTGAATTTATGGAAATCTTCTCAAACGCATCCCTACACAATGCAAGGAATAAAACTTACAAATTTCAAGCCTCTAGGTCCAGGTCTCTAGGGTAGGGTAGAGTCTAGGATTTAAGGTTAGGGCTGTGCGTTGATTGTCAATCAGTCAGTCGTTAGCTTCATAACAGTTTTATATATTGAGATGCTAAAGTTTGTTTGGATGTCCTTAATGCCAAAACTATGAAACGGATTAAACTGAACCTTTGCAGTAATAATGTTTTCAAGAAAAACAGGGGCTACATATTTGTTCGGGTATAACGCCAACGAAGTCGTGAACAACAAGTACCACCAAGACATACAAAGCGTCTAAAAGAACCAAAACTACATGCTTGGCCAAATAAAGAACCAAACATCCATTGTAGAACTGGAGAACGAAGTACTAAAGAAAACAGGAAGAAAACATTCACAACCAGCTCACCATAGTTGAAAGCTTCATGAACGAAACTAACTCTAATCTAGCAAAGGTTAAGTCAACTATGGAGATCATCATGGCATCGAGCTATTTCAATTCTGCATCACTATCAACTTATCTACTACTCAAAAACTTGGGAGAAATGCAAGAACTACTGTTTGACACAGTAACCAATGTTTACAAAGGACACATGGATGTCAATTTTAAAATTTTTTGACCAACAAGATGTCTAAAAACTTCGATAATATGATATATGTACGAGGTGGCTACATATACGTGCTTTGGCAAAAGTTCGCGTTTTGTCTCTGTCGAGTGAAAAGCCGAAGGACGCATAAGTATTGCCCTTGATCTTAATCAATCACTGAACGGCAGAATAACTTCTTATTTTCTTAACTAATGAGTTCATTAGTAAAAGTGACCAACAACATAACGTGTCTTAAAGAAAAGCCAAATATATTAATTATATCAATTACCAGGCCAAATATTATTCAAGAATTGAATTCGGATCTTCGGTTTTCTTTATAATATTAAAAAGTTTGCAGAATTTTGCTAAGGCTAGTCCAATTACATTCGTTAACGACGGCACTTCGTTTGTCTTTGGAGACAAAGGTTTGACATATTTTCGTAGAGAACCGAAGAAATCATGATGAACTTTTATTTCAGAAATATAATAAATTGGCGTGACTTAAGTACATTTTATCAGTTTCTATAGCGCCTATTCAGCCTCTGTTTTTTTAAGGATTAGTTAACCATTTGTGAGAGGTCCCGTATAATTATTTAATATTAAATCTTTCCTTACCAGATAATTTCCAAATAACTTTTACTTTTACATATCCAAAACGATTTATTCATCGAATGAAACAAACCAACTTGATTGTTAACGGTAGTTTATCCCTCGCGTACTGAAGAAGCATAAGTGGCGTAAGTGAACGCGATTTTATTCGCTTTCAAAGCAATATTATTGCTTACTCATCTAAACTTACATCGTAAAGGCCTTATCACGACCTACTAAGGTAGAAATTACCGCGGTGTTGTGAACTATCACGTTTTGGAGCTAGTTGCGGGGCTTGATTGTGATTATGTCAGGGGTTTATAGTAATTAGTCTTGAATAAGCTAGTTATTTTAATTGTCTGCTGTGGCAAAATAAGTTCTCATTCTTACAACTTAGCTTTTACATTTCAATAGCAACTTTCTTGTCTATTGTTAAACATTTCACAAAGTTTAGTTGAAAGGTAAACATAAATTCCAACACTTCGACTTATGAACGACTTCGGTCAAAGTTGTCTAAGTTTGCACTTAGTTCTAGATAAGTAGAACAACTTGTTTTTATTTTACAAACTTATTAACAGACACTAAAAGGTTATTTTCTAGTTTCGATTCCAGCGTTAGGTATGTTTGTTTTTAAATTTCAATTGCTTTGAATGGAAACTCAAATTTGTACAGTCTCTGTGACAATGGTTTTGGGCATGGTTCTTTACACATTTTTTGAAGTTTAAATTCAAGTTTGGATTAATTTAGAAACCGCCCACGAATTTGATTGAAATAGAAAATTTTAAAATCACCTATTTTACATACGGAAAAACACATCTCCAACAAAAAGCAAAAATATATTTCACCGGTAAACCCCTATGAACCCACAGCTAAAAGCCTTCCAAATTAGCCTACAGTCAGTTCAAATAAAAAATTCCACGCAGTCGTGTGGGACCGGACTTGCGGCTTTGCAGGGCGGGCGCCGCCCTAATTACGTATGTAAGTACGTTGTACCGAGCCTGTTTGTCTGTTTGTTCGTAATCCCGCCCAGATTTAATTACCCTTTGATGTGGAGAACGAGAATGGGTAATGTTGGTATGCAAGGATTCTCCGGTAAGTGTTTTTGTTTAATGCGGTTTTTGAACAAGGTGGCGTAGTCGACGACAAAAGCAAAATTAATGCAATTAACATTAAATTTAAATAAACACAACTTTCAAAAGCGACCTCTGTGGCGCAGTGGGTAAAGACCCGTCTGAGACGAAGGTTGCGGGTTCGATTCCCGCTGCGGGACAAATGTTTGCATGTTCTGCAGATATTTTTCTTGGGTCTGGGGGCTTTCTATGTATGATTTATGTACGTATTTACAAAAAAATATATATATGTAGTATAACAATCATGTGGTTCCCATAATACAAGCTCTACGTAGTTTGGGGCTACATGATACTATGTGATAACGTCCAATATAAAAAAAAGACAAGATAGATGTTGAACACCATTTTTAAGAGTTAGTCTCCTGAATTAAGATCTCCTGAGATGGGAGAGATTCCAGAGGGTATAGAAGTTAGAGTATCGTACTATTATTTGACGGCCTCTGTGGCGCAGTGGGCAAAGGCCCGCCTGAGATGCAGAAGGTTGCGGATTCGATTCCCGCTGCAAGACAAATTTTTGTTTGATCTGCAAATATTTGTCTCGGGTTTCTATCTATAATATCAGGCATGTGGTTCCCATAATACTAGCTCTGCTTAGTTTGAGTCTACATGATACTGTGATACTGTCCAGCATTATTTATTATTATAAATGTGAAATTTTTGTCCCTCCTTGACGACAAATTAAGCTGAAATTTTACATATGAAGTTCGACACCTGAAATAAGATGTAGTGTTGCTTAACTACGATCATCTGTTAAAAACACTGAAGTGAGCTACGCCACGAGAGCTTCATAGATTTTGTAGAGAATTAATTATATTCTTGGAAGAAAATAGTAATATCAATAAATACCCATTTAACCATTGTACGTTTTTTTTAATTGTTAATTTTCCTGTATATTTTATTATTATTTTATATTATTTTTTGGTGTATGATAAAGAGTTTATCTATCTATCTATTTAAATAATTGTATACAGAACTGCAACAACGATAAATGTTTACCCAACCATTGAATATACAGCTCCCCAATCACCATTGGCGATCCAATCAGCATTCAATGAATACCTGTATCTTGGCTCGTCCAATCAAGACGATACAACGGGCGCGACGTGCCAGCCCCGACTTAATTAAGGCCACGTGCTAACAAACACAGTTTGTGTTTCATTTGTGGACAGCTTTGCTTGCGTTGTTCTGTGACAACTGGAGCGGCTGGCGTAACTTACATACACATGGGTTCAGCTACCTTCTAAGGCAACACGGTTGAATTTATATTATTTAATAATTTGTAAGTGGTAATTTCCACCGGTTAGATGGGTCGGTGATATCAGAAAAACCGTGGGCGGAACCTGGCGCAGTCTATGCCCAGTAGTGGGCCTAAAATGGCCGAAATGATGATGATGATGATGATAGTTTTCTCACAAAGGTTTTTGAGTTGGCTTCCACCCGCGGTTTTGCTCGCGAGACACCCGGATTATAAGTAGCCTAAGTGTTTATCAAGGTCACAGACCATTTATATTCAAAGTTTCATTCAGATCCGTTACGTAGTTTTTAACCGACGTCAAAAAAGGAATAGGTTCTCAATTCGTCGTAATATTTTTGCATGAAATAATAACAAACATCCATCCATCTTCACATACTTTCAATTTATAATATTAGTAGGGTTGGCGGTTTTTTAATGAGCATAATTTGTATTGTTTCATGGTTGCACTAAACAAGAAATTTCGGAAATAAATCCCTACAGTTAACAATTCAGAAGATATAGAAAAAAAATCATCATCATTTATTTAAGAGCTGGGCATTACGCGGACGAATCAATAAGTTATGCATCTGCAATTTTCAACTTAAATATGCTATAGCTAAAATAAATAAATAATAAATTAAATAAACGGGACATCTCACACACGGTCAACTGATCCCAAATTAAGCAGAGCCTGTTCATCAAACATGTTTGTCCTGGGCGGGAATCTAACCCCTGCGTTTAAGAAGGCAGTTACTACTGAGTTATGAGGCCAGTCAATATGAAGAGGTAAGGTACTTTATCGCTTTAAAGTTGACTAGTTCAACCAACCCCTTACCATCTTTCAACATCATTATCATCAGCCTATAGCAGTCTACAGCTGGACATAAGTCCATTAAGCCCTGTTCTCAGCGCGACGCATCCAGCTTCTACCAGCACCCTTTCGCAAATCGTCACTCCACCTAGCCGGAGGGCGTCCTACAATACGTTTACTCCACTCAAGAACTCGTTTACCCCAACGGTTATCGGTTCTTCGGCAGATATGGTCAGTCCACTGCCACAGCTTGCTAATCCTCTGAGCTATGTCGACAACTTTGGTTCTATGTCGGATAGTCTCGTTACGGATGCTATCTTTCAGAGAAGCTCCGAGCATTGCTCGTTCCATAGCACGCTGAGCGACTGGTGACTAGCCTTAGTATCGGTGTCCACGTTTCGGCTCCGTAGGTCATGACGGGTAAAATGCGCTGGTTCAAAACATTCGTTTACAAACACTCCGGTATAGGTGAAAAGAAAACTCGACGTAGCATCTTTCAACAAGCGCTCTATAATGTGAGCTAGTACTAAACTTCACGACACGTTGTTTCGACTGCACAAACACAATGTGTTCTAGTTAGCCGCCAACTTCCGAACTATCCAAGAACCGGTCTACAGGTGGAGTTAGCAAGTAGAGAAACTTCTGACATTGACGACTGTATGAATGGTTACAATCGCTTTTGAACTTGTACAGCTAACTTAGCTCTAAGCTAGACTTAGATTACTAAGTTAATCAGCTTATTTTTAGCTTTTTTTACATCATGGATTCAACAAATATGTTTTTGACAACAGTGTTTTTTAGGGTTCCGTAACTCAAAAGGACTAAAGGAACCTTTATAGGAACACTTTGTCTGTCGGTCTGTCCAAAGTTGACCTGGAATCATAAAATTTGGATTAACAAGTAAAGGAAAAATCTGGAAACCATAAATTTGTTGCAAAAAAATCATACCTACAATTTTGTAAGAAACCCTCGGTGCGCGAGTGCGACTCGCACTTGACCGGTTTTTTTATTTTTAGCTCTGACATGGAGAAATTCGAAATCATAGCAGATACAGAGACACTGTCGTAGGTTTCTGAATTTCCCATCCGGTTTAAACATAATTTACACTGTTGTTGTTTACATTTTTTGTGTTTAAAATGTTCGTCTTGAGACTGAATTTTGTTTGTTTTATTTAATAGTCTAGATAGTTTTAGGTATGTGTTATCGAGATCGTGTGTCCCGACACAAATCCCTCGATGACATCATTCGTCGAGCTTTTACCAGTGTGTGTTTTAGGTATTAATGCCGAAGTCAGGTTGACTGAAATCTAAAACGTACTAGTTGAAATAGAAGTGTCGCGAGCTCGCCACTAACAGAACATCGTTGAAACCAAACGAAACGAGCGTTAACGGTGTACTGAGTGTACTGCGGTTTTCCACTATTCAATACAAAAGCAATTTCAAGCAGTTTAAAAGCAAGAGTTTAACAATAAAATCGTTTAGAAAAATCTGCGGTGGAAATAAACTAACCATCCTATTCATAACAGTTCTATAAACCTTAGAAAGCTAAAATGGCGTTAAAATATCATGTCGCCTCTTTTTAATTGCATTTAAATGACAATTCAATGTGTACTTTACTTCACTTCTTTATTAAATGGCTTCTGGGACAGTCCTCCACAATTTCGCCAGAATCAAGTAATAAAATGATTGTTCATATTAATATGAGGCAACGTTTTATAGTTCTTACTGAATAAATATTAGAAATATTTTGACTTTTGACAGGGACAAGTTTACTTCATCGAGCCGTTATAAAATGACATTTGGTTATGAAGAAAGGGGTTAGTATATTATGTGCAGAAGATTATCCGTCATACATATAAAAGCGCTACTCAAAGTTATCTAATGCTAAGTTAGCCCTGTCACTGTTTGTCATTAACCAACTGTAAGAGATGGCAATTTTGTCCTAAGAATTGTTTAACTTTTGACAGATGTTTATAAATAAGGTAATGTTTGAAAACTATTTTTATTTTATTTAGAAAGATTTATTCATACAATTATAACACAGTATTACAGTATAATACCAAGGCGCTATGATATATAAAACAAAAAAAGAAGAAACCTTAAACAAAATGAACATAAAACATGCATGAAAATTATGAAAACAAATATAACAAATATTAACAAATTGTACTATTCCTTACACTATCAATCATCTCACAAAACTTGATACTTACTTCGCATACTTCAGTCCATCGATCAGCAAACAGGTCACACAATGGTGCTGATGCCAGATGCGCATTTAATAATTTTAGGGCTCGAACGAGAGGAGAATTGCTGAGCGCCACGATGCGCGTCCATGACACAGCCAGTAGGGCATTTTTAAGAGGCCTTAAAAATATCTGGGCACTTCGGGTACAGACAATCTCACTACTCAAGTGCAATCTCGTTTGAAGTTGTCCCTTGTGTATCAGCTCGTGTAACGCTAACACCACGGATCACCTGTTCCGCACAATTACTAGAATAAATCGTATTAGTTCCACGTTAGGTTCAAACTCGTTTGAGAGCGCACATTCCTATGGCTCCGAAAGCGTTCACTAGAGCCGAGGGAAAGGATTACTCGGCGGAATAGGAAGAGGAAGAGCGTGAATTGGCTGTGAACCAGCTCTATAGCTTCTTTAATCCCCAAAGCAACTTGACATTTCAAACCGAACGAAAGCTTTATTTCGATTTCAGCACAAGCTGCTAGAATCTAAGACAAATCTTCGTTGCTTCATGTCTTCCTTTGTAATATATTCTATTGACAGAATTTTAACACGTTGGAGCAAGACTATATCTTCTCGCACTGAGAGGTTCCAGAGGAATTTCCTCCCGCGAACAACCAAGCTGTGGAATGGTCTCCTTGCCGAGGTTTTAACATGCAGCGTTTCAAAAAGGGCGCTTTAAAATGTTTTAAAGGGTCAGCAACGCGCATGTAATAACATATTGATGTTACAGGCGTCCATAGGCTACGGGAACCACTTACCATCAGGAGGACCGTATGCCTGTTTGCTAACATAGTAATATAAAAAAAAGACTGTCTGACAAGTCTGCAGCTCAGTTGTGTTTTTATCATTCAAAGCGTTATACATTAAAACATTACCTACCCTTCTTCGCAGTCGGGTAGTACGAATAAAACTTATATTAATTTTCTATTATTTCTTAAAATATTTTCATTTTAAACTTTCTTTGACCAGTGCGTTGCGCTTGAAAGCCCGTCTGCATTTTGGTTACAGATTTTAATTAAAAATAAATATATCAAACATTGTCACAGTATATTTTAATTAAACTATCAAGTATTTCATAAGTATTATGCCAACTAAACTAATTTATTAATTACTACGATACTATAATATATATCAACATTTTAAACATGTATTAAAGACGAAAGGTTTTTCATTTTGGAAAATCACAACAAAATTTGAATATCGCATACTAAGTCAAACATACCCCAAGCCATAAAGTCCTGCATTCGGTACTTTACAGGCGCACAAATCCCGGACAAAACCAGAACCCGCACCATAAAGCACAATGTAAACATTGCATAAACAACGATAAGGCCAGATGTACGCAGGTTCGATTCCTGGCCGCGTGCCAGCATAAATCATTGCCACTCGCGTTTATTCTGTGACTAAACTATAGCTGGCACGCACCCGCAATACATTTCCGACTTGTAGTTGTAATGAAACGATTTAACGTAATGCGACATTTTATGGCAAAATCGTAAATAATGCTATTTTCTACAGCGAAGGTTTGAGTCGGTAGAGCGTTTTTATATTTTCTAAATGACTGTATCAGCCATGGGGTGTAAGGGGTTACAACCCCCATCTTCGGAACACAAACCAACCTTGCTTACGTGGTGCATCCTGCTTACTAACAAACGGGGCTCTGGCGGCCGGCTGATTGTGCAGTCTAACACTGGCACAGCTCAGTTCCTTGACCGTCGACGGCCAGCTGCGGCGGCGGTGCGACAAGTTGTGCCCTGCGATCCCCAACACGCATATGCCCAGCGTGGGGATTATTGGCATATCCCCCTTTATTATCCCTCTTCTTATACAGGGAGGCCTGTGGCCATCAGTGATCTGAAATAGGCTGGTTTTGTTGTTGTTCTTGCAAACTTACTCTGCACAGAGTTAGCACAGTATGGTCAGGTAGTATCACATGTGGGCCAATTAGGCCATGGCGATAAGTTGAATGCAGACCGAGGCTTTCATTCATCAGAAATTAGGTAGGTGGATTTTTATGATTAGGTAGGTATTTTATCTTTACTTTTGTTCTCCTACTGATTTTTTTTTCTTTTCTTGCTTTCCGTACTTTTCATGATGAGAGTCCGAAGCGAATCACTGTAACCCAATACAAGCTCGCTTGAGACCTAGTGTGGGGGACAGAGTTCCGTTAGTACTTTAGTCGGGAAAGGGATGAGGAAGAATTGAAGGGGAGAGGATAAATAGCAAATAAAGAGGAAAATGTAATTGGGTTTTAGTGATAGTTTCTTACTTTTTTTTCTTTTTTTATTGTTATTATTTTTATTCTTAACTTCGAAAATACCAATCGACGTATAACTAAATATAGATTTATTTATTGTTATTGTATAATTATATCTTAGGTTCTAAGTATGTATTCAACTATATTATTTCATTTTATCTGTCAAAAAAATCATTGAATTCGTAATAGCATTTGTCAATAAAGAATAATTTTATTTTTTAATAACAAACCCGGCGTTAGGCGTCTAAGCTAAATTATTTATACAATAACTTTGACTCACCGACCAGTACGCTTTAACGACTGGGACATGGTTAGATAGAGCAGGATAACTTCAGCTATGCAATGAGAACACGATTCCATAAGTTAAATTGTTGTTTTAACTTCCCCGTACATTGAGCGTGGCGTGTAAGTCGTACTTAAGTAAACAAGGTACATAGCGTGCGAGATGTTATTTGAGTGATGAGTTGAGGCGTGAGTGTCTTGTCTGTTTTGACATAATTCGTAATGAACTCTACAACCTCTTGTTTCTATTGTTTCTCTTACAATTTTAGGCTTATAATTTGTCATTTGAACTGTTTAACATAAAAAGCCGTAAATACCATACAATATAACAATCAGCAGTGGGTGAAATCGGGCTGCAAATGATATGCATATTAAATTTCATCGGAATTTTTGAGCCATATTGGACCGCCTCGGCTATGTAATAATGGGGTGTCAATAACTTTTCTCTACATTCTATACATACAATATGCATGATATTGTATTTCACGGATTGTTGGTTTTTGTTTTTTTAACGGATTGCCGTTACAAATTTAAAATACATTAGCACATAAACAAACAGACAAATCATAATTGCGATTTTATTGAAGATGTATTGATTTTGAAATTTTTTCGAAAAACCAATATTTTTTATTCTGATTTCAACGCTAAAGATAAACAACTATAAAACAAACTAAGTGTATAAAACTGTTATCAAAATAGAGAGTATACCACGAGTATAACAAACAGGAATAACCCACAGAAAAAAAAACCGGTCGCAATATAATCTCACTACATAGTCAAGCTTAATGAAATCATAGACTGGCGCGTCAATTATCCCAAGCTCATATATCTTCCAATTTTATCCTGACTATAGAATTATTAATACGCACCCCGCCGCAAACAAAGTCCCAATATCCGCCAGTCGAACATACTCGGCAACTGAAGGCAGTATCAACACGGAGGCTCTCGAGGCGAGGGCCCTCCACGATTAACCCTCCACCCTCCAAATATTTCCACCGTTATTTAGACTTTACAAAATATCGGATACCGCCTCCTACCGATGTGCTTCCGAATTAAAAATTGTAAAAAAATATATATTTTTATGCGGATGGTCCGATACTCTTGTTGTTCTTATTACGATTCCGATTTTATTTGTCGAAAATGTTTTTAATCCAATATGGCTAAAAAATGACGACGAAATATAATATGTTAAGTCCTTAAAGAAAACATATACCAGATCATCATCAACATCCGTAGCCCGATTTCATGTACTGATCATTAGACCAGTGACCAGTTTACACTGAATGTATGGAGCTTAAAAGTAGAACAAAAGCGCACCCGGTTACCTACCACCCCTAACCCATTTATTTATGATCTATTTATTTAAGATCTAGTTGGCTATCTATGGAGGAGGACCCTGGTGACTTGTACTACAGGTTTTATAAACCTCTCACGGGCACCAGTTTCTTGCAAAGTTGGTACCTCATTACACTTTACTCTTAAGCTTAAAAGAAAGACGTGTGGCACTCGGGGACTGCCGCGGTAAAGCTATTGCATAGCATTTTGTATCAACTTATGCAATTATAATTATTTATTTATTTTATTTATGCAGTATTTCTTTTTCTTTGATATTAATTCAAGTTACACTTTTTGAGCGTGGTGACCGATAAGAAAACATTTTTTTTTTGTTTTATTAAATAAAAATACGTCTAGTTGCACGCACACAAACACCGTGTCGAAGACTGCCGAAAAGAAACGACGTTAGACAATGCACGGCCTTCAAGCCACACCTCCGTGCCCGTCGGAGTGGGGAGCGTGAGGTTTTTTTTCGTTACGGAATTTCTGGATTCGGTCCCCGCGCTCAAGGCCCTCGATAGAAGCTATGCAATAGCTTAATAACTCCCTTGTAAGAAATAAATAAATTATTTATTATAAAATTCCAAATCATAAAAATCCTAGGCACAATTTTAGACAACACTATAAATACATCACTACCAACTTTAGGATAACAAACATCTTAAATTTTATACTCCGTTATTTAGACATTACAACTTATACTTCACACTTTTAGTTCTCGATCAATGAACCCAATTTCTATAATCACCTGGCAACCCTACGCCGCTCGCGTATAATATCCCCGTATGATGTATGTGCTGCGGCTTTCGACCAAGCACCCATTATTACGACCAATAGTTGCGACGTGAAGCAGTTACTGTATTGTAGTGTCATTGTGTAAATGGCAGGTGCTTTTCAGTTGGATATATAACTTTGTTGTGGTTCCAATAAAAAGCGATGGGCTGTTACGGGCTCACGTGGAATGCTAACTGCAATATCAAAAAACCGGCCAAGTGTGAGTCGAACTCACACACGAAGGGTTCCATTATGTTGTATGGGAGCCCCACTCAAATGTTTATTTTATTCTGTATTTGTTGTTATAGCGGCAACAGAAATAAATCATCTCTGAAATTTCATCTGTCTAACTGTCATGGTTCATGAGAAACAGCCTGTTGACAGACATACAGACGGACACGGACACGAACAAACTGATAGTTGCAAACCCCATTTCCAAAAATATAAGATACTTACCCTGCCTAGCATCTATATTCTGGAGATTTGTAAATTTGTTAAAAAGTACAAGCATTTCTATATGACACGGGAAGAAACCTACAGTACTCGTTCTCTTCGATATAAAACCAAACTTATGTTACCTTCATCTAGACTCAAGCTCCATTCATCTAGCCCTTACGTAATGTCTATCAAATTAATAATATACTACCCGAAGTGTTAAAATATGAGAGTAATGAGTAAATATTTGTAAAAAATTTGAAACATTTACTTATTACTAAAAGCACACAGTTAACAAATATTTTAATGACAAGTTCTAAGTAACAAAAATTACTAATGATAAGCATCTACTTATAAAATTACAATATTAATAATATGACCAAAGTAATCTGCCGACAATACCTACTTATTTGACTAACGAATTGTAATATATCTACCTAAATATTGACTAAGTAAATATTGACTTCAATTTATCTATTTAAATGTAATAGGGTCTATAATGATCACAATGAAAATTTGTTAACACTTGTATATTTACATTATGGAACGCAATAAATGATTGAGTATTGAGAATTGAGTATTGACAGTGGAGACTTAGTAATAGGGTCCCGGTCTTACCCTTTGGGTACGGCACCCTAAAAAGTGAAAGCAGTGTGAAATTCGGACTTACCTCTGACTGTCTCCTATATGACATTCAAAGTGTCAAAAGCTAGATAAAAAACTGAGTAATATGTAATGTTATCTTTATTATGGAAAGGGAGTATTTTTTGTATGTAAGTTTACTTACATTTTGCCATATTGATGATGAAGTGTACCAATAGACCTAATAACTATGTAAGACTTTATCGTTTTAACCATACTTCTGGCAAATTAAATGATCATGTTTATGATTATTATTAATGTAGTGAAGCATTATATTTTGAACAAAGACTTTTGCCGACCTTTATTTATATTATGTACTTCATACTATCTCGATGGCCGGGTAAGTAAAAATCAAAACATGCTTTTCGATGATCACTAGCTTGAAGAAGAATGATTGTTGATGTTGGGATGAGTTTATGATAACTATCTACGAATATTTATGAGCTAAAATGATACTAATAGCTAGTTTTCAAACAAAGTTCTAAAAAATATGGTTACCTACAAGTTTGGCCTATGTCCAGCAGTAGGCTAAACTACGTGCCCAGAGTGAAATAATATAATAAAAACCGGCCAAGTGCGACTCGGACTGGCGCACGAAGAGTTCCTTACCATTATCTATACATGTAGTTAGTTATTAGTTAGTTTATTTTATTATAATTTAATTATTTATTTTTGAAGTGAACATACAACTAAATATTCTGTGAATATTTCAAGCATCTACCTGTTGCTTTTATTAATATAGAGCAAAAAAACCTTCCTCTCCTTAAACATTTATTTTATTCTGTTTTTATTATTTGTTGTTATAGCGGCAACAGAAATACATCATCAGCGAAAATTTGAACTGTATAGCTATCACGGTTCATAAGATACAGCCTGGTGACAGACAGACGGACTGTCGAGTCTTAGTAATAGGGTTTCCGGTTTTACCCTTTGGGTACGCTAATTATCACTTATCATATATATTTTTTTTACTCTGAAAATTTTACCACAATACACCAAATCCGCGAGCCCAACAACAGTACCAAAACAAGATATCACATAACTCTGAATACACCCTCATCACGCTCCATTACACGAAAAAAACATAAAGCATCCAACATTCAAAATGAAAAGCACATACATTAAGCTACCACAAGTAGGCAAGTCAGCGAGTAGGCCGGAGGAAACACTCGCGTCCGCTTCCGACCGGAAGCACCCCCACCCCTAAGTGGGGGGATGTCCGAAGCCTCCCAGAGCCGCCTGGAATGCGGTTAGCGGCGTGTCGCGGTTGCGTTTCCCTTTCACGTGACATGTTTCGATGGCAGTCGCTTTCTTTGTGAAATATCTTGGGCTGACTAAGATTCTTAGGCGAGTGGAAAACAGAGTTGGTGACGCGTGCGCAAATACCAAGAGTGGAAGGGGGGAGTTTTATATGAACCATAAATGACGATGATGTGAAGGTGAAATAAAAGATTATTTTAGTTAGGTTACGAGAGTAGTTATTGAAACATTTCAATTGACAGTTCCGTTGTTTTGTTCAGAAAACTACAATACATAACAATTTTTTTTCTATCAAAACATCATATGCTTAAAGTTGTAGAGAATAAATTATGGTGTATGTGTGAGTGTGTGTGTGTGTGTGTGTGTGAGTTTGTGTGAGTGTGTCTGTGTTTGTTCCCATTCAACTTTGTAACGGCTTAACGAATTCGGATAGAATTTTATTATTTGTTTAGAATTTACATAGATTGTGACCTGAATTAACACATAGGCTACTTTTTATGCGGGTACCATCCGATCGAAGCCGCGGGCGGAAGCTAGTAAAAGATATTTTGTTTTATTAACTCCAATTAAATAAATCTTGCATCTTGCCCCTTTAAAGAATGTCCTCGCAGCAGTCAGTGGATACCTCAGGATTTAATACGAGTGCTTACAACTGAAGTCCTCGAGTGTGTTTACAGACGTACACAACCGTTTTAGCCAAATAAGGGCCCGAATACGACTTAACTGAAGGGTCCAATTTGTTACGTCAACAAGTTTGTAACTCTCGCCTCTTGAATTTTGTATCGCTCCCCAACAAAAACAAACATGACGTTGTATAGGTGTCTGTTTAGAATTTATTTATTCGTATTAGTTTTATTTAGTTAATGGAACGACAAAGGATTATCTTTAAAAATTGTACGGATAATGGTAACAATCGTTTTAGATGTCGGAAAATATGTATATGAAATTTTTGACAAAAAGACCTGGTTAGCTAAACAGCCGTTTAACTACTCGTTAATTTGCCGCTTCACATGCGTCTAAGAGAGCACTTAAATTGTTTTCAGTACGGTTAAAACTAATAGGCGATAGTGGTACTAAGCTATTATGTGTCAGTGGGCAAGTCTTCTTCTTCTTCGCATGAGTTAATGGTCAACTCTGGTGTCGGAGTTTTAACATCTTAACGTGCCTTCCGAAGAACGGAAGCGCTCAAATCTGATTTGATCTTAAACTCTATCAGATGTTTAGTAGGCTTCGGGCGGCCCTTGACATCAACCCTCTGGGTTCATCATTATTTCGTATTAACGATTGTTTTTACAATATAAAAGTCAAATATTACGTAGAATTGAAAAGAAAACTATTGATTGTACTCACACCAACTTAATCATAAAGAATAAAGCGGACAATAACAAGTAAAATGGGAGGTCTTATAGGTTAGGTCTTAGAGCAATCTCTTCCAGACAACCTTTGGGTGGACTGGATTACAGTACTACAGTCTTTTTAGAAAATAAATAACTACAATTTTTTAACACGGTTCAGAGATTACCGTATATTTCTAAATCGCCATTGCACTCGCCTAAATACTCTCATATTTCATTTTTCTCGTAAAGCCAAGCAAACGCTTCATAACATTAAGAGAGCACTTTCATCGTAATAACCGTTGGAAGTACCTTCGAAGGCGGCGCTCAACCTTCGAACAAAGTAAGCAACCGAACGGCCTTTTTAAACAAAACTTATTTACGTTATAGAGATTGCATCCTCCTTCGCAACTGTTTTAGGTAAGTAATAAATCACGAGGATTCCGATTGTTGAAACGGCTTAGATTTTAATCAAATGAAGTAATGCGCGATCTTTCCTATGCTAGCTTTCTCCAGTATTTTTCAGTGTAGGTTTCGAAGATGAGATTTAAGAACATTAAGGATTTTCGCGATCATTGTGGTTTTAGCCGTTACTGCAGAAGAGTTACCCAGTTTAACAAACAAAATATATTTTTGAATTCTGAGAGCATACCTATATTTTTGACCTTTTGAATAGCATTGTTACATTATCGGGCTTCGGCAAATATGTTGTGAGAAGGAGACGCACTATACGACTATTTAAAACGGGAATTTTAGACAAAGAGCGATAATGTAGCTGTTAATACGAAAAAAAAATAAGAAAAATTCTTAAGTAGCAAGTTGACTGCACTGTAGATAGCCCAGCTAGATCAATCAACTAGTGTTTGTGCAATTACTAGATCCATCATAGTGTTTGATACCAGGCGGAGTAAATATAAAATACATCATAATAAAAGGTAAAATCACAGCACAATGGACACCAATAAACCTACCCTGGTTTAGAGTTATCGAAGATAATGGAGAACTGTAACAAATAAATCGCTATATTTTAAGAATCAAGTATTCAACGCTGCCGGTTTAATCTAACACTGTGTAGAATTTCAGAGGATTTCAGAGGATTTCAGAGTGGAGTTCAGCTAAAGTTAAAGCACCTTTTACTAAATTAGAAAGTGTTTTTTAGTTTTGTAGAGATTATCGGAAAAATGTAAACCGTGCTATAATAATGCCCGACGCTGTCCGCGGGAGCTCTGAAGACTCAATTGCAAAGATCTCATGAACAAATTTTTGTCAGATTCAATTTCAACTGACAAAAATGCAGACAACAAATTAACTTATTTACTAGTGTGGAAATAATTAATTAATTTAAAGATAATCATGGTTTTAATTTTTAAGCCAAACAATTTGCATGGCAAAGGGCGATAATAAAGTACCTATAGAGCAATCAACTCTGTTATTACAAGTGCACTGACACTTTTAACCTTTTGTCTAGTATTTTGTGTGTGTGATGTTAACCTGTGTTTGGTGTCCTTACTGATAAATAAAACTACATGGTGTTTGGCGGAACGATGTAAGGATTGAAGGAGCTGATCAAGGATACCCCTGTGATTATTTTAAACCATATATGAAATTATGAAGTTCTGGCTTTAAAGTTATTATCAAAAGTAGTTTTTTCTTTTAGTACGGGATTTTTAATCAAATGCCAGATGCACTAATCACTTTTATTATGGCTTCTAATTATTCACAACAATAAAGTCTTTCATCACAATAAGCTAAACCGATCATTAAGCAGAAAATCATAATCAAAATTTGACTCAAACTTGTCAAAAATTATCGTTATCATGAAGAGATAGTAAACTCTACCTATAACTAAAAAAAACGTAGATGTGCTTATGCTGCTCAGAAAACTTAAAAACTTTTCATTTTGTGGTTCAAAATTATTACATGAGTAGTCAGCTACAATTCAATCCCTACATCGTTCTAACAAACACCCTGTAAAACGCTTGTCCATTTTGGAATACTGGGCCTACACGACAAAGAAACAGATTAAAGCGAAAACCTGCGTGGACATGCGACGAGTATCGGACAGTGGATACACGTGGCTAAACAATAGCACAGTGGCACAGTTGCACAGTATGTCGGTGATCGATTGTGTGGGCCGAGCGAGCCTTTGTACTCCACCTGTCAAACGCCATTCACGTACTGCGGTGAGAATGGACTATGGCACTTTCATTGTTTTAAAACAAGTCCTTTAGACACTCACAGTTCCCTACATTATTTTTATGGTACTTGAAGATGGAACAACCTGATGTTAAGTACGGCATCGTAGATCACGTTTTTTTGGAAGATGATAAGCCTCGTGTGCCTGTTATTTCACCGGCACCCACACCCTTCAAACTATAATACTGCATCACGTCAGATATAGGCATGATCCACATCGAGATAAATCAGTAACAGTCTATATCGATGGTTGCCTATACCTAAGTACAGTAGAGGCAGTGTTAAATAACATAATATGCCGTAAGTGACTTTTGACATTTTACTCCTTAAACGCCCAAAGTACTACTGAGGCTGGTATTAATAATCCGATCTAATTTCTGATCACAATCTCAAGAGACGTCAATTATATTTTTCTATAAAAAACCTCCGGCCAGGTGGAAAAGTTTGCGAAAGCCTTAATAGAAGCTGGATGCGTCAAGCTGAGGACAGGGCGCAATGGCGCTCATTAGGAGAGGCCTATGTCCAGCAGTGGACTGCTATAGGCTGATGATGATAACTATAAAAAAAACAATGTTGACAAAACCAAGCTCGCAGTCAGAGTTCAGATCGGTTTGACGTCAATCAATTTGTTTTGATTTGTCATTTATCAATAATACAATCGTGCCTTTTCTCTAAATTTAAATTTCAAGCGAGTCGTGAATATTGCTCGTTCAGACACGCCAATAATGTATTTAATGCTTATTTGCCAGCTTGAAGTAACAAAAAAACAGATTCCACCCCAACCTACTCAGACAACCGCCGTTAAACATCCATACATCAAAACTTTCGCATTTATGGTATGAGTGGGTTCATATTCCCACATCCCCTCTGCGAGTATTCCTAATGATAACTGCTTTGGCGCCATGTTTCAATGTAATGTGCGTTATAGGGTGGTTAATGCGAGCGCCATGTTATTTACTGCGCCTGAGTGTCATTACGCACGTTTAATATTCATAGCTCTTGATAGTTTCAAATGTTACATTAGTTTTACTTAGTAACATTTTAATGATTTAAGTGATTTTAGTTTGCGTGTTCGTATATTTTTCCGTTTGTGTGTTAGTATTCAACTCCGTAAGGCCGCGGTCACGAAGTCAGCGTGAGCGGGGCGGCGGCGGCGCGGCGCGAAGGAACGGCGAGTTTCAATGCCTAGATTTGATCCAATGCTAGCAGTTTATACATGAGTAGAAAAACTGGAAATATCAGGGCTGATCCATTACTTCGTTCGAAGTCATCTAGGGATTACACTTAGATCAAATATAAAAAAATATTTTTAAATTAAAAATGTAATTTTGTTCAAGAACAATCTGAACTTTTTCACGCAATTTCTCGCGAGCCTCGAAATTATGGTTTCACTACAATAATA
This sequence comes from Horisme vitalbata, assembly GCA_951804965.1. Taxonomy (NCBI): domain Eukaryota; kingdom Metazoa; phylum Arthropoda; class Insecta; order Lepidoptera; family Geometridae; genus Horisme; species Horisme vitalbata. The sequence goes on along the minus strand of OX638101.1, from coordinate 18,640,682 downwards.
AATAAAAAGAAGTGTTTATTTAAACTCATTTCTCTGGAGAAACCATTTTAGAGATAAATTGATATTTACACATCTACGACGTTTTTTCTAGATATTTTCTTTCTCATATGGATAGTATTTTTCATTTATGAATCAAATTATTACGCAGTTTTTTAGTCTCTGAACTAATTTCTACACAATTTTTAATAAAAATATGTTATAGCAACGTGATGCAAGTTACTATATTTTCCAGCCACTACATAACATACATACATCAACGTTATGAAAGACGAGCAACTTATTTTTCTAAGCACTTCCGTCAAGTATGGCAATACTTTCCGTGAGCGCGTTTTTAATATTAAATCGTATACAGTTTTATTGCAACACTTGGCTGTTGGCATCCTGCCAGCTGCTGCTGCTGGCTGCCAGAGGAATATAGCAGGCTGTAAAATTGTTACTCCATGCTGGCCGCCTTTATGACAACTGAAGTCGAGAATTTGTAGAGAAAACTTTAAAATACTTAGTTTAAACGTGATCTGCTTAACAAATGGAATTTACTTCTCTGCTGAAAACATAGCACCTAGAGATCTAGAGCTCAAGCTCGCTCTCAAAGTCTATCTTGGAAACAGAATATAAATAACTGTTATTGAACCAAAAACTTTACCTATCATTAATAACATTTGAAAAGTTATAATATTCGTATAACGTTCTGAACAAAACTCGAATTTCATGCGAAAAGTTAAATTAAACTAATATATCAAAACCCCGTCTAACCGTATATTGCTAACTGACCAGCTGATAGCCAGAACACATGGAGCTCCAATTCACCGTAATAAACCTCATTTCAGGCGTTTTCTGGAAAAACCAGAGGTCAAAGTATTCTGGCAATCAAAATCCAACAATAATGGAAACATTTACAGGCAACACATAAAAGTGTCAAGCGTGAGTTTAATCGGCACATTACGCCGGCGGGAATGGGCCGGTGCGAACAAAGGCCCAGATGTGTAAAACCTCCCGTTCGCGCTACATTTCACCGAATTTTACCGTATGAGTTTTATTTGTCCTGAAATCAGGTACAGTCCAAACGTGACTCAACTTATTCCTAATATTATAAAATATATGTCAAAACTAAAAGCCAAAATATCAAAAGTCTAAATATACCTACACATAGTTCAATGACAAGAATGCCTATTGACGCAAGAAATACTAAAAGGTAAATGTTATGTAATAAAAGTCCTACAGCCTTAATATTTACGGTCATCGTTTAGTTTGTCAGATAGGTATTCGTCAACAGAGTAGTATGCTTTTTTGTTCTACTTTAAGTATCTACAAAACGTCTTATCTTTTTGTTCATTTTTTTATATGATCCGGTAATTTATCATATATTTTTATTAGCCTAAAGTTCGGAGTTTTTCCCACCGGCTTTAATGTAGTAGCTGGTAATAATAATTTATGCATATTTCGTCTGTTATAGTTCTTATTAGCGTCCAAGTTAGATTTAAAATTATGTCTGTGTTTTCTTACGAACTTGCATCGTCGATAGTACCTCTAATTGAGGTAACACTTAGTGTGTAAAGTCTTTTATTTAAGATTATATTGGATGTGTTATTGTTTTCACTTTGTTGTTGCAACTTTTTTATTATAAAAATAAAATTAATAATAAAATTTAAGGAAACTTGTAATTGGCCATCAGCGTACATGTAGCAACTTATGTTTAGCTGCATGTAGTTCATATTCTACATGCAGTCCCCACTTAGCTGTAAGTTTTCTCAAAACTTTAAAAATAAAATAAACCTAAATTACCCAAATTACATTGGGGTGTACAGGGTTTCAACCCCTATCTTCGGAACCCAAGCCAACCCCACCTGCACGTGGTGCACCCTGCTAAACAACGAACGGGGCTCTGGCGGCCGGCTGATTGCGGCATAGCACAGCCTACATCGGCACAGCTAAATCTCCTGGCCACTGACGGGCAGCAGCGTCGGTGGTGCGAGAAGCTGTGCCCTGCGATCCCCAACCCGCATGCCCAGCGTGGGGATTATGGGTATATCCCCCTTTATTAGGGGAGGCCTATGTCCAGCAGTGGACTGATATAGGCTGTGATGTGATGATGTGACCCAAATTAGGTCACACTACAAAGATACAATTAGAATGCTTTTGTTTAAATATAAATTATATATATTTCAATATGTTCCTACCACATATGTGTGTGGTACTAAATAATAGACCACAAACATAGGAAAGACCTAACTTCATCACAGACTTCGGTAGATAGAAAACAGACAGCGATATCCAGGCCGGGTGAGGACCTAACCAATGTTGAAACAATGTAGAGCCGTTGTAATTTATTCGATAACCAATATCACGATGGAAGCAACGACTACAATTATGTGATTGGGAGAAGGGTCTGGCGCCTATTGTCCTCGTGGGACGCATTCACGTGGAAACTCAGATATAAACTACGGTACTGTTGCCACTGAAGACAAGACATCATCATCATTCGCCAGCCTTTATCCCAATCTGAGAACAGGGTAAACCCACATAGCCATATATCTACACACCACATATCACACTTTATACATTCACGTGGTTTTTTTTTCTCCAGTGATGATCAGACTCTCATGAGACTGGCGGGGAACACACATACAAATACAAACACACACACTCACAGTCACACACACACACACACACACACACTTAACTTACTAACTAAACTATTTTTTTTTTGTTTCTTAAGATAGTCTGGAACTGTTGTTCAACTTTTTCGGAGGATGGCGTTGAAATCTGCGACACAGTTTTTCAACTACTGCAGATAACATCATTTTAATTTGTACTTTTATACCGCTCTTATATTGTTCCTGAATAAATATTTATAATATCTGGGTCTCGACACAATGTGTTTTCTTTCTTCATTCACTCCTATCAGCCGTCAACTCTGTATTTACTTCTTTCACACTCATATCCTCTTTTACACAATCCATCCATCTCTTTTTAGGCCCTACATATACTCGTGCACCAGTCACGTTCATACTCATCACTCTTTGGTTGTCATCCCTCCTTATTACTGCTACATTATCATTACATTCCATGTAATCAAACATGGAAAAAGTTGGTATCTTGCCAACACCAATTTGTATTATACTAAGTATTGAATATTTATGTGTTTATACAACAAATACACATTTTGTAATTTTTTTGAAATGGGGTATTTAGGCTTCATCTGTTATTATTTTGCTTTTCACCTAAGTCAATACAATGCACATGTAGCACTAGACCTGGAATAACATATAGGCTAGGTACTTTTTTCCCGGATACCAGGCGAGTGAAGCTGCAGCCAAAAGCTAGTAGTAATAATTATAATGTTTTAATATTGGTCGCAATCTTTTTATCTAATAATGCAGGACGAGCTTGATGCATTCAAACGAGAGTGGTGAGAGTAGCTCGGGATAGAGATGTTTGGAAGTCTATGAGGGAGATCTTTAACCAGCAGTGGGACGTGAAGGGTTAAAAAAATCTTATGCCATGATATCAACATAGATCAGCATACTAAGTTTAAATCTAAGGTTGAAACCACTTAGCCGCCAATTGTATGTAAACTTCGGTTAATATCAGTCAAACTGTAACCAAATCCAAAATCAATTGAACTGTAAAAACCTTTTAACAAACCAGTTAATGCAATCAAGTGCTGAATGAAAGCCATTCGCCAGCGACCGCTACAAGCCGAACATCCACTCCGCCCTCGACGGACTCTCGCTGATATATCACTATATTTAATTCATCCACTCGTTCAGGTGAAGCGGACAATTTTAAAACAGTTTATTGCATTCCCTTTATGATATTTATTTGTACGTTTCAAATCAAGTTGCTGTTGTTTTCGGTTTTTTTCTAAACCAGCTAATTTATTGAGTACGATATTTCTAATTTCGTTATCAAAAACCTTGTTGTACACTCTAAATTTTTAAATACGTTGATGAGCTTGTCTTGCGGTAAGTGCGCCGTTGTGTTATCAGCACTCAAAGCGTTAATTGATACTGTAAGAGACCAAAAGTTTTAAATTTTATACAATATTATCATAATCTTGGTAGAAACTGAGTGAATGTAAGATATAAGAAACTCAAGGAAGCCGTATGTAGGTACATATATTGTCATATCTTGTGTTGAGACAACAGCGACTCCAAATCTTTTTTTGTTGTTTATTTTAGGGAAATTTCCCCAGCTTTCACCAGCTTCAAGTTTAAAACTAGATTAGAGAACAGAACAACCTTGCCGAGAGATAACTGAGTTAAAGGCAACCCGATACGCTCACCATCCTAGCTCCGTCGTCTGCCCCGAGCCACGGTTGACAGATTTCAGACTATCGCCACTTTTAATGGCTTAAATCATGTTATATGGTGGTTTGAGTGAGTGGTAGGGTCAGTGTTGAGATGCTGCGGACAGAGAAAAGTGGGGCGAGAACACATGTTGTGCCGACCCCATATAGCGTAGGATAATGACAGTAAAATGATGGTAGTTTAGTATTTTACCTATTTTAAAATCCTTACTGTTTTTATATATAAATGTGTGTTTATTTGTTTGTTTGTCTGCTACGCTTTCACGCCTTACCTAATTTATAACGAGAGGAGAAGGCACAAAAAAACGCAAAATATGATTAATGTTAAAGCAATTGAGTGAAGTTAAAAATTCAATGTAGTTAAAGTCAGATATTTCTAATTAATTTTTGTTGATATTTCCAGTATCTCCAATACGTCAATTTTCCGGTTTTTGCTTAAACGTTTTTTTAACGGAACAAAATTAAAGGGTTTTTACCCTTTTCCCGTTGGCCTGATTTTATCCAGCGTCAGCCTTTGTAAGATAATCCGAAGGGGGGGTAATTCCGCTAATGTCCCGACGGGGAAATCCGGCCGATCGAGGCATATTTTAACTCAATTTTGTTACAAGCTTTTTACAGTCTAATTGAGGCCGACATTATTTCAATAAAAAGGAGTAATGCCCGTGCTTTGTGTAAACTCATTTTATACAATATGATATAAACATAACCACATTGTCTAAATTAAAACTCATTTATTCCGCTAGCATTAATTACAAAATTACATTGGGGTTTAATTACAAAATTACAAACTAATTTATTACCTACGATAGTATAGTTATCAATATACTAAGAACATCAAAACTTTGTACTTCTAAAATTAATTAAAATTAAATTGCCTATGCTGGTATATTAACAAACTAGGAATAATAAGCAATGTAGAGCACTATCTAGCGGCAATATGAATACAATCAGAGCTGACTACACCAAAGTTAATCAACCAAACCGCCGCTAATTGGAAGCCACCGCACTTTTTAATGAATACTCGATAAGCTATTCAATGTTCAATCTATAAATAGTACAAAGTCGCTAATCGCGTTTGTTTGCTAAGTCCTCCTAAAACTACACAACGGAGCTTGATACGGTTTTCACTATAATTTAGAGAATTTCTTCCGGAAGGTTTATACGTAAAACTAGTGCATTTTATATTTATAGAAAGTAGAGAGAATTTGTTTGTTTTTGTCTGCCGTAAAATTCATGAACCATGATCAGCGTATGTAGAAGCTGGTAAGCGAAGATGTAACCACGCTTGCCTAGAAAAAACCAGTTCACCTGTAACTTGAAGACAGCCAGATTATAATGAAAAAATATGACTTCATTTTATTATAAACGATCATAATGTGTGCTTGAGTCACGTTCACTTTTGAATTCGCTTCTTGAATACAGGTCTTAGTACTTAAGCATTTAGTACCTACCAGAGCTTTTTAATTAATTTGACGACCTCTGTTAGTTGAAGCAGAAGGTTGCGAGTTCGTTCCCACCGCGAGACAAATGTTTTTATAAAAAAAAAACTTTTATTTCTTTACAAAGTACACATGGTTTTTATGATTTGCAAATATTTGTCTTTATCTGGGTTTTTCTATTCAAAATGTATACGTATTTACAAAAGAAATATCCAGGTCATAATGGTTCCCTTAATACAAGCTCTGCTTAGTTTGAAGCCAGATATGTTGTTAATGTACCTATAAAAATCCTGCCAAGTGAGTCTTTGGGTACGTCCCTTAAAACGGGATAATTTTCACATACAGCTGGGGTATTTTAAAACATTCGAAAAGTTTCCTAATCGATTCCGTCAATTTTTATTCAGTTGTATTTGGTTGCATTTCTAGGATTTTTAAGGATCTCAAAAGTTTCTCATGGTGTTTCTGATGTACATCACGATACGATTTCGCACCACAACACAATACACCCCCACATAATAATGTAATTCTGGTTCAAACGTCACTGTCGGATTCGACACGGAAACATTTCGAACGTTTTAAAATACCCCTGCTGGAAATTCAGTGTGGTCTCCGACAATTTGGACCACTAACAAGGGTCATCATCAGTGTGAGTGCGATTCCCTAATTAATCGTTCTTACACTGCAAGTGTACTTTCAACGATAAACCCCTTTAGTTGCTGGTACAATCAGTTCAGTGGTCCAGTCGACCAGTCGGCCAGTCCAAGCCTTTTTGTATGGTATTCAAAGATGGAACAAGGACATGGCCCACCTGATTTTGAAGTGGTAACCATTACCTATCACAAAGCATTCCACCATAGATCACGTTTTTTTGGAACGTGTTCTACGTTGCATCGCCCTGCGTCCATCAACTTGAGGGATAAGATGATAAGCATCTTGTGCCTGTTATTAAACCTGCACCCACACCCTTCAAACAGAAACGCAGCGCAGCTGCTTCACGGCAGAAATAGGCATGGCCTTAAGCGCACCAAAGTTTTTGAGCAAAATTAAAAGAACTCACCAAAGGTTTTGGGCTATCAGCTTCATATGCGGAATGACATCTAAGAACCTGCTCCATGCAACTGGACGATTTCTCTTAAACTCTGACGACATTTTCAGGGTACTGCACTATTACAAAAAGTTTTACACAAATATTACAATTCAAAATATACGTTTATAACGCGTTCGATGACGTGGTCCAGAGCATGTGTGATAATAACAACTACGTAGAAGTCGGTACCGTTTATATAACACGAGTGTGAGGCTACCTACCTACAGCTATTGGAAGCGAGATAAGCTTTATGGTATAGTTGTTAATAGCGATAACACTTATATTAATTACGTACAGGAAAAAGTCGAGAGAATTCTAAAAATAATAAAACACTCGTGATATAACGATCATTATTATAAACAAATTATTTAATGATACCAATGCTTACGTGTGTAAAATAATATTCATACAAAAACAAAAAATTACACAAAAGACGCCAAATTTCTATCAAGTAAATGTAATTTAAAGTATTAATAGAACCTCCAAAATAGGAAGAACATTATTCCGGTTATGCGGCCATCAAGGTTCTCCAAAGATACATCGTAATCGTACATGGTACAATTGGCTTGTTCAAGCAGGTGCTACGCTGTAGCGATCCGCTACGTTGCGTAGACGCTCGTAGACACGTGCGACGTCGTTACCGCTCTATTGCATCTCGGCTTCACTTGATGTATGTAAATGTGACACACGGCCGGATTGGAAATCCAATATTGCTAAAATTGGCTACGATCTAAACGATATCTCGCCCATCGCCACAGAAAGTCACGACATAAAGTTTAATTTTGTTTTTCCTCTCAAAAGGAACAAAACAAACCGTTTATACCTCCTGAATATTTACGGAAGGTTGAAAATATTCACCGATATAAACGGTTGTTTAGAGTGAAGTGACATTACCGCGTATACAAAAACGAGCTTTTGTTTTAAAAACAACATCGTCGCCATTGTTTGGAAAGTCATCAAACAGCAAAAATCTGTGGTTAGCGCAATTACCATACCGCTAGCGCAAATATTTGGTCCGCACAAGCGCGCTAAGCACAATGTAAGCAACCAAGCGAACTCACTAATGAATATTCAAAGGAGCCGAGCGGCCGCTGGACAATAAGTGTACAATAATTTTATGTTTTTGGGTAATAACAAGTTCTACATTAAAAAAATAATAAAATGTCTTATATACGGGTAAATGTGAAAGAATAATGAACAGTTTCAAAAAGGAGGAGGTTCTCAATTCGTTGGATTTTTTTTTTACTTTTTTATGTATGTTCACCGATATCTCCGTCAAATGGAAATAAATTTTAAAAATTATGATTTGTTTGAACGAATATACTTCACAGGTAATATTACTGAGGGAATGTTATTCATTATGATCCAGGGATCACTTTTATATAATTTTATTTATTTACACCAAGTCGTAACGCGGCCAAAAAATAATGAAACAAAAAAGAAAACAATTGGGGATAATTAGCTTATATTTTTGTGTGCTACTAAATAACGTATAGCATAGTTGCTGATAATGTTATTCAAGCAGAGAGCCAAGAATATCTTAAAAAATAAGCACTTTTATAAATATTCAAATGAAACAGAATGGCACCACTTTTGTCGACAGTGCAATGTGCCGCCATGAACAATAACTTAACATCTATTAAACAAGCTATTGAATTATTCAACGATCATCTAAATGGAAAATTTATCGCTAGGTACAGCGAATTTTATTATTTTCCGAAGTTTTGTCGACTGACCTGATATTACGTTTTTTTAAGAGAATTTATTTTTCTGTTACTGAAATAGAAGTTATTATTGAATGATTTTGCCAAAGTAGTTGATTGCTAATCAGAGTAATTGTTGAGAGACAATAATTTTTTTTTTTATTAGATTTTGCATTTATATTAGGTATTTGTTTTTGTTATTGCGATGGCGTTACACAATCACAGATACTAGATGTAATGCAAAGACAATTTGATCTACGATGCAATGCTTTGTGATAGGTAATGGTTACCACTTAACATCAGGTGGGCCATGTGCTTGTTCCATCTTCAAGTAGTAAAAAAAAAATACAATGGGGCTTTTATTTTATATATATCGCATCAAAAAAGTATAAGCAAAACAAAAACTAAACATTAACATAATTAAGTAAAAAATTAAGTTAAAAGTTAAAGTAAAAGTTAAAAAAAAAAAAGTTAAAAGTTAAAGTAAAGTTAGTAAGTTAATTAAGTTAAAGTAAAAACTTTAACTTTAATGATCATCTTAGGATCAATGAATTAAAAATGAACCAGATACAAGCTTTTTTATTTTATTTATAAGGACACCCAACGCAGGTTAATAATACACACACAAAATAACATACAAAAGGATAAAAGTCTCAATGTACCCGTAGTTATAGGGTATCACAACATCATCGCTCATCATAACCAACAAGACAACAACTCTAAGCGACCATTAGGGCAATATTTAGGGCAAGTTTCACGGACCACATTGTAAATTAACTGAAAATGTCGGCAGCGTCGGTCTCAGGCTGAGTCGGAGCCATCAAAGAGCGGATGAATGCTCCTTTTCACAGTGCTGCATATTCATCAACTCACGGAGTTCTGAGCGAGGCTGTCTAGTTGTAGCTTTAGTGTGCTCTTGCTACGGACGATACAGTTTTAGTACCATGTCACACTAAATAGTACGTGCTGACAAACTGTACGCAGAGGTTGAACAAGTCAATTTTAAGGCAACATAGACTGCAACATGTTCAGTATTCATTTATTCGTGCTTCAATGTCCTAAATTACAGCTTAGCTCTAGTAAAGCTTATGAGTTGGTTGGTTAGGTACATTGACCCTGTCAGGGCACTGCAGGAACAAAGTTTAAATCCTTTTGCAGGCGACTGTTAACTACATCAAACTACGTTTATTGGTATAAAGCCTATCATGATAGTGTGCGAATATTTTTTCAATCAATATAAAAATATGTTAAGCTCACATATCCCCGCAATCTAATTAACGGCAAGATATGTAAATAGAGCCTTATCTGCGAACAACAGAACTGTCTCTGCTTAATGGGAAATATCGGGGGAATCTTGAGCGGAGAAAAATTGGCTTTGTGCAGGCGCCTTGTTTACCTGACCCGGGGAAAATTACAATCGGATCTCGGGAAATTCATGCTTGCCGAGTCTTGTTTACCATTAACGCGGTTTCATACAATAAGTAAACAATGAAGATTGGATTCTAGATTCCCGTAAGGAATAAGGTGTAAGGCTAATAAGAATAAGAATGGCAATGTGCATTGTTGAAACAGTATATTGCAAACATTTATAATCATCATCATCGGCCTATAGCAGTATAATCACTATCACTATATTATATTATATTATTATGATTTATAATATCAACGATATGGAAATAGAGATGGTTTATTAATGGCCTGAAAAAATCGCGATAAGGCCCCCAATTGTGTTACCTTCATATAGCTTACAACACTAAGATACTTTTACTGTTTTCTGTATGAATGTGATGAATCTATTTGCTAGATAAATGGTAACAAAGTTTTTCAAATTTAACACTACAGGATTCCCATATTATATTTGGCAAACAACATTTAAGTCTCACAGTGCAGTGAGACTTCTCACTGTGCACATTTGCAGATGGATTTGCGGTAATTAGGTCTGAATTCCATAAGATTTGTGAGCGGGATGTATGACTGTGCGTGTTAAATTATTATGATAGTATGTGTATTTTTATTTTGTATTTTTGCCTAAATCATTGTTAATTAATGTTTTTTTATTGTAATTTATTGTAACTTTTCTAGATCTTTAATTAATATCATTGATTTATTATCCGTGTTTACTAAAGTAAAATAAATAAATAATAATAATAAATAATGCGGGACGAAATCACACATCATCATGTAGCCCCAAACTAAGCAAAGCTTAAGGGAACCACATGATTGAAATTCCTAACTTCTAAAATTCAACCACTACTAAGCTTTACTTTACATACATAAACACTTGTAATGTTGGCTGTATATTCAAAACCCACGTAACCCGTTCGCTTAACAATTCCTAGCATCAGATAACTGTACCCCAATCACTTACAGGCGAAACATTGCAATTTTCGATACTTAGACCAATTTCCCCATTATCCCATCGAAGCGATCAACAGTGTAGATAGTGCAACTATTTGTGAGCGTAGGGAGCACGGAACTCGAGACGTGATAGAACTTTGCAAGTATCTAGCTTCTAGCTACCGAACCGACTACCGACTTGAATAGTTATCAAACTGAAAATTATGTTCTAGGATAACAGATAACACTTATAAACTAGATAGCAGGCGTAGGATCAATAAGTACGATGCAGCAATAGTGTAGATAGAGAAGTTGCAAGCTGGTATTTCACTTTTGGGTTCATTATCTTGGGACGACTCTACTTACTACTAACCATGATAAAGATAATGATTGTTATCATTTAGGAGGTTTCACTCTCTGCAGCCCTAGCCATCGACTGTTTGAGCTTTAACCCGCGGTCGAAGGTCTCCCGTTTTGAAAAAAAAATATGTATATTGTTTTTGATATTTATTTATGTGTACATAAGTAGTGTTAAGTATTATTCATAGTAAAATGTGTATTTTTGATGAGCTTTCAAATGAATAAATGGGAAAAAATATAATTTTAATAAAGCAAAAATCACACTTCTCCTTCCTCTTCCGAATCGCAGTAATTCCAAAGTCATGCTCTTAAAAATTCTAAGATATGACTTAATGAGAAAGGCATGGAGTGTGCGAGGTTCTTTTCAGAATAGAATCCAACCTCAGAATACCCCTGCAGCCAATAACCAAAATGAACCTCAGAATATCCCTGCAGCCAATAACCAAAATGAACCTCAGCTTACCCCTGCAGCTAATAACCAAAATGAACCTTAGCTTACCCCTGCAGCCAATAACCAAAATGAACCTAAGAATACCCCTGCAGCCAATAACCAAAATGAAGCTCGCAATTCCCCTGCAGCCAATAACCAAAATGAACCTCAGGATACCCCTGCAAATGAACCTCAGAATACCCCTGCAGCCAATAACCCAAGCGAATACTATCAAACACAACTAAGAACTAAGTTACAGCAGCGATAGATTCCCGCTGGATTGGCGTGCCTCGGTGGCGCAGCCGTTTAAATTACATTGTCCCGCTGCAGATGGCGCGATAGTGACGGCGGGAAATTAAACATGCTGCCTTGCGGGTTAGCGTGACGTGTGCACTACCCTTATCTCCGGATCCAAGCTTTTAAAGGACTTTTAGCATATCAAGTAAAATTAGTTTTTTTCAAAAGATTGAATAGATAACCTTATGCAAGATGGTTTGGTTGTACGACGAGTTGAACTACATACATTTTTGAGTATCTACCGAGTATAAAAATGTTGAATGACTTATTTAGGGGTTTTCAAAGTTAATAATTCTACCAGGAAGATTTTTTTTGTGAAGACCTTAAGGATTTTTCATATTAATATCGAAATACTGTTCAAATATTTACCGACAGAAGAAGTTGTCGTCAATTTATGTATAATAAGTATGTATCTACAAAACAAAATATATCTATGTAGTTTATCAGTCATGTGGTTCCCATAACACAAGCTCTGCTTAGTTTGGGGCTACATGATGCTGTGTGATACTGTCCAGCATTATTATTATTATTACTATTATTTAGCAACTTATCAACATGATGCTTATACACTAGCACGTTGGCAGCCAACTAGGAGGAGGACGACGTGCAGAATCACATTTGTGTTTTTTGTTTTGTATACAGGTGAACTGGTGTTTGGTGTACAACAACTATTTAGCCTCGCCCACAAACCTAGGTCGTACTTTATAAAAACATGGTTTAATTTATGTGTTCGAGTTTATATTTCTTGCTAACCGAGTTGGACGCGAGCCAATTGCAAAACATTACAACATAAGCTACTCATTACTAGACCTGTCAAATAGCCAAGATTCTGTTTTAAACAAGCGTTTCCTACAATCATGTAGTAGAAGCTCCCTGCTTGACTAAAAAGTGACAAAATCTAGAACTAAATATATTGATTCCCTGAAGCAAATCAACTGAGCTTAAATGATTGAAGAAATGAAAGTTAACAGAAAACGTTAAACCGTAAACACAATACGCATTATTGGCGCAAACGGTCAAACGAATCACCACAATCAGGTGATTTGGCACAGAAGCGCTCATAAAAGTAATTCCCTCGGCGACGGCAATAAGCACAACACCCTTATCTCAGCGGCCACTGACGCAGAATCAATACTGACCGACAATAAAAGTCAACGAAATCCCGCTGCTGAGATTTAAAAGATAGTAGCTTCCGCCCTCGGCTTCCATTTGCGAATGCTAGTTGTGTGGTATCTCAATAAAAAGCAGTAGTATTTTAATCCTAATCTAGAATTACATATGTGCAAATTTTAGCTCAATCCGTTCAATAGCTTTGGCGTGAGGGAGTTAAAAACATTTCACATCTTTTTTACTAATGTTTGCCTTTATAATGTTAGTAGGATTAAAGGATTGAGTGAACACAGGGCAGTATATAGCCAGTGGAAACCTTTCGAAGGCACTTGGTATAGCGTAGCTTCGCTAAATATTCCTAATAGATATCCTAGGTAAGGCTTCGTTCTGCCCGATGACTAGTATAGCCGTTAAGCGCTTCCGTGCTTTGGAACGCTCGTTGAGATAACATTTCTAGTTATACTAGGGCATGGGTTTAGGCCTCCAGGCGGCCTAAAACTATTACGAAACATACTTATAATCACCCCCAAAACATTATTTTTAACACGATAATTGAAAAATAGTTTCAAGCTTTTTAAGATAATTATTTACTAGCAAATCTTCTCTTTTTCTTTCTCCTGGCTTTATCCCATGTTATTTGGGTCAGCCTAGGGTCCTAGTACTTCTGCGCCACACCGTACGGTTGTGGGTTGACTCTGTTCTTGTGTTGCTCGCTAGCATGTCATTTTTTATTGCTCGTAGCCAGGTCATTGGTGGTCGTCCACGCACTCTTTTTCCTTCCAATTATTTACTAGAAAATACTAGGCAATACTACTATCTTACTCCCAAAGGCATAAAATGCTTAACATACTACCCTCAGACCATTTCTAAAACGAATCCTAGTGGATTTAAAGGAGCGAAACCAATATAAAACGCTAGGAGTTTGAGAGGTTGTGACCGATTTAACTCCGACTTCTTTACTAAGCTTAATGCAAGTTCAAACACATTAGATTTCCGCCACCGTTCGATAATAGACTATTACTCTCCTGTCGGGAACGGAGATGAAAAATTCACCAGATTTTTCAATAGCACTTTCAACTTTTCAAACCGACATTAAATATTGAAGTTTCTGTAATTTTAAAGATGAATATCCCCGGGGCATTTGTGAGCGCAGGATGTATTTACAAAGCGATTTTCAAATAAAATCTTTTAGTTTAGTCTGTTGTTCGTTTGTGTTTCTATTAGAGTTCATAACTTAATGAAGAATCTGATATTGTCACGGATTACGCAGCTTTTGCAGAAGTAGCCTTTAATCTACTTTATCTCACAGGTCTTCCCTGGGTCACTGCAGCAGTTGGTGCGTCTTCTTTAGTCAGCTGAGTTTTCGAGGTACCCTCGACCTCAACGGCTGCATTTAGTTTTATGATGGACTCACTCTACGTAATTATTGTATTTTGCTCCAATAATTTGCACTTTAAATCACAAGTTCTTTTTGAAAGGTCTGCTACGTTTTTTTATAGCTCGCCACTGCAGTTTCTGTGGCTTTTTGAGCCATTTTCGAATTTTAAAAGACGTAAACTACAGGTCCGTAATTGTGTAGGGGAGGCAAGACTACATTACTATTGGAGTTTATAATTACTGTTGTTTTATTAGAAACTAAATATTCGCTTCAACAACGCAAAATAAAATCTTGAAGTATTTTTAATTATCTTTTCAATGAACTATGAGAAGTTCATCAAAATCACTCTTGTATTTTAACTAACCCACCAACTTTCAAATAAACTCTTCAACAAGACGTTTCAACCAATAAGCTGATAAATGAAAACTTCTGAAATAAACATTACGACCACGCAATAAAGTTCAAATTACTTTGATTACCAACCGCAACTTAAGTCGTTATAGTTGTGAAGACGTGACGAGCTGCTCTGTGGCTTCTTACCTGAAAAAGGAGAAATAAATTGTAAGAATAAGTTTATTACTAGGTTGAACAACAGCTTAGTTCAGCTATAACTTAGAACTTTTTCTTAGTAAAATAAAAAGTATCTTTTTATTCAGCAATTTTTCTTTGCCGAGAGAGCAGTGTAACAGCTGTGCCGCTGAAATAAAGAACCATACCTTGCTGACTGTACCTACAAGCTCAGGCATTGATGGTGTGGGAAATAAAATAATTCATTATCTGTTTCTTTCTTTAATTTTAAATTGTACACAGTAAAATAAATACAGAAATAAGTTTAAATGCTATATTCAGCTGGGTTGGGCAGTATTTGGAAAACTACGTCGAGTTTTCTCGTCACCCATACCGCAATGTTTGAAAACGAAAGTTTTCAATCAGTGCGTCCTACCCGTCATGACATACGGAGCCGAAACGTGGACACTCACAGTACGGCTAGTCCACCAGTTTAAAGTCGCTCAGCGAGCTATGGAACGAGCTATGCTCGGGGTTTCTCTGAAGGATAAAATCCGCAATGAGTTTATCCGACATAGAACTAAAGTTTCGACATAGCTCAGAGAATTAGCAAGCTGAAGTGGCAGTGGGCTGGCCATATCTGCCGAAGAACCAATAACCGTTGGGGTAAACGAGTTCTTGAGTGGAGACCGCGGCTCGGCAAATGTAGTGTAGGACACCCTCCGGCCAGGTGGGGTGACGATCTGCGAAAGGCTGCTGGTAGAAGCTGGATGCGTCGAGCTCAGGACAGGGCGCAATGGCGCTCATTAGGGGAGGCCTATGTCCAGCAGTGGACTGCTATAGGCTGATGATGATGATGATGATGATGATGTACAAAGGCGAGCTTAACCTTGAAAGAGTTTTCTTACAGCAAAACTAAACTTTGGATATAAAGAAAAGTTAAGCTATTGCATAGCTTCTATCGAGGGCCTTGAGCGCGGGGACCGAATCCAGAAATTCCGTAACGAAAAAAAACCTCACGCTCCCCACTCCGACGGGCACGGAGGTGTGGCTTGAAGGCCGTGCATTGTCTAACGTCGTTTCTTTTCGGCAGTCTTCGACACGGTGTTTGTGTGCGTGCATGCATTGCATACAAAATGTAAAGACGTGTGTCCCCGAGTGTCAAAAGTCTTTTTATTTTTAAATGACGTGGATGTCGCGGGAACTTGTGTATTAACATTATATGTGTATTACATTGTGGTTACTTGTGTATGATTGCCTTTATTATGTGTTTCCAGTAAACGTATGGGCCATAGAAGTCTGGAAGCGAGTTGTATTACCAGTCTCAAACTTTATGATGCCTACTTTAATTTAAGTACGTATATTATTATGTTATCTGTACTTTGATCTAGTGCCTTCACTGAATAAAGCCTTCCAAACAATGAACATAGTTAATTCATTTCGAGAAGTTACTTCATATAACTGATGAAATTCTTAACAAACAATCGCTAAATTATTAATTATGTTGAATATTCGAAGCGTACAAATAGAAACTTAGTTAATATGAAATTGACTACATGTTACATGTTCATGGCCTAATTTTTCCTATGACAGTTAACACTATCTATCGGATAAAAAGTTACGCGTTGGTAAGTTTGTATGGTATAATGATATTTATTCAATAGATAAACCACACCCGAAAAATTAAAAAAAATATTTCGACGAATTGAGAACCTCCTCCTTTTTGACGTCGGTTAAAAAGTAGCCCTAAATATAATTTCACAAATATATATATATGAATTAATAATAAGTATGTATATGTATGTATGTATTTATTTTATATGTACTGGGACGCAGAAGGTTGCGGGTTCGATTCCCGCTGCGGGACAAATGTTTGCATGTTCAGCTGATATTTGTCTCGGGTCCGGTTGTTTCTATGTATGATATGTATATAGTTAAAAACATATATGCATATGTAGCATATCAATTATGTGGTTCCCATAATACAAGCTCTGCTTAGTTTGGGGCTACATTATGCTGTGTGCTAACGTTCTGCATTATTATTATTATTTACAAAAATGTATATGTATATAGTTGGTATATAAATCATATGTCGCGAGCTTTGCTTACTTATAAACTGTCATTTGAAAAGTCCAGCATTATTAATTTATTTACATTGCTGTTGGGTCAGTTGGCATAAAATTTATTCCGTGTCAGTATTGAAGGCAGCGCGAGCGGTCAAGGGACATTGGGATTCTACTAACGTGCCTGTCAGCCAGCGGAAAGGGGGGGAGGGGAGGGAAGGAAGTGACACGTTTAACGTGAAACACATCTCAATTCGAGTAATTCATTCTAGCTTTTACTATTGATAGGTTACAGTCAGCAATGCTTTTATTGCTGACCGTACCTAGTTTTGTTTTACACTTTAACATAATCAGACTTCATTTTAGAAGAAAATTTTTACTAAACATTGGCCGTGATTTATTCATTTTAAAATGCAATTTTTTAGCAAGTTAATCACGCTCATATTTATTATAAATGCAAACGTGTGTTTGCGTGTTTTTATATTTGTTCTCAACTCCGTATGAATTTGAATGAAAATTGGAATATAGTTTGAGGCCTGGATTAACACATAGACTATTTTCTATCCGGGTACTACGCAAGCGGAGCCGCGGGTGGAAGTTGTATTAAATAATTTCTCCAGTTAACATGATCCCATCAAAACATAAATGTAAATTAAGAGCCAAGTTCAATATTATGATAATGCCTTGGTTGTTGACCTCAACAACAAAAGAAGTAAGTTCTAAATGGGTGCTAAGTTCAAAAATCAGTCCTGAAATTTATTCATAACAATATAACAAAAAATATACCAACATAAAATCTCATTTCTTAAAACTTAGGATAATATATTGAAGCCTAAGGTCTGACTTGGCCAGTTTACCAAATGTTTCGTGTAATATT
This sequence comes from Horisme vitalbata, assembly GCA_951804965.1. Lineage (NCBI taxonomy): Eukaryota > Metazoa > Arthropoda > Insecta > Lepidoptera > Geometridae > Horisme > Horisme vitalbata. The sequence goes on along the minus strand of OX638101.1, from coordinate 18,622,785 downwards.
ACACACGGTACACCGTGTGTAATATTACACGAACTACAGCTACAGCTACAGCTACAGCTCGCCAGTTCTGTTAGTTTGAACTTGGCTTTGACACGCTGCCGAGTGTCAAGATTTGAAAAATAAGTTAATTTTCAATTCATGCTATTGCTGACTGTACGAAGACTTGACAGTATTGTAAAACTTATTTTTATAAGCATTAGAATCTTATAAGTAAATATTAATACAGTGCGTTCATTAAAATAGCCAAGGATTTTAATCAAAACTTAGGGAGCATGAAAAAAAACTCAATTATGGATTATAGTAATACGACCTTACGGTACTGGATTATAGTAAAACACTAAACGCAGAGGAATGAAAACATGAAACCATAAAAAGTAATTTTAATTAATTAAATATATGTGGCCTCATTGATATAACAATTACTAATGTGTGGCATCAAGGCATTAAGTAAAATCTGTCAAAATTTAAACGAAAATAACGACTATCGCCATCTCTTACCGTTGGATAATGACAAACAGTGACAGGGCTAACTTTAAGCACCGGTTAACTTTGAGTAGCGTTTATAAATATGACGGTAAATAGCAGAATTATAAAATAACCTTTTTAATACAGGTGATTCACAAGTGCATTATAAGTTTTGACACTGACAAACACTAACTAAGTTTACTCGTTAGATAAACTAGAAACTTTGCTAATTACGAGTACATCTCAGACGTTCTTATTTATGCATTTTAATTATAATTCAGTCTCAAATGTCTTGTTCAATGTCTTTGACGAAACAACTTCGATTTTTTTTTGTGAAACAAGCCACACAAAAGTTTCGAAATGTTTACGAATGTTAAGACGTTTAGTCCTTTGCAGAGGGTTGTAATTACACTTACAAAATGGTAACATATAATAAATAAATAAATAAATAATGCGGGACGTAATCACACAGCATCATGCACGTTTTGACATAATTTTAAGCAATTGGTATAATAAGTACTTATTATTTATTATTATTATTAGCCTAGGCTGTCCCACTGCTGAGCAAAGGCCTCTCCGCCTCCCTCCACTCCTGCCGGTCTTGTGCAAGTTCTTGTCAATTAGAGGTGAAGGCGTCCAGGTCGTCACGCCAGCGTTTTTTTGGCCTGCCTCTGTGCCGTTTGCCGTCAGTGGGGATCCAGCCAGTCACTACGTTGGCCCACCTCTCCGTGTGCATACGGGTGACATGACTCGCCCAATCCCATTAATAATAATAAGTAATAAATAAGTAGTGATAATACTTTTGCACTGAATACTATTACTGTTTTGACATTATACAAATCTACTAACTGTTATTGTTTTATCCCGTTTTTTTCTTGTTACCTCGGGGGGTTAAACCTGATTAAACTATACAAAATGTGTGTTTGCTCTTTGACCAAAATTATGCGCTGAGTTAAATGACCTTTATGTCACACAACAAACACACATTGTACGCATGTGATGTTTGTCTGTAAAAGGTTATACATGTAGCATAAGACCTTTATTTCTAATAGTTTTGTTAAATCTTCATGTTACTATTGTTGGCAAACCTAAATAAATAAAATACCAGTGTAAACTAAACCATATTTTTCTAAATTGTTATTATTATGTATGTGTGTGTTTGTAGGTGAACGAAAATATCTATCTTTCTAGAAGCGAATTATATCGATAAATTAAACCATTAAACAAAACAACTGCCGACGGATATATTTGTATTAGGTACGGTACGTACAACATGAGAAAATCCTGTCATTAATTGATTCAATAGTACCTTTTGAATTTAATTTTTTTAGTGTGTTAGCAGATTATCTTAGCCAAACATCGCTCGGTCACTACTTACTTGGATGGGTGACTGTTTGTTTAATGACATTTAGATCTGATTAATTCCGTGCTTCAGAAGGCATGTTAGATGTTGGTCCGAAGTTATCAGCTAAGCCATGTCGGAGGCCTTTGGGCGGCCTGAAAATTCCGACACCAGAAAGAAGGTATTTTTATTAAAAGAAAATTTATTTATTCCACAAAATTAGGTCTAGATTTTCTTGGTGCGAAAGCATATTCTATCGTCTACTTTTCCTGGTTAAAGGCATATTTATTTAAAGTTCACGGTTGGTGGGAAGCGGTCAGACGGTACAATAAAGTACACAGAAAATACGTACAAACACTTAATCCAAAAAACTATATAAAAGGAAACGTGTACTTTCGTGAGATATTCTAAAGGCTGTGCTCGGAATTCTAATTATTTCAGGATCTATCTTCAGGAGCTGGCTCGCCTCGACCAATCTTGTTTCTTACTTTATTCTTTTTTATGCTTATCAAAGATATTAAAACGGACAGGAAACAAATTAACCTTTTAAATGGAACTCGACTTGCTTTAGCTTTCCTAGGAGAAATGTAATTCAAATATTGAATACTAACTTTTCTTGATTAATTTTCAAAATAGCTATAAATACACCTACTTAGAAGGAACCAAACCACTATACTTATACACACTATACTTTCTGATTACGCAAAAAATAATGGAAATCTGTTTCATCATAAGAATACTCGAACCTCAACCGTTGATTCTTAGTAAAGATTACAAAAAAACTTTTTCTATTTTCAGAATGTTCCATTGAATTCAAATTGTTTTTCCTTTCAAGTACTGAATAAATCATCGGTTTCTTCGTAATTCCAATTAAATCGAAAAATCGTTGAGAAACTAGAGAGGAACAAGAGACAAACTTTTTAAGTCGGTAAAAAATATATTTCATTCAAATTTCCTGTTTGTCTCTTTGAATAGAGCACAGTTTCAATAATCATCTTACATATTCAAGTAAACCATAACGCAGTTAACTAAGCCAGTAATTAATTAATAAATAATCCTCTTACGGCCGCACCCTGAGTAAGTCAGTAAATGCATCACATATTGAATAGTTAAATTCAAAGGAAGCCTCAGAGTATATGATGCAATATTAATTGACCAACATGTTCGTGGAAAATAAGCCGCCTGCTGAACGTAATCCGATCGACAACTACATAATTGAAACCGCATCCAATAGTCCCTGACCCCGAACCATGCATTAATGTTGAGAGCTTCCCGATCAAAAGCATAAAACGGCTTTCGATTAGAGATGAATACATTCAGCAGTATTTTATCATCATCATTTGTAGTCCAATATCACCCAGCGGTTGGTGCAGTAAGAGCAATCCACTTGTCATGGAATTGAACTTTTCATTTAAAATTATGAAATGAATAAGCAGCACCTTAATTTGCAAATAGGTTCGTATTACTACTAAAGTTCTTCTCAGGTGAACGGCAGTTTTTGTTTAAACACCTTTTTTTACTGCTATGAGTATTATTCAACTTAATTCTGAAAGTTTTTTTTTATTTTTACATATTCCAAATATGTAAAAATAAAAATAAACTTTCTCAACCACACTAGATCACGCGAATTACTCATATAAATAATATAAGTGAGAAAGATAAAGAATAAAGATATGTTGATATGTAAAAGAGTCTTTACAAAGTCATATATCATATGTAATAACTGTAATATTTAAATGATTTAAGTATCTCTGATGTGAAATGGAAGAAATATTAATTCCTCGTATATTAATTCAGCTAGCATAAATAGACAATGTTGAAGTAAATGGGAATATGAAAAACTTTATTTAAAATTAAATAAGGTTAGAACAAACCCAAAGCTATTTTCTAACTCTCGTATATCCAACAAAACAGACATCTCATGAAGTAGGACATATAAGGCTTGTTTTCCGAATGGGGTCGCGATATTACGTCCCGCCCGCCCAGCGGCCGCCCGGCGCCGCCCACCGCGGCACTACAAACAAAAACTTGGAAACCTGCACTAAATAAAACAAAACTAGAGGCAGCGTGGCGCAAGGCACTGACGAGACAACTTTCACTATTTATTCTCTTAGTTTTGGGCGAGGATTGGACACCTTCATGCTTCATTCTCGAATATAGGAAAAGTTGGAGCGCGATAAGTAAACAAACAGTAGCTATTTTTGTGGGAAGATGTTATTTACTATTTTGTTTCAGTGTTTAAACCTTTGTTTTTTTAAAAGTGGAAGGAGGGAAAGTATTTTATTTTATTTTTATTTATTTATTTTGTAAGTATTCATTGCTTAGCAATAGGCTCTTTAGAGAATAATTTAGGTCAACCAGAAACAAAACTTAGGTATTTTTCTTGAGAATTATGTTAATTAACTATTAACAATTATAAAATAGTAGTTAAAGAATTCTATGAATTCTTAATTTAGTAAACTATTTTATAAACTACAACAAGTCCAACAGTGTTGTGTTATTTAATATTTTTATTTATTACGAAACTTTGTTTTTATCATGTTTCTTGTTCAAAACCGGTAAAAATGATGAAAATGAGCTGTTGTGATTGAAACTACTAACTGCACCGAAGTCTGCACATAAGCATTTAAGCCACACACGACTAACTGCTATATATCACAAAAAGCGTGGGAAGATTGGACTCGTATGTTACATGAAGTTCTTGAAACATTTGTCCAAATTAAAAATGCATTGCCCGAAGCTTGCAACAGCAGCTAGCATCCCAGGGTCTACAGCACACAGCCTGCTATACGACACCTGTTCGCATTGTGCCAACACTCGACTTAGCGCGTTTGTGAAACTGTACGCGAGAGAGAAGTTTCCACTAAATACCAACGTTTTAGAACTAAAGTTTTTGCACACTATAAAGTTTTGTTTGAGTTTGTTAAATGGAGATGTGAATATTAGAATATAGCCAATGCATTATTTCACTTAATTAAGAAGTTGTTTTTCTTTTTACATCTTGATCTTGAATCATTAACAAAGGGTCTAAGCAGAGCGACAAATATACACTTAATAACAAACACTAATTCGCATACGGATGTAGTGTTCACGGTAAATCTGAGATAGTGTTTTTTTATAAATAATAAATTAATAAATAGAGACTAGGAATACTGAAGTCCGCTTAGAAGTCTTAACCGCTTTTGAATAAAAGAAATATTTTATATCACTTAACGGGTTAAAACAGACATAATGTAGGTGCTTGTAAGTTAGATCAAAACAACATCGTAAAATTGAACTTAAGTTCATCATTCAGTTTACTTCCCTCCAGCCATTAAGCAACTAACTGGGCAGTAACCAGCAGTAACCATGGCAGTAAACTCAGTGCACTAACACTATTAACTATTCCATGGAAGCCGCCCACAGCTAAACAACTAGATAACTTCATTAGATTGTAGCTCTCGATATACATTTGCAATCAAAACTAGCCAATGAGTAGAAGCGCTTTTACAATAAGCGATACGAGGTATAAATGTCGCGAATCCAGTTAACACTTCTGCACGATGTCGGTTTGGTTCGAGAGAAGAAAACCGGAGTTGCTTTATCCGGTTAGGAGCAACGATGCTACAGGCAGACGCTCAGGTACACAAGTTAAACTTAACCCCCCTCAAACTTAAAACCAAAAAGAGGGGCTTTTTGCGTGGTGGTTGGAAATAAATTAAATAATCACACCTAAAGATACTTATACTACCTAACTTCTATTTAATTATATACGCACAACGAATACCGTAACTATAGCTGCTTATTTTCTTTTCATCATTCTTCAAACCATAACCGCATTGACAATACTTAGAATACTTAGATTATTTACCGATATCTGCATCGATTTAACTAACCGATTCAGTGGCTAACAAAGTCGTTGATGGCTCACAACCACTGCAACCAGGATAGCCACAGAGCTATCCGATGTAACCAAAGCAGCGAGCAGTAAGATCAGTAATTAATCCTGGACGTGCTGCAGTAGGATGCAATTTATAACCGAGTGGTAACCGGTTACCGCTCGTTAACCAGCGCCTTGTCTGCTGATTTGAATAGTTGCCCTCGTTAGCCTTTACGATAGTCTTGCTTTAATTGGAGTTTTGCTGCAGTAAATGGTTATGCCCCATTCGCGCCAGCCAGTTAGTTCTAAATAAAATGTCAAAACATTAGAAAATCTCATCCAAGCGAAGTAAAAAGATAGAAAAGTTTTTGATTGATCGATGTGGTCCAGTTTTTCCGAAGCGTGCCTTTAAAAACAGTCCATACCTGATAGATGTTTTGTGTTTATTCACCAACGCACATTTAGACCATTCAAGAGCTTGCATTACGACGAATTTTGTCTGTTAACGACAGCGGACAACGGGCCGATTTTTATAACGGCCAACGCGCAGTGTTCAATACGTTAGTGTGTCCATATTTTTCATATTTCATATTCTTTATTGCAATAATTGTTAGTTTACATTCTAAGGTGTTATTAAAGTTAAGTTAATACATAATTACCCAATTTGGGCTTAGCAACGATCAGAGTGGAGGTGAAGCGATTACGTTTTGAAAATAAGTAGGTATTGTTTATATTTAGAAAGTGTTAAGTAAGCAGCAAAATAAAACTCAATTACTCGTAGAGTCTGATATCGATAGCTTTTCTTTGAAAAAATCATCCATACTGTAATAACACTTATCTATTAATAATTATTTTTATTTACTCTCGAGAATAGTATTTTGTTCCTCTTTTAGTTTTTCTGGTATTTTGTTATATATTTTTGGCGTCATGGTCTTTAGGCCGGAACTATGCATTGCTAATTTAGAACTTGGTAGTAACATTCTGTGTTTGTGCCTACATGGCGCATGGATATCGGCGCGGAAAGTCACTTTTGTTGTGTTTGTTTGTTAACGCGACGGGCATATAACTGTTGCAACGGATACGCGCTGAGTTATGAGTTATGGAGTATTCCATTTTACGTCGGCCCGATAACCGTTGACAAAAACGGTCGTTAGCAAAAGGCCTTACAGTACAATGAGGACGACAGGGTGCAATGGCGCTCCTTAAATTAATTAAGGCATATGTCCAGCAGTGGACTGCGGCTGGTGATGATGATTATGAAAGCAGTACAATTATCAAACCGCACTGTTTTAAACAACATGTAACAACATGTAGCGATATAAATAAATAATGCGGATACAGCATCATGTAGCCCCAAACTAAGCAGAGCATGTATTATGGGAACCACATGATTGATAATACTACACATATAATTTTTTTTATGTAAATACATACTTATCATACATAGAAAACACCCAGACCCGAGACAAATATCTACAGAACATGCAAACATTTGTCCCGCAGCGGGAATCGAACCCGCAACCTTCTGCGTTTCAGGCGGACTTTCGCCCACTGCGCCACAGAGGTCGTCAAATATATAGTAATTCCGATAATTATGGGTTAGTCGCTGAATAGTCGTAACTTTTGATTTAGTCATAGTGAACAGTCAACAACAAAAGTAAATAATCAACTTATTTTCATCGATAAACTATCATCCAAATGTGTTTGATTTTCAATTTATTTGTGATATGGCTTCATAAGTAAGGTAAGCACTAACGTGTTCATCTAAAACTTGTTTATTATTCAAGACTTTCTGGGTTATAATAGGTAGGTAGGTACAACTACAACGAGTGAAAACCCCCGAGCATTCATTTAGAATCTAAAATACCAAATTTGTAAATATCAAACTTATAAAGCTAATAAACAAAATTCAAATTCCACTGCCATTAGCCAGCTAATCCCGCCTTCATTACAAACAGTTATAAGTTCAGCATAGAAGCGCGCGCGCCGTTAAAAACTGCAATAAAAGCTAAAAGCTCGGAACCCATTCGCGAACTAATCTCATTTGAACGTCGCGTCCACTATTACCTACCTCGGACAGATAAGTACACTTTACGACTAGTTACAGTGCTGTATATAGTTCATCATTAACTGCTCGTAGATTTTACTCCTTTTTCGTATAAACTAGTGGCCAAAGTCTGGTGTCAAAGTTTTTAAGCCACCTGAAGGCCTCCGACATCGTTTGACGAGCGCTCGAATCTAAATGCCACTAAATGGTCATCCATCCTAATGGCGACCGAGCCGAGTGTAGCTAAATCACCAAAGTAAGCCACGTGTCGAGCACTTCTATGTTTACTCCTAAAATTACTCTTCCAAATATTGCTAAAAATTCAAGTCTGTCTGATTACTTATTTAGTAGTAGGAAATAGGTAGGTTTAAAGTAATAACGATCAGAGAGATATTGCTATAAAGCAGTAAAACCAATGAACCGAAGCAATTCAAACCACCGTCCTCATTTGAAATTAAACTGAGATAATAGCGGGAAGTTCGCCTCACCACCGGCCAAAAGACCGCAATGCGAAACGAACAAAAAGATTACAAACGAAAAAAGTAAAACAAATGGCGGGAAGGTGACAGTGACTGAGAGTTCTCGCCGTATTGCTTCAGGTACGTGACCAGATTAAACGGAAGACAGCTGCTCTTTTTCTGAAAAAGCATTTTGTTTACTGAAACTTGACCTCTCTCAAACTGTTCAGATAATACTTTTCTTGTATTTTTGTTCTCGTGAGAGTTATTGTGGGTGTAAGGAGTTTCAGGGGTGTAAGGTGTTCCAAACCCCATCTCCGGAACCTAAGCCAACCTCGGCTGCACGTGCTGCATCCTGCTAATAAACAAACGGGGCTCTGACGGCCGGCTGATTGCGGCATAACGCATCCATGAGATCCCCAACCCGCATGCCCAGCATGGGGATTATAGGCACATCCTATAGGGATATATAGGGAAGGCCTATGCCTGACTGAATAGGCTGGTGTTGTTCTTTGTTGTTGAGAGTTATTGATAATCCGCCTTGAAGTGGCCAGCAATGCGTAAAAGGTAAGTTGTCTCTTTAGGTAAACCGATGACATACAATCCTCCAAAAAATGTCTGTAAGAATTGGATCTTCATTTATCTTAATCAACTATTGAACAAAAAACTCAGCCAACAGAAAATAAAAGCTAATAAATTAGGCTCGCAACAGACGTTTTCCTTGACTCGCCATTTTACCCATTTTATCAGACTGAAACTATGTACTTGAAGCACTTAATGATTTTTTTGTTTTCTTCATATTTTTTACGAACAAGAGATCATCAACGTTCCGTTTCGCCGCTTGTTAGGACGCAGACATATTTTTTTACAAGCCTAAGTCGAATTTAGGTTTTTTTGTGGCGTCTTTCTACAGTTGGAAACACGAAATAAGTCAATTTGGCCGGCTCATTGTTCCGACTTAATATTTCCTTTGTGCTACGACAATATTTTTTCATTTGTACGAAAAACCATTTCAATATTATTACGTTACAAAATTTTTACGTTTTATTTATTTCAGTTTGAAATATCGAATTAGAAACACTAACTTCGTCTGACATTTGTAATATTTTTCTGGAAGATTAATTTATCCCATTAAAAACCTCATTTCACCTGCGATACGATACGAGTTTTTTGTTTGATTTAAACCCGCCGCGAGGCGTAAATATGTCACGTTTTCGTTTAATAAAGTTTTTGCTTAATTTGATAAAAATCTCTCTTATTCTCCACCACACTATTTACATGCAAAAAAATAGTTGTAACCTTACCAGATATGCTAAAATTATACCTCGTGAAATTATTAGGTCGTTATCAAAGAACCCATTTTGTTGAAAGAACGACTCTATTATTCATTCGAGATAAAAGAAAAGAGGGATGGCGCTAAACCGAGGTTGATCTCCGCCGTCGATAAACAACATGGATTACACACATCATAAATTATAGAGAGCCTCTTTATCTCCTTTTTCTATTACAAATGGGACTTTTTTATAAGATTATTCTACACTTTGTCTTTTAATAAAGCATATCTTTTTATTTTCACCCTTTCATTTGTCTGTTTTAGTTTCGAAATTCATTTTCATAGTAGATTCATCAAAATTCAACAAGTTAATTCAATTTGCAAAGCATAGCACCGAGCTAGAATACCTGGAACCCATTCGCTCGTGCAAGAGCTCCCTGGGGAATCCCCTAAATTAAATAAAGAGAGCGTTGACTCCACACGTAAAGAAGCTGGAAGGAGTATCCATGTCAGACGTGATTTTCATTATTCAACACTGTATTGGCCTCGATTCTAAAACCTGTAATCGAATCGATTTCTATTTTAGCAGTAACCATTAAACGTTAAATGATATTAAAAAGCATTTACCGTTAGGCTTTGATTTATATAAATGTAGAATTCTGCAAAAGTAATATAGGAATCGCCTCAGATCAATTTCCTTAAATAGGTTTGTGTGTCGTCGCGGGAAGCGCTCATAAGATGCCAGTTCGAAACTTATGACTCTATCAGTTCGGTTTCCGAGTGCGGACCGAATTTGCATCTCTCTCGAGTCATGTCGGGTTTGATGTTTGTTTGTAATAGGGTGCGATCGACTGCATCGAGTTCGTTATTGTTACGACATCCAATATACACTTTGTGATGTAATAAAGATCAAGTAAAGGCAGCGTGGAATGTACTAACAAAAAGAGAAAAGTCCAAGTATCAAGCAGAATTTTTTTTAGCTAATACTTTGTTGCGATATTATATAAATCTTCTTTGATAACAACTAAAGCTGCGTCAAAGTCCAAAGGATCACTTTTCATTAGACGAGATAGCAATAATTCTTCCGATTCAACATTCAACAAAAGACAGCGAGCAGCAAAACTGCTACAAAACTCTTTGCAAAGGGAACTACGATGCAACTCCTGGTGTCGGCATCGAGTTCTCGGTAGTGAGCTCACCTTGCAAACGAGCAGGCGCCTATTCAGGCATCTCGATGAAACTATCTACAGATCTTAGATAGAGTCTGAGAGTTGGAGAACAGAACAATATACGAAGCGCCCGCCTCGACTTTTGAGCACGGAAGTTGTCAAGCGCTCCAAAAGTTGAAGTGGAAATATGTACCACCTAGTTTAAATTAGTTTTGTATCTGGGATTTGAATAGAGCAACTTGAACGGATACATATGTCGTGCGAAAAGCGGAAGTACTGCGCTTCAAATTTCGTTCTGCCACGTTCTAATATAGGTACCATAGAAGTTATGTAATTTAACGACATAAGAATTTCCTCAATTCAGTCTGTCACATCCACCCACAAATAATGTCGCGATTTTCTGCAAAGCGTCCGTCGATGTCGCAGATTTTCGGACTGCAAAATCGCATCCTTAGTATATTTGCGTCAGCGTCGAGTTTCTAGCTTTGTGTTGGAAGTTTTAATAAAGTGGTTAAGAGACGTTTCATGATACAATATGGATGCGACGCCATATTTAATTTAAATGTTGAAGTTTATCGTTATACAAATAGGAAACATACATTGTAAATAGTGTTAAAATGTTTACATATAAATATTGCATGCGTACTACGCTGATTAACCTTATCACATAATATAACGTTACTAACCCATATTACGCAATAAATAACTTTGACTTCTTTTTAGGAAAGCTTACTTTAAAAAAACCTTGTCAAAAAAAGAATACTTATTCATTGAACGAATTCATATGTGCTGAATTTTCGAAGCACAGTCGAATAATTCTAATAAACATACAGAGAGACCAAGTTGCAGGTTTGATTGTCTGCCAGAAGTCACGCAACTACGTCATCATCATAATGTCGATGAGACACTTTCATCCATTTAGAATTTTGTTTCCAAAGCGAAATTCTAAAGAAATTCAGTGGCAAGTCTGCAACAGATGTCTTAAATTACATTTTAAGAGGAATTCGTATTTTTCCTTTTGAAAGCAAAGAAATAATAATGCAACGCATTTAGATTAGGGGCATCAGCATTCACCGCGAGGTCTTTTAAGTTGGAAAAGTTTTCTTGCAACGAGAATTTTTCTCGGAGACTCTGAGAGAGAATTGAAATGGAAATCGCTTTTAAGTTGTTGTTTTGAAAAGGGTCTGAGCTATTGAAGCCGTAAATTAATAACTTCGAGGGGATTACGGGGGCGGTTTCTTTGTATATTCCAATAGATGATTTGTTTAATTGGTTTTGGAATCGCAGTTGAAAGGATCAATTAAAAAGCATTTAAGTATTTATAATTGTGGAGACCGCGGCTCGACAAACGTAGTGAAGGACGACCTCCAGCTAGGTGGAGTGACGATCTGAGAAAGGCTGCTGGTAGAAGCCGTTAGGCTCAGGACATGGTACAAAATGCGCTCATTAGGCTCCCCTATGTCCAGCAGTGGACTGCTATAGGCTGATTGTGATGATGATAATTTTGAAAATATGTTTTATTTTGAATGATATTGTAATTAAACTTGAAGCATTTGATAAAAATATTTATAGAAAGTTGTACCTTAACCGTAATAGTTAATAATTTGCGAATTGTTAAAACTGAACGCTTTCATTCGCAACTGGGCTCGTGGCATTAACTTCGGTAAAACTTTAAGATTTGCGGGTTAGAATAACAATAAACACGGGGGAAAACTTACAACCATATATCGACGTTAACTAAAGTAAAAACTCTCACTTTGGCAGACACAACACAATCACAATATCCCCAACAGCTATCAAAGTCATATTCGTAAAAAACTACAATATTTCATCCAAACACAAAATGAGAAACACTGAAAAACACTCTGCAAACAATTTAAGTTTTTGAAACAGCACTAGGTATATAAGTATGTATATTGTGGAGTATGTACAAAGCGTTCACTCCTCGCGCAAGTGCTGCCAAGATTCATCTTTGAAACGAGCTCCGGAATTGGGTACTTTGAGAATGGATACTTGAAGAATGCACAAAAATGTATGCAACAAAATATGCTTCAAAGTTATTGGGTAAACAAGAGTATGTGCTCCAATATTTCACACAAGGACGTTTTATAAATAAACTAGTCGGCGCCCTGTGTCTTCGTAAACGAATGTGTTTCTCCCCGCTGCACCCTAGGCTGAACTTCAGAAAATTATTCTTTAGTGTACTCATACACTATGCAAGGAATATGCCCTACTAATTTCAAGTCTCGGAGACTTACTTAATTACTTACGATTCAGGCAGTAAATTGATTTTGTGTGCTTTTAGTCAGCTTTATAAGCTCTATTAGAATACACCATACACCTGTCCCTATACCATCTACCAATCTATCTCCACACTACACTATCTATCTCCACACTACACTATCTATCTACTGCATAAGAAATAATTTCCATTACCCGTTCACCAATCTATTGATCAAGTGATCGGTTCAGGATGTAAATTGATTTTCAGTGAGTCAGCTTCATAACTATAAATAGAATACACCTGTAGACAATCTTTACCATATAATGCTTAATAATTTCATAAAACATTCACCAATCTATTGATGATGTGAAGTACTAATAGTCCTTTCTAAATTGGAGGGATGCCAGCGAACGGTGAACTTTGACAGACCGATCTACGAAAGTTTTTGAATCATCCCTTCACTTGTACTTAAATGGAATTACAGTCCTATTGCTTTGTATAAGTTGATTTAATTTATTTAAAATGTTTTTTTGCATGTGTTTAATTTACGTGCTGTACGTTCGTTTATGAAATCTAGTGGGTGGTTTTCTTGTTTCTGTGTATTTTGAAGCACGTTATGATTGTCTGTCATCGCTCTAATGTTGGATAAAAATCTTATTTGTATGTATTTACACAAATATAGACGATTCTCCAACGTGATATGTGTTGGAGATTTTTTCGACTACATCCCATATCCAAACTCAATCATATTTCCTAGCAAAAGAGAACTAGCGTAAAAAGCCAAGTAATTTCCTAACTTCTTATCCTCAACAGATTTCAAACCGGCAAGTAGGAAAGAACGAGGAAAATACCTCAAAAACTATTGAGATGAAACGTTTTCATTAGGAGACGGGGTAGGTACCCCCTCCGAGGTACCTTGCCACCATTCAAAGGCATTTTAATACCACGGTCTCGCTGCTGCGGAGAAAGACCGTCTTCACGGGAATTTAGCCGTCGAATGTATTAGAGTGAAAAGAGCTTATTCTGGAAACGAAGTTATGAATGTAACAAAGTTGTGAGTTATATGGAGTGTATATTGTAGCGTGCCTTACTTCGGTCACTGCTTTGATGGGTGACTGTTTAGTGGCACTTAGCTCTGAGCGCTTTTGTGGGATTGATTTTTTGAGAAGTCCATACAAAATTAAAACTAACAGATTCAAAGAGAGAGTTAAAAATGGCATCTTCTGGGAAAGTTCGCTCCATCATCGACCTCATCCTTGCCCACGCAAGCCTCGAGGTCAAGAGCTGGCCCAATATAAATAAAATATAAACTTATTTTTGTAAAAAACATTCATTATACATAGGAAATACCCAGAACCGAGACAAATATTTTCTCATAATAAAAGCATTTGCCTCCTAGGAGAATCAAACCCGTAACCTTCTACGTCTCAGGCGGGCCTTGGCTCACTGCGCCACAGAAGCCGAAAACTATTTTTTTTAATTTAATTTTTGTACTTAGTCAAATAAGGTGAACCTTTACATAAAAGCACACTTAGCAACATTATTTCAGACATGTGTCAAGTCGAGACGAAACAAGTTGTAACATGTGTGCTTAGTTCTGAAACAGCTAACCGCAGTTCAGTTAGTTTACAGCGTGAACTAACTGAAATATGATAGTTTTAGTTTGATTTAACGTTGGAACAGGCTTTTACGCTAATGTGTTTAAACAAGGGCAGACAACTATGAGAATAATTTACTTATGAACTTAAATCCATCAAAGCTCACCTAATATTTAGAACGTCTAAATGGCGATCGCAAATAGATTCTCTTGATGAAAAATCTCATGAAAGTTCAACAATTCCCGACGAAATCTTCAAAACGTTTGATTTCTGTTGATTTATCGAGAGTGAATCGGAGTGGGATCTAGAGTGCCCATTACTCATTTTGTTTTGAATCTTTTCTATCTATCGCGGAACCCAAAATCATTATTCATACTCCAGCTAAGAAATCCAGGCACTAGAAAAAACAAAAAACTTAAGTGTTCAAATAAATGTAGATTCCTATCACTACGAAAAGTTCTTTCAAATAAACAATACTTCTTTCAAACTATTAAAGATGCAAAATTTATACGTTGCATGCTTTAAAAAAGTTTAGTTGAACCACAGGCAGATTCGTAACATTAAGCTAGAAACTTGCTACATAAAATTTTCCATTTGATGTTTAAGAAGCCAAAAACATGCACGTTGTAAGATGTAAGTGCGTCGGATAAAACTTGGCAGAGTGGGGAAAACTCCCTATTTCCAGGGTTTTTTTTTTACCTCTGGCAAAGTTCTAGGTCTGCGAGCTGCAGTGACAAATCACGTGAGATACGTTGGGGCACTCAAGCTGTGCCACGTAACAAATTATAACACTTCTCCTGATAGATGCGACGCTGGGAGTTGTTTGCCAACACTTTCCGAGCACCTGGCTTCTTACATTCCTTTCCTAAATAAGGTAATTCATCAAACTATGCAAACTTCGTCTTGAGTCTTGTAGCATGTTTCATCAGTTTGAAGATGCTTGCATTTGCTTGAACGTTATAATTTAATGAATAATTTCTGATAATACAGCGCTGTCGCGTGTGTTTGGTGCTTGCTTTTATATTAATTCTAAAGACAACGCTTCTTTCATACTCTTCTAATTTCAGGGTTTAGATATACTGCGACAAGCAAATGACCACGGAATTTCAAAGCATAATCGACCTTTCAACTTCGCAATTGCTACAACTGCAATTGCTATAATTTTGATCTCAATGGACAAATAAATTCGTGTGGCATTGCTATTATGATATTATTATTAGAGGATAGATCCTTAAACTTGTAGAATGACAATTTTATATATTGCTTGATATATATTTTTTTATGTCAAAGCTGGCAGACGAACAGACGGGCCACCTGATGGAAAGTGGTCACCGTCGCCCATGGACACCTGCATCACCAGAGGCAATACTGATGCGCTGCCGGCCCTTGAGGAAATCAAATACCCGCCTTTTGAAGGACCCCATGTCGTAGCTCTGAGGTTTTTTATTTTCATGATTTCATTTAATTTAATTTGTTTACTATCTTAAACAGCAACTGAACCTCAGACTCATCACTTAGGCTTTAAAACGTATATAAATATTCAAAGTACGAATTAATTAATATTCAAACAAATGATAATAAAACGCAAACTTTCATGATCCTCGGAGCAAAGTCAAAAGACCCATAAAGAGACGAAATATATTTAAAGGCCACGGTCCAACACTACGAGCCGAATTTAATGATCTCTACTACAAATTATTCAGACGCCTGTAATAAACCGCACTCAAATATTAACGACTCGAGACAGATTACTTTCATGCTCAAAGTACACGTTCTTTTAAACAGGAATATTAAAACTTTTGAAGAGAGACGCAATGTTAATATTTGGCGTGAGCTAGCAGACTCTCTGTAGCGCAGCTTGGTAACTTGTTGCAAAATGGAAACTTAATATACCTTGGGTTTAACTTGTCTAGTTAGTACCTAATCAACATCCAGTTCTTAGAGTTTTGTTCCTTCTTTTTATAAAATACAAAAGTAAAAACATGGTTCAAATAAAAGTTTTCTTATCAGTAGGTTATGGAGTTACCAAGGTTTGTATAAATCTAACCATTCGACCGTTTCTTTTTCAATTACCCTGTAATAAAAGATTCAAGCTCTATTGGACCATAACTCTCATACTGATAAAAGTTTCCGTTGGTTCTTTCAAACAAAAATATGAACCTTGTCCCACGGGTTAAACGTTAATATTTGATTAGCGTTGAAAGGTTCAGCGCGAGTGCGGTGTGGCGAGCGTAGTGAGCTCATTAATGCAGTTTGCAAATATGCTGTTTATTATAAGTTTTATGAGCGTCTGCAGCTAATTTATTTTTTAAACAATAAATAGCTAACATTTTTGTTATTTTATCAGCTTAGTACCACACACCATACCACTCCAGCCTATATCAGTCCACTGCTGGACATAGGCCTCCCCTAATAAAAGGAGATATGCCCATAATCCCCACGCTTGGCATGCGGCTTAGGGATCGCACAGCTTCTTGCACCACCGAGGCTGCTGCTCGTCGGTGATTAGGTGATTTAGCTATGCCGATGTAGGCTGCGCTATGCCGCAATCAGCCGGTCGCCAGAGCCCCGTTTGTTAGTTAGCAGGGTGCACCACGTGCAGGTGGGGTTGGCTTGGGTTCCGACGATGGGGGTTGAACCACGTACACCCCAGCACAGTTTAGTAGATGGAGCTGAATTTCTCGAGGACAACCTCTGCTCATAGTTATCACCTACCCAATTTTGACGCGTTAAAACTTTCATTGGAACCATCTAAACAAGTCCCTGCGAATTTTTAATTTCAAACCAACAACAACAACAACACCAGCATAAATCAGTCCTCTGCTGAACATAGGCCCTACTAAAATGTGGGATATGCCCATAATCCCCACGCTGGGTATTCGGGTTGAGAATTGCTGCCCGTCTTCGGTCAGTGCCGGTGTTAGGCTGCGCTATGCTGCAATCAGCCGGCCGCCAGTGCCCCGTTGTTAGTTAGCAAGGTGCACCGCGGGCAGGTGAGGTTGACTTAAGTTCCGAAGTTGGAGGAACCAGTTACACCCCCTTTCATACTAAGTGCAAACCTATTTTCCTTAAGTCAAAATTTAGCGTCGGACGAACCGTCGACGTTACAGAACAAACCTGTACTGAGTACTCACTATATCATAAGCAACTGAGTTATACTTAGTTATACTTAGTTTTCTTTTATTACTGAGTTGTTTTTAATTTGTGTTGTATAATTATTAATTAGTGTAAGTGGTTCAAGACGAATGAATTTAATTAATTCATAAATATAGGCAGAAATACAGATTAACTGGATAAATAGAGAATAGAATACAGGGGTACAACACGCTCTAAGAAATAAGAGTATACATGTAGTGTTCTATTAAAAGCACACTTGGTAATAACCGCGTAATTGCGGCGGCCGGCCGCAAACAGTACGCAGCTGTGTCCGCTCTATTAACTTTTTGCACTTCTCTGCAAATTTGTAAATGGCCTTTGCATTAAGTGCTTGCAGCACGTGTTTTCAATATACACTCTTGTTTAACTTTGAAATTAATTCGAATATTGTCATAGGAATAAGATTTTTAATTCTAAGCCGTGCGTAAAATATTAAAATGTTACATTTTTTTATATACCTTGCATTTCGCTAACGAATAATAATACCTTATACGAAACTATTAGGTAAATTGGCGTTTTTTCACGATAGACAACTCTTTATTCTACACCAAAAATTACAAATATTTAAATAAAGACACAAATCTATAAAACTAATCCGCAGTTGTACAATGGGCGGCCATATCACTAAAAGCGATCTATTCTAAGCAACCTTTGGATGAACTGGATTGGTATGCAACGAGAAGGGGGAAGCGTTGTTGAAGCTCTATTTTATTCTGTACATTTTTTTTTTAAATTCAACAATTCGATGAAGTATAAATTACTTTTTGTGGGTACAAATTCTTCTTGTTCGTAATTTTATATCAATATTAATAGATATAGTAGTCCCTGTTTTTATAAATCAGACTTTGTTTGACCAAAGCCACAAATCCAAAATTTAATTATGTTGCTGTGTCTATCAAAACGAGGGCACGCTATATCAAATTGTATACCATGTTTAATGCAAATGAACAATTAGATAATGATTATGATTTTATGAACGGATTACTTATCTAATAGTAGGAACATTAATTACAAGCACGGCTATTTTTCATCCAGACTATTCCAGACACATTCACCCTCGCCTGCGAAACCGTTATTAATCAAAACGCGTCTCTGACCATATCCAGTACCTAATGAATGTGAATTCGAAGAGAATAGGCGGCTCGCCGCAGCGGTCAGATAGATTCATTACGCGGTATCACCGGTGTCGGAGCTGCTCATGCGATAAGATAGACCGATGCCTCACTCAACCCTTTAGATAATCACATTATTCTTTAAGGTGTTAACTTTAAATCAGATCTAGTTATTCTATGTTGTATTCTGGAAAGCTCTGCAATTTCCTGCCATGCTTGACATAAATATAGAGCCATAAAATAGTATAATCCTCACGCTGGATGGTTCTGATTGCTGCTTTATGGCTCCAGTATGTCGCAGTCAATACGTTATGCATTCGAAAAATATTATGAAATTATATTACTTTAATTATCTAACTTTTCCTTTTTTTTATTTTGTATTCAGTTTGGGCTCCTGACTCCTGGATGTCCTTTAAAGGTGTTACGCGATGTGCCTGTTGGGCAGTGGCCTCCACCTGTTTACAAAACTATTTAAAGCAAATACAGCAATCACCAACCCGCCAGCCAAGCGTGGTATTATGGCTTCCCAAACAGAGAGGCCTAAATCCCACAGATGACTTTTATGGACTGGTTACGAAAACTAAAAACCAGAGAACAGAGAACCGGTCAGTCTTCCAAGATATTGGGATTCGTAGAGATATTGTTCACAAATCCGCATTGTCTGCCCATCTTCTTTTTCGTAATGGGATCAGCGGACTAAAACCCCATTCATTAATTATTATTAAATGAAATAATTTTGACAATTTAATTTGAAACATATAAAGAAGAAATAATGTTATAACAACAGTATTTAAAACAAAGAGATATATAAATACAAATATTATTGAAAAGAGAGATATATAAATATCATTGAAAACAAAGCAAAGGCAAGTACCAACACTACCGCATTACAATCTGACTATCATAGTTCCTTGATAACGTAAGCAGTTCCTCGATGTCTCAACCCAAAACAAAGCCAACTACAAACTTCGCTAAAACGCTCGCGTGACGGGCCCGAATGAACTTACTGCACAGTTTAGTGAAGAACAACTAATAGCTAAGTAACTAACAGTGTTGTACACGGGCTATTTATACGGAAATTATTGTCTAGCGACCATTGGCCGATCATTGGTGGAGCATCAGTCAGACTTCAGAATGGAAACCAATTAAATTATGTTTTAATTTTTCAAAATTAATTTGTTTGTTTTGTTTTGGGTGGGTGTACGGGGTTCCAACTCCCATCTTTGAAACCCAAGCCAACCTCGGCTGCACGTGGTGCACCCTGCTAACTAACAAACGGGGCTCTGGCGGCCGGCTGCTTGCGGCATAGCACAGCCTACATCGTGGCCACCGACGGGCAGCAGTGTCGGTGGCGCGAGAGGCTGTGCCCTGCGATCCCCAACCCGTTTGCCCAGTGTGGGGATTATGGGTATGTCCCCCTTTATTAGGGGAGGCTTATGTCCAGCAGCGGACTGATAAAGGCTGGTGTGGTGGTGGTGTTGTTCTAATTATAAATATACATTGAATCTTAAAAAACAGCATATTTATTATAAGCTATGATGATATTAGAAACTTTTTGAAATACCTTTGAACTTATTAGTCTGGTTTTGACTAGGGGTTGTGGGGAGCTGATAACTTTTCATAAAGTTCAATGTTTAGGCGGGCCGCTCAGGCCTTTTTATAAAGACGAAAATATATTTAAGTATTAATATCATTCATGTGGTTCCCACATTACAAGCTCTACTTAGTTTGGGGCTAGGGTAGATGATGCTGTGTGATAGTGTCGTCATTATATTATATTTATATTATGTTACCATTATTCACAATTTCAAGTAACATCTAATTGAACTTTCCCAACGTCTATTCCGTCACGAGTGAAACCGAGTGTACGTGTTAGTTGGTGGGTCGCCTTAACGGCAGACCAAGTCCTCCAAGAGAGGATAGTTTGGATCTGCACCCGCATGCGGCAAACTTAACCAACTGCAACTTTACAGATCTTGCGTGTAGTACACAGATTGGTCGAAGTGTAAGCGAATTGAAGAATGCTCGGTTATAGTTTATATTTTATTAGTGAGTTTGACGGCCTGTTTCATAATAAAATGTCATTTTAACTCTAATTTAAGCCAGTCTGTCCTTGTCGTTCGGGTTTAAACAAAAAAGAACTGGCACGGCTTTTAAACGCTGTAATTGTTTGGGAAATCATGTAAATGCCATCGCAGATTCAATTCAATGAAAAAATGAATTGAAATGTTTAGCTTGAATTTATTATTATTAATGACAATGAATGATAGATGTTTAGTCAAGCCCCGTTTTAGCTAAATAAAGCTTATACAATTTTTATTAAATTAAATTAAATTCGTTTATTAAGCCAGACAATACTTAAAATAATAATTATGTTAATACACAATCAGACTCTAAGTTTTGTGGATCAGAATTAAAATCTAAAAAGTAGTGTTTTAAAATGTACATGAACATAGAGAAAATAGTTGTGTTCGCATATGTACACAATGTTCTGTAATCTAGATGATCAATCGAAAAATCAAAGCCAGTCCAGGGCTCCACGTTCTATTCTACTCGAATAACTCATTAACCGCTTCCACATGAACCACACCCGAAAAGGAGCAAACGCTAGGACTAACAAAGTGCTAGCGAAAAACTATTCAGATGGCAAAGTTTACGAGTGCCTGTTAATGGCAATAAAATGATACAACGGAGCGTTTCAGTCGAAACGTCTTTAACGACAGAAAGTTTGTTGTTCTAATTGATTAATGGCGGTCCTGTTTATGGGGACTTTATGGCATTTTTACAGTGAAACACTTTACGAATCCTATTTTTATGTCAAAAAGTAAAGTTTTTAGGGCGTATTAATAATTCGCGATGATTTTTTGATATGCTCATTTTATCGTACACAAACATTCTAAGATTTTTTACATATATATATTTGTTGAAATATTTAAGAAACCACTCATTGGCGTTGTCCGTTTTGTTCTATACGTTTAAATTGGAGTGAGTACAATCACAGACAACATAGTTAGCTGTGGTACAAAAAGACTTTTCTATGTATCTATTACAATTTAAAATAGTTTTATGTAACCTAAAACTTAAAGAAGTGACAATCTGTAACATAGTACAGGGCTGATATCCATAACATGTATACAGCAAGTAACAGCTTCACTATACTCGGTCCCTGACTCTTAAATTGCCACTAAAACCTTTATTCAATAACACAATATGCTTACAACGTATCCAGAAAGTACACAGACTATAAACCCACAATATCAAGCACAATACCGTCACTTAAGATGACAAGTCGTAAAAACGTTGACAGCGCGACGTCGGCGTCTCGCAACGATTCGTTCGGAAACGATTGTAAAATCTATTGCATTTATTTACGATCCAGTACGAATTCAGTATCAGATATAAATGTGTATTGGGAATGATGATCGGGTAAAGATCATTAGGTTATACAATGTTAGACAGATCACTCGATACATTAAATGACTGTGCAAATTGATAGGTACTCAACTCAATTGATTAGGTGCATGTATAGGGGATATTAAGTCAAGCGACAAGTTTTTATACACTCAATGGGACGCTCTGCAGTGCATGGGAAATGATTAGATGGCTCGCCTACCTATACCATCTTCTCAGTCTAGTCGAAAGCTGGTTAAGCCGCGAGTTACCTCAAGATGTTTTTCTTTTGAGCACGTGGTAAACTCTCGTCTATTCAGCCGGTAACACCCACTGCTGAGTAAAACCCTTTAACACGCCACTCTTGGCGGTCTTGTGCCTTCGCACCCTCAGCCCTACTAGAACGAGACCCACTGCCAGAGCTGCACATACATTTTCGAAGCAATAAATCCATTGATCGGAAGTCGGAGTACATATATTCGATTTGGCTACAGAATTGATAAAATGTGCATTCTAAACAAGCAAACGACAATTTTTCTCTGCATCATCAAGCAACACTCGTATAACAGACGCATAATAAGATTGGTCGCCCAATTAGGGTCAAATGGAGTTGACCTGATGTGTGCACTCAATCAGCAGATTGTCTTGCAGAGTTTAGATAGGCTAGTCTAGATAGTGAGGTCGTTCAGGCGCGGTATACACAATGTCAAGGTTTAGTATTCGGTAATCGATCACGAATGTCAATGGCATCAAACTTAGGATATTCTGAACCGTATCGTGAAACTACTTTTATTTAATTTGCATTATTTAATTAAGATATATATCATAATGTTATTTGTAACATATTTGACGAGATCTGTGAACGCTCTAGCTGTTGTATTATTCTTTTGTGTTATCACCTATGATAGTAAAGATTTTCTACTCTATTCTATTACTATTCCTATGTGTATTTTGAATATTTATTCTATTACTATGTGTATTTTGAATATTTCCAACGAGTAGTAGAATCTCAACTTTTTAGAGTGCATACAGAATTACAATTTGTATGGTCATCAATGAACTTAATACTTTTTAAAGTACCAAAGTGATGTATCACATTCGTGGTGAACCTTGGAAACATAATAATGATAATTTCCAACACCAACACTGCTGTAAATAGTAGGTAGAGTACAGTTCCTGTGGTTTCAAAATATTTCCAGCTCATAAATGGTGTTTATTTACCAAATTATGTGGCGTACTCCCAAATTGAAGCACACCTCTAAACTAACGAAGCCGCAACGTCCTAGTCCGCAAAAATGTCTCATTCAAGCCACTAAGAGGCAGTTTAGCCTTAGGACGCGCTTAAGCACTAACATAACGAGCACTCTAGAGCAGCGGGCAGGTCACGTCTTAATTTCGCACTCAGGGTAGTAAACACCGGATTTTCGGGTTCTATTCGTATTTCAGACATTTGAGTTTTTTAAGTAGTTTGATCTCAATGTACAAATGATTTTCTGCATTTTTGTTGGGTAAGAGACACAAATGTTTTTAGGTAGGTATTTTGAGTCGTGCCAAGAAAAAAAAGGGTGGCCTAAAAACTCCGACACCAGAGTTGGTCACTAGCTCATACAAAGAAGAAGTATGTTCTCTCTTCATCTATGCCCTGATTGTTCAGTTCAATCAGAATGGACTGAAAAAGCCGAGAACAACATTTATGTCGAAGGTGCCACAACGTACTGTTTTCATGTACTTAAAGATTCACGTCTAATCTATCTATCTGTAAGTAAATTCTATTTAGCATTAAGTTCGCCCGTGTACTTTTTTTATCTTGAGCAATAAATAATTTTCTATTTATATATCTCATTACATATTTATCTGATGAAATTTCAAGTCTACAAACGCAGAATCAACATCAGTAGAGAAATAAAAGTATCACCTATATTTGTTGTTCGTTAGGGGTTCATCCTCACCCATCGGGATTAATTAACCATCCCCGGTGCCTTCAGATTTTCTGCCAAAAAGCATAAAAAGCAAAAAAGCTACTTTGAAATACGCCGGCAAAGCTGGTGGACAAAGGATTAAGCTTCCATGGACTGCAAGTTACATCAGCTATCTGAGCTAAAACATTCAACGTGAAATGTACATAAGTATAATTTAAAATGTAATAAGTATAATTTAAAATGTTTTTATTCAAAAGCCTGTAGTTTTAAATTATAATTGTTAATTTGGAATTTTAGTTTCAAAAAGAAGTTCAGTTTAATTTCGGAATGATACACAGAAAATTAATACTACATCAATCTGTGAATATTTGGATTATGGAATTCCTAAAACGGGTACTAACAATGCCTGCTTGCAACTTTTTAGCTTTTTGAACATTATTATTTCACTAACATATTCTGTCTGTATTCGTTTGCTGATCTAAGCAGTAACCCACAACACCTTTGAATTTTCGTCAAAAAACTAAAAACTAGGTACCGGCGAGGATTAGCCCCGACTAGCTTATCTCGCGGCAGTACATTATGTAGATGAATTTAGCACTAACTAGTGAGTACAAGGTACATAGCTATGTACTCCGAGGGATTAGCGCTAAGTCTGCTCCACTGAGTTTACGAGGGACGTTTAGAAACAAGCTCCACTTTTTCACCCAATTTGCGCTGGGTCAACGTTTTTGTCGCGTCGAAATGTCAGGCTTTTCAGGACGTTCTCGGGGTTTTTCCGGCTTTCCGGGGCTATTCACTGGTAGTAATTTTTCTGTAAGTCGCAACGTCGGGGGTAAATTAAAGATACTTTGAGAAAGACATAAATTTGCTCCGGTTATGACGCGATCGATGCAAAAGTTTATGGCCTATAAAAATCATCTTGCCGACCCTTTGAATAGATGGATTTCCGTTAAATATTTTCCACAGGATGATCTATAAATTTTAAATTGATATGGGAAAGGGTGTAGTTAAACATTAAGCGTAGAACTGAACACATTTTAGGAGAAGCAAACAGCAGCAAATTTTTATACATATAAACCATTTTAAGCTATAGTAGGGTCAGCAGAACTCTGGCCGCTAAAAAAAGCTCATGTAAACTTAACTAACCTAACCTACCTCTAATGCATATTGATCAAAATTCACATTCAACACTTCTCATTAGGACATCCCTAAACATTTCCTATGACTCGTATCTAAACAGAGTATCTCGGCTGTGTGTTCAGGGCAGGGTTGGGATAGTAGTCGATCAGTCAATGCTACTACCCTCATACATCCTCCATTCCTCGGGGACAATATTTGCCTTGTTACCTTGTAAACAATGTATCAATCTACCCATGTATTACGGATCGTTATACGACGCTCGCGTTATCTTAAGGCCGGCGCAAATTTAGGGCAAGTGATTTTAAATTTATCAATGTTTTGTATGTATCTAATAAATATAAGCCAAGAAGAGTTTCTAGCCAATTCTTCCCTGTTTGGTCGCGTTACGAAATGGTGTAAATTAAGAAAAAGAACGATTCAAAGTGTACTTGATAGTTTGTAGTCAAAAAAACAAATTTTGATTTTAATACAATGGTAACAAGATATAAATTTTAAAGCACAGAGACCGACAAGTGACATCAAAGAGAGACCTCTTGACGCTCAGTTGTCGGTCTTACAAACTTACATTGTGGTTAATTTAAAATTCGCTGCCCCTGCCGCCGTCCGTCAATTTGCGCCCAAGCTTCTAAAGGAACAAAAGGTATATTTTTATTTTTATTTCCACTCCAAATAAAAACTGGTACAAAAAATACTAAGAGGATGGAAGCCTAGAGTTCGTTAAACAGCCCGGTTCGGTATTAAGTGAACACATAAATAAACATACAGGACATGTCATACACATTTAAATGATCCCAAACCAGACTGGGTCTGTACTATGGGTACCAAAGACTGAAATATACATATATGCTTAAAAACCACTCAGACATCGAATAAACACTACACAAGTATTTGTCCTAGGCGGGAATCGAACCATGAAAAATAAAGGTCAATCTTAAATGAACCTGAGGTAAATTAGCCCTGGTCAAACTATCGTAATAACATCGTTATGGGCTAACTCCGGTGCCTGTCACAGCTCTACAAAGAGGCAACCAATTAGGGATTCGTTAGATAGTTTGGCTAGTTAGTAGTAGTTAGTATCCAGGTTAGAATCCCAATTTATAGTTCAGTAATAGTTTAATCAAACACTTCGCACCAAACTAATTCGCTAACAAGTATGTATTGTATAGCATAAAACGTGCCAAATTTTATTTTACTAAAGCCATAACTGTTCATATCCACGCTCGTTTAGCTAAACTATTTTATGGTGAGCGCTTTAAAATGAACAAGGCAAGGTATTAAAAGTTATGGACGAAACCGACGGCCGAGCAATAAATAACTTGAACAGAGTTATGCACATACACAAAACAGGGTACCGGGGCTATTATTCGGAGGTATCTCAATTTTATATCTTTATATCTTATCTCATCAGGGAAAGCCTATGATGTTGATGATGATCTCTAAATTGACACGTATCTGACACTTTTATAATAATATAGCATTGTAATCAGACTCTCAGTCATAGTCAGAGACATAGAGAAAACCTAGAGTCCTGTAAAGGTGTGTAAGGGGTTTCAACCCTTATCTTCGGAACCCAAGCCAACCCCACCTGCACGTGGTGCACCCTGCTAAACAACGAACGGGGCTCTGGCAGCCGGCTGATTGCGGCATAGCACAGCCTACATCGGCACAGCTAAATCCCTTGACCACCGACGGGCAGCAGCGTCGGTGGTGCAAGAAGCTGTGCCCTACGATCCCCAAACCGCATGCCCAGCGTGGGGATTATGGGTATATCCCCCTTTTATTAGGGGAGGCCTATGCCCAGCAGTGGACTGATATAGGCTGGTGTGGTGGTGTGGTGTAAAGATCCATTTCTGTAAAGGAGCGATAGGAACGTCTACGGACCCCCCCCCCCCTTTCCAAACTAGTATTCTTGGTGGACATATTTTTCTCACCGTCATTTTAGTTTTTATTAGTGAAATAATAAACAAACATTCGCGCCTCTATCTCCGGAAGGGGCAGTCAGAACCCCACGGGTCATATTTCACTCTCGCGCCTCGTTGAAGTACGACTGCATTCATTCTACAAAATAAACTTTCCAAAAATTAAAAGCTTTCACGCCTCGTCAACTCCTACCCAACCCTATGTAAAGTATGTAAAACAGGCATCAATTACACCGTCGATCTACCCCGAGTGTCGACGACACAGTAAACAAATTTATGAGGAGCGGCGCCGTCAGCTGCGGTGTGACTGCGACATAAATCTGTTATGACAGTTTGACCTAGATAGGGTTTAGTTCAGCATGGGTTTAGGCTCACCCTAATCCTATTAAATGCCTATGGAGTGTGTTGTAAGTTTAGATTAAATTTAGGCTAGAATTAAATGTGTGTCTGCGAGCTTGGAATAATCCTATTATTTGAACGTGTCTATCACTCTCGTATTATTTACGTTTGCAAATGGAAGCCATTTTCAGTGTAAAATGAACACGTCAAGTTTGAAGGATGGAATGTGTCCGCTCGCGTAACGCCTACTCTAAATAAATGTGCCTGGGGTGACATTAGTCAGCTCAATTCAAATAATATCTACATATCAAATCATAATAAACATCTTAATAGTTTGAAAAAAGAAAAATATAGTCGCAAATTTAAGAAAAACTACTAGTATTTTGTTACACATCTGGGTATATTCTAACTCCTTACTACTCAATATTCAACAGAAACTTCTAAGGATCATAAATTGAAGACTCGTAATTTCATATAGATTCTATCTAGGACACTGCAAGTAAACGTGTTCTCAGAACCGATCAAACTATCGCGAAGGCAAATGTTATCATTTCATTAGTTGAATCGATTCGGACGTGACTCCGTATTCTGAGCTGTAGATCAACTTGTCTGAGACGGATTATCTTCTTGTAGTTGTGAAAGGAGTAAATGATGCCGCAGTAGAAAATTTCTTCTATTTCATAATAGCTACTTTTAGTTCAGCTCAGTTTAAGGCCACCCGAAGGCCTCAGACATAGCTTATCGACGAAAAGCGAGAACCAACATCTTAATATGCCTTCCTAAGCATGGAAACGACACTAACGATCACCCATCCAAATAGTGACCAGGCGGAGTGTTGCGTAAC
The DNA here is from genome assembly GCA_951804965.1 of Horisme vitalbata. Taxonomy (NCBI): domain Eukaryota; kingdom Metazoa; phylum Arthropoda; class Insecta; order Lepidoptera; family Geometridae; genus Horisme; species Horisme vitalbata. The sequence continues at coordinate 18,594,531 of OX638101.1, read as the reverse complement.
TAAGATGATCAGCTAAGAATACGTAAGCCACGCCCGAGCGCTGACAGAAAACAATACAAAAAAATATGTGAATTAATCTACCTATTTCTTTAACAACAGTTCTGCGATCACCAACCTTCATGTCAAACTCTTTAATGGTTAGGAAGCACTCCTTGAGCCACCGAGGCCCGCGGTCAACGTGCTAACAAAAGGAACAGTTAACAAAGTGAAAACCTATTTGCACACAAAAAACATGTGTTATTTTTTGCAAGGAAAGAGAATCAGTATCAAAATCACTTTCACGGTATCTTATTTAATAAATTGCATAATTACATATTTCAATGTCTTTAAAATGCTTTAACCACAATAATCAGATGTTATTAATATACTAGAAGTGGAGTCCATAGGGGAGCGCTCTGTTTCTTTCCCTTTGTGACAGCCAAGTTAATTGCTTTGGAGCAAAAAAAGGCTTACGGCGGCTACTCCCTTTTGTTAGGATAAAGAAATTGATTTTTTCAGAATGACTGATAACAGTCCGTTTACTTTAACGAGCCTGACGTCACCAACCAATGTTTTATTGCGAACTTCCTTTACTCGTATAAGTATACCCTAGCCTAGATTTAAGTGACACATTTAACATGACCAATGGTAGAATTAGTGTAGTGTCTGTGTTTCTCGATGTTTTTCTAATCATCATCATCATTTAGTCCGTTAACACCCACTGCTGGTACCTCCTCTTTATTACGCCACTTTATTTGGTCCCTTGCAAGCCTACAATCCCACCTACGTCCACTACATGTTTTTCTAAAGCAAGAAATGTATATACATGTATTTGAAAAGGCGAGTTAAAGATCCTTTGATTCAACGCTATGTTAACTTCCCTCATAACGCCAAAGTAGAGGTTTTCAGAAAAACGGGCAGCTCGTTCGTTCTGAACTTTAATGTGTTGACGGCAAGTTTCGCCATGTAAACTTAGTTCGTTTAATGCTTCCCCGTAACTTTACAAACAGGTTTTTGTTCAAAGTTATCAACGGTCGAACCGATGCTGCGTTAAAATAATGTCTTTGACTGAAACTTTTTATCACAGACTAAAACAAAAAAGTAGTTTAACCACCGGAGAATTAATTTTGACTATATCTAAGCAGACGAAGACGTAGGCGGGCGCCTAGTCTATACATCATCATCATCATCAGCCTATAGCAGTCCACTGCTGGACATAGGCCTCCCCTAATGAGCGCCATTGCACCCTGTTCTGAGCTCGACGCATCCAGCTTCTACCAGCAGCCTTTCGCAAATCGTCACTCCACCTGGCTGGAGGGAGTCCTACACTAAGTTTGACGCGACGCACTACGAGCCGCGGTCTCGACTCGAGAACTCGTTTACCTCAACGGTTGTCGGTTCTTCGGCAGATATGGCCAGCCCACTGCCACTTCAGCTTGCTAATTCTCTGAGCTATGTCGACAACTTTAGTTCTAGTCTAGTTGCGGATTCTATCCTTCAGAGAAACTCCAAGCATGGCTCATTCCGTAGCTCACTGAGTGACTTTAAACTGGCCTAGCCGTAGTGTGCGTGTCCACGTTTCAGCTCCGTATGTCATGACGAGTTGGACGCACTGATTAAAAACTTTCGTTTTCAAACATTGTGGTATGGGTGACGAGAAAATTCGACGTAGTTTTCCAAATGCTGCCCAACCCAGCTGAAACCTCCTCTTGACCTAATTCTCGAAGTGGTTTCTACCCAACTGCAATATCTGCCCGAGGTACGTATACTCCGAAATCGAAGTCTATACATAAATATTCCCAAAAATACCATCAGTGATACCATTTACATTCCACTCACCAACAATACACAAAAAGAAAATGAGAATTTCTTGACAAATGGAACTCGTATTGTCATCGAGGCGATTGACAGACGATCAGAATTTTTCGACCAAAACGTGACCCGTCACAATAAAAACATGGACCGTATTGTCTTGCAATAGGAAATAAATTCATGTGGCCAATATATCATGTTGGTTTGGTCGATAGAATGCTAGACATAGCGTCTTGGAGAAATGGGATATATCATTTTCCCTTGATTTGTGACGTCGACAGACTGAAGTAAAAATATGCGATGAATTCGCACATTCCTTTATGAAGACGTTACGTATATCGTATAGGACGTGGGGAAACGCTTATTTTATCGCTTACGTTAAAAGGTGGAGAAATTCTGCCATTCTCATTTGTGAGATCACAATTTTCGAGTGTATTTGAGTGTGTAGATGTGTGATGGCCTGTGAATTTACGTTTGCGAGAGTACAGAGATACGCACGTGAACAAGGTAGAATAAATATTTTGACATAATGTTCCGAAACAGGAATACGAAAAATATGTAGCAACATTTTAATTTTCCCTGCCCTTATAAGCAAACTCATTATACTATCTACTATCTCAGTAAAGGAATACTATGTCCAGCAGTGGACTGAATTAGGCTGGTGTGGTGGCACGAATAAACATAGTTTCTGTATAAAAACTGTCACTACAAAAAGCTTAAACTAGGTTTTCATGATGTAACAGTGTAAAAGTTCTAACTAATAAATGAATACAAGTAACGCACACTCGCGCAGACAAGCGATATCATTTCGTGCGCTGTCACTTGTCAGTCAAGTGTCAGTGGCGACACCAGCGCCCAGCGGCCGTCGCGCTGCGTGTTGAGCCATTTGTGTCGCTTTGTAAATAACCTGACGTTTTAGTGAAATTAAAAACTGTAAAAGGAACAGTACGTTGATATGTTGATATTTGCCCATGGAGAATTTACTACACATCGTATATTAGGGTTGAAAAGGCTTTTTTTTCATCTATACATTTTGTCAATATAAAACTGAAATGCTCACATAACTATAATGCTTTTAATATTTACATGTGTGATATTAATTATATCAATTTATTACTTAATTGTGAAGGATGCCCTCCTGGATGGCCAGGTAGTGATGATTTGCGAATGGCTGCTGGTAGAAGCTGGATGCGCCGAGCTCAGGACCAGGCGCAATGGCGCCCATTAGGGGAAGCCTAAGTCCAGCAGTGGATTGCACCTAAAGGCCGATGATGATGATGATTACTTAATTCATCTAGAACTAAGTTTAAAGAAATAAATGTTATAACAGTGTCATGCCAATTTATATGTATGTATTATTTATATATGAAAACTTAATGTATGTCCGAAAACATTTTAACATGTTCAAGAAAAATAGCGACTATCATAATGTTAACACTAGAAATAAAGATAAACTAGCTGTTCCTACTGTAAGGCTCCATAAAGTTAGTCAATCTTTTAAAGGGATGTCTGTAGGATTTTTTAACAAAATCCCAAATGATGTGATTAATCTATCTGTAAATAAATTCAAAAATGTTGTTAAACGTAATCTATGTAATAAAGCTTATTATAAAATATTTGATTATTTAGATGACAAAAAAGCTTGGGATGAAACGGCCTCCAACTCCATCAAAAACAATGTAACAGTTATTAAGTACAATGACGTTAAAAAAATATAAGCCAAGCAGAGTTTCTTGCCAATTCTTCTCTGTTTGGTCACGTTACGAATTGGTGGTAAATTAAAAAAATGACGTTTCAAAGTGTACTACTATACAGTTCCTACTGAATAAATGAATTTTGACTTTTGACTTTTGATCTATTCATGATTGAAACATTGCCTTAATTAAGGAAGCGTTGTGAAAATCGACATATTTCCGATGAATTAGTGATAAACGTCAAGAATAGTACTGTTACTAATTCATATGAAACGTATCGCTCAATCACGTGGAGCGCGCATCACGCGATATCCGCGATTAACGACGAACATCAGCGAGCGAGCACATCAATAGTAAACCGTTTGACGCCGGACGAATGGGGCCGGCTTAATGACGTTCATTTATATTTCATGATTTTTCGCTATACAGAAGTCAGTTAACGGGCAAAGTTGAACGGTATTTAGCTACAAAATTACGAACATTTTAGAATTTACCCTTCTTATTTACGATTTGATGTTTCTTTAATCTGATTAATTCCACTGAATATGAGTGAGAGAGAGTGTTGCCTCTTTGGGAAATAACTATTTGTGTTTAAAAAAAACATTTATATAAAACCTTAACCAGTTTTTGAAAAATCTTCCAAAAGGGAGGCTGAAAAATTAAAGGGGGAGAGGTTGCTAGGTCAAGTGGGGTATCAGATGAAAAGGCTTGATTTGAACAATAAAAATCCGATTTTGATATCATGCATAGTTTTTGATTTAGGACGAAAAAGCTCAAAATTTACTACAACACCCCCGAAGTGAAAACCTGAAATTTATACATATTATAGAAGTATATCTATATTTTACAGGAAAATTATAGCAGTCTCCAGCTAATATGGTTTTTTAGAAACCTCAATAAATGTAATGACAGCTGTGGTCAAGCTATAAAGCAAATTACGCGATCAACTAAGGTGTTATCTGAAAGGCCCTAATTTGTCCATTCTAAAGCCGGTTTCTATTTTTGTATAGGACGTACAGATTTTAATTATGAAGAAACCTTACTAATTTGTATCGCACGCCATTGACGTCACCCGTGGTGGGCGAGTCAACTCGCACTTAACCGGTCTTGTTTAAAATGTGCTACGGTAATTTGTTACCGACTATACTTACACAGGCTTGGGAAAATCTAATGATTATAGTACATAATTTTCTATTAATGGCCTTCCATTTCGATCCAATATAAAACGTTTATGACCAATTTAGTGATAGTGTGTTACTGTTACATTGATTGGTTCGTTTGTGATGTCAAGCGTTATTTCTTGGTCTTACCAGACCAGAGCAGGTAACGATGGATTCCTATAACTGAACACTTACTGACCTATTCATAACTGTTCTATAAACCTCAGATAGCTAAAATGACGTAAAAATCTCATGTCACCTCTTTTTATTACCATTAAAATAACAGGGATAAGCTTATTTTATCGAGCGTTATAAAATTACATTGGGTTATTAATAAGGGGGTTTGTTTTTCTTACAAACTGACAAATTTTTCCAGATGTTTGAAAAACAAAGCGTCGGTATAACGGTTAAACTTTAACGCACCTTAAGTCTCACAAAACGGTACTTCATTTGTAATTAATGTGTGTAAATTAGTAAAATAATTATTTTAAGCGTGACGGTATCGGTAGCTCGGTCGCGAACGCTTCTGTTGAGGACGCACCTTTAGTTATACCAAAAGTTGGGTACTTGCAATAAATTGGGAGTCGTGTTCAATTTGTCGCCGTTTACTCGCGCGGTATAACGAGGAACATTTTTCTGGTTATCTTTAAGGGGTAGGGGATGAATTAGTGCCCTAATAAATAACCTCCCTACGTTCACATACATTGGAATCTTTAGTGAAAGCATGATAAATAGGCACCCTTGTAAAGTCAGCCTGGCCCGCATTTGCAGTTCCATTCAAGTAGGTTTCTTTGCCCGAAAATTCGTATGGTGGTTCGAACTTTTAAACTTGAGATAAGATCATACCTAATAACAGTAAAAAATCATAATAGGCTTCGGGCAAAATAAAATTTTTAGGACGTACCGTTTGGTACTTAATACTATGTGTTGGATAAAATATTGATGTACTTTGAACTTTAGATAGGGTACTACGAACCGTTGGCTACGATGTAGAGGGTCTACGCGGATGGTTTTACGTCGCTACAACTTTAAAACAAATCTACGCACACATGTCTACTATTATGTGTACCCACTAGTAGACTATTCTAAATTGTTTAAAAGTCATTGCTTACATTAAGCCATACCCTACTTGAACATTAGAATTTCTTATGTCTCGACGAGGGGAGTTGATACACATAACTATGATGCAAGCAATGTCGCATGGTATTCACCGGTGATTTTAACATTCCAGTGACTCACCGCTTTTATGTTGGTATAGTAATGTTCAAAATACGTATTTTACGGCGGCAGGTAAATTAGTTGACGAAGGTCCGAAGATATTTGTATATTAATTTATTTAGAAAAAAAGTACTTTTGGTATAGTACTGTATTGCTGTTATCTTTAAGGCAATTTTCAGCAGTGAGTCCACTCACCCGCATCCAGGGTCCCAACGATAAGGGTATAGTTTGGAGCAGTGAAGGGTACCTGGAACAAGAGCGGGCCCATCAGATAAGCCGGGACATGTTTACGTTTATAAGCCACCGCGGATGTTCCTCTCGCAGATAACAAGAATAAAAGTTTTATGAAAGCCTGAAACTGCTTATTTAATGGCGGCGATAAGAAACTTTTGTAGGGTTATCAAAACGAAATTTGCTAAATTTTTTCGTTAAAGTTAGGTTTCAGGAGAGATTTTAGACGTAGGTCGTTAGTTATAGTACCTATCTCCTAGGATGACAAAATAATAGCTATGGTACGTTTAAATAAATAATTGGACATTATCACACAGCATCATGTAGCCCCAAACTAAGCGGAGCTTGTATTATGGGAACCACTGTTATATACTACTCACACAAATTTTCTTTTTCTTATTTTTTGTAAATACATACATATTATACATAGAAAACACCCAGACCCGGGACAAATATTTGCAAATTATACAAACATTTGTCCCGCGGCGGTGATCGAACCCGAAACCTTCCGCGTCTGAAACAGACCTTCCCCCGCTGCGCCTTAGAGGTCGGCACATAGTATACCTACTTATAAGTATTCTAAACTATGGATTAAATAGGCGGTATTTTTATGCTACTTAGATCAGATAGGTAAAGTAGTTATAGTGAAAGAAGTAGTATTTTACATAAAAACCCCGCGAGATTTCGGCAACTATAACAAACAACTTAGTTCAAAAAATACTCTTGCAACTTTATGACTTCTTTAAATATCATGTTACATCGTGACAGACAGGCAGTAAGCATTTATCTAAAACTGCTTACGGTGTAGTAGGATTACTTCAGGCGGCCCCGGCCTTGGCGAAGCCCTATCTCACGGCTGAAACCTTCGAACACTTGTGTTGTGCAACTTATCACTCATTATCAATGCGAATTGTTAACCGTTTAAAATTATTAACAGTTATAACGCTAATTTGTTCATTTTAATGCTACAAAGATCTGTGCATCTCTCTCTTCCTCGAGGAGAAACAAATAAACGTTTCAACAAGTTGTAAAATGTGTCGTTTCCTTTCAAAAATAGGAAAAACTTTTAAGTCACATTAAGAGAGGTTTTAATCTATGTAACAGTCAGTACAGCATCCCGGTCAGTAAATCCCATCACCACTTGACCAGTCGGAGCTCTATTGTCTAAATTAGATTCAAAGTACGGTTACCAAACGAAAGAGAAAGTGGAAAACCCCCTACCACATAGACCAACAACGAAAGTCGCAGATAAAATTGACATGAGACCATTCGTTGTAAAAATATATTATTTGGGGGCTATATTCAGCAAAAGATAAAGTCGCCGTCTTGTCGTATAAGGAAGTGAAAGAGACTGCAATGGAAAGAGCTAAATGGAGAGAATTGCATCACAAGACCGACAAGAGCTAGGCTCTAAGTGCCTTTTCATTGCCATGCGTGCTTGCGCCCAAGTGCGGGCCAGGTACGCATCAGTGCGGCCAGCGACCTATCGTATCATACATGTTTTCATTGTCAAACATACGCAGTATAGTGATATGGTCGTGAGTAGCTCGCAGGGATGCGTGCCTGGTCCGCATGCGGGCGGAAACACGCATGACAATGAAAAAGCCCTATCTATATATTAAAGAAAGTCGTGTTAGTTACACTATTATCCGAAAACATATTAACATGTTCAAGAAAAATAGCGACTATCATAATGTTAACACTAGAAATAAAGATAAACTAGCTGTTCCTACTGTAAGGATCCATAAAGTTAGTCAATCTTTTAAAGGACGTTTACGTGATTAATCTATCTGTTAAATAAATTCAAAAATGTTGTTATAATAAAATATCTGATTATTTAGATGACAAAAAAGCTTGGGATGAAACTGCCTCCAACTCCATCAAAAACAATGTAATAGTTATTAAGAACAATGACGTTAAAAATATAAGCCAAGCAGAGTTTCTTGCCAATTCTTCTCTGTTTGGTCGCGTTACGAATTGGTGGTAAATTAAAAAAAAATACGTTTCAAAGTGTTACTATACAGATCCTACTGAATAAATGAATTTTGAGTTTGAGTTTGAGTTTATTTTATCTCAAGAACGGCTGAACCGATTTGGCTGAAAATTGGTGGGGAAGTAGCTTAGAACCAGGAGACTGACATAGGATTTTTTTTTTAATATGAAAAGTAGGGTTACGGGTAGGGTGAGGGGTAGGGTAGGGGTAGGGTAGGGGTAGGGTAGGGTAGGAGTAGAGTAGTTGTGGTTGTTGTTATTTTATCCTCATTGCTTTGAGACAGGACAACGTCTGTCGGGTCAGCTAGTGATAATATACTTATAAAAATGTTCAACAGTGACTATGTCTTGTACAAGCTGCAGATAGTGAAGATGTTGGAATAAACCACTATAGTAAAACAAGTGGAAGACAACAAAGCAACAGTCAGCAACAAGGGCTAAAACAAAAGGAATATAATAGATATCTAATACCCTGTAACAAACAATAGTTACCAATAATTACAGCAGAGAGTACACACCCCATAAGGGGTGGGGCTGTGGTAAGCGGTAATTGCCTTCGCTACTTCCGGCCAACTAGTATCGTATCATCTATACTCCCTCAGAGCGTAATCTAATTGGCCGGATGCACCCGGCCGGTCGCACTTGTAGCGTTTTCGTCGATTTATCTATCATGCTGAGAATTCAATCAACACTGCTGAAACACATACACACACCTCTGATAGCCTAGTCTTTAATTAAAAAGCTGATTCACACTTCCATCAGTCATCATTAGAGAACTAATCAACTCTATGGAACGAACCCGCGATAATCCCCTTGATGGTTGACGGACTCAAAGGAGCGCGATGCGCTTTCCAAACTGGCTTAAAAAAGACTATCAACAGTTGAATAACTCTAGACTAGTCTTCTTTTTCTTCGTATGAGCTAGTGACCAACTCTGGAGTCGGGGTTTTTAGGCCACCCGAAGGCCTCTGATGTGGCTTAACGACTTAAAAAGCTGATACCAATTTCTTAACGTTGCCTACCGAAGCACGGAAGCGCTCAAATCTAAATGCCATTAACGGTCATCCATCCAAGTAGCGACCGGGCAGAGTGTTGCTTTACCAAGATTATCTAAATGCCACTAATCGGTCACCCATCCAAGTACTGACCGGGCGGAGTGTTGCTTAACTCCGATGATCGGCTAAGAATACGAAGTAAGCCACGCCATTAGAGCTTAGTAAATTGAAACATAGTTAGTGTTTAGTATATTTCGACAAAGATCCCGCCACAGCTCTGACCAAACCCTGCAATATTCGTCTCCATCGCTTTGTCTTTATTACTCTCTTTCTTTTGTATCATGAACATTCCAATTTCCTTATTTTTTGCTTGTTTCATAAAAGCGTTTCTTTTGTTTAATAAACTTTTATTTCTCTAGTGCAATGTTTTCTTATTAACTGTATTTGCGATATAAATAAAATGGCTTATACTGGTTTAAACTAATAAAATAGCTTAACGCAGCGTGTTTTCTAAAATTACACTTAACTTTTTTAAGTTACTTGTTTAACTTTTTTATTAATTTGTTTAAGTATGTTTTATTGAGCATCTGGCGTGTGCAAATAACACATTAGCTTTTGGTGTGTGCAACGACATTAGATATGGAAATATGAATGGTAAGTAGATCCATGGGAGTGCATCTTTACAAAACCAGGTTAAGATGACTGGTTCGACACAAAGACACGCCCATCAGCAGTGGGTCAACACGTGCTGGTAATGACAATTGACGATGACAACAGGCCAACCAAAACCCTATAGTTAGGTAGCCCCTTAACCCCATAACCGTTCTCTTATCACAACGCATAAATATCTCTACATCCAATATCCTGTTATTACGCACTCGAGTAATTCCCTTTATTCTATGACAATACGTAGTAACTATTATAGCTGTAGCGTTACGGTCAAATATCAATAAAGAAGGCTAATTGTCGGCTGGAGAGCGCAAAACGCGCACTTATCCTGTTTTATACGAGTTTTGGGGAAAGCTAGGATATCATGTAGTTAGGGGCCGTAAACGAACGGACCCGGGGAACAACGGCTACTTACTGACACGGAATTCCAAACTGGTTAAAATGGAAGTGGCAAATGGGCCCCGTGCGTGTTCTTAAAAATGGGTAGAAAGTAATAATAAGCGCAAACAATAATACTAGTAGAATGGCCGCGACTTAAATCAGAAGTATTTATTTGGTATAAATACCGACTTCACTGTTTCGGAGACCTTTTTGCATCGCTTCACCTATACGAACTGGATTGTACCTGAAAAACCTCTCAAGTATTATGCTGTTTATCTTTCACGCCCTCCTTTCAGGTTCGCAACACATGTATTTACAGAGTTACGTCAATTTAATCATAGGCATAGGTAACTTTCGTGATATTTTCTTGTAGTCTAGCCCACCTTTCATTTGTATCACGATTTCAATTCCAACTTCCAATCATAAAAACGTCAAAAAATAATAAGACTTCTCTGCAATTTGTTACCACATCCATTTCCCGTACCCTATGGTTAAATCCTACTTAAACAACCGTACGTAAGTATACGTATGGGGCGAACCCTCGAAACTAGGTCAAATAATTTTAGGCAAGATGTCAGGGTACTTAATTTGGTAGATTTTAATAGAAGGAAATCGACAGTTTCAATTTGATTACTTTCAGAATCGATAGTAGGTGCAAGTTGGAGGAAAATTTCCGATTTAATTAAAGGAGAAGATAGTGACTTTCATACCACAATACCACATGATTTGGCCATAGCGACTCTCGGGATGGATCCAAACTAGCCAAGTCTAGACCTTATCTTAGTAACAGCTTACTGAGGTAGACTAAACACTACCCAAGAGAGTACTTTTCGAGAAATTTCGGGTTTTATTCCCGAACATAAATAGTATAATAATATACAGCTGTGCTGGAGACGTAGTTACATTAACTTAGTTTGCTCTAGTTAACCCATTTTTACTGCGAATATATTTTAATAGTATTTTTATTTGACATTGCTTGCCACAAAAGGTTCTTTAGATGATTTTGATGAAGCCGTTCAGCTCTTGAGAATAAGTAACAAGAATTTATTGTCTCACTATTGGAGCCCCTGCGACATTGTCCGGTAAAGTCTATTCTCCGCTGCTCCCCTTCAGCGGTTGGAAATTTTGGAAATCATTTACCGTCACTATTAATTTAATAAATTTTTTATTTCGTTTTCTAAAAATGAAACCTAGCTAGATCGATTTATCGCCTCTGCATACTAAATTTCATGAAAATCGTTGGAGCCGTTTCCGAGATTCAGATAATATATACAAATACATATATACAAGAATTGCTCGTTTAAAGGTATAAGATTAAATGTATAAGATAATAAACACACTCTCTTACTAAGTGAAGTCGAGGACATATGATTTAGCCCATGTTTTGTCAGTCAGCTTCACGAAGAGAGGAAGCATGCGCACGTATTGTGAATCGCAAGTTTTGATATAGACATTTATAACGAGTATAAGGTTACCTACTAATGTTTGAATGTAAATCTCTATCACCTATGTATCACATGTGAGTCAATTCTAATGAGATGGACGACAAATCAATCAATCAGTTAGACAAACTAGATGGATCTATTTAAACAAACATCGCCAAGTGTACCAGCTGTAGCCAATTCGTTTTCATAAGCACTAACACTTTCTAGAGCACAAATAATCCAAGCTCTCATTGGTGGACGCCTCACATAAATATAAATTAGGCAGTAACGTAATATTTACAGGCTCAAGTTTATATTTCGCGACGAAAAGAACGTATCGTATAATTTTACGTGAGTCGTGAATGGCGTGCTAAAAAAAACTTCTTACGTTGATTGCGTAAAGGAGATTTTCTTGGAAAACTTAAGTAAAATGTGCTAAGTACAGATTAGTTCAAACTTGGGTATTACTACGAATTTGACTTTCTTATGAATGGTATGTTTGGGATTGCCTACAAACTCGCAAATGCTTTTGACCGAACAAGTAATGATATGTTTTTATAAATACATGAAAACAGTTTGTAATTTACTTGAGTGCAATTAGTTGCAATTAGTTTGGTGGTCCGGTCGAGAAAAGTTATTAAAAATCTTCCTTATTAAATAGGTTAAACTGAACCTCTATTTTAATGTTTTAACCCGGACGCACAAACGGGCTATGAGTAATAATCTCCTAATTTTAGCTATTTCGTGAGGCTTTTAAACTTAGCGGTACCCCGACGCAAGTTACTCAATTGAATTTGATGGCTCAACGATACTTAGTATTACAAGTATTTATTTATTTACATTATAAAATTCTATTACGATTTTTTCTCGTTAATTCAGCTTAGTTATATAAAGTTATAATATAAGGCATATGAATGTCGTGGAGTAATTTCCTCGAGCGCTGTTTACAACGGCAATGTAATTCCTCCAGCCGGAACCGAGAACAATGCCGGGGGTTACCGCGATGCCATAAGCGAATAACCACACATAATAGAAAGAAAAATGCAGGAACAACTGCCATTGTGCTGGATATTCTGTGAAAATAATTGCGTTATTGACTAGGAGACCGCGCTGGATTCTATTGACTAGGAGACCGCGCTGGATTCCGCTGAATGGGAAGTAATCCTAGAGGGGACTTTTTAATACTCATTTATTTCATCATAGGAAAAATTATAGTCCACTTATTTGTCAATTTCAAAATATAGCTTAAGCAATCTTAGTAGTAGAAGAGTTCTTTGTGGTAGACTCGTCCGGGGAAGTACTGCCACCATGCCTATTTCTGCCATGAAGCAGCTGTGCTGTTTCTGTTTAATAGTAATTATGTATGTAGGTACTTAGGTTAAACATAAACTGTTTTAGTGATAATTATGCTGTATGTGTGCTTAAGTAGTAAATAAACGTATGTCTATGTCTATGTCTATGTCTAAAAGGTGTGGGTGCCGGTGAAATTACAGGCGCACAAGAGGCTTATCATCTTCATGTCTCAAATTGATGGACGCAGGGCGTTGCGTCGTAGAGCACGTTCCAAAAAAACGTGATCTACGATGCAATGATTTGTGATAGGTAATGGTTACCGCTTAACATGTGCTTCTTCCATCTACAAATAATTGGTGGTAGTACTTCCATGGAGCCCTTAACTACTACTAAAATTTGTCTGAAAGATATCTACACTAACGAACAGGGTACATTATCGCCCTACGGCGAAGATTCTCGTAATGCCTGTCTGTCTCCCGAGTGAAAAGTCATAGAGTGCGTCTTCTTTACACAACGCGAATCTTATAATGTAGCCGCGAACATAAGAAAATGGACCACCCAAGGTCTTACAATTAAAACAAATGAAATATAAAACACAATGTCTCGGTGTTTTCTATGTATGATATGTATGTATTTACAATAAAAAATGTATCTATGTAGTATATCAATCATGTTGTTCCCATAACACAAGCTCTGCTTAGTTTGGGGCTACATGATGCTGTGTGACGACGTCCAGGATTATTTATTTATTTATTTATTATTTAATGTAATTTGCGTGAATTAAACCCAGAAACAATCTACAGACAGAGACAATGTTAGTACCTACAGCATAGTTTTCGTATTTTATCTGTGCTCTTTTCCGCAAACTCTAATGCAAGTCGGGGAAGCGGAACGAAACGCCAGGATTAAGCTGAGACCACTCTGCTACTCGAAACACTAAAGTATTGAAGTAGACGAGAACTAAACACTATTATTAAAGAGCTTTGCTTGCTCTTAAGACGTGTTTCAAATTGATGTTGAGGACTTATAATAAATAAATAGTAATTTATTTCAGACTACAATTATTAGAACAACACAAAACGAGTCCATAGGTACAACAATAGAAATAAAAATAAAAACTTTCATACACATATAACTAATACCTAAACCATGATTATTTAGATCAAGGGAGCACAATATATATGCGCCTTGTCAAACATTTCATAAATTCGCAGTCAGTGTCCAGCCTCTCTGCAATGAGGCGTAGGTAACCTATGAATGACATTAAGTTTCGTCTTACAACAGTAATGCTGTATTCATCCAATGGTGACTTCCATTTAGGCTTTACTGCCGTTATTGCGTTGTCGTAAATAGAGCCAGAGTAACTTTACTACCACTTCTTCTTTGCGCACACTGATTCAACAGTCTTTTTTGATTTTTTAAATTTGTTTGGACCGATAAATAGCCACCTCCACGGCTAGGACGGTCGCTTTATTGGGGTTTTCCCGCGTGCGGGAACAGCGGGCAGGAAAGCAGGTGCCGTGTCCTGAGTTGGGCATGATGATTCAACCAATTTATAGAAATATAAATAGTTTATTTGGAAAGACACACAACACAATAAATCAATTTAACTTAACTACTGTTACTGTTTACTAACATTTTTACTAACTGTCAGAGTTAGTAAAAATGTTTTGTCACCGTATTGGCATGTCCTTCTCACATGCGTTCATGCATGCATTCATGTGACAGGAGTGCTATCATACTTCCGATATGGCTTAACGACTGAAAAAGTCGGGACCAACATTTTGACCACTTGGGCGCTTTCGTACTAAGATCTCATATTTCAGGTGAACCCACACCTGTCCTTTACAGGTAAAAGATTATGCACATTTTTCAGCGCACGTTCGTTTCACAACTGCATTATGTAAAATTTTTCACTTTTACAGCCTAAAAATGATGATTTAATATCGTTTAAATGGAATATTATAAAAGCTCAGTAGTTCCGAGTGATGCACGATCTCTTGCTGAATATAGAATCAAACGCGATTTATTCCACTCGAAATGATTCTCATTCATGCTTTGTGCAGTAACTAATTCGGAAATTTCATTTGCTGTGAAAGTTTTCATGGGTTTTTATTGTTATAACCTAACACTTTTATTGTCTCTAGAAGTTGAGAGAGAACGTGACGATATAAAACCGCGCCTGATGTGTTTTCTCAGCAAATGTATGGTAGAAGAAGAATTATAGTATAGTTGGGCGCTAATATAATAAGGCTTGGAGTTTTACTACTTTATGTATAGCCGCATGAGTCCTTGTACACAGTACCTAGATGATAACCATTACTGGAATTTAAAGACGTAAGGACGTAAGTGAATGTCTAATTCAATGGTACTAAAATATTTTCGCTAGTTCGACGTAGGAGTAGCTCAATTAAGCTAAAATATACCAGATAAGAGGGTGTCAATTGGCTCGAAACTCTTTGACTCTTTAACTCAATCTTTGGTAAACATGCCAACCTCACCTGCCGTGGTGCATCCTCCTGTACAACAAACGGAGCTCTGGCGGCCGGCTGATTGCGGCATAGTGCAGCCTAACACCGGCACAGCTAAATCCTCTGACCGCCAACGGACTGCAGCGTCGTTGGTGCGAGAAGCTGTACCCAGCGATCCCTAACCCGCATCCCAGCGTGGGGATAATGGGTACATCCCCCTTCTTTTACAGGGGAGGCCTATGTCCAGCAGTGGACTGAATAGGCTGGTCTTGTTATATACCAGATAGTGCTCCTAACGTGTCGTCAGCACTCGGCACCAATAGGGCCACCGCAAGGCAGTCAGAAACTCGTACAACTTGAATCATCACTTCGATAATTCACTCACATCCAGTCAAAATCTCCATCTCGATTCTAAGATAAAAATTCATTGAACCCATCTCATCACGACTGTTAGTTCCATGTACACCATGATATGAAATTCCCCTCGGTCATAAATCAGTCTCCATGGCCTACTAACCCCGTATGGCACTGTGTGGGTACCTAACAGAGTGGAGGGCAATGTGTGGGTGTGAATGAATTCCTATAGATACGGAGAGGCTCGCAGGGATTGTTTGTTTACGGACTGAGATAGATTTTGGCACGTGTCAGGGGTGTGTGTATACAAAGATCACACCATAAACATACGAGTACTTAGTACGCAATACTTAAATGTTGTTTAGGTTTTAACTAGGTACTGTTAGTTTTCCAAATAAATAAAAATAAATAAGTAAACTTTCAGGGTCGTGATCTAGAATAGAATCAAACGTGATCGTAACTCAGGAAGGCTTTCAATTTAAATACTGACAAAAAATCTTCAAAAATATACCTAGGTTCTTTTAAAGGGACTTCATACACGAACTTTAGGCTTATGCTTTTATTCTATATGACCATTAATAAAATCAATAATTATTTTCTTTATGTCACTGGTTATTCGACAGGTTATTGGTCAAACTTTATCTGATGAAAATATTGTATGATTCAAAGCAATTTCTAACCACATCCATGTTTGCGAGACAATGCTCTACAGCATATTGGATCAATATCCACTTTGTATTCAGCCGAAGACGCGTGCAAAACAATTACTTCGGTAACAGGGCTGGCACTAAGCTATTTTATTGGAAGCGTTATATGAACGAACGGCGGTTTGCGAGGAGACTAAACAACCATTCTAAGATTATAAGTTCTGATAAAAATAAAACGAAGAATCCTTTTTACTATCGTTTGTCTTGTAATACGAAGATTGAAGAGTACTTATTATTTGGTCCAGATCCGACAAAATAGATGTCTGCACTATGAACAAACTACCCTAAAATAATAAGCAAGTCACACTTTGACCGTGGTTCATTGACATGTACGCAGTGGGCCTTTTGGAAAAAGTATTTGATACCCAGATGTTTGGCAAATCAGGTTGACATTCAGTCCTTTTTTCTGTAAGCGTGGAGTTGCAGTAACCCGAGGTAGGTTTAATTGAACAAATTTAAGATTTAAATATAGAAGTACCAAAGTAAAGTAAGACATGGAAGTTTAATTCGCATAGACAAGGCTTAGAAGACCTAAGGCTCACTCGGAACACTCAGCCGAGGCAACCCTACAAATTCAGATCCAAGATGCACTTAGCTTCCATCGAGAAATATACTCTGATATCCTGAATGCAGTGACAATGTTCATATAATCGAATTTCACGACAGTTTGCGTCAAACTCGCTTCAGGGAGATTATTGTTATGCGGAAACTGGTGACTGCAGTCTAGTCTGACAAATACGTAGATAATTCTAATAATATCGACATTGATGTTTATATTAACTGCGCAGTTAGCCTGTGGATTTCCATAGGGTAATTTATCATATTTTATTTAGGTAAATAAATTATTTCCTTCTTCTAACGACCGAGTGGCTCTAGTGTCCCGAGTTTTTAGACCGCCCAAAGGCCTTATTATCATTTTGATATCACCCTAATCTAAATACAATTTTATATGAAACAACTAGTCTTTTTAAAGTGGAACAGATTACTCATAAATAATGGGACCACCTCGTTTAAATGCCAAAGAAGTAGCTTGACAAAGTTTTTTATAACTCAAGTTTTTTTTATTGCTCGAGATAAGTCAATTGGAGTAACTTGTACCTTAGTTAAGAAATGGAACAATGAAAATGCTGCTTCTTCATTAAAACCGAGGATAAAGTCTGTATCCAGTAAATAAGATCAATCTTACTTAGGCCGAGGAGCTGTTAACCAAATTAAAGTGTTCAGCCAGTTAAACTTTAACTGGCCTCTCAAGAAAATTAACCAATTACTTACTTTTAAACTGTAGTATCTAGGACTTGGAAAATATTTCAAAACTGTTTAATAGCCGGAATTATTATATAGTGGTGCTGTGTATTGTGACGCATCAGAAGTTTATCGGTTTTTTTTTTAATACAATTAGTATGATTAGAAACATTATTGTGGTGAGTTGTGCCGTGTCTCACTCTAACGAACCCCTTTACTCATGCCATGATCTTCGTTTTAATGATACGGGATCTATGGTAAAAGGACGATGGTTACTTAATGAATTACCTTCCCATTATCCTATAGGAAGTTTAAAATTTTGGAGTGGACATCTCCAGCCTAATGAGCCAGCCTAAACTTATTTAAACTTTTACGAACATCCCCAAAAAAGGCTGCCAGTATACCTAATTAAACTCCCTCTAACAAGAAAGTAGTTTCAAAAACTTTATCTTAGTTCAAAAGAAATTGGAAGGACCAAATACTAGGTAACTTTTTTGTAGCTGTAAGTATATCGTGGGTTGACTGGTATTTGAATATTTCAGCCGTAATCTAATTCCGTAGAGAAGTACCTAATAACAATTTGCATATAATAGTTGGTTTAACTTTACGAATGCTACAGCGAAGTAGGTCGGCTGGTAATCAAATAAAATATACAAACAAGAGGAATTAATGAACCTTTCTGATTGATGATGATTAAATATAATTTTCCTTATTCTGTGGTGTAACGCAATTAACAGAGTAGGAAGCCATTATTATGCGTATGTGATTAAAACTCCAAAACGTAATATATTGACGCAACTTCAAAGCTTTTAAATATCCGTTTATGGAAGATCGAGGCTTAATCAGAACCGAAGGCTCACCATAAATCATCGGGGAGCTACAGCGGCTCCTTACCTGAAACAAATTACCGACGGTTAGATAAAGCCCTGATTAATCTGGGATGAATTCGTTACCCAAGGCTCAGGACAACGAAACTGGCTCACATTTTAAATACAATTAGTTTTGTACTGGGCGAATTGTAGGAAAACTTAAAATAAACATAAATAATAAATAATGCTGGACGGTATCACACAGCATCATTATGCCCCAAACTAAGCAGAGCCTGTGTTATAGGATCAGATGACTGCAATACTAACTACTTAAATACTTTTTTGTAAATATTTATGTATAAGAGTGATAACTATGAAAACACCCAGACCCGAGACAAATATTTGCAAGACCTTACAAACATTTGTCTCGCAGCGGAATCACCCGCAACCGTTCGCGTCTCAGGCGGGCGTTTACTCACTGCGCCACAGAGGTCGTCTCTAATCTACGGCTGTTCCAGACACTATAGAAAATCTATTGTCTCGTTCAGATCTGTGTTAGCATACAAAAAGTTTAAGAAAAGATAGTTTATTTATTTTATTTATTTATTTTTTATTTTATTTTATTTTATTCGACACACCAACAACAGATACATATAACACTTATGAAAATGGAATAAGGGTTCAAAATTCTAAGGACCTGTCACTTAAAGGTATGTGCAACATTTAAGTTTAAAAAACGCCTGGTTAAAAAATACTTTTTTCTTTAATAGAGCTTTTTCGCTTAGCGATTATGCCGCTCAAAAAATAAAACAACAATTAATTAATAAACAACTTTTTGTTCTACTATTAAATAGAGTAGAACGAGACGTGACACAATCATAAATAGAACTCAATATTCCTATGAGTATTCTACCTTTACTTTCTTTCGATACTTCTCAAAGTCAACAGCTGCAGATCCAATCTGACGGTACTCTGCGCCTTTTTAGAATAAGGTGATGTTTCAATGGGCCTAAGCCTGGGCCTGCCGCAATAACTTACAATTTGAACAAATAACAGATATATCATATTGTCTGAGCAGATATTTCGAGGCTTCATTAATCTAAAAGACTCAGTATTTCGACTTCGAAAGTCTGAAGTTTGTAGACTGATTCGAGTAATTCCTTTAATTTTCTCATTATAAGTATAGCAGACGCAGTTAAACAAGATAACGTTTTGGAATTATGAAGGAATCTGAATAATATATGAACGCCGAAGAGGATTTCATACACTCCGAAATCCAGGTTCGAACTTCGATAATGACTTATTTATTATATCTAGTAGGCTAAATTCTAGATACTTTTTTATGAAGGCGTGATAATTTATGTATCGTATGACTTATAAAAATTTGCATGGCAAAGGTTTTAGTAAGACATAAACTGGACTGATCGGTTTTAAGATCTTTATTATATCACGTGTTCATGAAAATAAATATCATTTATCATTTATTGACATCGTTTTGTGTGTACTGTTACAATTTTGGGTAGTCGTAGACCATTACAGCTACACACTTTTGAAATTCTAGTAAACTTTGTAAAAAAAAATAACTTCATACACTATACCACGATCTCAGCTGCACAACCTAATCTTGACATTCAATATAATAATAATAAAATAGAAGACATTAAAACAACCAAATTTTTAGGGATTCATATCGATCAAAAACTTAATTAGAAATCTCACGTAAAAATTGTATGCAAAAAAATGAATAGCCTAGTATATATATTGTATAAACTCTCCCAAATTGTTAACGTAGAAACACTTCTCACGACCTACCATGGGCTGATTGCCCCAAATATAAGATATGGCATAATATTTTGGGGCAACTCAACTGACGTAGAAAAGACCTTCAAGTGCCAAAAACGCTGCATCAGAGCTATATTTCGCCGTAAAATGACAGACTCATGTAAGCCCTTCTTCATTAAGTATAAAATTCTAACAGTGCCCTGTCTATACATCTTGGAAATAGCGATATTTGTAAAAAATAACCCAGATTTGTTTCCGCATCAATCTGATGTCTCAAGTCGCAATAGAAGAGATCAAAGTAAAGTCTGCGTTCAAACCTCAAAGACCGCATTAATGCGCAAGAGTATCTTTTGCATGGCTCCTTCTATTTACAATAAAATACATAAAACAATAAGGGAATTAACGACAACAATGTTTCAGAGGAAGTTAAAAACTATTCTTACAAATAAGTGCTATTATACAATTAACGAATTTCTGAATGACAAACACTTTTGTGACTAAGTTTTGGTTTTATTTTTATTTATATAATTGTATTTTTTATGACATTTTAATGTTGACTATCATAATCATTATTATTTGAACAATTATTGTAGCTATTTTATTATTTAAATTAATCATTTCGTTTTAGCAGTTTATAATACCTACTAAATTATTGTAAAAATATTGCACGCCGTAATACGGTAGAATACATTGTTACCCATATTAATGACATATAATATAACACCTTATGTACATGTATTTCAAGCAATAAATATTACTTTTACTTTTTTTACTTTACTCAGAACAGGGTCGACAACAATGGCGCTCATTAGGGGAGGCCTATGTCCAGCAGTGGACTGCTATAGGCTGGTGATGATGATGATGATGATGATACTGTACTACTATGCAAGTTTTTCCCCCACTTATAGATTTATTCGTGTTTGAAAATGATTTGTTACTCTGTTGTAGGTAACTAAGGCTGTGCACATGGGGTATAAAACCTTATAAAGCCCCATTAGCCTGACACTTCAAGAGGGTAAGGTAGTTTAAATCACCCACTCGAGTCATATGAAAATGAGGGTCATTTGCGTGAGTTGGACGTTTTAGAGTTTATATCGGGGAAAAAATTTGGAAACTTCAAGCATTGAAAAAAGAACTCACTTTTAAAGCCTTATAACCATAAATGTTTGGCTAAAAGATTGCAAAATACCTAGATAATACAGAGGAAGAGAAAACATTATAATTTTCATTTTTACTGTGTCGACTGCCAAGGCCTAATATTTATGGAAATTCTCATTTTCACAGGCCATGGAAGTGACAAAAAAATCGATCTCAAACTTAATGTCAAAGATTATGAATTTCTTAGTAGCTTTTGATACACACGTTCTATCAATAAATGGTAGATATATTCCAGATAATATTTGCCCTTTTTATACAAATTCACTTTGACAAATAAAAATCAAGATTTTTTTTCTTTATCAAATCAGTGCAAAAAGTGTGCCATATCCACGGAAGTGACAATTTTGATGGTTAAAACTTAAACACTATACCTAAGGGAGCTGTTCCCCGCACTAGGTCTCTTGTGAGCTGTCTGCTAGTCCTGTTTAGCGAGGTATACTACTTAATGGTTATTAATAAATGAACTGAACTTAACTAAGAATAGCAATCATCTCTACAAGTTAGAAAACAGGAACTGTACACGAATAACATTGTCAACCGGAAGCCATTACTTTCCCAAATACTGAGCACTGTCACGCAACAATGGCGGCAGACCATGACCTTGACCTTAGCATAAACAGCACTCCCTGACTCCATTGGCACATCTCCAGCTCAATGGTGTCACATCTGGAGACGACATTTAATGGGATGAAGGTCGCTAAACATAATGTAAAGTTATGGTCTGGTGGAGCCATGAACAATAGTTTTGGCTGAGCGGAACATATGTAAGTGTAGGGAGCTAGCTGGAGATGTGCTGGTTTTTGTAGGCATTATGAATTTACTATGTTTATTGAACAAGTACACAAAATGTTTTAATAATGCTTAGTTTTTAGCTGGAGGCTTGGACCACTCCGCATTTAGAACCAAATGGTTATAACCATGTCCATTCAGTTTCTGGATAGCCTTGGCAGCATCAGCGAGGAACTTGAAGTGCTGATCTGCTAAAATAAAGCTTCTGCATAGGTCCAAAGCCCTTGTGACAAGCATTGTATGAAAACATTTAAGTCCACACAACAATTTAGTTTTATTCTTGAGTAAGTATACTTTACATACTTAGATCAGCATCAGACAAGATAGGTAGATTTAGAAACTTGTAGTTTACGGATTTTTTATTTAAAGGATTTTACTGACTATTTTAATGCGTCCAAGAACCGGGTAAAGAAACGTCGGCATCCAGCAGAAATATGTGCGGAAGTGAGGAGCTTTTTTAACCGTGGAGATTGGCTCACAAATAGCGAGGCGTATACCCATTAGTAGGTAAAGTCGGGCTGCGGATGATGAATGACTATTATATAATCAGCTAGGTAAATTGATGAGATAGTTACCAAATTCAGATGTTTTATGTATTAATTTACACGACTGACGACTGGGTAAAAAAACAATAATTCTAATTAGTCCGTCAGATAGATCCACAAAAAATATTGGACACGTATTTTATTATTTATCAAATAAATAAAAATTGGCGGATATAAAGAGCGTCAAAGTTCAGGAGTGGAGCTCGTGACGTCACGGCTATGTAAAAAGTATTATAAGCCGTGACGTCACGCGGAACTTCAACGCACTAAATCTTTGTAATTTTTTTGTTCAATTGACAATAGAAAATATACGTGTGAAATATTTTTGATAATTAGAATTTTTCAGTCGTCACCCCTATTCTACAATTTTGCTCAGTCAATACGGTCACAAGTAGTAAATTTGCAAGTACTACAACCGACAAACACTAAAATAGTGAGATCATATCCAGTTGGACTAGATAAGCAACACAGATATAGTCTGACATACTTTAAAGTCACTAGAAGTTTGCTTCATGAAATAATAATGACTTCACCCAATCCACGACGCCCCAAAAACTTTGATAGAAAATTCAAAGTGTTTAAGATAATATTTAAATTATATTAATCTATCATCTTCCCATTACATTATCATCTATCTACTTACATTATTACATTATTTATCTTCTCTTATTATTATTTAGTAATTAGTACCTACGTATTTTTTACTTTTATATAGCTCGCCGACAATCAATTTGTTGACCGGAGAACTCTATCATACAATTTTTTTATTTACTTCTTGTTCTATAAGCGACAACTGTTTAGGCTTAACTTTTTCTACCTTTAAGTTCCTACATTTTCTAATACAACAAGCCGTTTGTTTTCCATGAATAATAAAATAAGTGGGTAAGTGTTGCGAATAGTCAGAAATCATTGCACAGTGATTTTACTGAAATGACAGCAACACCCAATAAGCAAACATGGCATGTCCTTGACCCAGCTGGCACTCCTCCGACCTCCTCACTCCTGCGTACTGCCAAGTGTCACGGATTGCCAAATCCCCAAGGCCTGGGGTGATCGACCTCTGATATGTATTTTTATCATGAACTTATTCCCTTTAGATTGTAATGCGACAAATACAGGTTGAGCCAATCAATTTTGTCCATTCTACCATTCTTCTAAAGTTTATTTTCAAAAGTAACTACATAATCAACTTTCATAGGTAATCACAAATAAAGCTCATTTAAAAATATGTTTGAAAGTAGGTTGCTAAGATAAAAATAATATTAATTAAAATACTCATTAATAAACATCTACTCATTAGTCTAAATTAGATTTAGTAACACAGTACAACGATAATAGAGTTATCGGGTTTTTTCCTGTTGTAATTTTAGAATAACACATGCTTTTTTTGTATAGCAACTTTTTTTTATATTTTTTTTAAACTCGCACATCAAGCATGACGCTACGCACCATGCGCGACGAGTACGAGGACGAGAAGAACCACATCTGTGTTTTCAGCACTCAAATTGATACACTAGAATCCTTGTCAAGATGGTCATTTTCTCCAATCATCAGCAACTGCGCCGTAGTCCCAGGCCGACACCACAGTCGTCTGTCGAGGCGGTCAGTTTTACTTCCAAACTTTCTTTGGACTGTGGTCGTACCGAATGCCACAGATCAGAACAAAGTAATGGTGCGCTATACCGTGGATCACACGGTCCATTTCTGCAAGATGCAGCTGTAACCAAATCGTAGTACTATATGTTATTTTGTGGCAGTACGACGTACCCCACTGATATGGAAGCTGATTAAGTTCTCATCTTCATCATCATCATCATGCGCATAGTTATCTGCCCTCTAAGCATAAGATAGCTTGCTAAAATGCTAAAACTATTTTGTAGTACAGAACAGCAAATTCTTTAGCCTAAGTTGCTAATATAAAAATCAATATAAATAATTCCATTTAGCTTCCAAAGATACTTTACTTGCCCAGATTACGACTGTCTAATCTAAATCCAACAATAATTTGCCTCCAACATTAATATTTACGACGGAATCGTTTAGCTAAACGAATGAATAATGGGGTTGTGGATTTAATCCGATGGAATATTCGCAGTCATGATGTAGAGCTGATGTCACTGTCGCCAAGTATGGATGCTAAGTGGTGCAAGTTACCAAGCAAGTGACGTCAGATCCTTGAGGCATGGAGGACGGCAGTTAATCGGATTCAAGTGGAAATAAGATCTTCAGTGGAATCTCGAACCCATCCAGTGGCATGGCATCTACTTTTGTTCCACCGGCGCCATCATCATCATCATCATAACCGGCACCATAACAGTCTTTTTTCATATAAGAATTATTATCATTTTTATTTTCATGTAGTCTATAGTTTCATTTTTATTATATTAATATTTTATGTAGTAGGTATATTATGTAGTTAGTTAGGTATGTGTATGATATTATTTATCCAGCTACTTTCGAATGTGTGTACACCACCGTTTGTTTATCGTGCTATGCTCTCCATCCAAAGGTTGTCTGGAAGAGATCGCTATTAGCGATAAGACCACCCATTGTACCTTTTTTAAATTGTAAAGTTTCTGCAAATTGTATTTTTTAATTTGGTGTACAATAATTTATCTATCTATCTATTTTTATCCACCAATACTAAGTGTGAATGGCAAGTGTTTGTTGCCTAATTCTTCCAAGTTTGAATTCGTGCGGTTCACTTGTTCAACATCTGATCAGCGCAAGTTAAAGGTTTAAAAAAAAATTCTTCTTTTAATACGCGTGTATTTTTTCCGTCTGCTACTAATATTTTTTATTATTCTATAGCTATTTGTGAGAACTTTGAATAATCTGTCAAAACCTAGTATTCTTTTGAATACTTAACTGTTTTGCTTTGAAAATAAATCGTTATTACATATTGAAGTTAAATTCCAAATGGTTCTTTTCCGTTTTCCTATTAAACTTTTTTCTTTTTGCCTTAGTTTATTTTCTTGACATAAATACTGCATTTTTTTCCTCCAGAGGAGATTTTTTTAACTACTTCTTAGCTCAGTTTTCTTATGGCATCTAAAGAGAACTCGTATTCAATTGGGGGGCTTGCAACACTAATGTTTATATAATTTTAATATTTATATTTATATTTGTGCATTCGACGCTCGCGGCTTTGCAGCAAAACGCGCCTGACAAGCGTACAAGCTCCTAATTTAGGGGAAGTCCCTAGAAGCAGATCTTATTCTGATGAATATAGTTTTTGAGTGATGCGTGTCAGTACTCGGCTCAGAATAAGAAAAAGAACTAGAATAAATCTTAAATTTCCCCATGCTCTGAAACATCAATTCATACGACTGATCTCTACTTTCTTATATCTAATATGATCAGCTAGAAAGGGATGCATACAAATATCAATGCAAAAAAGTTCAAAAGAGTTCAAATTGCAAATCGTACCAGGGCACTCAAATCTAGTGCTACGCAAATACAAAAGACAAATACATCTTCATGACTTTTTCATTATTATGGATATCTTCAAATATTGCTCAGTACGCAAATCTATTGAGGATACCTTAACGGGGGTAGTCAGAGGCAAGTCTAAACATTACGTTCGATACATGCCCACTTCTCCGTTTCGAACTCGTGATAATGCACATAAATTTTTCGAAACAAAAAATCAATTGGTGCACGTCTGGGATTCGAACCCACGACCTCTAGATCTTAAGTCGGGGTACATCTCACTAGACCACCACGGCTCTTTGTGCTATGCAGTTTCGTTAAAAGGCCCTGGTACGAAGTCGCAGCATTGAGATAAAGTATGCATCGCTTTCTAGCTAATTATAAATGGACATAAGAAAGTAGAGATCAGCCGTATTAGTTGATGTTTCAGAGCATGGGGAAATATAAGATTTCTTTTAGTCCTTTTCCTTTTCTAAGGAACTCAGTGATGTCAATGTCAATGATGGCAGCTGGTCACGGCAGGAGAGCACGGCAGGTGGCGCATCGGCGATCGATACACCGCAGTAGCCTGGCTCCTTGCTCTGGTTTACTTGTTTTGATAAATATTCACCATATAAATAATTGAAAGGCATAATTTGATAAACATATTGTTAATTAAAACGAAACTTGTTTGGTCAATGTCGGTTGTTAGGGTAATTATGATCATTTACTTTATTTTATTTTTAATTTAAGAGTTTTAGGAAAACTTACAGCTAGGTACATTTATAATAAGATTAATGCAAAGCATGTATGCTGAAGGCCAATTACAAGTTTCCACTTTTGTGTATGGTATTGCTTGTATAAGTTAATGACGAAAATAAATATGAATTGATTCTGATAAATCAATCATGTTTAACTCGAAACAGATTATTTTATTTGGTGGTAATGGATAGGTTATAATAAAAAACGTTCTCGATCCTAGATCTTTTCTGCTCCGTTACTTCATTCTCTACATAAAAGATCATTTTTAGAGTTCCGCACCCAAAGGGTAAAAACGGGACCCTATTACTAAGACTCCACTGTCCGTCCGTCTGTCTACCTGTCTATCACCAGGCTGTATCTCATAAACCGTGATAGCTAGCCAGATGTATTTCTGTTCCCGCTATAACAACAAATACTAAAAACATAATAAAATAAATATTTAAGTCGGGCTCCCATACAACAGTACGGTACCCTTCGCGCGCGAGTCCAACTCGCACGTGGCCGGTTTTTTACTATTTACTTTATATATATTTTTGATAAATAGTGACGCCCGGCAGTGAAAAGACCATAAACGACACATAATAATTATGTTGAAAATGAATGTTAAAGTGTGCAGTGCCAGAGTAATTCTTTTCATGCAAACTCGTACAGTTGTATGTAGTTAATAAACGCAAACTGCAGTTGGGTACCTAGGTCTGGTTCGGCGAGTTGTAATGTCCGTGTAACTGAGTTATGCCCAAACCTGTGCGGGTCAAGGGCGGGTCGAGCTAGGGCGGGATGACAGCACAGAGCTAACGATGCAGTAAGCCAACTTGAAAACTTTTTTAAGAACCTGCGTTTCAAAACCGCGCGATCAATATTCTTATAATTTTAAACTTTAAAATGACAAATGTGAAATGTTTGTACGAGGCAAAAACTACAAAATTAATTGAAATATTTTTTAACTTAATAAGTAGGCTTCATTAAAATCTATTCTACAACAGAGATGAAGATCCTTCTCCGAAATTCACACAACCACTCATCATAGCAAGTCAATGGACTTTACAGACGGGAAAGAAACGCCAATGTTTGCACACGGGTCGGTTAGTGTTTTATATCATCGACGAAAGCACATTCAAAACGCGGTAGTATAGTAACTGTATAGTCATTTATAAATTAACTATGAACTATCAAATTGCTAGGCTATTCAAGGCATGTATCATGTAAGCTAGTTCTAATCACAGTGACGTCGCTATCACATCTTTTTTTGAAACCTCTTATGTTTATTTTTTGACTCTGGTTTGCGAGATATTTGTATAGCTGCCAGTGACCGAGAAAGAGGTTTTAAAACCGCATTAGATAAGTAACTTAATAATAGATTTAAGTAACCCTTAAACGTGTTTGAGTGGGGACGTTAAAACCCAAAATTAGAGTCGTAATAAACTGAAGAAAATTTAATCGTTTAGTGAGACACTTTAGAACAGCTGCCCTACTGCATCTGCATGTCTACTATGCGTTCAATTTTGGCTTGTTTCCATGTCGTCGGCATGAGCCACACATTCTAGCCAGTCTCTTGAGCACAAAGAGAATAGGGTATTCCAATAAGTGTCCCTGAGCCGCTTAGGCTGATCATATAGATTAGATAAACTTCAACCTTAATGCTGAAAAACAGACCCTTGGAAACCATGCGGCCATACCAATGGCAGTTAAACGATAACTTTTTTTTTTCTTGTAAAGTTGTTAGTTATTCCAAAGCATTCCGAAGCGTTCAAGCAAAACATGCGTTTAAATATCGATAACAGTTAAGTAGCACGCACCTTTATACCTCATAATTAGCTAGTCCCTAAACGTATGTTCCGTCCCATCGCTTCCATTGAATATTATTTTTAAATAGGAGTTTTTAGGCCACTCGAAGACCTTCAACATGACATGAAAAAGTGAGAACACATCTTAACAGGCCGAATCACGGAAGCGCTCAGATCTAAATGCCAGTGAAGGTCCGTTTAGTGGCATTTAGATTTCGATTATATCCAAGTAGTTACTGGGCGGAGTAATAGATAGATAGCACAAAAAAACAAGTGTGTTGCTTAACCAAAATTATCTTCTTCACAAGCTAGGAACAACGAAGAAATCCACGCCACGAGAGCTTCAAGGTGATACAATACAAGTCACTCTATCAAAGACAGTACCAGGTGTAAGCGTTGGGTTAAATATTCACAAGGTACACCTACCCTGCAATCAGGCGCCCACACCCCTGGGTTATTAGGGCGTTGATTCGTTTCATTCCTAGCTTGGTTTCTTGTTATAGCCGTATTTCATAATTATGGATTTTTAGGTTAGTGTGATGGGGTTACACGTCGAGTAATTGTCGGGTACTGCTGGAATTACATTTTGTGCTATGTCATCGCTAAGTTAAGCGATAAACCGAAACTTTTACAGAGGATTTCTTTATCGTATTTGATATTGGTGGCTAACAAGTTTTAGTTGTTCAAGATAAACCTGATTTTTCAGTACCAGTAAATTTATTTTCAGGGGCTTGAACATTAAAATTTAACATGAAATGCACGATGCAACCTTTATCTATGTTTTAAACCAGTAAATCTACATAAAGTAGGCCAATGCGTCCATGCACGCAAGGTAAACGTTTAAGCCTACGAATACTGGCAGCACTTAATAGTTAAACATGGACAGAGCTACTCAGTTGCCAAAACATCAGGGTTTATAGTGATTGAAGCCTTCTTGGTTAAGTTCAATTCAATAGGTTCGCTACTACTTGATGTTCGATTGAGTTTGATCACACAAAACCCTATATAATTTTGAACGAGGCAAATGTTACAATACGGATGATCAAATATGGCTATGGCATGAACC
Organism: Horisme vitalbata; assembly: GCA_951804965.1. Taxonomy (NCBI): domain Eukaryota; kingdom Metazoa; phylum Arthropoda; class Insecta; order Lepidoptera; family Geometridae; genus Horisme; species Horisme vitalbata. The sequence goes on along the minus strand of OX638101.1, from coordinate 18,564,803 downwards.
GTTTAGACTGGCTAAACAATGCTTTTCCACCAGCAGTGCTGTAACGTGATTGGATACATCAATTGAGAATAAATGAACCCTAACCCGTTGAACTAAATTAAACTGTTTTTGCATGCATAGGATTAAAATTGCCTAAAGCGTTAAACTAAATTTTGTTTCAGTATATATTTGATATGCATACGATATTCGAATACCAGATTAATAATAATTTAATTTTAAATAAATAAAATAAGCCATAGAAAGAAAAAATATGCGTATGAAAATACCTAGTCGTAGTGAAAATAACCTACCCGACCTATAAAATGAAAATATAGAGCAAACCCAGAGAACGCGAAGTCGCAAGATGCCTTCCTACATTTCCGCAAAGTAACGCTGAGTCAATCACATTCTAGAAAGGAAAGGTTTCAAATTGTATCAGTATATTCAACATTTCGCATCCAGAATGACGGGTGAATAAGCTCCCTCCTTTCTCTATCTATGATGAATATTGGCTCGCCTTCTGTTATCTGTAGTTTATTTAAGATGCGATCTAAAGGAACAAAATTGTTTTTTTGTAATATTATTATATACTAGCTAAACGTTCAAAGATATTGAAATGGAAAAAGCAATCAATGAGGATAAAACAACAACAACTACCCTACCCTACCCTACCCTACCCTACCTTACCCTACCCCTACCCTGCGCCATTGCGCCCATTATAAGTTATTCCAACAAAATTAAGCAAAAAAGCACAAAATTAGTTTACATAAATTAAACTAAGAAAACGAGAGGCTATCATGGGTTTGGGTCACACATGAGATCCAATATGCGTATAAATAAAGTGTAGATGTGCGAGAGGATGTGTGTGTGTGTGTGTGTGTGTGTGGGTTATGTCTAGCTGATCCCCCTATTCTCTGAACAGTCCGGTTTTCTTTTAATACACAAATAAACATACATAGCAGTGAACTAAAAGCTTGTTTCAGATCTAACTAGATAATATTGAAGCACCAATATACTTTTTATATTTAAGAGAGCCAAAAATGCCTGTCCAAAGAACTTCAAGTTGTTTTAACTTAGCCTCAAGCAACGTACTTTGATAAAACAAATGCTTTTGTTTTACTTTGAGACTAGTGAATGTATTTTAACTAGTCGATGTCCCGCGACTTCGTCCGCGTAGAGGTTATTACCCTGCACCCCTTCAAGAGCTGAACTTCAAAAACTTTTAATGCATTAATACATTTTGCAAGGAACATACATGTCTCTATGCTTACGTCAGCCAGTCGGTCAGTCAGTTACTCCGTTAATCATCATTGCACACCTCTCATTTTACAACTCAGCCCGGGCAACAGGATATCCTGAAAACCAGCCCTGTGTAGACTCTGTTTACACAGAATAGTGCTGAGCCTATCCCAATTGCCAATTAATTGTTAGTTCTTTTGTTTATTTTAATCTTGGTTACGGTTTTTCTGTTTTCGAGGGTGACGTTACCGAACCGGTAAACGAACCCTTATGGTACCGCTTTCTCCGTACGTCCAGTCCGTCCGACCGTCTGTCACAGCTGATTATTTCAAGAACTACATAAGCTACCGACTTGAAATTTTTCATTGAAGAACAAGAATAAGATTTCCAGGAAAAAAAAATATTTTTATTTTTATCCCCAAATGGTCCAAAACGAAAAATTTAAACGTAGGTCGAGTGGCATATGGAATCAGAAAGGGGTCAATTAGCCAAGTTTTAAGCAGTTTTTTTTTACGATACATGGTTTTCGTTTTATGATTAATCCTGTCCAAGAAAAAACTACCCCCCCCCCCCCCTTGTATTTGTATTTGCATTTTGTATATGACGTTACATACAACACACGTTCATATCAAAGATTTTTGCGATCGACGCCAATCCGACGCGTTCCAATATAAAAATGCCTCGAGGTAGGTGTTCTCATAATTGTAATGAAACGGACTCGTTTATTTAACCGAGACCATCTTGAGAGCTTTGATATCAGATCAGACCTCATTTTTTCGCAAAAATTATACGCCTACGCTCTCTTCACTGAAAACGAGAATATTTGTGGCAGCACTCACTTTCAGTTGAGTAATTAGTTAGCAGACTTTTTTTTTATAATACCTTTTGATGGAACTGGCTCATCGCCCACCTGGTGTTTAGTGGTAACCATTACCTATAACAAAGTATTGGTTCGTAGGTTATGGAGGTTTTGAACGTGCCCTATGCAAAGCCTGCGTCCATCAACTTGAGGAATGAAAGTGTTAAGCCTTATGTGCCTTTAATTTCCTCGACACCCACATCCTTCAAACCGAAACACAGCAATGCTGCTTCACGGCAGAAATAGGCATGGTAGTAGTGCTTCCCCGGATGAGCCCTTCACAAAGAACTTGACTACTGCTAACTGAGTTAGAACTGAGTTATGTTATTCTTATTATCTTTTACTTAATGGGAAGTTAAAAATTGCTTTAACGTACTAAAAATTTTGTTGGTGTTCAAAGTGGTTTTATAAAGCTGTTATAATTAATGACAATAATTTATATATTTTTTAAATGGACGACACTTTCACCTAAACTTCAACTTATAAACCTACTTAAAACGAGAGCAATTATCTTTAAAGCTTTTTGTAACTTTCCCGCAGCTTTTTGGCACCAATGAACGCCTAAGTGCGCGGAAGCCATTTCAATAAAATTTGAGAGCAAAATAAAAATGCGTAAGTTTTATCGATTATAAGAAGGATAAGCTTAGAAGCTTATCATTTGCCATTTCGCAAAGAAAGATAGCTAATATTATAAGATCTCAAATTCTAGTGTGGGTACGTGAAAGTGCATAAATAACTTAGGTAGAAATAACTGGAACGGAACGGATGTAAACAGCCTGTCCAGATGGAAACCCTAATTCCCCAAAAAAAACAATTTAAACCTGTATATGTCGTAATTAAAAGATGGCTTGACCAAGACTGAATTTTTATTGGTTTACCCGCACATACAAATAATAATAGCAACATAGTTAGAAGTAACTTTAATTAACAAATGAGACTATACTTGGTTGGTATCTATCATTAGGCTGAACACGCCTCCCGACAGTATTATGTGTGCCTTCTGCTTAAAGAGGGTTATTGGAAATGTCTGGTTTCCAAGACGTGAACATGAGCCCTTTATTGCTTTTGTACAAGTACGACTGAGGCTTCAAACTGATATTGGATATTTGTATCAATAGTATTTACACAGTACATTGTAATTCTTAGTCAAAACCAAACTAAAAGAACGTATTATTTAATAGCCTGCCTAGGTAACAGCACTTTAATAATTCCCTATAAAAAGTAATTGTACACACCACCCAGCATACGCTTAGTAGGTATACACCCGGGCAATTTCTTAGAAACTACTTTACGCGCAAATAATGTATGGAGAAAGTAAAACAACCAGTGTTATGTACGATACACACTTACCGGCGCGCGTCAGAGAGCATTGGAGAGCATTTTATAACATGCAAATGGAAATTAAAGTAAGTTAAGTTCTTTATTTGCATGCAGTTTACGCAGTTTTGAGCTTTGTCAAACACTGACATAAATAAATCCGTAAGTAGATATTGCAAGCAAATAAGGAACTTATCTGCTTTGTGGATGTTTCAATTTCCTCTAGCATGTTTTAAAATGCGCTTCGATGTTCCCCGACGCGCGCCGGTGGGTGTGAATCGTACATAATTGTTTAGGCTTATCAACAGTCTGCTCCACAATCTAAAAAATGATACTTTCTAGAATTAAATCGAAACAGCAAGGTATTATTTATCCATGTGGTGTTTATTAAGTAAATAGTTAAGTTATTCAACTAACATAATTTTGCCACTAAGGCAGTGACTCACAAAACAACTACAAAAAAAGGCACAAGGTTTGTACCCTTAGTGATTTATAGTTGCTATTGGTATCCATATTATAAATTGTATATTTCATTTGAATAGTAAATGAATTGCAAACTTTCTCAAGCCGTCCCTAATAAGGGACCCATAACAGGCTGCTGGTAGAAGCGGGATGCGTCGAGCTCAGGGCAGGGCGCAATGGCGCTCATTAGAGGAGGCCTATGTCCAGCAGTGGACTGCTATATGCTGATGATGATGATGATGATGCTGATAATCTCTATGCTGGGCATACGGGTCGGGGATCGCAGGCCACAGCTTCTCGCACCGCGGCGGCCGACGCTGCTACCTTTCGGCGTCAGGGGATGTAGATATAAAGGTGTTAGACTGTGCTATGCCGCAGTCAGCCACCGCGAGAGTCCCAGCTGTTAGTTAGGTGCACCACGGGCAGGTGAGGTTGGAACCCCTTACTCCCCAATGTGTATTTAACATGTATCTAATACTTTTAATAATTTATGGGCATTAAAATACATACATACATACAAGCAACCATGTGTGACCAGCAGTAGATTGCTATAGGTTGACGAGTGATGACGTTGAAGCGACCATATTTATATATCTCAATATTAAATGCATGAATGTCACTAGGTCACGATACAGCCACAACGGCTATAAAATCAAGTTGTAATGTGTTGATGACTCATTCATTCTGTCGTATCGCATAATTTACGCTTGCATTTACATAACATTCTAGTATTTGTCCTTTTTGAAGCATTTAGTTATCCTGTTGTAATATTTCTAACACTAACGCACTGCTGATAAACCCTACAACTTTATTCAACAACACGTTTCTGTATTGGTAATAGGTACATTTGGTTCCTATCATATTAATTCGAGCGAACAATAGATATTGTGATTTGCGACCTCGAATAAACGTGCCATCATTTCTAATCTATTGCATAGTCGGAAGTGCGGAACCTCTCTCTATCATAGGTATTTTTTAATTCTTTCTCATTATACTAATATTATAAAGGCGATAGTTTTTAAGGTGACGGTACCGAACCGGTCAAACGAACCCTTATTTTTAAATGTTTTATAATGTGAACATAATAAATAATAAATAATAAATAAATAATCCTGGATGTTATCACACAGCATCATGTAGCCCCAAACTAAGCAGAGCTTGTATTATGGGAGCCACATGATTGATATACTACATAGATACATATATTTTTTTGTAAATACAGACATATCATACATAGAAAACACCCAGACCCGAGACAAATATCTGCAGAACATGCAAACATTTGTCCCGCAGCGGGAATCGAACCCGCACCTTCTGCGTCACAGGCGGACCTTCGCCCACTGCGCCACAGAGGTCGTCAAACATGTATGTTCGTTCCTTCTGCACATCAAAACTACTGAAGTGTTTGAGCTGAATTTTGGCACATTGCACATGTAGTTTTAGAGCAGGAATAACATATAAGCTACTTTTTATCCGGGTAAGTACAACGCAAGCGAAACCGCGGACAGAAAGCTAACCCTTTGATAAAAATGTTGTGTTTCATAAACACAAGAAGAAGTATCTATTTATCCGTTCCTCAAATTATTCCCAAAATCTGTTCTCACTTTCGAATAATACATTTCATTCGGTTTCGCGCGCATCTGTGTCGTAAAAACAGTCGTAAATATTTATTCATCGTATTTTTTTTGGGAAACACTGAAAGTAGAATAATGTAAATTGCAACAAGGGTTGAGCAATAAAACATAGATAATGTTCACGGCTTGAAACACGCTCAGCTAACTATTTTTATGATGGCTTACTATTTCAGTAGCACCACACGGTTTTTCCAAGTCGTCATGCAAATCCCATAGAGGTTTTCCTAAAAAATAAATAACTAGACTGAAGGATAGAATCCGCAACGAGACTATCCGACATACAACTAAAGTTGTCGACATAGCTCAGAGAATTAGCAAGCTGAAGTGGCAATGAGCTGGCCATATTTTCCGAAGAACCGACAACCGTTGAAGTAAAAGAGTTCTTTAATGGAGACCACGGCTCGGCAAACGTAGTGTAGGACCCCCTCAGGCCAGGTGGAGTGACGATTTGCGAAAGGCTGCTGGTAGAAGCTGGATGCGTCGAGCTGAGGACAGGGCTCAATGACGCTCATTAGGGGAGGACTATGTCCAGCAGTGGACTGCTCCATTCTGATGATGAGACTGAGTTTCCTTCAGTTTTGCCAACGGGCAGTGGAGCACAGTTTCTGGGTGCTAAGCCCGTTGTGGGCTAAGATTAGCACCGAGTGGGTCAACAGGGCGTGAAGTAATTGCGTGGCTAGTCCCAGATGGAGGTGGTGTGACGAACAGGATGCTTTTTCAGAAGCAGAATCACAAGATCTATAAATGTGGCAAGAGCGAAGCGAGGTATTTGCCCTGCAATGGGATCAGATAGGCTCTTATGATAGATAGATGTCCTGATGACAGTCTAGGACAAGGACATTCAAGATTTCTAAGAAAACATTTGTAGAAATAATTTATTGTACGGTACAAACAAATAAAGCCACTCTCCAAATTAGGACACGCTCAATGCTCATTGACCGAGTTTCTTCATGGCAAAACAAGTTCGCCAGTTTAACGAAAACAGAAATTGCCAAGTTAAAAGCAAAGTTCTCCCAACAAAACAGCTAATTAGAATGCAGTGGGCGATACTTAATGACAGAGTCGTAAATAACGAGCACTGATCAATTATGTGATCATCAATCTTAAGTTATGTCACCATCTTTGCGAAAACAGTTCGTTAACCAATACCGTAATCAAATTCATAGATTGAAAGCATTGTTACGTCGCAGGACAGGGCGCTTTGTCCAGCAGTAGACTGCTATAGGCTGATGATGATGATGAATCCCAGCAGGAAGAAATTAATGAATTAAAATGAATAAATAACAATGAATTGACTCAGGCGTGACTTTGCGGAAAACCATTACAGAGAAATCAAATCAGAGAAAGAATCATGCATGTGAATCTACGGGCGGGAGGGCGGTGCACTTGTATGCATTTTGTGGAACTCTTCAGAGAAAGTTAGTGGAATTTGTACAAAATATTTTCCCTTGTAGAATATCTTGGATAAATAATATTTTGTATCACTATAATAATAGAAAGAAACGATGTAAATTTTTGAGAAAAGTTATAATTTGAAGGTTCTTTCTTACCATAAAAGTTGTAAGTACCGAAAATTACTATCGCTCAGAACTTATTATTCAAGGATTGAGATGTGATGTAACCTTTTTTATATAAATGAATAGACAGAATACTCGGCACCGCGTTTGCTCGAGTGAGGCATATGAGTCAGCCGTCACGTCATCGACCATAATTCACGCTGGGGCCGCGATTTGAAACTAAACACCTAACGGTCCAAATCATGTTACATTAGCGTTAATTGCATTAATGTGCCGTCAGCCAGATATGATTTGTTTTTATTAGTTAACGTAAAAGGATCACACGTACTCAAATCACACGGATCGGATAAGTATTAAGAAATTCATTGACTTTGATTGGTTTTTCATGAAATCCGGATTTCGCGATTCGGATGACGCGATTGGTTAGATATATAAAATCATCATTGTACACCAGAAAAATGGTTAGTAACTATAATCATTAATCAATCATTAAGTTTGACTTTTAAACGATTGATTGAAGTGCAATTGATTTTTTTAAATATAAATAAAAGATAAACTGAGTCTTTATGCTTATTTCATCATTCATGAAATCATGAATCGTGAAAGTGTACGGTACCTACCCAAATTATGGTCTTCTATCTTCCGGAAGACGCAATTGGTTAGGAACTATAAATCATTAATCAATCATTAAGTTTGAAATAAGTGCAATTGATTTTTTTATAAACCGAGTCTGTGGAATTCCATACAAACCTAAAATAGAAGAAGAAGAAAGAGAAATTATACATAGAAAACACACAGACCAGAGTCAAATATTCGCAGATTATATAAACATTTGCCTCGCAGCGGGAATCTAACCCGCAACCATCTGCATTTCAAGCTCTTAGCCCACTGCGCCACGGAGGCTGTAATTTTTTGAATGGTGCTTATGGAACAAGCACATGGCCTACCTGATGTTAAGTGGTTACCATTACCTATCACAAAGCATTGATCGTAGATAACGCTTGTTTGGAATGTGCTTTGCTCTACGATGCATCGCCCTGCGTCCATCAACTGGAGGCATGAAGGTGAATTTATCAAATAAAATTACAAAGAGTAAAATAGTTGCCACTCTTCAAAGCAAGCTCACTGCACTGTAGCTAGAGTAACATAGCAGCTAGTCTACACTAACACTATTTCCAATTTGTACTGACCTACTACCCATTTACTAATTTGTTCCAAGGAGTACAAGTAAACTGCGAGGAATTCTACGAACCTCCCTTCTTGGCTTGCAATCACTTGCAGTATTGTAAATTCAATCGTGTTAATGGAACTGCCAGCTACTTTCATAAATGAACTTTAAATTACTTCACAGATTAAGGTTTTTTTGTAACCATTACCTATCACAAAGCATTGTATAATAGATCAATTTTTTTTTGGAATGTGCTCAACGATGCATCGCCCTGCGTCCATGAGGACATGAAGATGACAAGCCTTTTGCGCCTGTAATTTCACTGGCACCCACACCCTTCAAACCGAAAGACAGCACAGCTGCTTTACGGCAGAAATAGGCATATTCGGCAGTATTTTGAAATAGGCAGTAATTTGAATTAAACTTATTATGTAGGTACCTACATTATGATATGTATGTATTTACTATAAAATACCTACGTAGTATATCAGTCATGTGGTCCCCATAATACAAGCTCTACGTACTTTGAGGCTAGATGAAGTGTGATAGTGTCTAGGCATATGTTTTTGTTCTTTAAGGAGACTCCAAAATACTCGAAATAGATTAATGAAGCGAATGACATAGAAATATTTCTATTGTTGATTCTATGATTGTTAATGGTTGGATTAATATATGGGATATGACAACAAAGAGATATAGTATTCTTTATATTATACGGTTTACGGTTTATCAGTACCAAGATAACCTTATCGAAGTGTACGCTAGTAAATAGGTAGGCGTAGAAAACGTGTTTCGTTGCGTGCGATCAACATTGAACTGGTTTATGTTAGCAAAGAAGGTACTTATCTATATGAAAATATTAGATTGGATTATGTTATTAAACCCATAATCATAAGCTACCTGTTACATGTTTTTACATCTACCATTCAAGGTGAACAGTAAAATGAATACTAGACTAATGCCGATTTAGATAGTAGTCCTACAAAAATCTATTTTAAGTATAATTGATTACAAAAAAAAAACTATGTTCTAAAAAGACAGTTTCAAGTACTAATATTTTGAATCCAACAGAATAAATTGTCTGTCTGTATTTTTCAAACACTGAAAGTTCAAAGATTCCGCTAACGCTTTAAGAATTCGCTGCTTCGTACAAATTTTACGATTGTTGCAAGACTCGACAGCTGCGCTCTTTCGTTAGAGGTTTGGTTCTAGTTACTGAGATAAAAATGCATCATCTAATAAAGGCTGATAAATAAATAAAAGCCGGTTAAGTGCGAGTTAGACTCGCGCACCGAAGGTTCCGTACAAACTTGCAGGTATGAAATATTTTTTTTTGTAATATAACTACAAATTTACGGTTTTCTTCTAGCTTAACACGACCACGTTGCATCAATTCTCCGATGTTCTCCGGTATGGAATTGTTTTATTGGGCAACTCCGTCAAAAGCAATGCTTCCGATCTATTTGTGATATTAGCCGTCTGACAAAGTGTAGACCGTTATTCAAAGCTCTCAATCTGCTTCTCTTCCAAGCTTCCACATATTATACGAGTTCTATTTATTTTTTAAAGTCAAATTCCAATATATTTGTTGAAAAGGTATGTAACTTGAATATGGTTTTCTAATAAACTCCTTATACTGAAAATAAAGACGGATATTTTTAATAGAAACTACTACTATATAAGTGTGTAAGAAACTGTAACAAGGTACCGGAGCTGATAACAAACTTACCACCAAAACAATTAAAAATCAAGGTATTTGAATGGTTAATTGGTTGTTTTTATACGATAAAATTTTTTTTGACAATAAAGTTAGTAATTAATAATTGTACATAAACATGAAGTCGGATTCTAGATTCTTAACTGTATTTTTTATTTTGACATTCCGTAATATTTTTTAACATAATGTAGTAATTATGAGCTATATAGATCATTCGGTTTATTGACATTTCAGAATATCGTTTGAAATTATGGCTAGATGGTTTATTTTTTGTAACCACATCATCCGATTCGGATTTTTTCCTTTACTTGCGCAAGACATTGCTTCTTGTCGAATATCATGGTTCAAGGTTAACGGGAAGTACCATAGGGTACTTCCGTTAACCGCGTTTTTTTTGACTCCCTCGAAGTGTCAAAATATGCTGCATAAACGGCCGTATCTTTATCGCATTGCCTTAGATGATAATGTTTGATTTTTTCACAGCTCCAAGGGATTCCAGACTTAAGTATTTGATATTAATTTCAACTTGATACCTCCCACGCGTTCCTGAGAAAAGGGTCTTGTCAAACAGACAGACAGGCCAACAACAAAGAGATTCTATAAGGGTTCCTTTTTTCTTTTAGAGGTACGAAACCCTAATAAAGAGAGTTTTTGGCAATAAGTTATATGTATTTAATATTTTGCCTTGATTATTATTAATTAATCCACGACGGTGATAAATGACTAATGTACTCATAGATAAAATGTATCTTCTCTTTATATGTAGGTAGGTATTGCAGTTATTTCCGAATGTTTGCTCTTTTGAAAACCTCGCAGGACAAAAAAAAAGCTTTGCATGTGTTTTAGAAGGTTTTAATGAAAATATATTCAAGTTGATGCAGACAATTACAAATCTAGGCAAGTCTTGGAAAAAAAAACATGAGTTACGTGCGCAGTGTGACTGACCGCTTCGTCCCAAACTTGTCCCATCTACTAGACTGCCCCACTTGCCCCTGTACCTGTACGAGAGCCGACCTCAATATCGCATGGGACGCCGCTATAGGGCAACCTTCCGGCCAAAACAAATCTAACCAAGTACCTACTTTGAAGTGAGGTGCGAAAAGAATTAGTTCCTGAATATATGAACCTGAAGACAAGATGATAATATCAAAACATCTGCTACGTTTGTTTAATTGAGTGAATCACCGCCGTGCGAGATAACAATAGACAATCCAATTCCCTTAGTAATTACTTATCTTGGAGGCAGATGTGGTTGATGTTTATTCTGTTGCTGCGACGTACTAACAACTTATTATTCTGGCGAGAGGCGTAGTAGATGCTGTTTATTCTTTGGCTGAGATAATGGAGTTCATTCATGTGCGCGTGCCACATACGACGTAGACGAGACGAGAACGTTATTTTTAACTGTTCTTATAAGTGGATTAATTGAATTAGCGTCTGATTTTATTGCCTAGCTACTTAGCTATGCAATGATTGATGTTTATAGTAGTGATTTAAAGGTTCAGTATTAAATAAAACGTGCACTTATGTGACGTGTATTTTAATTTTTGTATTTGTATTTGCATTTCAAATTGCACCTAAAAACACTTTGTCACAAAAGAAAGGTTTCTGCGTGGTCAATCAAAATCATTATCTCTTATGTTATCAACCGCTGCTGGGTAGGTATATGATGCCACTCCTTCCTGTCCCTTGAAAGTGTCATCCACATCTTTAATGAAGATTATAAAAACAAGCTACCATTATATTGTGTATTGGTAATGTATTGTGTAGTGTATTGGTATTTTTTATCGTAGATCGATTAATAAGAATAAGGATAAGAAAATAATAATGATTACTCACTTATTACGCGATTAGGATACTCTAGCTAAAGTGCAGATCAGAAAATCTAATTCTATTTGGAAATATGATATATAAGTTAGAAAAAAATTGCTAACTTGACTTGAATTCTTGAATTGTAAAGAAAATTGAAAGTATTGATTCCATTTACAAAACGGATAGTATAGCCAGTCGGTGAGCACAGCTCACTGCTAAAACTAAATTTCGTGGCAATGTGGACTAAAACACATTTAGCCAAATGTAGTGTAAACAGATATGGCTTTACAGACTCACAAATTTAGGGCTATTTGCGGTGCAGCTCGGATTAAATTCTGCGCATTTTGCACGTTTAGAGCCAAATAAATAGCTTTTATTAAACAATTTTTTAACTGTCGAACTGGAAGACGAATTGTGGGGAGACACCCCACCAAATGGACCGATGACATCGTCAAGATTGCAGGTAATCGGTGGATGGAGAGGGCTCAAGACCGTTCTTCGTGGAATTCCTTGGGGGAGACCTATGTTCAGCAGTGGACTTCTATAGGTTGTTGATGATGATGATGATGAAACTATTTTTTAATTTTTTTGTTTAATGACTCATTCCGTGCCTGGCAGAGATCGCTTTAAGCGATAGGGCCGTCAATTGTGTTACCTTCAAGCTAATAATGTTTAGACTAAGTTACTTTTCCTCGTGGTGATCAGTAAAGTGTTATCTATATAATATATCCGTTAGAGAATATGCCTTTACTCAGCAGTGGGTATTACCGGCTGATAGATAGATAGAATGACCATTCGAGAGAAGGGTTTTTTTCAGGCATCGTAAAAGATGTGCCTGTCCCAATAAAATGTATTGCAAAAAAAATATTATTAAATTAAATTATTGTTACAATTTTATATATTATAAACGATCTTACGTACAATTATTGCACATAAAGATCATGTATGCAGTAAAGACCAGACCATTGTTGAGCATTATGCCAAAGGACTGATCTAATTGATGTTGGATCATCTGAAGTACGTTACCACGAAAATTACTAGCGCATGAACTATTTGATGAGTCCGCAAAATAAGGATCATGCGTCTTCGTAACAAGTAATGTCTACTCTGAGGTATTCTGAGGTCCTACCTACCTCGACTACCCCTGCGGGAATACACGCGAGGTTAAGGTTAATCAAGATTCTGTTATTATGAAAGAGCTGTATATCACCAAGTCAGAATGAAAATCAAGGATACCTACTACTTTTATGGATATTACTCCCAAAGCCATGACATCACGGCGCATTAAAATAAATATTGTTTACCGCTGCGGAACATTGTTTTCCTTTTATCGATGGTGCTAAACGTAAAAACACGAGAATGTTAAGCATGTAATAAGCACTGTGTACGACTCTTCAAAGTAAATGGTGTTTCGGTATTTTTTTCAGTGAAATTGTGGGGTTACAAAGAATATAATTACTAGACAGTAGAAATATATCAACTATTTCTGTTGACACCTTTTTGAGCGTATTGTTTATATTGTATTGTATTGTTTAGAAACACGAAGAGCTTAAATAGCCCCTAGAATAATGTATTAGATAGCTTTAATTAGTCAGGGAAGAAAATCCTGAGAAAAATAACTGGAAATGCTCCGTCCGTATTTACAAAAAGGTAAACCCTCGCCCACGTTTTCAGACGATCTTTTTCAGTTATTGTAGCCCTTTAGACAAAAAGGGGTCCCACATTTATGTAAGACAGTCGAAGAAGCTACAAATTGTTCGGAGGCCGTCGTCAAATTAGTTCGCCCACCTAATTTAGAAAATGAAGATTGAAACAGAAAAGTTCTGAAAGCTTTCTTCTGTAACAAAACGAAAGTTTACAAATTGAATTGCCTATTTTAAATACTCAACTTTTTGGCTACCGACCGCTGAACGTCTTGACATCCGGAGTCCTACACATCTCGAAATGGTTGAAAGAAAGAACAAAATTCCTGCCTTATGAATTAATTGTGTAAATCAGGCGACTTACCCTCAAGTATTAAAATTACTTTAATGGAATCACGTGCATAATTTATTTACGACTTACGACTCGAAAGATCTGAATAGGTACGCAACATAATCTTATTAGCATTAGTACCTACACTTTACTTTAATATAATCTTGAGCTGTAATTTTTTCCGGCATCTCCACAAAACTGATGACCCAGCAAAAAATGAGCTAACGATTACAAACAGTGATTGTTCTGTTCAATTTGGAGAATTCTTTTAGCGAACTTTGTAGAAGTTTTATGCGTGTCTTTGGGAAGTTTTGCTGCAATCATTAAAAGTTTGCTTCGAGTTCCTCCATCGATTGTTTGGGCCTAGTTAGGCCTTGACATGAAAGCAAAGCGATTGTTTGCTTTTACTTTCCTCGTAAATTTTCTTTTTGCAAGATAAATTCACACAAAGATATTTTGTTCTTTTAAAATAATTAAAGGTATCTTCCAACAAACGGGGGCTTCTAGCGCGTCAATAATAAAAATATTTCAAAACATTTCTAAACAGCCAACTTAGGTAGGCAAGGTAGAATAAAGGACACCCGTGGGTCGGTAGTGCTGCGTGTGTGTGGTGACGTGCTCGAAGCTTAATTTACCTATCATTATCATAAAATAAATTTGGCAACCAGGTACCTACCTACAAAATTACATGGTACCTAATACGTATCCACCCAGAATGAGCGCGCGATATTGACTCAGTTTGCCGTCAAACTCACAAAGAGCAAAGTTATTATTGAGTGCAGCTTTTATCTAATCTTTTATCTGTTCAATATTATGATCGAAACCGCCACCTACAGTCAGGTGCCCAGTCATTGTATGGTTCTGCAAAAATAATAATACGCCAGACACCACAACATGCCTTTATTGCACCAAATCGTCAATTTTCTGTCGGACTGCGTCGAGGCGGACGTGGGCAGCACACGAAGCAGATTACAACTCCAATCAATGGTGCAAACAGATTAGATGGTCAAGGTTGCACACAGACGTAAGCCAGCAACGGCAAACACGAAAAGCCCACTACATAATTTGAATGAGGAAGAGCCGTTTTAAACGAAAGATTGGCAAAACATTAGCCAAGCAAGCCTGCAGATAACGCTGAAATTTGGCAGCCGTCTAAGTAGGTCTCCAATGTTTTGATGACGTTGTTTTGGTATGCGCTCGAAGGCCGTGTCACCGTTAGTTTACACAACACAGGCTGCATGCGAGCGACTCAGGTGTGGCGACTTCACAAATACGGCAACGGCGGTGCCCCACTCCTCGTGCGGCGTGCTGCGTGCGGTGGCTCGTGCCACGGAGCGCGCCCTGCCATTATCTGCGGGACCTTGGGCCGCGTCGCGCCGCACTCTACACAACAGCTTACCTTTTTAATTTGGAAGTGGTCGGGGCGCAGCGTCTCTTGGATCTCTTGCTCGGTCCCGCGCGGCGCCGCCTGCACCGAGCTGCGGAACCCCTCCAGCACCCCCTTGAAAGTGAACTTCTTCATCGCGAATGTGAAAGATCAAGTCGCGGGTCCTTTGTCCGAGGGCCGCTCGCGCCGGCCGCGGCTACATCACAGCCGTCCGCGGCGGACAGCGAGCCGGTTTTGGCGGAAGGAAGGTCTGCTCTCCCGCGCTACGAGAGTCGCTACTGCGCAGGGCCGCCCGGGCCGCCGCCGACGCCGACACGCGCCCGCCACGCCGACGATCGACGAAAACTAGGCGAGGCACCGCCTCCGGAATGTACGGCAATGCGGCTCCGACCAGGATCGATAGCTGATGCCGCGCGAAGCACAGGCGCACTGGGGTCGCGCGAAGCGTCGTGCTGACAGCGAGCCTGCCGCACACTGGCCGAAAGAGTCCGACGCGCTCGATCGATGCCCCTGGCCCCGCTCAGAAAAGAGATGAACGCATATTGCGCATGAAGGCACGTCTTGCGGAAGAAAATTTCACAGCTGATAACTGATTAGTTCTACATTCTATCGGCAGGTGGAGCACTCTGCGATGTTTTGTTTTGTTTGTGAGGTTTTGCTCGCAAAATGTCACTGTGACATAAAGCAGTCTTTAAGTCAATCGGCAATCGTTTGTTTGTCAGTGTCAGAGAACAGCTGATTTACGTCAGTAATTTTTGACGGATGGACGGATGTTGATCGATCGTGTCGACGGGCTCGACGGCACAGGAAATATCTTCAGAGTTGTGTTTAGGATCAAGAGACGCGAAGTATTTTTTCGTCTCCAATACACGCTTATCAAAAAATGTCGTTTAAAATAATAGTGAGAAGTTTTAAGACACTCAGTTATGTCGGAAGCTATAAAAAAATCAGAGATAGACCAATCAAGTAAGTATAAAATCACGATCACTTTATGAGGAGAAGCATTACAAAGAAATGCATGTTTCATGAATCAACTACCTGGTTACCTACTTCTACAAACAAACCTATAAAATAGCGGTTTTTATACGAAGGAGAGGAGATCAAAGAAATGTACTAAGTCAGCCCAACAGATCATGAAGTTCCCATCCTATTATCTCTACTGTAATCTTATGATAAACTTTAGTTTCTACTACCTACTAGTTATAACTTGTGAGAAAAAGAAACTTGAAAATCTTAGCATCTTTGGTAAAGTCATAGATTCTTCAAATAATTTCAATTATTAAGTAACAAATTTATATAATAACATCTTGGTTCCAGATTATATGCAGCGGCTCTCCTGGGAGCGGGCTACACTGCCTACAGCCAGCTCCGACAGAACCGTGCCGAGATGAAAGAGATCCTCCAGCTCAGGAACTACATGGCTGAACCAATAACTCCCCTAGATCAGCTCGAGAAGAACCAGGATGATATGAAAGTTCAGATGGAAATGATGATTATGAGGATACAAGCAGAATTCTGCCGGGCTTTGGAGCAAGAGGAAGATGAGGTATGAGCCTTATTGTTCTCAATAGTTAATCTGTTATCACAATCCTGTTGGTTTGAGGGTTAAATAGCCAGCTGAGATGCAAGGCCCAATTCCAGCTGCAGACAAAATGTTATCATGTTCTGTAGATATTTGTTAAGGCGGTATCTGTAGTCCTACTGACTATCCTGACTATCCTATCAGGCTCACAGTATTGTGACCCTGATTTCTGAACACATGACACAGGAAAGAATCCTAGTGTTGGGACGAAGCTGTGACTACTGGATGCTCTATTAAGAATGATCAAACAAACTCACCTGTGATGTCCGATCATTATTATATATAACACAATATTCTCTTGAATTTTAATATAATTACTATCAACCACCCGTTCACTGGCATGGCACTCACTTAAAAAGTAGCCTAACTACATGTTAACAAAATTTCAGCTCAATCCATTTAGTAGTTTTGGCATGAAGACAGATCAAACATTGCACATCTTTTTTACCTGAATATAAAGGGAAGGCATAACCCTTCCCTTTTAGCAGTCTATGTGTGTATGTTCATATTTATGTATCCTATCTTTTGCCTCTATAAAATTAGTAGAATTATGTCCCACCAGTTTTTTCAAAAAAACTAATCTACCCTTAGATAAATGGATAGACAAAACACAAGAATTTAGAATTAAATAATTTATAATAATCAATTATAATTATAATAAAATATACTTAATCTCATGCGGATACATTTTCTAGTTAAAATCAATTCAATGATTATAAATTAAGATTTATAGTGAAAGATGGTTTGATAAATTTTGGGGTATCTTTAAAGTAGAATGAAGGGGGTTTTGGGTAAAGAAACCCCTCCACGTTAAAAAGGCGGGGGCCTTTAAAAAATTATATTTAAAGGCTTCAATACTTTTATTGTGTAAATGCTACTCCTACCCTCCCTCTCTCTCTCTCTCTCTCTCTCTCTCTCTCTCTCTATGCGTCGGATGCTCACTGCAGTTCGTCTAGTCCCTCGTCATGATCCTCTCTCTACCTTACCCACCAAACCTAAATCTTATCTTATCTTATCTTATCTTATCTTATTAGCCTGTCTGATCCCACTGCAGGGCAAAGGCCTCCCTTCCCTCCAAAAACTAACCAAACCTAAAACTTTTTTTTTTTTAATTTAACTCTTCTCGTCTGTAATGAGCTGCATACTGAATAAATACTTTGTTGTAGGCATGGGACGATGAGAAAACAGTGGATGATTTCGACTTTGACAATGATGTTTTCTTGAAGTGGCCGGTATGAATGATTTTTTTTGTTATGGTTTCTTTGTGTTAAGTTGATAACACTGTTTATGCAGCTGCGCCAACCTTCCCATATAATAAAATTAATTTATTTATCTTATTCATACAAATATTTCTTATATGGTAGTATCATACTGACATTTCAGGAATCTAATTGTCGTTGGAGAAACTTTAATGTTATTTGGGGCTGCAAACTTGCTTTAGACTTAGATTTCGGTTTAAATCTTTGATTACAAGAGCTTACAACATTCTAACAATTTTTTATTAATATAAAAAAGTTAAACGCCAGGAAGACCCGTTAAACAATAATAGGAAAAAAAATACTATTATTCAACAATTCCTTTTCATTATTGTTGCAGGAAGCAAAATTCAAAGTGGACCGTTGGCACCGGAGGGACGGGGGTGGGGGTATTACCTGCGTGCTGCAAGACGGCCGTGTCTTCGAGAAGGCCGGCGTTAACATCTCCGTGGTGTCCGGGAAACTGCCGCCCGCTGCCGTTCAGCAAATGAGAAGCAGGTACCTTGTACCTTCTACAGTATCATCATCATCAGCTTATAGCAGTTAACTGGTAGACATCATAAGTGTACATGTAATGATGTTGCACAGTGTTCTTATAAGTCCCTATGGTTTCGAAATAATTTGAAAATTGAAATAGGCCCTAATGAGCGCCATTATACGGGGTGTACGGGGTTCCAACCTCCATCTTTGGAACCCAAGCAACCTCACCTGCACGTGGTGCACCCTGCTAAACAACGAACGGGGCTCTGGCGGCCGGCTGATTGCGGCATAGCACAGCCTTAATCGGCACAGCTAAATCCCCTGGCCACCGACGGGCAGCAGCGTCGGTGGTGCGAGAAGCTGTGCCCTGCGATCCCCAACCCGCATGCCCAGCGTGGGGATTATGGGCATATCCCCCTTTATTAGGGGAGGCCTATGTCCAGCACTGGACTGATATAGGCTGGTGTGGTGGGGTGGGAGCGCCATTATGCCAGCTGCCCTCACCAATTTTTGTAAACCAAAAACTAAGCAGAGCTTGTATTATCGGAACCACATGACTAATACTACTTATATACTTATTTTTTGTAAATACATAAACACCCAGACCCAAGACAGATATCTACAGATAATGCAAATATTTGTCCCGCGCCGGGAGTCGAACCCCCAACCTTCTGCATCTTTGGCTAACCTTGGCTCACTGCGCCAATGAGGTCTGAGGTTGGCAAGTTACGTCAAGAGTAAATATAAATATTATTGAAACGCATCTATTAAGGCCTTATTATACAACGCGGTATTCAGTATGTTTTGGTAAAACTGCCTTACTGAATTATTAGTCAAGCCTATGACCGAATTAGTGGCTTACTCCTATTTATTACACTACGATAAATGTAAGACAGTCTTACTAAGACAGAACTGATTACAGCGTGGTCTAATAGGCCTATGAAAGTTAAGGATTGAACTTTCGCAGGGGTAAGGACCTGGAGGAGGGTGCTCTGCCATTCTTCGCGGCTGGAGTGTCTGCCGTCATTCACCCTCGCAACCCGATGGTGCCGACCATACACTTCAACTACAGGTACTTCGAGGTCACCGATAAAGATGGTGAGTGTTACCTATATTCATTGTATTTTTCTCATTCATTTTGACTGCCCGCCCACGACCGATAATCTGTGACCAATTTTTTGTAGGAGAAAAATGAAACTTACTGATTGTAATAGTGCAACTCACATCATTACAAAAAAGTCGGTCAGAAATATTATGCAGGAATCGACCCGATTATCGATCTTACAAAAAGTCTGACGTGGGCGGGCGTGAGCCTATTTCTGAACAGTAAGTATATTAAAAAGTAGTTTTTAGTCTAAAAACGGTACCCTATTACTCCACTGTCCGTCTGTCTGTCTGTCACCAGGATGTATCTCATGAGCCGTGACAGCTAGACAGTTGAAATTTTCACAGATGATGTATTACTGTTGCCGCTACAACAACAAATACTAAACCCAGAATAAAATAAGTATTTAAGTGGGGCTGCAATACAACGGCCGGTTTTTTTGTGGTTATCTGATTGTTCGTTTAGTTGTTCTAAGATACACGATATTTTGATAGGGTTTTCATTATCATTTAGAGAGATTCTTCTGAAAGGTACATATTATGTACATTTATGAGGGGATATTACTATTAGGCAATGATAGCTTGGCGGGTGGACCGTCCGTACGTCCCAGCAATCCTATTAGTTTTTAAGGTTCTTTTGTTTTTACTTCCTTTATGAGTTGAAGCTTGAAATAAATACTTTTTATTTTATTTATTGTCCCACTGCAGGGCATAGGCTTTATCTAATAAAATAAAAATCAATTGTCGTATGAAACATAATCACTTGAGAACGACTCGACCGATTTAGCCATTTTAGTGTGACGTTACCGAACCGGTCAAACGAACCCTTAAGGCGCTTGTGCACTACAAGGAATTTTCATGTCCGGCATCCCGGTTTTTTACGGTCCGATATGATATATCCATACATATATATAGTAGCTTGTGCACTACCCGTTATTTTACCGTCCGACATTTTACTTTTCTCCATTCCGGGCCGTTTTTCCGGTGCGAGATGTCAGCAATGAAAAATCATTCGCGGAGGAGGGGCGCGGTAAGTGTCAGTGTCTCCAACTACACATCTAATTATGGTAGAACTATCGTAGCTGTGCTTTGTTTCGGTTTGAAAGGTGTGGGTGCCGGTGAAATTACAGGCACAATCAGGCAGGCTATGCATCGTTGAGCACGTTCCGCAAAAACATGATCTACGGTGCAATGCTTTGTGATAGGTAATGGTTACCACTTAACATCAGATGGGCCATGTACTTGTTCCATCTTCAAGTAGTATAAAAAAAAAAACTTGCTTATTAAAACCTGTGCGTCATTACCTCCTTCCGTCGCCTTTCCAACGATCCAATTTCGACATTTCTTAATAATACATTGAAACGCGGATTTTCGAAAAATGAATTCGTCTGTCGTGATGATGATGATGATGAAATATCGAAATTACTTATATGAATCCTAACTAGCAGTACTAACTAGGGTGTATCGGTTTTGGAACTCAAGCCAATCTCTCCTGCCCGTGATAACTAACAAACAAGCCTCTGGCGGCCGGCTATTTGCGGCATGGCACAGCCTACATCGGCACAGCTAAATCCCCTGGCCACTGTCGGGCGGCAGCGTCGGTGGTGCGAGAAGCTGTGCCCTGCGATCTCCAACCCGCATACCCAGCGTGGAGATTATGGGCATATCCCTTTATTAGGGGAGGTCTATGTCCAGCAGAAGACTGATATAAGCTGGTGTGGTGTTTTGTGGATTGTTAGGTGTCAGCAAATAGTAAAATGGTCTGTTCCAGGTGTGAAATGGTGGTTCGGCGGCGGCACTGACCTGACGCCCTACTACCTGAACGAGGCGGACGCTGTTCACTTCCACCTGACGCTCAAACATGCCTGCGACACGCACGACAAATCCTATTACGCCAGGTTAGTTACTATTCTTTATCCACCTCATCCTTCGTATAAGCTAGTAGTCTGGCCATAAATTTTATGTACTATTACTTTGGATTACAAACTCGCGTGATCAACATTAGCGAATCTTTACCTACTTTGAGGTGGAATTACGATTATTATAATTCGAAGTTAAGAAATGAAGCATCGAAGTTAGTCATGCCACGATAGAACGCTTTCAAAGATGACGAAGGGTCTATTATATATAACCATAACAATCGTAATTGACCGACTGACTGAAAAAAATGCAAATCAATTTCATCTCAATCGGTTAGGGATAACTTTAGCTTTAAAATTCAGTTGCAAGATTTGCCCCGAACATAACATTGCAAGTTAAATAAAAGCTCGTAAAAAATTGTGCTGTCGAGAGAAAATACTCATACTCATACTTATGTATTTATTCAATAAGCTCTGTAAAGTAATTTTTTTAATTTACACCAATTCGTAACGCGACCAAACAGAGAAGTATTGGCAAGAAGCATGGCTTTTTTTTAAATTCCATATTACTATCTCTATTCTTAACTATGACTTTTTTTTGCGAGAGTTGAACACAGTTTAATCCCAAGCTTTATTGACAAAAGAAGCCGTGAAACATCGAAACTATTTTGTATAGAAAATACCTCGAAAAATGACCTTCAGCACAGAAAAGTTAAGCAACACAGTCACCATCACTACTAAAACTCTTATTCTAACTCAAACTTTCACCTTCTCTCAAACTTTAACTCGCTCCTAACTAAGTCTAACCAGTTACAATCGTCGCGAGCCCTCAGATGTTTCACATCAAAAGATTGCAAATGATTATAAAGAGAAGACCAATGTAACTGCTGAGAAACTGCTCATCACTAGAAAAGGCAATGGGAAACGACCTGAAGGCCGAACTCCGTTGTGCTGGTCGGATCAGATCCGCACCTCACTCGAGTTTAAGTTTCACAAAGCCATTCATACAGCCCATGACAGATCAAGGTGGCGCAGTATCATTAAATAAAAAGTGATTCATGGAGGGGGTCACGACCCTCAGAACAGAGGAGACCGACATAGGAGGAGGAGGATTATAAGGAGCTCTTCATTATCTGTTCCAGGTTCAAGAAGTGGTGTGACGATTACTTCTCGATCCCGCACCGCGGCGAGCGGCGCGGGATCGGCGGAATATTCTTTGACGACATCGATACGCCTGACCAGCAGTCAGCGTTCGACTTCGTCACGTCTTGCGCTGAAGCGGTCATACCCAGCTATATCCCACTTGGTTAGTTCAAGGCTGTATACATCAGCTACCTCCGTAAATCCAGAGGCTGCATTTAATAACTCAGTTATCTTTTATCTTTTATCTTACTGAAATGATAAGCACCGGTTCCGGTTTTACAAAGAATTCAAAACAAGAAATATCATGTTTGCATATAAAAGACCGGTGCTTATCATTTCAGCGGGCAAATGAGTTACTAAATGCGGCCACTGGATTGGCCGACAGGACCACCGCCGAACTAAATGCACCGGCAACTCAAGGAATTATGGGAAATAGTCCAGATTCCTCTGTCTGTAAACATACCCATCTCTCTTTCATTGTGTTTTGTTGAGTGATGTTACGAGGTTCAATGGCTTCTCTTTGCATAGTTTATATAAGTTGAGAGAAGTTGAGGGCATATATTGCAACTCGACCGCACGGTGGACTTACGTCATGTTCACATAAGAGTCCATTAACAATTTAATTACAAATCAATAATAGGTGTAGTTTGCTGTTGTTGAGACAAGCTGAAACTTTTCTACGGGTTTTAACTACAATGAGATTACATATATACAGTTTAGTACCATGTCACAGAAAAGAGCGCTTGCGCCAGGCCATTCAACAAGTCAACATTACCTTGACCGCGGTTGTCGAACAAGTCAACCATACAGCGATATTCTAATAAACTGTTTGTGCTATACTTATTGCAGGCTATACAACTTTAATGATGTGTTTCAGTACAAAAGCACAAAGATGACGCGTATGGCTACCACGAGCGGCAATGGCAGCTGCTGCGCCGCGGCAGATACGTCGAGTTCAACCTGATGTACGACCGCGGGACCAAGTTCGGACTGCACACGCCTGAGGCACGCTTCGAATCCATACTCATGTCTCTGCCGTTGAACGCTGTAAGTATCATACAAAAACTTCTTCTAGTTCCTCTTCATGAGTTAGTGGCCAACTTTGGTGTCGGACTTTTTATCGTGACGAGAAGCTAGAATCCGCGACGTGTGGCAGCTTCCGGCGTCAACCATGTGCGGCAAGTCCATGTAAAATGTATGGAAACTACAGGAAATATGCCAGCGGCCCCGTTTGGTGGCTGGCGCGTGTGGCCCGTTTGCGGCAACCCCGACCCTAAGCAACACTCCGCCCGGCCACTACCTTGATTGGGCATTTTAATCTGAGTGCTTCCATGCTTCGCAAGGCACGTTATGAGGTTGGTCCAGGCTTTTTCAGCCATCATGTCGGATAGAAAACCTGTATGTTTGGATGTTTGTTAGTAAAATACTCTGAACAAATTTTTATAAAAGGATGGTAAAAGAAGGATATGTGTAAATTATTTATTTAATCTAACTAATCTGCAATCATTAGGATTTTTTACCAAATAAATATTCTTCTTGCAGAAATGGGAGTACATGCACGTGCCAAAGGCTGACTCTGAAGAAGCGAAACTGGTGAAAGTCCTCCGGGAGCCCCAAGACTGGCTAAATATTGAAAGAAAAACAAAGAGTCAACATTCCACAGCTTAATCCTTGGGAACATTTTTTGTTTTGTTATCAGTGGCATTTTAAGTATACATGTTCTAAGACACCTCGTATAGAGATCGTGTTATAACTTTTTTTTTTGTTTTTATTGTATTAAATGTTATTCTTACAACCATATTTTCTTTTATTTGTATCGAACTTATTAAAATCACTCGTATTTTACGCATTTACAATTACATTATTTTTTACAAGCATTTTACAAAAAAAAATTGAATTAGTTTGTATAACCGCCAAGGAGGTTATGTACGATTCACACTTACCGGCGCGCGTCGGAGAGCATCGGAGAACATTTTTTTAACATGCTAAAGGAAACTGATACATCCACAAAAAAGTTATGTTCCACCCCATCTACAATCACAATACTTTACCTACAGCGACTGAATACCTATAGACATCTGACGTCAAAGAAATATGGCACTGAACATGGTACAAAATAACTAATAACTCAAACACCGGAACTCTTTTCGTCAATTTAATGACAAATGTTACTCTCAGTTGAAAATCGATCTTATACTTTGGGAATTTAGGTTTGAATCGCTGTTGAACGTGGCAAATAATATTTTCTGTCTAGATGACATGTTATGTCTGTGTAATGTCACTCGGTATTATGGGGATGTTTTATGCAGTAAGTGTAAAGCAAATAAAATAATCGATAAAATAATTATGTTATATCTTATTGAAAAAAAATGATTACCTACCTATCGTAGTAATTAAGATAATTTATATTTGTATGGTAACAGTTATTCAAAGGCTCGCTATTATTAAAGTTTTTAGGGAAAATATAACAAAAATACATGAACATAATTTGCTGTCCCGCGGTTGGCCTTCCACGACTTGATTGGTAGATATTACAGTAAATCATTTCTAGACGTAGTCCAAATCGGGTAAAATAGGTTTAAAACATTTAATTATAGAACTATGTACAAAGTAAACAGACAGACATTTCATAAAATAATTATTATATTTACACACATTACATCATCATCATAATCGGCCTATATAGCAGCCCACTGCTGGATGTAGGCCTCCCTAAAGGAGCGCCATTGCGCCTGAACTCAACGCATCCAGAATCTACCAGCAGCCTTTCGCATATCATCACTCCACCTGACCGGAGGGAGTCCTACACTACGTTTGCCGATCCGCGGTCTCACTCTTCCCATCTAAATCTGAAAGTAATGAAATTGTAAAATTTTTATGTGCCTCGAAAAATTTAGTTAGTTTATTAAATTTTTGCCGTGATGAGTGCAATAGTGAATAATTTTTGGCAATAAAATGTAATCTAATTTTTAGGAATACATGAACAATGCTCTTGATAAAAAGTACCTATATCATTACATGAGGTCGGGTATCAGCGGGGTGCTCTTTCAAAGATTTAAATATATAATTGTAACTTGCGACATATTGAAAACATTTGTTGTAAATTATTGTCAGATTGTGCTTAGTGGTCAAACATTTGCCTGATTGAATTAATTAAGTATGGGTTAAGGAGTATGTTCATAAAATTTACCATTTTATTGGTGGGTAGAAAAGTTCATTGATTGGTTGGCATAATACCGTCCTCATACAAAATCACAATAAATTCATTTTTTATTAGAAATAACATCATTAGCGATGTACATACGTATGAAAGGTGATTCCAGTATTCTTTTTATGCACATGGGATCGATTAATGCTCCAATTCATGGCACATGAAGCCATTTTTTCATAAAATTATCTGACTGAAATTCGTCGACTGACACCATTGCCTGTCAGGCGCGAACTAAATTAGCTTGAGGCTCAAATTTTTAGACCCACCCACTAAGGCTCAACTTTCGTTGGGGTATGTTCTAACGATAGGGAGGTGTCTATAGTAGGTATCTTCTGTCACTGTTTACCTATCAATAGCGTCGAACAGAAACTGGCAACACAACTAATCAGCGAATGTCAATTTCATTGCTGTGCTGTCACTGTGTTTCTTGTCACTTTCGTTTGCGATGGCCGCCGCAATGTTGTGAACGTGAATTTCTCTATTTTTTTATGTGAAACAAAGCTGTTTACATGACGGTTTTATTACTTTCCATGAAAACTCGCTCGTCACCGCTGTTGTTACTTCAGATTTGGCAACGGGAGTGATATAAATGTGGATCTGTGTACGCTAGGGTCATAAATATGTGGCGCGCGTAAAGAAGGCTTCGTTTCCTACATGCCTTCGCCATAAATGTAACATAACGTTTATTTCCTGGTGATGCTAGCGTCGCGACGATGCCTTTTAAGTTGAAGCTGAAGAAGACGCGCCAGTACAACGTAGCGTCCAAGAGTTTGTTTGTGATCAGCGTGGAGCTGCTGGACGGAGGTGTCGCTGACTGCACGCTCTCCGTGGACAGCTCGGGGCAGGAGTGCCTCGACAACGTGTGCCAGAGGCAGGCGATCAACCAGCCAGAGTTCTTCGGGCTGAGGTACATCAACAGAAGCCAGCAGCCGCGATGGGTCCAACTCGATCGCCCCTTGAAGCGTCAACTCGACAAACACGCCTCATCCCACCAGCTGTACCTTCGCGTGATGTACTACATTATATCAGGGACGAACTTGATCACAGATGAAGTCACCCGCTACCACTATTTTCTACAGTTGAAGAATGACTTGATTGAAGGTCGAATTATCTGTGATTTCCAACAAGCTGTGGTCCTGGCCTCCTACAGTCGACAAGCAGAGTATGGGAACCATGATAGGGAGAGGCATACTGTTGAATACTTGAAGAATTTGTTGACATTTCCCAAGCAGATGTTGGATGGAGGTCAGATTATTGATGCCAGTACCCTGGCTGAAACTGGGAGGTTGGAATGGCTGACTGAGAATGTCATTCAACATCACATGGCCCTACACAACATGCCTCAGGTAATATATTTAGACATGATCATTATCACATGCCAGTTTGTATCTCTCATATAGATATGGTGAACTGTCCTATTCCTTTAGTTAAAAATAATATATATTTCAATCATTAATCACCACAAACATAAAACTATTATGTCAGTCAATTGTCCTTCAGATATAAACTAATACACGAACTTACCACATTGATTTAAAAATTTAAAACAGACAATAAGAATGTTATAATTTCGTTTCCAAACACCTATTGTTCTTCAATTATGTTTCACAGTGTAATTGCATGTAACATGCAAAGAGATTAATTATGTGGCAAATTGTGAATTGAATAGTAACATTGTAATTTAAATATTTCCGTATGAATAGCCTGAGTCAGGAATTTGAATGAAGTTTGCATACAAATCACATAACTGATTTGCTTACTGTATTTTGAGTGCTGAGTTTCAAAAAATATAATAGAAACTAGCATTAAAGTGAAGCTTGCTGGTGGTCTTGTTCTTAGTAGATCACACTTGAAAGAATGAAAGAAAGAAAAGTTATTTATTTTACTCATTTTACCCAAGATATAAAAAGTAGGTAGGTATACAACTAGAGTATCTTAATATATATTAAGAATTATCTTAAAATTAGATACCTAGACAAAATGAATATATAAATGTAAATGCACTTAGTTAGGCACCACTCTATCTGGTCATTAATTGGATAATGTCTTATTATAATTCTAATTTGAAGTTGTTTGTGATATATCACAAACAGCTACACCTTGACTTGGAGTTGACAATGGTTAAGAATCAAATTACCCACAAGCTTAGATGGTATGCCAAACGTATAGAGCTACATCAAAACAAACTGGCATAGAATCTGATGTTCAAATCTATCTTCTGAAGACTAAAGTGGGGAACCCTGCAAGACCTCTTACAATCAATGACAAATGTGGAAAACACTGAAGATATGAATATGCCACTGGGCATATTCCATGCATGCTAATGATGGAGCAATCATCAAAACTCTAGTTCAATTTCTCAGAAAAGCAGATTGCTAGAAAAAAGGATATAAAAAAAAATTAAGTTGGTAAAAAAGGTCTGCACTGACTTCTCGCATTGGGGTGTATTGTGCATTGCCCCTCTGCTAAACTGACCCCAGCCAGCCTAACTCCTTAAAATAACGGAGGACTCCTGGTTGGTGGCTACATTGCTCAAAAGGCTAACGCTTTGAATACTAAAAACAGAACTAAGCTGCAGGTGGAGCCCATCCCTCCTTGAGCATGCAGCGTATGGTCATGTCCGAGGCCCGCAGTCAAGGTGCTAACATGCCTTGATGATGGTCCAAGAAAATAATGAATCTTATGTGCCTAAAAGATGCTATCTTCACTCATAAATCATCAACAACCAGATAACTAAAGTAAACAGCCAGACAAAACACACCTATAAATTAGCTAATACTTTTTTATCTTGACAAATATTGGTTAAGATTTTATCAAGTATCTACTTATTCTAATCAGCAACTTACATGGTATTGGCGCACCCTATACGGACTTACGAATATCATTTGTCTTGATTCATATTGTAGCCTAACTCAGCTACGGACAGCGGCATCTGTCGCGGCTGCTCTCAAGATGAAGAAACAGTGGTGAATGAAATCCAGGTTACAAAAGCTGCTTAATCAAATCTCATAAATGCAGGCAGCATCAGGAATTCTAGAGCAATGTTGCCACCAACCGAGAGTCCTTTTCTGGTATTTTAAGTTGAGCTGGCTGGGGTCAGTTTAGCAGGGGGGCAATGCACATTACCCCAATGACAGACGCAGCGCAGAACTATTTCCCCACTTCAAATTAGAATTAGCCTAATCCAGACCAGCAAATCAAGTCATATTTCATACTGTGAAGCCATATTAACACTTAATTCTCCTTGAGTTGAATTACACCTCTTAAGCTAATCCAGTTTTAGCACAGCTAACAATCAAATTCGCAAAGGATTTCAATATCCAGTATTATACAGAGCTAGTTTTATTTATAGCTGGTTCCCTCATCGTTATCTAAATCAGTATTTTAAACTAGCAGCATACCCCTGCTGCTTTGTTCACATGGTACTTTAATAAAAAACAGCCTAGTTACTTCTGGTCCAGAACCACATAATTATGTGTAAAATTTCAGCACAATCCGATCAGTAGTTTTGACGTCAAGGAGGAACAGACATTACACATATCACATTTTACAAATATTAGTACAAAGTGGGATAAACATAAATAAGATGAATCCAATACAAATAAATGTATTTTTAGGGATATACACAAAGTGTAACAACAGGCTCTTATTATTAAGAGTCCACTGTCAGTCTGTCTGTCTGCCTATCATGCTCCCATAGAGCGGTACGGAACCCTTCGTGCGCGACTCCGACTTGCACTTGTTTGTTAGATACTCCCTGAATTCTAAGTTAGCTGAGAATTGATCTATCACACATTTTCGATTATAGAAATAAATGCATATTGTCGCTTAAACTTGACTTATGCATTAACCACGTACCGCCCGTCAGCGCTTTTTTACTACAATGTTTTACTTTATCTGTCAAAAAAAATTAATCAGGTGCAATGACCTTATTTGGGGCCATCAGTGGACTGATTTATGATGATGATGATGATGATGATGAATCTGTTGATAGACGGAATTATAACCCTAGTTACAATTAGGTATTACGTAATTTCAAGGCTAATATATTTGTAGGCGCAAGCAGAAGAAGGTTTCATCACGACCTGCCAACAGCTGCGCGGATACGGGCAGGAGATGTACTCGGCGCGCGAGCAAGCTAGCCAGAGTGAGGTCACTATCGCCATCTCGCTCACCGGCATCAGGCTCCTCACGGAGACGAGTGATACGCCACACTTCTACAGGTGCCTTACTTTTTCGTACGAGTTAGTGGCTAACTCTGGTGTCAGAATTTTTTGGCCGCCGAAGGCCTTCTACTGAAAAAGCCGAGACCAACATCTTAACGTGCTTTCCAAAGCACTAAAGCGCTCAAATCTCAATGCCACTAAACGATTACCCATCCAAGTACACAAATAACATATACAATGACTTTCCACATGTGCTTTCAAAACTTTCGTATGTTCTTCATTTCCTTCAAAGATGACGCTGAAGATGCTTGATTATGTGCAGAATCCGTCATACTCAACGCCAGAACTGCTATCATCTGATCATCCCTCTTCAAATTGGGCAGGCCTATGCTCAGCAGTAGAATTCTAGTTGCAGAATCAATTGCCAAACCATAGCACCTGTCGATATTTTTTCACAATGGTATTTTTATCACAATAATTTATTCAACAGACTTACTGTTTGAATTGGAAATACCCAAGTAGAAACAGAAACTATAGACCAGTCCAAACAATAGCCTGGCCACTTAATCGGGCTTTGGCAAAAATTCGCACTGTGGGAAGACGCACTATAAGACATACTTTGTAGACATTAGTATAACGCGAATCTTCGACAAAGAGCGATAATGTAGCCAAGCTTCTTCCTTCTTCGTATGAGCTATTGGCCCACTCTGGTGTCGGAGTTTAATGGCCGCCCGAAGGCCCCCGACACGGCTTAACGAATGAAAAAGCCGGGACCAACATGTTAACGTGCCTTCCGAAGCAAGGAAGCGCTCAGATCTAAATGCTGCTAAAGGTACAAGTTCAATGCCTTAAACGGTCACCGGGTGTAGTGTTGCATAACAAAGATGAACTTCTAAAGCTGCGTACGGATAGCGCGTTCATGTGTTACGCGTAGTCGGGATACGCTGTCCACGCGTACGTTGGTTACGCGTACAGTTCCTGTACGGACCGTCGCGAACCTGAACGCGAGGTCAATTGATATTTTGCGTTACGCGAGCCCCGCCAGTCATCGGCATGTCGACGATGAACACGCATGTCTATTCATTTTGCCATCCAAATATAGCAACCCGGGCGTCCGCTTACCATTTGATGCGTGACCTATAACAGACTGATGACAGCTTGCGTACGGGTTAGCTCGCACAGCACGCGTTCCCCAAGAGTGTACGCGTAGCTACAAGTATGTACATGGCGTTCCAAACGCGTAACCGACTACGCGTACTAATGTACGCGCTGTTCGTACGCAGCTTAAAAACACTGGAGTAAGCCACGCCATAAGCCAAATGATTGCAGGCCGGCCATCATAGTTAGATTGCACGTTTGCACACAGATGGATGGACATAACGAACGTGATAAACCACAAGCGCACGTTCAGTATCGAGTGCCACTCCCCGGCGGCGTCGTGCCAGTTCAGTCTGGCCAGTCCCGACGACGGCAAGTACGTCTGGCGGCAGTGCGTGCTTCAGCACACCTTCTACATGAGCCACCAGAGCGCGCTGCACGCACACGCGCCGACCAACTTCCAGGTACCGCCGCCACGAGCGCACGTTACCATAGAGTGCCACTCGCGAATTAATGCCCAGTTCTAAGGAGTGAAAGGGGTTCCAACCTCCGTCTTGAACCGTACCTAGGAACCCTAGCCAACCTCACGGCCCGTGGTGCACCCTACTAGCGAACAGATTGGGCTCTGGTGGTTGGCTGATTACGGTATAAGCTAAATTCCCTGACCGCGGTGCGTCGACGGGCAGTACTACAATTCACCAAAGTACGAAATTACGTGTTTCGTTTCTTGCGATTTTTTTTATAATTGGTACCTATAATCAAACGAAAAGCGAAATTTTGGCACGAAGTTTGTAATGTATCAGTCCGAACGTTGCGCATCCTACTTTATTTCATAAAACATACGACCGCAATATTGGAATTTACAATATGAAATACGACCAATCGCACGAAACGAAACACGAAATTTTGTACTTCTGAGAATTGTAGTAGACCCCTGTACCCTGCGCCGCATGCTCATCGTGGGGATTATGGACATATCCCCCTTGTATATATCCCACCTGATTATAGTGAATAAATATTTTCTTCCAATGTTGAAACGAAAAGATGTATAGATACAGTAAATAATGCTTTTACATGAGAGATATCATAATAAATATGAATTAACTAGCAATGTGGAAAGTATGGCCGACTCACACCAAACCGATCATTTGTACGGCATGGCCAGTAATGGTTAGTCAAGCTCCATTGAATGCACTTTCTCCTTCAATTATTTAGATGTTTGAGATAAACTGTGCAAAACACCTTTGAACACAAAAATGACGTGATTTATTGTAACGAAATGGAAACGAGAAGTCTTGGGCGGAAACCGTACTCTTCACATTATGTCTGATTTCCCACACGTCTCGCGGAGCCACAATGGCTTGTTTTAGCTTCTACCGGCGACTTTACATGTTGCATGCAAAATTTGCAAAATTTGCCTCGTCGAGGGCAGCTACTGGTACCTTTTATTTTGCAGTGAAAACGTTTTGTTCATAGGAAATTTTAAGTTTATTTTGAAGAAAAAATCAAATCCCTTTTCAGGATTTTTAAAAATGTATATTCTGCCTAGAAAATAACATCTGTAAAAAAAACAAGTTGGTCCAATCGACTCTATTTCTTAATAGAAACACTTATCCCAAAGTAACTTACCAAATGTAATCCTAAGATTTTACAAAAAATTTAAATATAATTTTTCATACAATTTCAGTGAAGCTCCATCCGCTACAACATCATCAACATTGTTCATGGATGCCATTCGAACTGTCTTGGTAATCGGTGGTATGGTAACATCATTCTGCCAAGACATTACCATGGATCAATTTGAAAGTAAATGAAAATGATAAAAGAAATTAGTAAAGTAAAGTAAAGTAAAGTATTTTTATTGAAACCAAACCGTGTAAAAAAATCTGGTAGAAGCCCTGGCTCCTGAACTAGCGTTATCTGTTTGTCAGAAGTCAGTTCCTTCCCTAAATCTAGGGTACAATAACAAATTGTTTAAATTAAACATAGAAAACCCGGCGTAGGCCGGCAATATCTAAATGGCGTGTGTGTGCGTGCGTGCGTGCGTGCGTGCGTGCGTGCGTGTGTGCGTGTGTGTGTGTGTGTGTGTGTGTGTGTGTGTGTGTGCGTGTGCGTGTGTGTGTATGTAAAAGTGTGGGTGGGCCATCCTGTTCCCCCCAGTCTCGTAAGAGTCTGGATATCACAGGATGACCCACGGTGTTTATTGTGTGTGAATGCAGGAGAAAAAAAAATCTGAAGGGGTGTGAACCTATATTTTTACTGTGGTAATTAAATAATATATATTTTTTATTACAATTTACATATCGCGATCGCGAGTCAGTCAGTTTTTAGTCATTACAGTTTTATATATTTAAATCTTTGCCAAATACACTTATCTGTTAAATAATTCAGCGTGATTGAGTAACAAGTATCTTCCGAAACTTCGCATGATAACACATGCGGTAGTGCGATGATTGTATTCTAATGAAAGTTAACTCGTCAAAAACTAGTCCATTATAAAACTAGGCTCGTAACCTGTTACACATTAGTCCAGCACGCGTGCAAAAATATCTATCAGTCATATCGCGAGCACACATCTGAGTAAGTACTCCTGTCTGTTTCAGTTACAAATATCTTATAGCGTAGAGAGGGAATTAATTTTATTATCCATCATCTCAGCCCGGAATCATCCACTGCTAGCTATAGGCCTCTCTTGGTTTTTGCCAGCCTCCTCTGTCCTGTGCCTCTCTCATCATGATATGCCCAGCGACTTTCACAATGTCAACCATCGATCATATTATTATTATAGTTTTTATCGCATCATTCCTCAAATAGCTTGAAATTATCAAGAAAAAATCAGTGACGCCATAAATGAACATGTTAGTGTAGGTTTATCCTGATGGTAGCCGAAACTTACTCGTTCTTGTATCTTCTCTGGGTTTAATCGGTAGCGAGGCGACTTGTGTATTTGCGTAAGGAGTAAAGTCTAGAATACCTGAATAGAATTCAAAGTGATCATTTAGAATCCAAGAAATAGATAGGATTTCCTTTAAAAACTATCTTTTTTTTGAACAATTTATGAAACGACGTTATTAGTCGTAAATTATGTCTGCAACTCGTCATCATCATCAGTTATCGCGTGCTAAACCAGCATCAATCAGCGCTGCGGCATCGCTAACGATCTACATTCTCTGGCCGGCGCACGCGCATCGTTTCGGAAGCGAGCGGGGAAGTCGTTCCGCCGAATGACAAGATCCGGATTTCCAGTTGAAATCGCCAGTTTTATCGATAAACATATCAAAGAAGGCACGCTTTTAGGCGATCGTATTTGCTAAAAAAATTTTTTTAAATTGAGGACAGCTAGCTTGTGAAGGGAGTGATTGTGAGTGTTAGTTTCGTTTATTGTATTTTTCGTTTCCATCTTGAGAATTTACGTTGATATTGTTAACCAACCTCTGCATCGAAATCTACATTTTGTGCATAAACTAGTTTGGTAACAAACATATTTAAAAAAGGTGTTTACCTTATTTGATTTACTTGAATACAGTCCTTCAAATATCGTCAAGGTATTGATCCTATAAACGTTTGATACTAACAATGAATTAGAGCAAGAATTAGCATTTGCTTGTATCGAGAGCCGCACTTCTGCATATTTTCCGATAAGTATCAGCAAGCTTCGTGCAAATTTCTGGTGTAAATAACAGTATTTTCATCAGGAAATCGGTCTATCTGACAGCCGCGAGGAGTTAGAAGTGCGCTCCACCAGCTCGCGAGAGCCGCTCTCCGCCCACTCCATCTGCCGCGAGGAGTTGCAGCCGCCGCAACATCAGCCGGTGCCCAGCAATAGGTGAGCATTTACTCATAATAACTTTTATGTCCTATATAACTATGTCCCTTAGCAGCAATTTCAAAATGTTATAGGAAGAGAAGGCACTTGAAGTTTTGGCTACTGACGAGACATGAATTTGTACAAGTTGTTTTATTTATTTCAATTTTTATGTACTATTGTCGTAAAAAAATATGTAGCATGATATCAAAGACATGTAATGGATGTGTCCATCTTGGCTTATGTGAATATGGTAGTGTGTATGGGAGCATTTTATATATAACGAAGCAGCCTGACCAGCGGGGTTTTTAAAAGGAGTGACGTCAGCCTGCTGACGTCACTACTTTCATCACTATGGTTGCTCATTGCAAATAACAAAACACAAGTAAGAAAAACGCAATTTATTTCGAGAACCAAATAAGGCTTTTTAAGCTAAGTATCAAAAGTAGGTAGGTACTCACAGGATTTCTAAAATAACTTCACAAAACACAAGAACACCTTCCACAATCGTGTCTCGACTCGTAATGCCGCTTCGCAGTACAAAATCAATAAAAACGGTGTTCAAATTACGTTACGAGCAGATTCATTATTTTTTAACTGTAAATTCATTTTAATATTTTTAAAGTTAGGTTTGAAAATATCATTTTATTTTAACGCAGTTTAAATATTCCGCTGAATATTTTCGCTGCAAAACAAGTTCAATCAAAAGTCCGTTATTAACAAAGTAAATTAATAGCAAAGCAAAGAAGATTACTTTTCTGTAATTATAAATCAAAACATGAATTAAGAATAGGTTTTCACTTGTTAAAAATAATTTTGGATTAATCATGAGTAATCATTTGGTATTGCGCTTCAAAACAAATAATTACTCATTCCTCAACTAATATCAAAACCTATAACAGAAACTAGTAGGTTGTTAAATTATTAATTAATCAATTTTACATTGTTTTACATGGTTTACATACTAAACCATCAGTTTTGTTTTCTATCCTTAATAATTATTACAGATTTTAGCGGCTTTGCGCCGACACGGCCATTCTGCGAGACGGTGCGTGCTCAGCACCAGTCGCGGTACTGAAAATAAATAAAGATTTGTTAGCTCGGTATCCATTCATAGGAACACTAGCTGATAACTTAGTTTTTAATTATAATGCTACTTACTACATTACCATGTAGCATTTTATTTTTTTAAATAGTAAATTCGATAATTGTTAGTTACATGTTCGTAGTTTCTTAAAAATAGTTAGATGCATTCTACATCTAGCCAAGTTGTCAGCCATATTAACTAATTTATAAGCGATTATCCGACAATAAACACTAAGTAGTTCAACAATGGATAGTTCAAAGCCAGTAGATCTTTTCTGTACATAGGGAAGTGAGCGGAGTTGATTTTGTATGGTGCCAATGCTCCACGCATTACGCACGATTTTATTTATTGTATGTCAATGCAAATGCTCCACGCATACTTGCATTATATGTTTCTCGCAGACAAGGATGATGCTGTGGCGCTGAGCGGTCTTGTACGCCGTGGTCCACAGGGGCTCTAAAGGATGTGTAAAGGACGATGCTGGGGCCTAGGCCTTATTTTTATGACCGTGATCCCCAGAGGCTCTGAAAAGTATGTTTTTCATATTTTAGCTCGCAGGAAGTTGATGTTGTGGCGCTGAGCGGTCTCGTACGCCGTGGTCCACAAGGGCTCTAAAGGATGTGTAAAGGACGATGCTGGGGCCTAGGCCTTATTTTTATGACCGTGATCCCCAGAGGCTCTGAAAAGTATGTTGTTCATATTTTAGCTCGCAGGAAGTTGATGTTGTGGCGCTGAGCGGTCTCGTACGCCGTGGTCCACAAGGGCTCTAAAGGATGTGTAAAGGACGATGCTGGGGCCTAGGCCTTATTTTTATGACCGTGATCCCCAGAGGCTCTGAAAAGTATGTTTTTCATATTTTAGCTCGCAGGAAGTTGATGTTGTGGCGCTGAGCGGTCTCGTACGCCGTGGTCCACAAGGGCTCTAAAGGATGTGTAAAGGACGATGCTGGGGCCTAGGCCTTATTTTTATGACCGTGATCCCCAGAGGCTCTGAAAAGTATTTTGTTCATTTATTTCCATCGTAGGGGCTAATAGCCGTACACCGTAGTATGTAATGTTAAACTTGATTTCGTCATGTCATAGCTCACAGGTAGTTGAGGTTGTGGTGCTGAGCGGTCTTGTACGCCGTGGTCCACAAGGGCTCTAAATGATTAGGGAAGGTCGATGCTGGGGCCTAGGCCTTATTGTTATGACCGTGGTCCCCAGAGGCTCTGAAAACAACTATGGGGAAGGGAAGCAAGGGATGAAAGATGTTTTGTACAGTTATAACATTATTTCAACACGTCGTCATTAAGACAGACATCAACTACAAGGTTCATTTCTTTGTATTGAATTTGGTTCGACATGAAAAGAACTAACCAGCTTGGTTTAGGCGTCCAATGTCTGGGCAGCTTGAACGTGGACGGCCACGGCAGTCGGTGGAAGTTGTCTGATGATAAGAGTCCGTAGAGACTTCACCATCTATCGAATGTGTTGCTTGTTATTGGGAGTCATCATTGAATCCCGCCGACACGGTATCTTGGTCTCCTGGTTGTGGCAGTTGACAAAGCTAATCATGAACCACTTATTGATTATTTTTAACGAGTACATTCACCACTTTGAAGCGAACGCAACTTTGCTTTAGTCTTGGTTATCAAACCTTTGTTTGTCATAGTCCACAGCAGCAGTAGCAGCAGCAGCCATTTTCTAATAAGTGTTATTCGAGCGCGTCAGAGTCGACAGACTCGTCATCGATATTTACCAGTCGTAAGGGTTTAGTGGTGCAACTCCGGTTATTCTGTGTGGAGTAAAGTGAAATTAAAAATCTGTTTATTCATTTAGCAAATAAAGTACACTTTGAATAGTCTTTCTTTTAATTATTATTTTTATTTTTTATTATTATTTTTTATTTTTATTTAATTACACCAATTCGTAACGCGGCCAAACAGAGAAGAATTGGCAAGAAACTCTGCTTGGTTTTTTTTTTTTCACGGTTAGGCTCAACTTATTAACTATGTATTACATTGATTTTAATGCAGTTGGAGTCAAATATTTTATAATAGGCTTTTGCACATTGATTACGTTAAACAACATTTTTCTATTTATTTACAGATAAATTAATCACGTTATTTGGCATTTAGTTAAAAATAATAATGCATTTGAATGCCAGCCATAGAGCTTCCAAAACGGTTGCCTATT
This sequence comes from Horisme vitalbata, assembly GCA_951804965.1. NCBI lineage: Eukaryota > Metazoa > Arthropoda > Insecta > Lepidoptera > Geometridae > Horisme > Horisme vitalbata. The sequence goes on along the minus strand of OX638101.1, from coordinate 18,526,770 downwards.
TTCAGTGTCATAGTTTTTGATAATTGTTAGTGTATTTTTTAGTATGCTCATCACCCTTTCGACTTGGTCACTTGCTCGGCTTACTCCTGATGCTATCAAGTGTTTATAGACACTAAAATGACCACAATAGGCTTAATATTCAGCAATAAATTTACGCCCACCATTAACCAGGATCTGTACTTGTTTGTGCACAGGTGAACACAAATGAAACTCCCGAACTTATTTTATACGTGTATTGTCCATTAAACAGTGCTTTTGGATGGAGGAATACGGGAACAATGTGTCGCTTGCGACGTTATCAAAATGACTGCGGGTGTGCAGAAAAAATGCACTGCCTTGCCTACTTAAAACTAAATAGGTCGGAGAGAGAACTTGCTCTGAAGCAATGCGTAGGCGTTGACATCCTGCCCCCGTTGAAAAGCTTCGGTTTTCAACTTTCCATTTCTTCTGCAGTAGGTAGGGCGACGAGGCGAACTAAAGGACGGCGTACACATCCTCTAGAAGTATTTACATCGGCAACTCGTGGTATTCCATCGTCAGGACCGTAGAAAAGTTTTGAGATACGGCCAAGTCTCCAACATAGTGGTGGACAGTCGTCTTCTTGTAACAGGACTAGATCTCCCACATTTGGGCTACTGGAATTGGTCTTCCATTTGTTGCGCTGTTGCAGTTCAGCGATATATTCACGTTGCCAACGCTTCCAAAAGTGTTGATGTATTTGCTGTAGTCTAGCGTAACGCTGCAGGTTGTTCGGATTGCAGTCTTCCAGATCAGGTGACGGCAGAGCGGTGAGACCACGACCAATGAGAAAGTTCCCAGGAGTCAGGCAAAGGAAGTCGTCGGGAGAGGAGGACATAGGACATAGTGGGCGACTGTTTAATATTGCTTCTACTTGTGCGAAAAGTGTAGATAGCTCTTCGAATGTTAGGTGCGAATTACCCATAACGCGCTTTATATGAAATTTTGCGGCTTTCACACCGGCCTCGAAGATTCCACCAAAGTGAGGAGCGTAAGTTGGAGAAAATATAAATTTGATACCGTCTTCGCTTGCAAAATTAGTTATCGAGTTGGCATTTTCTTTAAGAAATTGATTTATTTCCTTCGCACCGGCCACAAAGTTGCGTCCGTTATCACAGAACACTTCAGCTGGCCTGCCGCGACGTGACACAAAGCGACGAAACGTCATGATAAAAGCGTCCTTTGACAAATCACTAACTGCTTCGAGGTGTAGGCATTTGTACCGTAAGCAGACGAATAGGCACATATAGCATTTTATAACTTGAGAGCCGCGACCCTTCTTATTCAAAATGAAAAACGGACCGGCAAAGTCTAGACCTACCGTTTTGAATGGGAAATTGGGAGTGACGCGTTGAGAAGGCAAGTTGCCCATCATGGGCTTCATAGTTCTTCCTTGTATTCGTCTACATTTAAAACAGTTATGATAAGTGCGTCGAGCTAAATGCCTACCATTAATTGGCCAAACAAATTCTCTAACAATAGCTAATAGCAATTGTGGTCCAGCATGTAGATTATGTTTATGCTCATAATCGAATAAAATTTTGGTGAAGTGATGATCAGCGTGTAAAAGCACCGGGTGTTTTTTGTCAAAATTAAAATCGGATGCCTCTAATCGACCACCTACTCGAATTACTCGGTCATCACCAATGAAAGGAGTCAATGACAAAATATTAGATTTGGGACTTAGAGGTTTCTTGTTAACAAGTAATTTATAATCATTTGAGAATGACTCTTGTTGGGATAATCGACATAGATGAATAAACGACTTATTAAGTTCATCTACTGACAAAGGACCTGTAAGTCGAGTGTTAGTGTTTTTTATGTTTTGTAAAAAGCGCAACACGTATGCGAAACTACGCTTAAGTTTGGAAAAGTTTGAATATCTTTCAAACCGTAAGACAGGATCATTGTTTGTTGTTAATTTAGATAAGGTAGAAATTGTTTTAGTTTCTGGTAAATTAGTAATGTCGATTTTATGATTTAAAATAGGCCACGCCTCTTCCGGTTCAGTTAGGTATGGCGGACCTGACCACCATAGTGTAGCAGTACCTACTTGATCCGGACTTACGCCACGAGATATGAGATCGGCCGGGTTAGCCGACGTTGGCACGTAACGCCAGGAAGCAGAGTTTGTTAATTCGCAAATTTCTGAAATCCGATTTGCTACAAATGTTTTCAGATTTTGGAAGCTGCTACGTAACCAGGCGAGAACAATAGAAGAATCACACCAATGAACATGGGTTTGTATGTCGTATCTTAGTGATTCCTTGACGGCCTTGCATAATTTGGCTGCTAGAAGAGCGGCACAGAGTTCAAGGCGAGGAATAGTTGTGGCCTTGATTGGAGCTACCTTGGATTTGGAGCAGAGTAACCTTACAGTAACTTCGTTGTTGGCATTGACAGAGCGTAGATATATACAAGCTCCGTATGCATTCTGAGATGCGTCACTAAAAGAATGTAGCTCTATTGAAGTAGGTTCCTCGCAGAGCACCCATCTAGGTATTTCAAGCTTTAGCAAATTAGGTATCGCCATGGCAAACTTATTCCAATCTCTTTGTATATGGTCAGGGATAGGATCATCCCAAGACAGTTTGTGTAACCATAATTGTTGCAGCAAAATTTTGGCCTTAATCACACAGGGACTCAACAACCCCAATGGGTCGAAGATTTTGAATAGTGATGAAAGAATGATCCTCTTAGTCAAGGCATGATCAGATGGAGGTGGAGACTTAAATGGAAAATGCAAAAGATCATTAGATGGATTCCAACCCATACCTAGCGTGGAGGAAGATTCACTCACAATCAATTTATTATTTGCCTTTGAAGCGGTTGACTCTAATATGGAAGGTAAATTAGTTTTGAACTTTCTGAGAGGAAAACAACCACTTTGTAAAGTTGCTGATACCACCTTATGAATGTGGCTCAACGTAGCTTCACTGTTAGAGCCTGTGATTAAGTCATCTATGTAGAAATCATGTTGTATTATTTCTTTAATATCAGGATCAGAGCATTCCTCACCTAGCTGCCACAGGCAACGCGTACTTAAATAACTAGAACTTGCCATTCCATAAGTAATAGTATTCAGCCGTAGCGTCTTGATAGGCATAGACTCATTTTCTCTCCATAAAATGAGTTGAAAATCTCGATCAGTCTCATTAACAAGGCACTGCCGGTACATTTTCTCAACGTCTCCGGTCAGAAGATATTTATACTGTCGAGCTCTTATAAGAATGGAAAAGAGTGAATCTTGCATATTGGGGCCTATTAGAAGAATGTCATTGACAGAATACCCAGATGAGGTTGAGGCAGAACCATCAAACACGACTCTGATTTTTGTTGATTCACTACTGTCTTTAAATACAGCATGGTGACAAAGAAAATATGAATTATCTGGTTTAGCAATAGGAGACTCGGAAAGATGACCAAGCTCGGAATATTCACGCATGAATTCGACATACTGCGATTTTATTTCAGGCTGTCGTTTGAATCGTCTCTCTAAATTGAGGAATCGTTTTTTTGCCAAATTGTACGAATCCCCGAGGCAATCTGGGGAATCTTTGAAAGGGAGACCTATAGAAAATCTACCTGAGTCTAGGCGGGAGGTATGTGACAAGAAGTGAGCTTCGCATGCCTTCTCACTCTCGCTCAATTTGGATTTAAGCGGAACTTCTTCTAGTTCCCAGAACTTCGTAAGCTCTTGGTGAATTTGAATATTTTCATCATCATTAAATGTTTTTGAGGTTATAGAATGATTACATTGAATAATATTGTTGAGTGATTTGGTATTTGTGTGCATAGGACCTGAGATGATCCAACCGAACTGGGAGCTTCTTAGTTGTGGATTGTTTGGACCGAGAGAGTGTTGCTCGCGGCCAAGAATATCCCAGAACAAATCGGCACCGATGAGAACTTCAGTCGGCGCTGGTTGGTGAAACATTGGGTCTGCAAGCTGATAATCATTTGTTATTTTCAGCTGTTTTGTATTGATAGGAAATCTAGGTATGTGACCCGTTAGTTGGGGTAGTACTAGAAAGCTTGAGGTGACGTTGAACTGGCTGACTAATGACCGCAATTGGGCCACGCAGGATTCCGTCACCTTACCAGTTTGATGATTGCCTATGCCTATGACATTAACTAGGCAGTTGGAATTGGAGGGTAATGCCAGCTTCTCCTTAAGGGATTGCGTTATGAAAGACGATTGGCTACCGCAGTCTAATAGGGCACGAACCTTCTCTGTTTGCTTCGTCCGAGGATTAGCCACCTCAATGAAAGCGGTAGATAACAATACTTGGTTTGAATTTTGATTAGAAAAATTAACTACAGTATTGTCAGTGTCATCTGACCCAGTGGTAACGACATTTGAAGAAGAAGAAGTTCCCTCATTATTATTGACAACATTGGATGGTTTGTGTAAGAGAGTGTTGTGTCTCGCCTTACATTTTAGACATGGACCTAAACGGCAGTTTTGTATCCTGTGACCAAGTCTTAAACAATTGTTACATAGTTTTAACCTATGTGCTTCGGCTATGCGCTCCTCCACGCCTTTAGCCAAGAATGTGGGACAGTCATAGATGCGATGCCCTTGACGGCAGACGGCGCACGTTATTTGGGGAGAAGTATAAGAGCCTTCATCAATAGCGGCTGCGAAGGATTTAGTATGGGCTCGGTTATTATTAGCATTAACAGCCTTTGAGGTAGATTGAGATGATTTACTCGAGTTCCGATTCATAGATTCGAGGACATCAGCACGATCAATTAAAAACTTATAAAACTGATCTAAATTAGGAACGTCATCCAGCGCGCCACGATATTCCTCCCATTTTAATAGAGTGTGATTGTCTAGTTTAGAACTCATGATATGTATAATCAAAACGTCCCAATGGTTTGTAGGCTGTCCAAGACTGGATAGTGCACGCAGGTTTTTAGTGATGTGATCTACCATGAATCTCAAAGATCTATCAGACTCGCGAGACGTTTGCTGAATACTCAATAATGAATTTAAATGGTGATTTATCAACTGACGCTTATTATCATAACGATCGCATAGTATTTTCCAAGCGCTTTTATAGTTCACACTGGAAACCTCAAAGTTAGAAATGATGCGCGCCGCATCACCCGCTATAGTAGGGGAGCCCAAGCGGGGATTTCGGGATTTACTAAAGCGCGGCAGATTAATATACAGGGGGATACCTTGTACCCGGTTAAGTACCTCCACAAAACATGAGGCCCATATATAAGGCCGCCCGTGAAGGATACAGGATCAGATTAGTAAAAAAAAATTGACCATCAGAAATTCTCGAGCGCGTCAGATTAAGGTAGGGTGAGTTAATTACATCCTACAAAATGTATATTCCACTAATCTGACAATTTGAGAGTGACGTAAAAAAAGGGGAGGGCAATAAAGTTGTAAAAAAAAACGCCATCTCGACATTCTCGAGCGTAGCTAAATTTTTTTTTATTTTGAAGGAAATAATTCAAGAATAATGAAAAATATATAATCTGACGATTTCCGCAAGCCGAAATAACAAAAATTCGTCGATAAAGTTAAATGCGTGCAGCTGCGTGATGCCTACATTTCCTTCTCCGCGTTTCTATTCCTCTCTCTCTTTCTCTATCTATTACTCTCTCACTCCGTCCCCACTCTGGTTTCTGTTGCCATGACGCCATCACAGCACAGCTGATCATAAAGACTCGTTCGTGGCATACTGTTTACAACGTGTTTCCAACGTTTTGGCTTTTTTTGCTATTATAACCCTTTATCTGCGTCGAAAAGAAAATGGAAAATGGGAAATCTGCGGGGCCCCGCCCCCCGTCGGCCATCGTGGGTGGTCCGGGCCCCCCTTGTAATATATAATTAATAATTATTTTATATTTTACTATAAAACTATTTATAGTATCATACCTCCATGAAATCTGCTTGAAATCAGAAGCTCAGCGAGCTCAAAATATCACATAAATTATATTTTGAGCTCTAAAATGTCATAAGTACAATTTCAAGCGCCCAGGAATGGAATTAGCGGGAAGTTGCAGGGATGGCCTTTAAAGTGAACCGTTTTTCTAATTTTTTTTTGTCAGATCAGGCGAATCCCTCTAGATAATCGTCAGATTATGAGACAGTACGTTTAGAATATAAAGATGAACCATTTATATCTTAATCTGACGCGCTTGAGTATTTCAAAATGGCGATTTTTTTTTGCACATTATGAAAATGGCCGCGAGTTTGCGTCCCATCGAAATCGTCAGATTAGTGAATGAGAGCTTTTTTTTTGGTGTACTTAACACTCCCTTAGAAAATCTGACGCGCTCGATTTTTTTTTTTTTTTTTTCATTTTCAACCCTTAAATACAACCACCCGCATCATGCAAACGATCAGATTAACATACGTACATTATTAAAAATACGTAGGGCATTGATGCTATCAATATCTGATGCGCTCGAGGATGTCCATGCAACAGTTTTTTTTTACATATTTAAAAATCTATAGCCGCTTCCCCCACCGATGTAAAGGTATATATCATATAACATTTTTTTCTTCTTATCATCTAAGCTTTGCATCCCAATAGGTCTCTACGACGCTCGAGTAAATCCCCATTTAGCTTCGTGGGCTCCCCTACTACTAGGTACGATAACAAGTAATGGAATTTGTGAATGTCAGCGATACGTTCATTGTTGTGGATTAGAGACAAAAACGTGTCACGGAACTCAAGCCAACGGAAGTATGATCCGTCGAACTTCGCAATTTGTATTTGGGGCAATTTAAATCCTAAAGGCAAATGATGATCGACATTGCATTGAGTTGCTGACATCTGACTCGAGTTAAGATTGTTGCTTATTGATTCGTCATGCTTACTCGAGTTGTATTTTTGAATAATGCTTTGAGCAGAGGCAATATTTGAAATAAATAAATGCTCAATGTCATCTCGCTCATCAACTTCGCTTATTAAATTAGTAGGATTCAAAACCTCAATCTGATTTTGCAAGTCGTCAAAACGATTAGAAAGTGACTCAAATTTGCCTAGCTTGAGCGTCAATTCAGCGAGCTGAATTGAAGTTAATGTTTCCTTTGAAATTATATGAGTTAAATAATTTTTGAACTTTGTAATCTGGCCCTTTATCGAACTACGTTTGACAAATAAATCAAGTAAGTCTTGAGATTGAGTATCCTTAGCAGTAGTTTCACCTCCCATCATAACAAAGAAAAAATAGTTTAATTATTTTATAATGAAGTTTTGTTAACGTTAGACAAAGTGAGATAAGAAGGTACGAATGTTACCTACCTAATTCACTATAAATTGCGATAGGAAAGAGAGGTGAAACTCAATACAAAAACCAAAAATTTTAGGTAAAATAATTAAATTAGCTCACGCTCCTGCACTAGGCGTCACCTACTGGCCGCTGGGAATCCGCCCTGCTTTGCGTCGGCCGCTACGTCCGTCGCTGCGGGCTCCAGAGGCCGGCCGGTATCTGGGCTCAGCTTGGACAGGTACGAGTACGTACGAATACGCAACGTTGAGCTGGAATGTTTGGCGAAATAGTGTGAATTGATTGCAAAATAAACTTCAATAGCTTCAGCTAGGTACTTGTGTGGTTTATATTGAGATAAACAAATCGAAAATAAAAACGATCAGAATATATTCGAATCTATGAATAAAAGTGCTAGGTACCTTGTTATTCAGTTAATTCGGACATAAATGTACGAAAAACCACTAGGAAATTTGGCTACTACTAGGTACTTAGCTAGAAAAACTTGGAAACTAATAAGAAGTTTATGCAGAAAACAAAAAGTTTATTCTAATATGGCCGTAAGTTACGTTATTGCGCAATTAGTAGAAAACAGACCCTAGCAATAAAATGAGCGCGGGTAGAAAATTTGACTAAATTGTATGTTCGATTTATAAGGCCTTTTCGATCGAAATATGTGTCGTATTATTATCTATAATGTTGTTAACACACTGTTTACAAGATTTAGCACAAGTAGTTTAGCAATACACTTTGGGAAATAGGTAAAAAATGATCGGGAAGTTTGGATTGGAATGTAGGTGAAAGGTGAAATGAAGGACGGGACGAGTACTTTTGTAGATAGGAAGGACACTTATCTGCATTGGCCGTGGCTGCGGCTCGATGCTTGTTGCTGATCGATGACCGGCGGTGGCTGCAATGGCTGGACCTTCAGTTATTCCTCGTATTGTAGTTGTAAGCTGGCTCCATTGCAATAGGTAGTGGACTGGTATGGCGCGGCTTGGCCGTCCCTCGTTCCAACGAAAATCGTATTTTTTCCGAAGATTTTTCAGTTCTTGATACGGTCGCCAGATGTTTGTGCACAGGTGAACACAAATGAAACTCCCGAACTTATTTTATACGTGTATTGTCCATTAAACAGTGCTTTTGGATGGAGGAATACGGGAACAATGTGTCGCTTGCGACGTTATCAAAATGACTGCGGGTGTGCAGAAAAAATGCACTGCCTTGCCTACTTAAAACTAAATAGGTCGGAGAGAGAACTTGCTCTGAAGCAATGCGTAGGCGTTGACAGTACTGGTGTTCAAAATAAGTAAACAAGGCAATTAAGTGCTGGGAGAATGCTGCTTTGGCTCGTCGTTGGAGTAACTAATCAGTATGTACTTAAAATGCGTAAATAGCTACAATAACACACACATCTTGTCCTTCCGCGTTTCTCGTACACCGCTTGTCAGTGATGCTCATGTGGACAACTTGGAATGCTGCAGTGAACTTCTGAATGGAGTGAATAAGGGTTTGTACGGTACCAGACAGCCTTTTGGAGGCCCATAAGACGGTTGTACTCATCTTCTCCAGCCCGTAAGGTTCTTTCAGCTTCTGAAGAGTCTTCTCTCATGCTGGATGCTGGCGAGTCTCTATGATCTCGATCAGCACCGCTCCTTACCAAAGGCTGCTTGCGTCAGTGTAGAGCTCGATCGGTGCATGTTCCTGAAATATCATAAGGGTAGGCGCAGTAGACAAATGTTAAACAATATCATTGCGAGCCTTGTCGAGTCTTTCGTTCCATTCCCATGTGGCGTCTTTCTTTGTTAGTTTTTAAATTGGTACCATAACACGTGAAAAATCGGGAAAGAAACGTATAAAGAATCCAGCGAGGCCGTTAAATAGCCTAACCTGTTTAGTAGTTTTCAGTATCGGTACCTTCGTTAAAGCCTCCACTTTTACTGGGCTCGGACTAACTTGTAACTTGTAGTCTAAGACTACGTGGAACATCTGTTCTAGATACACTTAAGCCATCAATAACACTGACCGTAGTGAATGTTGATGGTGGAGCTACTATGAATTGACCGATAGGTCACATGTAGTCAATTATTTAAAAGGGATACCTTTTAAATAATTGACTACATGTGTCCTTTGTAAAGGTAATTTTTCTTGTAATAATTCGCGCGTAACTAAACATTCCGAACGCTATAAAAAATTGCCGTTAATTTTGAGCCTCCAATCGTCACCGAAATTGAATTTTATTCAGGTATACCCGCACATTTAACGTTTGTCACCACCGCACGCCCACGATTGTAACATGTTTCATAAGTGTGAGTGTGACCAACCCTAGAGCAGAACATACAAGTTGGCTTTCCCGTAATCTGCGAGGCAGGTTTCGGGTCCTAAGAAAAGAGAGTGTACCATGACCAGGCTGTTTGCAACCTTGGCAAAAGAGTGATGCTCTATCAGTGAACCGCGGTCGCTTTGTTGGAACCTGTGAGTTAGTTGTACCAGGATGAGATCAACACGTTTAATCGACGATGCTACCGAAATGGCGAGGGCATATTACTATTCTCAATCGCTCATCCCGATACCTTCAATACCTAAACCAGTGACGAAAACTGCGCAATATCTTTTCTAGTGACATGTAGTAGTAGAAATGTAGTCTCGAAAGGAAAAATATTCCTGGAGAATGTCTGTTCAAAAGTCGACATCCGAACTCGCGCAATTCCTGCCACGTGGCGGTTTAAACAAGCCAATGGTCTACCCACAACCTGGCGCGACCTTGAAGTAAACTACCAACATTCATTCTAATACCATAGTCGCTCAGGTTATAAGTTTCCATGGCAGTGGACGCATGCTGACACCACTCGCGTACACCAATATTCACGTCCAGATCGTATGACGGCAAAAATACGTCACCAATTTTGATGTTAGATTCAGCTTGTTCCGTGATACGATCGGACACGTCGTGTCTCACCATTTGCAACAACTCCGTGAAAACTCCGCTGGTACTCCGCTAACAGAAGCATTATTAGAGTCAGATGGTCGAGAAGTGGGTGGTAATCCCACTTCTGATAACGAAGCAGCCTGACCAGCGGGGTTTTTAAAAGGAGTGGACGTCAGCGGCTGACGTCACTACTTTCATCACTATGGTTGCTCATTGCAAATAACGAAACACAAGTAAGAAAAACGCAATTTATTTCAAGAACCAAATAAGGCTTTTTAAGCTAAGTATCAAAAGTAGGTAGGTACTCACAGGATTTCTAAAAATAACTTCACAAAACACAAGAACACCTTCCACAATCGTGTCTCGACTCGTAATGCGGCTTCGCAGTACAAAATCAATAAAAACGGTGTTCAAATTACTTTAAGAGCAGATGAATTATTTTTTTACTGTAAATTCATTTTAACATTTTTAAAGTTAGGTTTGAAAATATCATTTTATTTTAACGCAGTTTAAATATTCCGCTGAATATTTTCGCTGCAAAACAAGTTCAATCAAAAGTCCGTTATTAACAAAGTAAATTAATAGCAAAGCAAAGAAGATTACTTTTCTGTAATTATAAATCAAAACATGAATTAAGAATAGGTTTTCACTTGTTAAAAATAATTTTGGATTAATCATGAGTAATCATTTGGTATTGCGCTTCAAAACAAATAATTACTCATTCCTCAACTAATATCAAAACCTATAACAGAAACTAGTAGGTTGTTAAATTATTAATTAATCAATTTTACATTGTTTTACATGGTTTACATACTAAACCATCAGATTTGTTTTCTATCCTTAATAATTATTACAGATTTTAGCGGCTTTGCGCCGACATATACGTTTGCTTTGCTATCAGTCTGACAGATAATAGTTTCGTGCCTAAGTGTACAAGCTTTGAGGCAATTCTTTCCAAAAATAGCCCTATTCTGAAGTGGACTTCTAAATACTGAAGCAGCACGTTCGATGTTCGATCTTCTTTAAACCGACAACCCTTCTATTAATGAGTGGTGACCGCGTCTCTGCAAAAGTAGTGTAGGATGCCCTCCGGCAAAGTGGAACGCACTAGCTGAAGACAGGTCGTCCAGCAGTAGTTTGATCTTCTTGATAAATCGACAACCCTTCCGGAAGATGAATGTTGACCGCGTCTCGGCAAAAGTAGTGCAGGGCGCCCTCCAGCAAAGTAGAATGGCGGCGGATGCGTCGAGCTGAAGACAAGGCACAATAGTGTTGGAAGGCCTATGACCGGCAGTGGCTCATCATAGGCTGACGATAGTGAAGCGGGCCGTTCGTTGGCAGGGCGCTCCCGCCGCAGTACCGTCCGGCGCCGGACTACGAGACGGCCGTGCAGCAGAAGTACCAGCAGCAGCGGACGGAAGCACAGCTGCGGTACCACGCCGGGCCGGCCGCGCCGCGCGCCGCGCCCAAGCCGCTTTACGGCTCGCATCCCGACATACACCGGATACACTACCCCGACGTCACCAGGTCAGTCTTACTGTACCTCCGTAACAAACAAAAACTGGCGGAGTGAGTACGGAACCCTTCGTGAGCCAAGGACTCGCTCACGAAGGGTTCCGTAACTTTTTAGAATTTTTAAAATATTTCAAGTGTTTAGCTATCATGGTTCATGAGATACAGGTTTACATTCCCCTTTGCAGTTCTAGGGCTCGCATTCTGATCACAAATACTATTCTGACGTCACCAGGTACTTTATACAACTTCCAACGTGCCTTTTTATTGAAGTAGTGCCAAAGCCGTTCGCTCTCACCCAGTCCTCGTATATGAATAAGTTATTTGGTTCCAGGCACACGGTCCAAGCGGCCACCGACGACTACGCCTACGGACGGACCTACATGTCCAACTACCCTTTCCCCGTCAACCATAACGTCCAGGATCTGAACCAGCTACACTACGTGAACGTATACAAGCCGCCGCCGCCCTACCCGTCCAACGGGCTAGCCTCCAACTCCACCCCGGACCTCGCCGTAGCTAGTCAAGCTCTCAACTACCACAGAGGGTATATAAACTCGCACGTCTCAGGGTCTAGTCCAGATCTAGTCTCCACAAGAACGGCCCTGAACAGACAGTACCTAGGGTACCTCAACAACCATCACTACGGCCGGCCCAGCGTCCAACCCATGCCGGGAACACACGGCACATACAACAACCTACACTCGGTCCTGGACCCCAAACCACAGATAATAATAGACCCCCATCACATATCTGACAACATACAGAAGGTCTACGACGAGCGAGGGAACATCATGTACTCTATGCCGATGCATAGAATACCTTACCAGGGACATCTAGTCCTGCCGACGCAATCGATCAAGATAAACGATACGCAAGAACCTATCTACGAAAACGTGCCCCTACCATGGCAGAACGACGGAAAAATCACCATGAGAAACCGAACACAGAGTCTCACAACCACCGACGAAATGGCGCGACTGAACGAACGAAACGGCAGCCATCCCGCTATCAACTACAACAACAAACCGAATCCTGCCCCCTACAGAACGGACTCCGACAGCCATTACGTCAACGCACAGATAATAAAAGGCGTCAGAGAATCCAGCGTGCCGAAAGATTTGAATATCTCCAATCGATCGATCAACAAAGACGATTTCGAGAACGTAGCTCTATCCGTTGAACGGTTATCTGTCCACGACGACACTTGCGACGAGACTCCCTACCAGAGCCTTTCAACCCACAAGGTATCGAACAGCACTAACAACGTAACATCTATCAGCGTGCCGGACGTACGACAGAACGTTCTAGATAACTCTAATATATCACAGAGCACAGCGGACAGTGCTATATCGAGTTGCGTGATCAACTCGACGTACAGCACTAGTGCGGATGAAACGAAGAATATAAGCAGCAAGGAGAAGAAGAGACGGCGATGGGGCGTGTTCATGGGCAGGGCTAAGAGTAGTGAGGTGAAGAGTGCCACGCTGGGCCGCGACCGCGCGAAGGGACAGAACGCAGCCGTCAACAAGCACCGCTGGTCCACCGGCCTTCCCAAGTCGCAGCCCCTGCCGCCCAGCATTACCAAAGAAACTATGGTGAGTTTACAGTTACACTATTTATAAATGTGAAAATCTGTGTTTTTTTAAATAAATATACATAATGTTGGACTATCACACAGCATGATGTAGCCCCAAACTAAGCAGAGCTTGTGTTATGGAAACCACATGATTGATATATTACATATATACATTTTTTTTTGTGTAAATTACATACATATCATACTTAAAAAACACCCCGACCTGAGACAAATATCCGCAGAACGTGGAAACATTTGTCCCGCGGCGGGAATCGAACCTGCAACCTTCTGCGTCCTTCGCCCACTGCACCACAGAGGTCGTCAAATGATGATTAATCAATAATGATATCTATGTATTTATTCATCAAAACTTAATACTATTTTCAACAATATACACTGTAAAATATATCCATAACTACCTACTAAAGTTATTCAATGTGCACTACATTCGACACAACAAGTCGGACCCACATACCAATAGCTGCCTATTGATGGTATCATTAAAAAACGTCCACCTTGTGTGAAGTGGTAACCATTACCTATAACAAAATATTGGTTCGTAGGTCACGGATGTTTGGAACGTGCCTTACGATGCAACACAATGCGTCCATCAACTTGAAGCATGAAGGTGTTGAGCCCCATGTGCCTGTTATTTCACTGACATCCCCTTGAAATCATAGCTCAACTGTGCCTTCTGAGCTGCAGGCCGCGGCCGAGTATCTAGTACCCAGTATCAGTCTAGGCTCCGCCTAGTTTGGGATCAGTTGACCGCGTGTCAGTTGTCCCGTATATTTATTTATTCCCGTATATTTATTTATTCCCGTATATTTAAACCGCGTATCGACTTCGCGCTCCAAGAGGACGAACATCGGCGCGCGTTCCGGCCGCAACAAATGGATACCACTTCGGAACGCGCGCCGATCTTTGAAACGCTCGAACGTGAAGCGAGCCGTTCCATCTCGTGTCGGTTCTTAACCGCGTATCAAAGGTAGCTCCGTAGTGGCGCGCGCGCCAGTTGGGACGTACGCGATAGTACTTTGTGTGTTTGATGCGTTCTGAATAATAGTTAACCAAAGTTGCCGTAAATTAATACAACTACTCGTACATGGAACAATGAAAAATGACTTCTAGACTATAAGAATTTTTTTTAAAATACTATTTGAAGATGGCCCACCTGATGTTAAGTGGTAACCATTACCTATCACAAAGCATTGCATCGTAGATCAAATTTTTCCGGAACGTGCTCTACGATGCAACGCCCTACGTCCATCAACTTGAGGCATGAAGATAATAAGCCTCTTGTGCCTGTAATTTCACCGGCACCCACACCCTTCAAACCGAAACACAGCTCAGCTGTTTCACGGCAGAAATAGGCATGGTGGCAGTACTTCCCCGGACGAGCCCTCCACAAAGAACTCTACTACCTCCAAAATGAATGGATTCTCCATTCTTCAAATAAATATTCGTCCAATAAATAACTGTTGCTGCTCGTATACGGTACACGAGTGACCTGCATGTTGAACGATCGTACACTGGAACAGTAGCCACGCGCGCCAGGCGCGTTAGTTATTGTTACTGTTAAAATGAGGCGGATGTCTAGTTCTGTAATATTAGTGTTTTACAGAAAAGTTTCAGTTTTTTTTAGCACATAACTTTGGTTAAGCAGCACTTACTGCTTAGGTGACCGTTTAGTGGCATTAAGATCTGAGCACTTCTGTGCTTCGGAAGGAACGTTGTTGGTTCCGGCTGTTTCAGTCGTTATGCCATGTTGGAGGCCTAAAAACTATGATACCAGAGAACATACTCTGACACATAAAGGAAGGAAGTGTTTTACGCTCGCTATTATCAAACGTGGACACTCACGGTACGGCTAGTTCACCTGTTTAAAATCGCTCAGCGAGCTATGCTCGGAGTTTTTGTGAAGGATAGAATCAGCAACGAGTCTATCCGACATAGAACTAAAGTTGTCGACATAGCTCAGTAGATTACCAAGCTGAAGTGGCAGTGGGCTGGCCATATCTGCCGAAGAACCCATAACCGTTGAGGTAAACGAGTTCTTGAGTGGAACGTAGTGTAAGACGCCCTCCGACCAGGTGGAGTGACCACCTGCGAAAGACTGCTGGTAGAAGCTGGATGCGTCGAACTCTGGACAGGGCGCAATGGCGTTCATCAAGGGAGGCTTATGTCCAGCAGTGGACTGTTATAGGCCGATGACGATGATTATCAATCGTCAGGTCCAACCTAAGTCAGGTTTATTTATTATTAATTTTTAAACACAATTATTAATTTTAACTGTATTATGCTATCAAGACAAAAGCCAAAACATTCATTTTCAATTACATTAACCGCATATCGGTTATAAATTACGTTTATCGACAAACATGCATGCGATGTGCTACGCTTTATCGCGTAATTAATATGCGTCAATACGCGGCCGAGTTCAAAATACTATGATTCAATAAATCTGTGCTCAACAATGTTAGTTACAATCATTTACTGATAGAGAGTTTGTTATTTGTAAACAACAAAGCCGGACATTTAGAATAAGGTGTCGAGTTTATAGAGAACTTAAGAATATGATGCATGATCACGCTGATGAAGTTGAAGGGAGAGAGTGTTAGGTTATGGCGTGTAGGACGCCCTCCGGCCAGGTGGAGTGACGATTTGCGTAAGGTAGAAGCTGGATATAGGCCAATGATTATGATGATGATGAGACCTACAGCACTGAAGGTCTAACCATCTTATCCACTCCCACTTCAAGTGCTGCTCACCCTCATCCTCAGCCTCACACACCCTGACTCTTTGCTAGGTGATGTTGTGTCATAAGGGGGCGTCCTTTAATTACGTGAGGTGATTTTGACGATTTTTAAATATCACACTAACATTATAATCTAGCAATGCCCGCGGCCCGCGTGGAATTAACAGGGTTTCTTTCAGAGGAAAAAATCGGGTTATATTTGAAGACCCCCAAAATGTCTCACGTAATTAATGGACGCCCCCCTCATATCCAGCATTATTTATTAATTTACGTCCTCCATCAAACCTTGTTGTTTGTCGACAACTGTAAAGTATTTGCTGGTTTAAAGCAATAGGAATTTGAAAAGAAACAAAAAGTAGATAGCAATTAGATAAACTTTTGCCCTCAGTGCCAAATCCTAGAACGCAAGATGTCAGACGAAGCGCTAGCGTTCGCGTTCGAGCAGATCCCCAAAGGGCGGGAGAGCGGGGGCGAGATACGAACTGCTCTGCTGCCGCAGTACGCAGCTCTGAATGGCTTCAGCAACGACCACCTGCCGTATGAAGACAACCGGGTCAAGCTCACACCGACGCCCTCCAATCCACATGGCTATATCAATGCATCACATATCACTGTGAGTATTATTTTAGGACATAAGTACCTTCGTGATGTCATCCAATCAAGGGTCCTATCTGTAAACCAGCGCTGCCCGCATTACTGTGGTGTAGCTACAAAGCTGAGATGGGCCCTTTTTTTGGCCTGCACATCACGGTAGACATTAAGTTTTTTATTATTTATTTTATTTTTTATTTTTGTTTTCCTTCGTGCGTGTATGTCAAAAATAAATAAGTATCTTATCTTATCTTACATCACCGAGCTTTGATAGCCAGATCGATTTATCGCCCACGAAACCCTCTAAATACAAAATTTAAAAAAATAGTTGGAGCCGTTTCCGAGACTCAGATTATATAGGTATATTATATACATACAAGAATTGTTTGTTTTGTTGAGAACGCATACTTTTTTAGAGTAAAAACCTAATCCCATCAGTCCCTTGGAAGGCCTATAAATTTTGTCACTACCTCATCGGAAGAAGAATCCTAGAATTTCTCGAAATAACAAATTCAATTATTTCTAGCCTCGACACAAGCTTATTCGCAAGTGTTAATGTTATATTAGTGTAATTCCTTAGGGAGACCTATGTTCAGCAGTGGACTTGTATAGGTTGTTAATGATGATATAATGTTTGAAAGCTCACTTCGTATTCCAGATGACGGTGGGCAGCACGCAGCGTTTCTACGTGGTGATAAAGACTGGCCCCCCGAGCGGCACGGCGAGTGGGGGCGGGGCGGGTGCGGGTGCGGGTGCGGGTGCGGGGGCGGGTGGCGTGTGGGAGTGCGTGTGGCAGACGGGGGCGCGGCTGGTGGCCGCCGTGGGGGGCGCCGAGCGGCCGCACTACCTGCCCCCGGATGCCTCCACCTGGGACTTTGGAAGGGTATGCTAAATCAACATATTTTGCTTACAGTTGAAGGTTAGGTCAGGTTATTCTGGATGCCGTGGTAGAATCCTACCGGACCCCAAGACTACTGCAGCGTCGAGCCCTTCATGAGGCTATGAATGGTTCGATGAAGCACTAGCACTTCGTCGAGGGAAGATAGGTCGCCGAGCTAGCGACACTGGTAGCCCGACAGACCCCTCCAAGTCTCCCCGAGTTGAAGGACATGCGTAACGCATTTTCACACCGACAAAAAAAGATAATTCTGGATAATATTGAAAAGGAAATATTTTCTTTATAATAAAATTGAGAAGGGTATAAGGTTTCCCAACCTCTATTTTTTGAAACCAAGCCAACCTCACCTGCTCGTGATATAATAAATAAATAAATAAATAAATAAATAATCCTGGACGTTATCACACAGCATCATGTAGCCCCAAACTAAGCAGAACTTGTATTATGGGAACCACATGATTGATATACTACATAGATACATTTTTTTTTGTAAATACATACATATCATACATAGGAAACACCCAGACCCGAGACAAATATCTGCAGAACATGCAAACATTTGTCCCGTAGCGGGAATCGAACCCGCAACCTTCTGCGTCACAGGCGGACCTTCGCCCACTGCGCCACAGAGGTCGTAAACGAGGCTCTGAGGGCTTACCACGAGTTTTGATAGTTTTCGAAAACTTTATAAGTTTCGGTATCATTCCCAGTGTTGCTATTTTAGCATTTTTAACGCTAAATTTAGCATATTTTCGGGTCTGTTAGCTTGAAAAATTCGCATTTAGCATATTTTTATGATTAACATTTTTTTGTACGTTATCTAAAAATTCAAAATTCCTAAGGAATTCAAAAGAAAAATATAGATTTTAGCATTTTATTTGGCATTTTTAAAAGTTATTTAGCATTTTTTGCGACATGTTTTAGCATTTTCTCCAAATAAAAAACGGCAACACTGATCTTTCCATACATTTTCGTAGTTCATGCACGTTTCCCTAGAGGCGCTGTACGAAAATGTATGGAAAGATACCAAAACCTAAAAAGTTTTCGAAAACTATCAAAACTCGTGGTAAACCCTCTGGAGGCTGGGTGACTGACTGCGGCATAGCGCAACCTAACATTGAAGTTCCGCGAGTCACGGCTCATACACTTTTTACTTAGCCGTGACGTCACAAGCGCCCGCTCACGAATTTTAACGCTCTTTATCTCCATCAATTTCTATTGGTTTAATAAATCTAAAAATACGTGTTCAATATTTTTGTTGATCTAACTGACGGTCTAGTAAGAACGAGATCTTTTTTTACCCAGGCATCATCCCGATTGAAGAATGATTGTTTAGGCTAACGTACAATACATTGAAGTGTTACGAAATTATCCACTTTAGCATAACTTACATTTGCCCTATGTTGCAATATTGTAATCGACTGTGTGTTTGTCACATTCACTTCATCACTCAACGGGTTTGGTCTCTATATCTTCGGAATCACAATCCCCTAGCTAGGTCCAGCTTTATCTACTTCGTACTGTTTGTAAGGTTCCCAAACAATGTTCTAACGTACAATACATTGAAGTCTTACGAAATTATCCACTTTAGCATAACTTGCATTTGCCCTATGTTGCAATATTGTAATCGACTGTGTGTTTGTCACATTCACTTCATCACTCAATAGGTTTGGTCTCTATATCTTCGGAATCACAATCCCCTAGCTAGGTCCAGCTTTATCTACTTATTACTGTTTGTAAGGTTCCCAAACAATGTTTATCGTAAGTTCAGTTCGTGGTGACGACATCGCACAGCGTGCGCGCGGCGTGGGGCAGCTGCTCGCGCGTGGTGTTGCGGCGCGGCGGCGGTGCGGCGCCCGCCGACCGCACCGTGTGGCACCTGCACTACTCGCGCTGGCCGCACAACCAGACGCTGCCCGATCACGTCGACACATTCCTCAGTGAGTCTACGACACTACGATCTATCAATGTCCCTCTCAAGATTACTGTACGTTGCTGCTACATTCTAAATATTGATTTGCATAAAGTGTAAGTAACATAAGTCTTAAGAGTATTTAGTAGGTATAGGACTTTGTCCTTTTTCAGGTATTGCAAATTTGGTGGGGTTGGGGTTTTACATTTGGTTAGTTATCGTACCTAAATAATAGTTGCTGATTTATAAAAAGATTATAATGAAGAAGAAAACCAATTTTTGTTTTATATGCCAAAATATTCTACAAAAAATTACAAGAACAATTGTGTTTTTATTACTTTTCTATCTCTAAAACTGACCGAGATATTAAAGTGCAAAGTTAACGTTTTCGGTCTAAGCCGCGACCGAGCGTGATATCGCTGATGACGTCACCGCTCCTGCCTCCGGGCGAGCGACTCGGGGATTCGAAGGATTTACCCGAATGTACCCGTCGCGCACGGAACTACTTTGTTTATTTTAATTAAGAATCAATAAAAACTACATGAGTACATCTAATAAATGTTGTATTGAGTCTCAATGTAAAAATAGGACCACAAAAACACCCGAAAAGTTGTTTTTTTACGTTCCCAAGGATCTGAAAATCAGAAAAAAATGGACAAATGCTATGAGAAGAGCACATCCATTAGGGCCAAAAACAACAGCATATATATTGTTGAGAGGATCATTTCGATGTCAATTGTTCAAATACCATGTGAAATAATAGGTAACTACTTAGTTAATACCTATTTCACATGGCAAGGTTACTATCATACATCATACATCATATTACTAGCAAAAACCAAGTACCTACCTAGTCTACCTACTAGGTACTTACCTAGTAGGTAGACTAGATAGGTACTTGGTTTTTGCTAATAATATGATTTTTAGGGTTCCGTACCCAAAGGGTAAAAACGAAAACCCTATTACTAAGACTTCGCTGTCCGTCTGTATGTCTGTCTGTCCGTCTATCTGTCACCAAGCTCTCATGAACCGTGATAGTTAGACCGTTGAAATGTTCACCGATGATGTATTTCTGTTGCCACTTTTTTGCCGTTTTTTTGTTCGATATTAATTACGGCAACAGGTAAACGCTTGAAATATTCACAGAATATTTTTTTTTATATATGTACTTAAAAAATAAATAATTAAATTAAATTAAAATGAATTAAGGGGGGCACCCCGATACATGTATATTAGTAGGTATGTAGGGTACGCGACTCGCAGATTATTGAACCATACCAAGGATAAATGATTTCTTTATTTTTTATAAAATATTCTGCCACCATTATATCGTGAACTATGGGAATGTTGTTAGGTTGGTCTTTTTGAAATCCTTCTTCCATTTTTAGTTCTAAAACAATAATTTACACGATACACTCACTCAATCAGCATTCTTTTAAATTAATATAAATAACTAGAGCGCACGAGAGCAAACAACTTAGCAGCAAAATGTACTGCGGACGCCCACCGCGCGGCGCCGTATAGGAGCGATGACGTCACGCGCTACTCGCGATCACTGACGAGATTTAAAAAAAGTAAAGTGTTATTATTATAATAGTATCTGTGTGTCAAACTGTACCGTGTAACCGGCAGCACCCTTATAGGGAAGTTTGTAAAACTTTGTTATCTCCATACAAAAAATGTAATCCCAAGTTAGTAGTATGTTTTTCGCATTCAAGCCACTCTGGTTCTAACTTTGTTTGGTTTTACCTACCTACTACCTACTGTATTTATTTAATAACTTTATTGGAAAACCAACAGCTTTATTATCAAAGACGAACCATAGTTTATACAATAGAAAGCCAATAAAAGGTTCTCACGTATAGTTGTTATACTAGGTACATAGCATTTCGGCGAAAACTTAGAATGTATGTGTTGTTAATTACTTGTTTCCGCCCGCGGCTTCGCTCGCGTGGTACCGGGATAAAAAGTAGCCATGTTTTAATCCAAATGACAAACTGTATATTCCAAGTTTCATCCAAATCTGTTGAGTAGTTTTTTGCGTGAAAGATCAACAAACATTCATCCATACGTATATCGGATAGTCTCGTTGCGGATTCTATCCTTCAGAGAAACTCCGAGCATAGCTCGTTCCATAGCTCGCTGAGCGACTTTTAACTGGTGGACTAGCCGTACTGTGAGTGTCCACGTCATGACGGGTAGGACTTGAGGAATGTTTGAAAACTTTCGTTTTCAAACATTGCGGTATGGGTGAAGAGAAAACTCGACGTAGTTTTCCAAATGCTGCCCAACCCAGCTGAATCCTCCGTATCGTATCAATTTGGTCATTGACCATAACTTTGGTCTTATCCAAATTCATGCCAATACCTATCTTTCGCGAGGCATTATAGATTGTTGTATAGTTAGTGTAACTCGGGCAGGTTTCCTGTGCGAGTTGAACAGCCTGCGCTCGGCGTGCTGCGCGGAGGGCGAGGGCGGGGGTGCGGGGGAGTGGGGCGGCGGCGTGGTGGCGCTGAGCTGCGCGCGCGGCGCCGGCCGCTCGGGCAGCGCGCTCGCCGCACATCTGCTGCACGACATACTCGACAACAACCAGGTATACTACGCCTCATCTCAAACTAACACTGAATAATGCGAGGGGGTGTGTTTGAGCACGGGTAAATACCGAGAAGTCGCCTAATGCGCAGCTTAAGGCCACGATACATGTCAAACCTCCCTCACGCTCGCACTATTCAACATTTTTGAAGATATAAAATCACTGAATGTAGCTATGCAAAATAGCAAACCTTCACGGCCTAGAAAATAGCAATACAAAGGTTCACGAATAATATCATTTTGATTCTATCACGTTTTCTTACCAAACAACTTGCACCAATGTGATCAATTTTGGTGCAAATTTTTTGGTAGGAAAACATGTTGGGTTCAACATGATATTCTTGCTGAACCTTTGTATTGTTATTTTCTAGGCCGTGAAGGTTTTCTATTTTGCATAACTACATTCAGTGATTTTATATCTTCAAAAATGTTGAATAGTGCGAGCGAGAGGGAGGTTTGACATGTATCGTCGCCTTAACGCCAGTGGTCTTTTTACGTGCGACGTTATAATACTGACACTGAGCCGGCGCGTTACGCCAAATGTCAACAAAATACTTCGTACCTACAGCGCAGAAACCAACCCCGTCACCGTCACTCTATTAACTCGAATTAAACTCAAAGTCACACTCTGACTCGTACATTGAGAGTGATGCATGTCTCCCACCGACTTGCCGGGGCCAATAAAAGCAGATTCGCAGATTACGCATCTAAAATCTTCTCGCAAATGCCTATATAAATAATCGATTAGATTGACTAAACTTGATGCAAGCTGAACTTCACTAGAGATTTTTTTCTAGCGCTGTAGGATCGGAAGACTAGCATTTAAATGTGATCCGAATCGCTTGAGCGACTGCCGGCGTGCTATCACGTAACTTTCTCATCATTTCAAGGAAAGAGATATCGAAGTATTGAATAAAACCCACACAAACCATCATCATCATCAGTCTAAAGCAGTCTACTACTGGATGTAGGGCGCCCCAAATGAGCGCCATGATAGATACTAAATCCGATGCCATTGCCTTATTTCCAGGAGTTGGACATCCCCCGCACCATAAGCCTGTTGCATCAGCAGCGCGCGAATCTCATCCAGAACGTCCACCAGTACAAGTTCCTGCATCAACTGCTTCTGCAGTACTTGAAGCAGTCGCGACTCATATAGAACTGCTATAGGAGCAGCGACTCATATAACACTGCTAGTGCAGCAGCGACTCTTATAGCATTGCTATAACAGCAGCGACTCATTATATAGCACTGTGCGACTGCTTCGCAACTCACAGAACTGCCACTTTTGAGGCCAACTCGTGTCGCAGTTTTAGGTCATCTGATGGCCTCCGACATAGCCTATAGGAGTGGCATAGCAGTCCAGAATAGTCATTGGGCTACCGCCTCGTACTGAAATAGCTGTCGCAGCAGGTTCTCATTTATTGAATTGTTATAGCTCGACTTATTGATTTGCTAACCCGTACGACTGTTAAAACAGTTGTGACTTGTGACTCATTGGAGTACCTTATCAATAGCAACTGAAATGACAGTAATTTTAACTCATTACTAGATCAGTTACGACTCATAGAGCGACAGTAGTTTCTGTTCAGTGACGCCTACATCGACATATTATATACTACATAATATCTCGATGTAGGCGAGTCCACATCCTGATTGACTAAGCTTTGACAGTTTACTCGAACTATTAAAGATAAAGAAAAATTTATTTCACAATAAGTTCACAAATAAACAATAGAAAATGCATTTGCAAAACTAGCACACCATTTTATATACTACTTAAACCACCCTGGAGCATACTTAGTTCTAAAGCTAGTCTTTTGTTTGTCGTTGACACTGTTAACTTTAAGATGAACAAGTGTGGAAAGTAAATAAGTCCAGCATGTTCACTCTTACAATAACAAGTAACCAACACTAAATGAAAAATAAATTTATTTTTTTATAATTTTTAGATCTTTGAAATTGAAGTGAGATTTGAGATTTAATCTGACTGAAGGGATGTACTGCCCTTGTGATTTTTGTATATTATGTATTTATTTCCAATTGTATTATAATTTGTATGAATATTTTGAATGAATTTATTTAATAGTGCATGATAAAGTATTATAAGCAATTTTCAGAGATTTACTCTCAAAATGTGCCTTCATTTTAGTCTTGTTTATTGTTTTTGAAAGTGTATAACCAATTTTATAGCTTTTAAGTGATAATAATGTGCCTTAAATCGGAGATTACTCGCGATCTGATCTACCTGTCGTGTGCCTTCGTAGTTAAGTTTTATTTTATATATTTCTAAAGCTAATGGAACTTAAAAAGTTATATTGTCAGTGACAAAAATGTATAAAACTTTGATAGTTGTCCGAGGTGCATTTGTGTTCATGTTTCGTTGTTGTACCTATCTAGTCGAAAGGCAGCTATTAGGAAGTTCTTTGACGTTCTATTTATTCATCTGCACAAACACACTGCACGTATTTTTTGTCTAATATTAGACTTTCAAAAATTGTTTATGAAGTAGTCATTATGGAAATCAGTATTCTCAAGAGTGTTTTTTATATTTTTTGCGTTAATTATTTATGCTGGTTGTTTTTGAGTGTTTTTTTAAAGTGATGTACTGACAATAAATTCTAATTCAACTTATTTGGTTAGTTATTCAAATAAACTACAACACAGTATGCAATGACAGTATGGATGGTATACGATGACTAATAAATGTAGTTCCATAGACCAAATAAATTAAAACAAGTAAATTAAATTTTATCAAATTATATTCCAGTAGAAAATTTACACACTAGGCTATCTAATAATAAACCGCTAGGGGGGCGGATAGTAAGGTCTCGGTGGTGGGCCAGGGGGTGGGGGGAAGTAATTTGGCGGGGGAACATTAACTGGGGGGAACCTCGAAGGTGGACCTGGTGGGGGTTCAGAATACATCCCACCCCCTAAATGCGGGGGTGGTCCAGTCATTGGTAACCTAGGTGGAGGCGGTATACTTGTGTGATTTGGTGGGGGTCCTGAATAGACTGGATAAGGCATTTGTGGGTATGGAGGGTAATTGTATCTTATAGGGGGGTCAAGCTTGGGAGGCTCCAGCTTATCAGATCCATTCTTGATGGGCGTGACGACGGGCTTAGCGCTGGGGGCGACAGGTGATACGGAAGCGGGCGGTGTATTTGAGAGGAGGGGTTTTTTGTCGTTTTTTGGAAGCTTGGAGTTTGTGGTGAGAGGGGGTGAGTCCCCGCCTGAGCTCTGGGGCTGCGGTGAGTACAGATCTAACACCTGCGGAAACAAAACATGCCAATTACCTAACTAATATTTGTTGTACATTTTCTCTCGGGCATCATAAAATGAGTAGAAACCATCTAGCCTATTATTGAACATTCCTCTAATGTGTTTGCAGTATTTGATTGTGCATTAGACATTTAGTGGATGGGCTTGTAGATAAGATGTATGGCCCTACTATGTGTTAAGAGTATAGGCTAGTGAAGTTTGGTGTGCTTCTCACATTTAATTTTAGATTAGACTGTCTCAACCCAAAAAAATATTAATTCAGAGTTTATTAGAGAAAAAAAAAGAATTTAAAGCTTAGTTTTAGATTCATGTCAGTTCAACTAGCACATAGATCTTCTACGTACCTGATGGCAAATATCCTCGAGCAGTTCCATGGTAATATCTTCCACAAACATGTCCCACCAGGCCGTGTGCTTGGGCCCACGTCCGTTCCAGTCCACCACCTCAAACTTGCTCAGCTTCCCAGCTAGGAACATTAGCGCTACTGCTATCACTTCTGGCTCCCATTGCAAACATAGTGTTGTGCATAAGCTGGAAGATAAATTCAGATTTTAAGGCATACATACATCTGAAATAGGAACATAAAAACCTCAGGCTTTACGTCGTTTGACCTATGAAGAAAGATTAAATGCCCTAAACCTCACTACTCTTGAAGAAAGATGTCTCCGTGGTGATCTTATCGAAACCTATAAAGTCCTTGGTGGTCATTACAACTTGCCAGACATTCAGGATATCTTCTGCAAGAAGGAATCCCTAAGACCATCTCGTGGCCACCACCTTCGACTAATGAGAGCCTCTACCAACACCATGGTTGCTCATCACTTCCTTTGTAACCGAGTGGTCCATAATTGGAACTTGCTACCTGAAGATGTTGCATCGGCTACATCAGTAAACAACTTCAAAAATAAGCTCGACATCTGGCTACGACTAAATAAATCAGTGATAAAAAAAGTGACAGAAACAATGACTTAATTTTGTTTTTTTAACACTGCCTGAAATGGACACATCAGCGTCAAGCTGCTCCTCCATAACTAAATAATAATAATAATAATAAAATACATTTTTCCAAGAAAATTAAAAAAAAAATGAAATTAAACAAATTAATGGTCACGTGAAACAATACAAATACAATGTAACTATGGTATGGTATGGTAAGTGATTAAATTAATGGAAAAAAAATATCAAAATAACTCATCATTTGTGGCCTTACTTATGAACATCTTTCAAAGGATAAACAATGCTGAAAATATTGCTATCTCTTACCGTTAGATAATGGGAAACAGTGACAGGACTAACTTTGAGCATTGGTTAATTTTAAGTAGCGTTCATAAGTAAGGGGGTTGATGTTTAACTGTTCATTTAACATGTTAACCTGAGTCATCGATTAGATTATATTTTATAAAGGGTCTGTTCTCACTATGTATGAAAGAAATAGATGTTCTGTGACTGCTTTCATTATACTCTTAATTAAGTATTGTTTATTGACAAGTGGAAATGGTAAAAGACAAAATAAAAATAAAACTAAGATGGATTGAGATGCACTATGATTTGTGCAGTGCACTTTTGGTAACCTCTCATAGTACTCTCCTCCAAACAAACACTTCTACAACATTGGAGGAACAGACAGCCTACTCTGCATAAGGTGCTTGGCTGAAGAAGAATCAGCAGCCTAACTGCAGGTGATCGGCTAACTCTGTTGCAAACAGAAATGATTGACACCGATCTTGTTTTTACAAACTGTGAAAGTTTGTCAATTGACGTTCATCGAATTTCAACAGATGAAATGTCAAAGTTTGTAAAAACAGGATCGGTGTCAATCATTTCTGTTTGCAACAGAGTTAACCAATCACCCCGCTGGAATAGTTGCATCACAATGTGAACTAATCCTAGGAACCCTGAGGTCGCTCCACGAAGCCTGCAAAGACCCCAGGAGACTTCTGTGCTTCTGGGCAGAGTTAAGCTGGCTAAGTATTTAACCAGATCTCCCATGTAATAAATGGACCAACATGGAGTCCAACTCCGTAACTCCGTGGTTGGGAAAGGGGGTCCATTTACATTTTATTTAGGTGTTCGAGCCTTCAAGGCTTGACCCAATGAGATTACCCTCTTGTACATCAGCGTCATCTAGTAGTATTAGTGTCAGTTGTCAACGGAATATCATCATGTTGGTGGGGGAACAGCGCGGCAGGCGCACTCGGCGCCATTTTTCCTCAGTACGCTTTTGAATATCGGCGTCGTCAGTAGTGGAAAAATAATAATCATACAAAGTGTCTACCTACCACGTAAGTACTAATCTTTCTTTAAAAAAAAATAAAATAAAAACTAATATAACACGTAAATCTCCCTAGATTGTTAGGGAAAGGATTTACGTTAAACGGTGCATCCATATTGCTTCGGCTTATGGATTGGATTCACTCACGGAGTGATTATCCTTACCTTATCACTGTCGTCTCGCAATGAACGACATGAGTCCTTGGACTATTTTGTCCGATAAGGAAATGCACCACGGGTTTTTTGTCGATACGTCGGCTGAGTCGTATCGAACTACCCGCACAATCGACTAGAAAAAGATCGATGGGAACGACGTCTCGTTGAGACGACCGGGTAGTCGTATATTGATACGACCGTCTCGCCTAGTCGAGACGACCCGTACAAACAAATACGATACGACTTGTCATGCGACCGCACAAATCTGTCGTATGAACATCCTTTTCAAATCGAGACGTCGGTCGGTCGTATCGGTCTGGTCGTATGAATCAATCGAAGCATGATAACCAATACTACGTCGCGTCGCCTCAAGACAAGACTAGTCGTATCAAAACTTTTTTGCACGCGCATCACACGTGTATGTTTGGTTCTTTTTACAGATCATGGCTCCAACATTAATGGCCAATCTATGCTCTCAACCTGTTCCCGCAGAAGACCAGGATTTTTTCTATAGACTCATAGAAATTCTGGAAGACAATTACCCAAAGGACTGGAAATCTTGGGAAGTCGAAGAGTTATCCTATTTCGATCTATTTGGACAATCTATATCGCCCAAAGTAGAAGCAAAGCTGAGGTTTGCAATCCCTACGGCAGACTTAGCCAAGGCTTTCTCACCCGATGATCCCTCTCTTTCGGAAAAAAAGTATCGGCTCATAAAGAGGAAACTATTGGAATGGCCGTTAGGCCGAGCCTTGTTATACGCTCCACACAACCTGGCCGAGAGGATCCACGAGAAATCTTACGATCGGTTTATATCAACTGTGAAATTGCTGAAACCCAGACTTACGTCAAGGGACATAGCTTCTACTAGCTCACACCGAAAGCGAAAATCTACATCCCCAGAGAGTACAACCTCTGCAAAAACGCGACACACAGAGCCTGAACCATCAAACGACATGCAAAGTAATCTATTTGAAAAGATGATGCAGGTTCTCACGAGCCAAACAAAAGCCATTGAAAATGTCGCTACGCAAGTCAAAACCTTGTCGTCAAGATGTGAACAATCAGAACCTGAATTGAACGAAACTCTTGATTCAGAGGGAAGTAACATACAGACTTATGAAGACTTCCACCCGCCATCATTTCACGCCACTTCAACAGAGGTCAATGATGACCAACATTCCAGCGCTGAAGAAGCCGCTTTAGCAGCGCAAATAGCTAACGCACAACGAAAGCTAGCTGAAATATCAGGTGCAAAACAATTCGAACCATATGATTGTGACTTTTCACCCAACACAACAGAAGCAGAGCCCAAACTAGCGAAAGCTGACCCTCAGATAGCCGAACAAGGCCGTAAATGTCAAAGATTAGGTGACGAAGGCTGGAAAAACGTAAGATACGCAGACGTGCAAAAAACCTTCCATGCCAGTCCAGTTTTCGGAGCCTTGAAGGTAAACAGCCTCCTCGCCACCAATACTCCATCCTGGACGTCACTTGGACAACAGGAAAAGTCAGATTTAAGTTTAGGGGCGATCACACATGGGCTACTACTTCAGCGGAAAGCTTTTCAAGAGACTTGCAAAGACTTAGACCCTAAGACCCGACATGTGATTCAAGAAAAATTTCTAGCAACAGACAGCCCCTTCAGAAAAATTTCGGATGGTCTTCTCCAATACACTTGCGGCAGAAGAGCTGAGGTTATACAGACCCGACGTGAGACATATAAACCAGCTAACAAAGTTCTTAGCGATCTACTTCATGACATACCCCCTTCAGAAACACACCTTTTTTCTGAAGAGAAACTTGCTGAAGCAGTAAAAGATCAAGGAGGGGCTCATAGGTTTTTTCCGAGGAAAGCTAACCATAAACAGGCAAGGAAAACACCCCCAACAAAAAGTACTAAAACCACCCGCGAAGCACCCAAACATAAAAAGCCATTTCATGCCTTCAAGAACTACCGGCCAAAGCAACAACATGACACAAACAAAAACAAAGCTTCTCAAGGTGGAGGAAAGAAGTTTTAAGGTCAGTTCTTTTCTTGCTGGTCAATTAAACCGTAAGATCAATCTGTGGAACTCGTTAGGGGTACCAATCACGATAATTAACATGCTAAACGGTTATCGAATACCCTTTATTCGTAAACCCCCATTGATCACATTATCGAAAGTAAGGGGAAAAATCATTAAAAATTCACCTTCTAAAACCATGTTACAGCAGCTATTACAATTACTGGAAATGGGAGCTATCTCATTAAATAAATATAATTGTGGCTTCCTGTCTCCAATCTTTTTGAGAGAAAAAACAAACGGATCTCACAGATTGATACTTAACCTTAAGCGATTAAACTCTTACCTGCATCCTCCAAAGTTTAGACTCATAAACTTACGGAAGGTATCTCAATCTATCCAGAGGGGGGATTTTATGGTTAAAATCGATATATCGAACGCCTATTACCACATCCCAGTGTGGAACTCCCATAGAAGGTATCTATCATTTATTGTTGGGGAGAATATTTACAACATGAACTGCTTACCGTTCGGACTTTCGAGTGCTCCGTCGGCTTTCAGTAAAATATCTAACTGGGTGGCAACACTACTACGTGAGAGAGGAATCAGAACTATCGTGTATTTAGATGATTTATTACTCTTGAATCAAGATGACAATACCTTATCTCAACAGGCGCAATGGGCAGTCGGTTTTCTAAAAAATCTAGGCTGGCATATCAACTTGAGTAAATCTAACTTAACTCCTAGTTCGCACATAGAATATCTAGGCCTTATGTGGGACTCTAAAGAAAATAAAAAAAGTTTACCCAAATTGAAAGTATGCAATATGAGTGATGCAATAAACCACACACTAAATGAAAACTCATGGAATTGGCTTAGCGCAAAACGACTCCTTGGCAAGCTTAATTTTGCATCCAATGTTGTACCCCTGGGTGCTCTTCATTGCAGATTAATACAAATCGCAGCAAGGCAACTCCCAGACTCACAAAGAACCAAAACATTCCAACTACCAGACCTAGTGAGAGAAGAACTGACGTGGTGGCTCCAAAACTTGACGAAATCTTCAACTCTTCAAATTGCCCCTCCCTCAGCCTTTGTAACGACAGATGCCTCGGACATCGGCTGGGGAGCAATAGTAAACGGGAAAAAGCTCTCAGGTCACTGGAGCACTTATCAGAATTCTTGGCATTCCAATCAAAAGGAATTGTGGACTTTCTTCAAAGTTTTGGAAGAAGAATGGGGTCAACTCCGCGGGAGAACCATAATTTTTCAGACCGACAATCGTACGGCTGCTGCGTACATAAGAAGGGAAGGAGGGACGAAGTCTCAGAAACTTCTCAAGATGACCTCTCAGATCCTGAACTTAGCCCTTGCACTAAACATAAAAATAATTCCGAAGTACCTTCCAGGAAAATACAACACCCTTGCGGACGGCCTCTCCAGACTAAAAGTCCCGCAAGAATGGCACCTCGACTCCAACATGCAAACCCTAATTTTCCAGAAGATGGGAACCCCCGATATAGATTTGTTTGCATCAAAAGCTTCCGCGGTAGTCCCGAGGTACGTAAGCGAAGATGTAAAGGATGTGTCCAGCGAATATACGGACGCCTTCAGCCGACCATGGGAATACAGACTGGGCTGGATATTCCCACCACCAGCCTTGATCCCGCAAGTTCTCCAACATTTGAACACTTCCAGCGGCCACTATTTATTAATAGTACCGAATTGGCAAAGAGCTCATTGGAAACCAGTCGTGAAGAAACGAGCAATATGCCCTCCTTTTTGCATCAAGAATCTGAGAACCCATCTCCGGGACCTTCGAACGAACCTGCCACCTCGAGACATAAAGAACCTCTCTTTGGAGGTCTGGAAAGTACGGGCTGGGCCAATGAAGTAACGGAATGGAATGAATCCGAACTCAAATTATTGCAATCCGCCTGGAGACCATCTACATTGAGGACATACAAGCCAGCATGGGAAAGTTGGCTTAAGTGGGCCAGCAAGAATAATATCCCACCAGCAACACCAAGCCCAAATAATTTAGCAAAATACATAGTCTATCTTCATGACACACGGAAACTGGCCCCCAAAACCATTCTAGTCCACAAATCGGTGGTAGCAACATTCTCGAATATTTCAGGGGGATCACTTAGTAACCACCCACTAGTAAAGAAAATAATTAAAGCGGTCATGTTAAAAAATCCTCCGTGTCACAACCATACAACATGGGACGTTGCTGATCTTTTGAAGTGGATTTCGCAAAGAAACATCGATACAACCAACTTATTTCAAGTATCGCAGCACGTAGCTACTTTATTGCTCCTGGCAACGGGACGTCGTATTCACGACTTAACATTATTACACATAAATCCCGATTTGTGTCAGATAACGGAAGATAAGATAATTATCTGGCCCACATTTGGATCAAAAACAGATAATGCTAAATATCGGCAATCAGGATGGTGTTTAACAAAAAACTCGGACCTAAAGCTTGACTTGTGCCACTGGATACCAGTACTCATCAAATCAACCAAAGCAAGGCGAAGTGCTGAACCAACCCTGACGAATATGTTCATCACAACCAGGGGTAAGGTAAAAGCGGCATCACGGTCAGTAATAGCAGGATGGCTAAGGCATACCTTGAAAAATGCAAACATCAATTGCTCTCCCGGTAGCTTTAGGTCTACAGTTGCTACTAATAATTGGACTAAAAAGAACCTTGACATAGATGAAGTAATACGCAAAGGCAATTGGCGTAGCTCATCCACCTTCCTAAAACACTATTTTAAAGAAATAAAAACAGGAGATCACAGTTCACAAAAAACCCTATCAGACAATTTTAATGTACTGTAAAAATAATAGATACTATGTAAATATAATCTCCTGATTCCCAAATCTGATTGCTCATTAAAATATATCTAGATTAACAGCTGTTTGAAATGCTTCCGTAAATTAGACCACCAGTCCACTCTTAGAGAGGTAGGTACCAAAAAAGGTACTTACCTATTGGTTTTCTCTATAAAATATCACAGTACGCTAGGGACCAGCGCCGACAGATATTAAACATCTCATTGGGTCAAGCCTTGAAGGCTGGAACACCTAAATATACCCGTTTTACCCCCGAAGGGTATAAAACGGTTATTTAGGTTTCAGCCGGAAAGGCTTGACCCACAAATAAGTTCTTGTCGGCTTTCTGCCTCGCCTCATCATAAAAGCACAGTACTGAGGAAAAATGGCGCCGAGTGCGCCTGCCGCGCTGTTCCCCCACCAACATGATGACATTCCGTTGACAACTGACACTAATACTACTAGATGACGCTGATGTACAAGAGGGTAATCTCATTGGGTCAAGCCTTTCCGGCTGAAACCTAAATAACCGTTTTATACCCTTCGGGGGTAAAACGGGTATATTTGCAGTGCACTTTAGTTTTTCTGAAGGTACAATAAAAAATCAATTAACATCAAGATGTCAACTAACCTGTCGTTTACAAAGGTCCAAGCCATTTGCACCATTTTCTGTAACTTTGCCTTATCTCCCTTCAAACACTTAGCATACTTCAACAAGTATCCGTATGGATGCTCTACCTGCAGATCGAACTTGATTGTTTGCAGAAGGATCCTCTCTAGGGTCATCACTTCCTCCTTCGGGTCCTCGCCAAAAGTGGCAAACTTTTGTTCAGTCAGTAAAGACTTGGCCACTTTTATAATGTCTTTGCACTTCTTTGGTGTTTCCTCCACTTTGCCAGCCAGGAATAGGCAGCAGCAAGCCGTAATATACCTCGGAAATGTCCTGAACGAGTGGAACATGTAGAAACGATGAAAATAAACAACTCCTGTGGCAACTGTGTTATAACCTAAATCCATTTTCGAGCCAGTGTCAATGATAAACCTGGCTCCTTCCTTCCTGTAGCGGTTTTCAGTGTCCGTGGGTATTCCATCGCAAAATGAAGGCGTATTCTGCAGATCCTTCTTGTCGTAATACCAGTAAGGCATTTTGGATTTTTGGAACCGAATAATAAAATAATCCGACGTCACGAACGAACGCAAGCAAACCCCTACCAGTGCAGTGTTGCCAGGCTGCTTGAGTCATAAGTTACTCTATGAGTAACTTATTTAGAGGGAGATTCCTGAGGGCTATATATATTTATATACATATATATATAAATTTATTTATTTTAGTCAAATTTCAATTATTTGTACGTATATTTATATATGTATATATATACATATAAAATTGTACCTATTTGTTTAAATTTAAAAAGAAAATGTCGAGAAAGTATCTATGAAAAATAAATAAGTCAAAATTTACGTGTCAAAATACTCATAATGGAATAAAAACTGTTAACTGTCAGCCAGTCTTTTAAAGCCTTATTGAAAATGTTACCTTTTGCTTTCGGCAATTGATTATAAATTTTACATGACATGAAAACGCAGTTCTGTTTATAAAGTTCTAAGTTAGGTTTACTACGGGTTTATGCGTAATCTTCCGTTTATTAGTATTGGCTTGATGTTCGAAAAGGTCATAGTGTTTCTTTACAAATACAGCTACTTCAAAAATATATAAGGTAGGAAGAGTCAAGTCATTTTGTTCTCTTTAAAAATAGGTCTACACGATTCAATCTGTTCCATATTAAATATTGCTCTTATGCATTTCTTTTGTGCAACAAAAGCTTTTTGTAATTCAGTTGAGTTGCCCCAAAGCACCAAACCATACCAGAGAACAGATCCTATGTAGCTATGATACACTACCGACGCTTTTTTTATCATCATCATTTATAGTCATCTTAAGATGTGGGT
Source organism: Horisme vitalbata (assembly GCA_951804965.1). Classification (NCBI taxonomy): domain Eukaryota; kingdom Metazoa; phylum Arthropoda; class Insecta; order Lepidoptera; family Geometridae; genus Horisme; species Horisme vitalbata. The sequence goes on along the minus strand of OX638101.1, from coordinate 18,492,224 downwards.
GGACAAAAACTGTAGGCGATAGAAGGGCCTTTACGCGCGAGGCCAGTTTGCGCTCCGTTCACTTTATCAACAACAACAACAGCCTATTCAGTCCACCGCTGGACATAAGCCTCCCCTATAAGAAGGGGGATATGCATTATAATCCTCACGCTGGGCATGCGGGTTGGGGATCGCAGGGTATAGCTTCTCGCACCGCCGACGCTGCTGCCCGTCAGCGACCAGGGGACTTAGCTGTGCCGGTGTTAGGCTGCGCTATGCCGCAATCAGCCGGTCGCCAGAGCCCCGTTTGTTAGTTAGCAGGGTGTACCACGTGCAGGTGAGGTTGGCTTGGGTTCCGGAGATGGAGGTTGGAACCCCTTACACCCCAGTTCACTTTATCGTCAGTACGATAAAGTCAAATTTTATCGTGTGCTTTATTTCTGAATTATTATTAATCTGCAGATTTTTTTTATTTACTTGTTTTTAGGTCGGTAGGCATTGCCGCATATTCGGTTATTTTTCAGAGGGTCTTGGGCCCTTAAAAAATATCCTACCATGACAGATTGGAATCTTTTTTTTTGTATTTTGACAATAATCTACGGTCAAAACATGGAACGAATGGTGCGGATCCATCACCTTGCCGTTAGGCCCTGGTTCCTGAGATGCCATGGCCGATAATTGCAAGCTGAACTGACACCCAATTTAGTCAGTGAGTAAGAGCGATTAGTATCATAAATAACTTTACTTTACAGTGCGTAGTTAGATACACTTAGGACATACAAGTAACTGTTATTGAATCGTAAACAAAATCGGCGAGCGTAGCAAGCCGCGACAACTTTTTTGTAAAGGTGTACAAAAGAATCAAGAGAAAAAAACACTTGCAATTTCTTAAACACCTAGGCAACTGTAACACTAGATGAGGAATACAAAGGGGCGAGAGGAGCATTTTGCAATTACGCTATTGTGTTTTAATTCGTCTTTATAAAAAAAAATAAGTGTAGGATACGGTAGTTTTGATCATTGCACCCTTATTGGTCCACATTTTAGTACATAGTTAGGTGCGATTAAGTACTAAAAGTAAGCAACCAAATTGGCGAGAGGGCGAGCCGCGTAAATTTTTCTTGCACAGGTGAATACAAAATATAAGAATGGAAACGAAATTAATGTACTCAAATAATATGAATACTAGTATAATAACTTACATGCGTAGGTATAATATAAACTATAAAATACCTGTTTTAAGGGTTTTTTCTTGGATAGACAAGGTACACACGCCAGTCGCTTAGCGTTGTGGCGTGAAATTCAATTATTATGCTTATTTACGTTGTATATTCAAAAATAACTTTACCGCGAACGGCGCAAACGCTCAAGCAAACTCAAGTTAAAATCCATACAAGATACGTTTCATTTTGTCATGGCGCGTTCTATTCAGAGCCATTGCTCTGAGTGAGTTTTGGAGTGAAATTCTTTTTAGATGCGCCAATTTAATGTGCGTTTAATTTGGATGTTTAGTTTGCAACAAAAATCTTGTATTACAAATCTCGTTTTTTTTTAAAGATACGAAAAATGTAAGAAATATAACCTTCTGGCAAGCTGACTTCTACCGCCGGCCGCGCCGTTCGATTTGTAATTTGATGATTGACTGACTGATTGATTGATCACTGACACTGAGTGGAGTGAGTGATTGATGTGATGACAACTGTGATATGACATGAGTAAGGACATAACATGACAGACGTCGTCGTATCGCGTCGTCACTTATTTGAGAAATTGTGGAAACTGGAAACCCCAGAAGCCTAAAGAATAAAGAAGTGAAGTGAACACCATAACGCCATCGCGCCTGAGGGCTAGACTGTAGACTTCTGCGCATGTACAGTCGCGAAGAAAACAGTTTATCAAATAGTTTTTATATAGCTCAGTAGGATTTCTTATTTTTTGTAGAAATGTTTCTATTTTAATCTTGCAAACCAAATCAATCAATCTTCCAAACTTAGATCTCGTTTTGCTAGAATGTAAGTAGGTATAGTTTTTGAATTACTACGAAATAAGTAAATTAACGATAATAATTACTTGAACTATATAAATAATAATAAACAATTCTACAACAGATGGTTCATATTTTCATTGGTTACCAGCTTACTTACCTACTTAAATTATATGTATAATATATTTAGTAACTTTTGGTAAGTTGTACCTTACACAATTCGTCACAAGCACAGAATAATTCGCGGGACAACCAACGCGCCGCCGCGTCAGTAGAGATAGAGTTACACGATAAAAAGTGATGCAAGGAGCAAGTTACATGATCTTAAGTAATTAGCGTGGTGCAAGCTGAATAGAGCTTTACTGCGTGGCAGCTAAAGTCGCTATTTATTTTAACTTCTGTTTCTTTTTTATTCTGTGGCAGGAGTGAATATTTCTAGCACGTTGACAGTGGGCCTCGGACAGGGACATTACGCTAAGTGCCATGCCCGAGGTCACGTCCTGCAGCAGGTACGGCGGTGTGTTATTCAGTACTCAAAGCGTTAATTACCTAGAGATTTCTCCGTTTTAATATTACAAATGGATCGCCTAACCAACTACTACCGAACTAAAATCTCGTGTTTTTTAAAATGTAGGTATATTCTTTTGAAATACAATGTAAATACAGAGATGCAAATAAGATTTCACTACCATTCACATAAACGAATGCAACCGAAACTACCACAAATGAAACAGCAAAAATCATCCTCGTTCAAAAACCAGAAACGTCAAATCAACGAAAAATCGAAATCTTTTGCAACCGATTGTCCGTAAAAGCGAGATAGTGACATGAACACCTTTGGCGTTTATTATGTGTGACAGAGACAAGAAGCCGCCGTGCCGATCCGTCACGAGTCCAGCCAAATGAACGCCGATTGAACTGATAGTGACAGCAACTTCGTATTGTATAATCGACTATGAATAAAATCGATAAAATTTACGATAATTTTTATAGCGTTATTTTTATTTTTGCTGAGAATAAGTTTACGATTTTAATAGTATCGAGAGTGAATAATAAAATAAACACTTTATTAATGTTGCCTTATGATTGATGAAAGATATTTTTAGGTAATAAATAATCGATTACAAATAATCGATAGTTGATTTCGATTCAATCCTGTCTGGCCGCGTAAGAAAACTGATTTACAATATGAAACTCGCGATTGCTGTTCCTGTGACATCTTGAGAATGGTATACGTCTCATTATGTCAATCAATAATCCAGTACTGTATTTTCTGTTTGTATTTATTTTAGTGTGGGGGAGTGCTGGGAAGAGCTATTTTATCCAGTTGGAGAAGGCTCAGCGGGCTCTTATCAAGCCTTTTCGTTTTCCCACAGACACCCTGTATCAAGAATTTAAAGTTCTACGTGGTTCTTTGGTTTGGTTTGACACGCACGCACAAAGGTGAGTTTCCCTCTGTGATAACCAGACTCTTACGAGACTGGGTGGAACATGGAAACTTATCCTACACACAACACCTCACACACGTTCCACAATTACACACACACCACACACACACACACACACACACACACACACACACGCGCACACACACACACACACACACACACACACACACACACACATACACACACCATTTTATATATTCCCAACCTCTATAAACCTTATTATTATTTATTTATTTATTTTTCTCTTTAGGTACCTACGCGTCATATGTATTTTTGCCTATTTCCTTTTATTTACCTTCATATTTTAAATCTAACAAATGTTCATATCCATAATACCTACAAGCAATGCCTCACCCCTTTGTACAAGTGTATAATCATCTATGTAGTTAAGTACTCTCACGAAGCCCAAGACACAAGCCCCGCGCATAGTTTGGGTCTCACCGTAAATTCTTCGTGTTCTTAAAGTATCCATCACCTGCATTATATATTTGTGTAATTTGTAAACTGTCATCTTTAGTTAATAAATTCTAATTCTATTCTAACTCTATGCTTCATGGAACATCCCTAGACTAAAAATTCCCCCGCGCTACCACCTCATACCGCCGTTTGGTTCCTAAAAATGTGTTCCGCGCAGCCACATGCGATGCAAAATTTAATCTCAATTGGTTGAGGATTAAAATTCAGTTGCTAGATTTGAACATACACACATCCACACAAACTTTGAAAGTTATTATAAGCTTTTAATTATGCCAAAAGATAAAAGTTGGTCAGCATCTCAGATGCGTTTTGGAAAATTAGTAAATATGCTCATAACTTTAATGTTATCTTAGGACTCATTATATTTTCATTAAATTTTGGACAGTTTCCCTTTTAGAGGAAGGCTAGCAAGTCAAGTAGCTGTGGTGTGAGTGCACACCTCAGCATTTAGCATAGATTTAGTAATAGTATCATATATTGTACTAACGTGACACACAACCCATTCAACCATTCAACCGTCGTACATTAAATACCCATCCAAACCATGAAGACGTTTCACTTCACGCGTCCAGCGAATAAATAAAAAATCTACCAATAACTACACCAACAATCCACATCATTACATAGCAGTGCTGCCCTTTAAGGTCTATTTACTCTTTGGTGCTGCCACATGTATGGGTTATTCAGTATTCACTACTGCCGATTAAATTATTATTTTTGACGGTCTTCTTCCCTTTTTTATGGAAGGCGGCTAGCAAGTAAAGTAGGACTAGGGACTAGGTGGCAAAATAAACAGTCTATTAATTTAAAAGCTTCGATGTAACGAAGTGAAACATCTATGTCGGGAACATTGCTGCATAGGAACGATATTAGGAACGTTGATATTCCATTTAACAGAACTAAGCATAATATATATTAAGGAATCAGCCCCCGGCGTCTGTTTTTTCATAAACTTTGTGTCGAAACATATTATGCCGAAGTAACGCGACCGAAGTTCGGCACGATTTCGCCTGCAATGCTATTTGAATTATGGACACTATGCCGAAATTACGTTGCCTTTTGGCTTACACCGAACTTCAGTTAGGCGTCACCGAACTTCAGTTGGGCGTCACCGAACTTCAGTTGGGCGTAAGTTCAGCGGAAACGGCAATTCGGCGCGAGAGCACACATTAAACGCGACCGTAGTTCGGTTCAACTACCGATTTTTGCAAAGACCGGATCGTGGGCAAGATTCGATATATATTTGGATCGGATCGAAACAGCTCCATTAAAATAGGATCGTAATTCAAACATTACCTATGGTTTTTGGTTTTTACACCTTGTAAGAATTATCACTTTTACGTCAATGTTTGATCTAAAACTTTGGTTTGCAATGGGTTTCAAATTAAGTGTGCCCGCCCACGACCGACTTTTCCACCGATTTTTTATAGGTACCTACTGGTTACTATTTTTAAGCTATTGCATAGCTTCTATCGAGGGCTCTGAGCGCGGGGACCGAATCCAGAAATTCCGTAACGAAAAAAAACCTCACGCTCCCCACTCCGACGGGCACGGAGGTGTGGCTTGAAGGCCGTGCATTGTCTAACGTCGTTTCTTTTCGGCAGTCTTCGACACGGTGTTTGTGTGCGTGCAACTAGACGTATTTTTATTTAATAAAAGAAAAAAAAAAAGTTTTCTTATCGGTCACCACGCTCAAAAAGTGTAACTTGAATTAGTATCAAAGAAAAAGAAATACTGCATAAATAAAATAAATAAATAATTATTATTGCATAAGTTGATACAAAATGCTATGCAATAGCTTTACCGCGGCAGTCCCCGAGTGCCACACGTCTTTTTTTTTTCATTTAATGTAGTAAGTAAGTAACTTACGACAACGTATTTATAACAAAAATGTGAAAAAATGTTTTTGAATCTCATTCTTCTCCATATGAAGATAATAAACAATTAACTAAAATCCTGGCGGCGCCCATGCCTTAGCCATTTGTTTTTTGGAAACGGTAACCTCTATCTACGCTACGCTTGGGTTGGAAAATGGATGATGATCGTCATGATTGAGTAAACGAGTGAAGCCGTGAAAACAGAATACTTAGTTTATAGAAAGTATCTACGTTTAGATAAATATGGTTATTGGATTGTGAACAAGATAAAACTATTATAATTGACATCAGAATCCGAACCCTGATAGGCCAGCTCTCTTGGATAGGGTCTAGGGTGTTATATGCTTACAAAGCACCTACCTACATAATTAAGTAAGATGGTAGGTACTTAAATAAGTAGGTATCTACTTGTTACTTGGCCAACTAGTAGGTTAGCACTTACTAAGTGCTTAGGCAGTACCTACATATCTAGTTACACAACAGAATACAGAGAAATGTAAATATCATCTATCTTTACATTGGTACCTACCTACTTTACGTAAGTGAGTATCTGCCTGCATCATTCAACTCATTATGATATTACCACACATAAGTAAGTACCTACCTACATAGTGTTTCTTATCATACGTTTTAATCATTACACTTGCAAATGATTCGTAAAAGTACAAATTATTCGACGATTTCTACGTCGTCAGTAACAAAATGGCGCTCAAGACCGGAGCAAGTGTTGTGCGGTTACACAGCCTGCGGCGCGCTTGCAGAGTGAGTTTATTTAAACTTCTGAATAATCAAATCGCTATTGAATAAGAAAACATGAGTGTTATTATTTTAACAAATTATTTAAATAAAAACCCATAATAGAAGGTTCTTTACAAATATTAAAATCAGTGCTTGTAGTTTATTATTATTAGTGACGACATAATGTTTTCGTATTTTATCGCAAGGCAAATTATACATTCACAACGATTACATACGGTCGAAAACAAAAGTATCAAACATTACATTTGGTGGCGATCAAGATAACATTGTTGTTTTTAAAATGATGTAAAAAATAATTAAAATATTAATGTTGCTATGCTGTTCTATTGTGAACTACATAGATTACCACCCATTATTCGGTCGCGTGTTACCCGTCCGGATAAAAAGAAGCATAGATGTTATTCCAGGTCTAAAACCAGCTAAAACTAAGTAGGTAGGTACTTACATATTACAGTATATGCATTTTTGTAACTTTCGCCTATTTTTAGGAATAATTTGTAGGATTTATTTGAAGGCTAACACAGCGAAAATGTAAGATAAGTACATACGGCCTACATATTTGTTTGAGTTTTTGAAATGTAAGCAACATAAATCGTCTTAATGGTAATAAATAAGTACATACCTTATTTATTGTACCACTTTTTCAGCTTTTGTCTACCCACACGAAACCGGAAGCGACGCAGAATGCCGGAAAATATGCAGAATTTCCTGGAGCAAAAGCTCCCTACATAACTGAGATGAAGTTTCTAAACGAGACCAGCTACGACCCCATCCCTATTTACCGAGTGCTGGACAACAACGGCGAGGTTATCGATAGTAGAGAGGAGCCCACTATCGATAAGGACACGCTGATCCACATGTACAAAACTATGGTTCAGCTCAGTCAAATGGATAAAGTTCTATATGAGTCTCAAAGGTGAGCAAATCTTGTAGCAACTTCATTTGATATCCTTTCTTCTTTGTCAGCTTCTTCGTTGAGCTTATGGCTCTGTATTCTGTGCTTATGGCCAACTCTAGTGAGTTTTGTGGCCGTCTGAATGACTTCGACATGGCTTAACGGCTGAAAAAGCCGAGAGCAACATCTTAACGTCTCTTCCAAAGCACAGAAGCGCACAGATCTAACGTTCACCCATTACTGTATAGGGGGTTCCAAAATCCATCTCCAAAACCCAAGCCAACCTCACCTGCACGTGGTGCACCCTGATAACTAACAAACGAGGATCTGGCGGCCGACTGATTGCGGCATAGCGCAGCCTAACACTGGCACAGCCTAATCTCCTAGCCGCCGATGGACAGCAGCGTCGGCGGTGCGACAAGCTGTCCCTGTGATCCCTACCCGCATGCGTGGGGATAATGAGCATATCCCCCTTCTTATAGGGGAGGCCTATGCCCAGCAGTGAACGAAATAGGCTGGTATTTTCACCGATTCATGTAGTGACCGGGCAGATAAATAAATTTTATTTTTATTTTATTTTATTTTATTTGGGAAACAAACAGTACATATCACAATATTATAAAATATAACAAAAACATAAAAACTCAATTTAACAAACATACTTACTTACTTACTTTAAATATAAATATATATAGCCTAAGCCACGCCATGTGAACTTGAAATTACTCAAGTCAGGAGGGGTATCAGTCGTGGACTGCTGACCACGATGATGATAAACAAAATTATGATGATGATGATAATGACATGAGATAAGGCTAAGCTATTCTCCACTAGCTCTAACTCATACCTAATAGAGAACAACATCTGATCTTAACCCCAGGCAAGGTCGCATCTCATTCTACATGACCAACTATGGCGAGGAGGGCATCCACGTGGGCAGTGCTGCCGCCCTCACCCCCTCAGACCTGGTGTTCTCTCAGTACCGGGAGGTGGGCGTCTTCTTGTACCGAGGAGTCACCGTGACGGAGCTCATCAACCAGTGCTACGGCAACCACGAGGATCTTGGCAAGGGACGGCATATGCCCGTGCATTATGGCAGCAAGCAGCATAACCTGGTTACGATATCCAGTCCGCTTTGTGAGTTCATTGCAAATTTTTGTTCACCTGTTAGTTTCCCAAATTTTCTAAGCATTATCACTATGGGTTGGTAGGTATAGGTGGGTATAACAGGGGCGAACGGGCAAAAAACACAAGCTATATTTTACAATGTGTCTTTTTGACACATTCTCCTACTACTTCCTACTTCACTGACTTTAACGCTTTGAATGCTAAAAACACATAATATATATATATTTAATATAGGCCTCCGTGCTCCTGTAGTACAACTTTGTAACCAATATAATTTTATTAATAAACCAATACAATAACAAATACCAGATATTGACATCTTCAATGACATCTATAAAATATACAAAAATAAAGTGCTGGAATATTTCCGGCAAGAACCCGGCAAGAAAGAAAGGCAAATATATACAATTCTGTTCAGTTTAAGCATGCTAAATATGTTACTAAATAATAACTGTTACATATTGACGACCTCTGTGGCGCAGTGGGCGAAGGTCCGCCTGGGACGCAGAAGGTTGCGGGTTCGATTCCCGCCGCGGGACAAATATTTGCATGTTCTGCAGATATTTGTCTCGGGTCTGGGTGTTTTCTATGTATGAAATGTATGTATTTACAAAAAAAAAAAAAATGTATATATGTAATATATCAATCATGTGGTTCCCATAACATAAGCTCTGCTTAGTTTGGGGCTATATGATGCTGTGTAATGTGTCCAGCATTATTTATTTATTATTATTTATTGGTTAAAGTTTATTAAGTATTCGTTTAAAGTTTTTAGTTTTAAATGTTTTAAATATTTTAAGTTCTAATAATACATATGTACCTACAGATCTCTTAGGTACCATAAGTACCTACTACTTAGTTATTATTATTATTATGAATGCTGTGTCCGCCTGTAATTGGTTTCTATATCAGAATGAAAAGTTTGTCAGTGTAGGTAACTCTACAATGTATTGATATTTAAGCTGTAGGCGGAGCCCGTCCTTCTAGGCCCGCAGTCAACGTGTAAAATTGACTTACCTACCTACTTTACTCAACTGTGTTATTAATTAGGTATACTTACATCGGGCTAAGTTTAGCTCCCCTAGCTAGCGGATAGTGCTATTCTGTGATTTTCAACTATTCTACGAAATCAAGATCCAAGGCTGAAATAGATAGGTAGGTAGTTATTTACTACATAATAAATAAATAAATAAATTATGGAAACTATCACACAGCATCATGTAGCCCCAAACTAAGCAGAGCTTGTATTATGGCCTGTGAACCACATACTAGAAACATTTTTCTTGTAAAAAAATACTTACATATTATACATGGAATCAAACCCGCAACCTTCTGCCTCTCAGACGGCCCTCACCCACCATGCCACAGAGGAATAATGCTTTTGAACCACTCAATATTTTGTGGTTGGTACCTTAAATATAATACGACAATTATGTGGCACAGCACAATATTTTAGGCAATTTCCGTTCGGCCCCATTTTCAGGCCATGCCAAGTCAAAATAAGTAGAATAAACAGGTCATGTTTGTTCCAGCAACTCAAATGCCGCAAGCAGTGGGCGCTGCGTACGCGTTCAAGCGAGTCCCGAACAACGACCGCTGCGTTATCTGCTACTTCGGTGACGGCGCCGCCTCCGAGGGCGACGCACACGCTGCCTTCAACTTCGCTGCCACCCTGGACTGCCCCGTTATTATGTTCTGGTAATAACTCATTAATCCACTTCAAAAAGGAGGAGGTTCTCAATTCGTCGAAACCTTTTTTATTGCGACTTTAAATAAAATAAAGTTTATTGCCTCAAAACAACTATTGAATAAAACATAAACTTAACATAAACTAAAAGTAGGTCAACAGAACCTTCGAGTAAGGCAATGGGCGTAAATTCAGCTTCTGCTGCATGTTGTGTATACAGCGATGATTTTCAATTTACCCCTCTCGGCTAGATCTTCATCGAGGACTAGGGATCAAGCGGGATATAAATTTTAAATTGACACAGTTATATTACTTAATGTTAAGTTGCAGGAGAATGAAATAGAAAAAAAATACTTATAATCTGTAAATAAAGATTAATTGTAATGTATGTTCACCGATACTGATTTTCAAATTTAATTTTTTTGTTTAAAAGAGTATACTTCACAGGTCCCATATAAATTTTATTCCTGAGGGATTGGTACTTTTCCCGGTAAACTCAAAAAACCTCATCCTCACTTGTAATTTTCGCCCTATGATCACCAATATCTCCGTCAATTGTGAACCGATTTTCAAAATTCTTTAGGGGAAGAAGTAAGAAGTGATTTATACGAAGTCGCTTTTTTTTTTTTTAAAGTCCGACATGTTTACAAGAAGATTTTTTGTTGTGTATGAAAGTTAGACTTGGAGTTCTTTGTGAAGGGCTCATTCGGGGAAGTACCATTATGCCTATTTCTACCGATGAAGCAGCATTGCTGTGTTTAGTTTTGAAGGGTGTGGGTGCCGGTGAAATTACACGCACATGAGGCTTCATACCTTAAGTTGATGGATGCGGGCGTACAGGTGAGACCTACAAAGCGTGAGAGGCGCATGAGTCCTTTCAAGACTCTTTTTCTAAACTTTTTGCTCTTCCTCGGGCAAAAAAAATTAATAGATGTCGCTTACTTCAACCATCACGTACCTCTATAGTGAAAGTACGATTTATTACATATACATTAATGTATGTACGATTCACGGCGCGCGTCGGAGTGCATCGAAGTGCATTTTAAAACATGCTACAGGAAATTTAAACATCTACAAAGCAGTTAAGTTACTTATTTGCTTGCAATATCTACTTACGGATATATGTCAGTGTTTGACAAAGCTCAAAGCTGCGTAAATTGCATGCAAATAAGGAACTTAACTGCTTTGTGGATGTTTCAATTTCATTTCGCATGTTATAAAATGCTCTCCGATGCTCTCCGATGCGCGCCGGTAAGTGTGAATCGTACATACAGGCCATAGAACTCCCTCTATTTGGGAGGATTTGCCACAATCAGTACGCTTGTCACTTGATAAGAGTATTGGTGTAGTATTGTTTGTTGCTGGTTCCGCCACTATGGCCATACACGACTACAGCAGATTAGGTATGTTAGCGCCGTGAGTGTAAGGCGAATACATCAAGAGGTCAATTTACTGCGAGACAATCGTTAAGGCGACAATACATGTCGAACCCTATACACCTAAACCCCAATCTCGCTCGCACTATTCAACATTTTTGAAGATATAAAATCACTGAATGTCATTATGCCAAATAGCAAACCTTCACGGCTAGAAAATAACAATACAAAGGTTCAGCAATAATATCATTTTGATTCTATCACATTTTTTTACGATAAAACTGGTACCAATTTGATCAATTTTGGTGCAAAGTTTTTCGTAGGAAAACGTGTTGGGTTCAACATGTTATTCTCGCTGAACCTTTGTATTGTTATTTTACAGGCCGTGAAGTTTTGCTATTTTGCATTAATACATTCAGTGATCATATATCTTCAAAAATGTTGAATAGTGCGAGCGAGAGGGAGGTTTGCGTAGGTACTGAGCAATATTATTTATCTCTAATACTCACAATGAGGTAGAAGTCGTGATGATGTAATGTTTGTTAACTATATTATTTAAGTGTTAATATTCACAACTGATTGGTGGTTTTTTGGATGACAGTAGAAACAACGGGTACGCGATCTCTACGCCGACGAGCGAGCAGTACCGCGGGGACGGGATCGCGGCGCGCGGACCTGCGCTTGGTCTGCGGACTGTGCGCGTCGACGGCACGGACCCGCTCGCCGTCTACAACGCCGTGGCCAGCGCCAGGGAGAGCGCCGTCAGGGACAACAAGCCCGTGCTGATAGAGGCTATGTCTTACAGGTCACTATGCCTCACAGGTCACAATGTCTCACAGGCCACTATGTGTCAGAGGTCACTATGTCTCATAGGCCACTATGTCTCACAGGTCACTATGTCTCACAGGCCACTATGTGTCAGAGGTCACTATGTCTCATAGGCCACTATGTCTCACAGGTCACTATGTCTCACAGGTCAGTATGTCTCACATGCCACTATGTCTCACAGGTCACTATGTCTCACAGGTCACTATGTCTCACAGGTCAGTATGTCTCACATGCCACTATGTGTCAGAGGTCACTATGTCTCATAGGCCACTATGTCTCACAGGTCAGTATGTCTCACAGGTCACTATGTCTCACAGGTCAGTATGTCTCACAGGCCACTATGTCTCACAGGTCACTATGTCTCACAGGCCACCATGTCTCAGAGGTCACTATGTCTCACAGGCCACAATGTCTCAAATTAATTGATCATGTGTACTTTGTACAAACTTATCCAAATTGACATGTACCAAATAGTATAAATAAATGAATGTTGAATGTTGAATCTTGTTGTTCCCCAGGGTGGGCCACCACTCCACGTCTGACGACAGCACAGCCTACAGGTCGGTGGAAGAAATACAGAAATGGACCAATGATGAGAGCCCTATACAAAAATTCAAGCTGTATTTAGAAAGCAAAGGTATTTTTTTCAACTACCTAAATAATTCTAGTTATAAGTTGTAGTCTACTCTTAATATTTTAAAGAGGAAAAATTTGTATGTTTGTGTGTGTGTGTGTGTGTGTGTGTGTGTGTGTGTGTGTGTGTGTGTGTGTGTGTTTGTGTGTGTGTGTGTGTGTGTGTGTGTGTGTGTGTGTATGTTTGTAATGAATAAACTCAAAAACTACTTCGCCGATTTCAAAAATTCTGTCACCATTGGAAAGCTACATTCCCCCTAAGTAACATAGGCTACATTTATTGCTAGAAAAGATTAGGGATCCTTACTAAAACTTAAGTAACGTAACCCAAGGTGTAAAAAAAGTGCCCTAACCCGTGCGAAGCCGGGACGGGCTGATAGTTTTAAATAATTTGATAGGGGGTCGCAGGGCACAGCTTCTCGCACCGCCAAAGCTGCTGCCTGTCGGCGGCCAGGGGATTTAGTTGTGCCATTGGCTGCGCTATGCCGCAATAAGCCGGCCGCCAGCGCCCCGTTTCTTAATTAGCAGTTTGCACCACGTGCAGGTGAGGTTGGCTTGGGTTCCGAAGGTGGAGGTAACTGCCTTTGAATGCGCAAGAAGGAACCCCTTACACATTTAAGGTGAACATTAACAAAAGGTGGGATTAATGCTAGCAACATATTTTAGTAGCCAAACCTGTGGAAAAAAAACCATTAAAGATTACCTATAAAATACATTAAATTATTTTCAAGATATGCACGTAAATTTGCATACATAATTATTGTAGGTGCACTTTTTTACTACTTTTCAGGCATCGCAAATTTTTGGGGGGTAGATAGGGGGGTGCCTTATTAACAAAAACAAATTCTTATGTAAATAGGTTCTACTTTTAAAAGTAATGAACCTACTATAATATAATAATGTAGATACTTTAATGTAATTAAATTAAGGCAACTATAATCATTTCAGTTTTTCAAATAAGATATGATTGATCTTGATTGTGATAGGATATTGGGATGGTGAAACTGACAAAGCCTGGCTAAAGGAGTCGAGGGACCTCGTGGTGAAGACAATGCAGGAAGCGGAGAAGAAGAAGCTGCCTCACTGGAAGGAGATGCTGGAGGACGTCTATTACGATATGCCTCCGAGAATTCAGTGAGTTGAACCCACCCTGAACCTGAAGGTGGATGTAACGAGCTCAGAACAGGGCGCAATGACGCTCATTAGGGGAGGCCTATGGACTGCTATAGGATGATGATGATGTTGAGGACCTACCTACTGCTGGCCTTCTTGCCTATTAAAAGAAGGTATGCATATAAAGGGTGTCGCTGTAATGCCGACATTAAATGAACTCACGTGTACTTGTCAGTAATCATATAAAAATTCTTCTTCTTCTTCTTCTTCTTCTTCGTATGAGCTAGTGACCAACTCTGGTGTCGGAGTTTTTAGGCCGCCGGAAGGCCTCCGACATTGCTTAACGACTGAAAAGCCGGGACCAACATCTTAACGTGCCTTCCGAAGCACGGAAGCGCTCAAATGTAAATGTCACTAAACGGTCACCCATCCAAGTAATGACCGGGCGGAGTGTTGCTTAACCAAGGTGATCTGCCAAGAACACCGAGGTTAACCACGCCACGAGCGCTTCATATAAAATTCGGCGATAAAATCATATAAAATTAAATCCTAAAACTAAATAAAACGAAATCATAAATAAGGTAAGAAATATCAATGCGACTTCAAAATAGATCAAAAAATTAATCGTACCAGGGCGCTCGAACAAAGTTCTATGCAAGTTCATACAAATGACCTGGTACGAAGTCGCAGAATTCGCGTTGAGATAAAGTATGCATCTCTTTCTAGCAAATGATACATGGACTTAAGAAAGTAGAGATCAGTCGTACGAGTTGACGTTCAGAGAGAGCATAGTGAATACTAAGGCTTTATCTAGTTGTCTTTTATATCTGATAGGGTCTCGCTTTTACCCTTTGTGTACGGTAACCCAAAAAAATATCTATGGTTTAACTTTAAAGTAGGCCCAGTTACAGACAATAAGTATATATCTAGATATGCGTCTGGAACCTTCCTATTACCACCACCACACCGGCCTATATCAGTCCACTGCTGGACATAGGCCTCCCCTTATAAAGGGGGATATGCCCATAATCCCCACGCTGGGCATGCGGGTTGGGGATCGCAGGGCACAGCCTCTCGCACCACCGACGCTGCTGCCCGTCGGTGGCCAGGGGATTTAACTGTGCCGATGTAGGCTGGGCTGTGCCATTCGTTGTTTAGAAGGGTGCACCACGTGCTGGTGGGGTTAGCTCGGGTTCCGAAGATGGGGGTCGGAACCCTGTACACCTCGTCCCCTTTCCTGAATAGGAAGGCACTTTGGAGATGAAAATAAATACTGATAGTATAAACCTACCGTGAAGTAGGTAGGTATTCTAAATACCTACTATCAACTTCATATTCATATTCATATTCTTTACTGTTTCATGTGGTACAGTACAAGGTGTTCATAAATAACATTTGGTTCGCAACATGAGCCCCGTTGGGGCACTACAATAGTTATGTATTTGTCAGAATAATTGAAACCTAGGTATAAACTATAAAGTTACATATAGTATAATAATTAAATAAAATAAATAAATAATGCTGGACATTATCACACAGCATCATGTAGCCCCAAAGTAAGCAGAGCTTGTGTTATGGGAAACACGTGATTGATACATTACATACATACTTTTTTTGTAAATACATACATAGTGACCCGAGACAAATATCTGCAGAACATGCAAACATTTGTGCCGCAGCGGGAATCGAACCCGCAACCTTCTAAATAATAATATAACCTGCATATTTAGTTATAATTAGTATTACATACAACTTATGACAGACTAATCTAATTTTTATATGACAGTGGTTTACTTAAATATTATAATATCACAGTTGGTTTAAGACCTTAAAAGTGAAGTACCTACCTAATACTTATTTAACACTATTCGTTAAACTTGAAAAATTCTTGCAAGTTGTTCATTTGTGCAGATATGTACTTACCTAAGAATAATGTTAGATAGGTAGGTAGGTACTTAAGTAGTTACTTTAGATTTGAGTAACCTAGGAAAGTTACTCAAATTTATAGTAACTAGGTACATCACTACCTATCTAATATTATTCCATGGAAAGTACATAACTACTACCTACCTACATAGGTAGGTACTACCTAGATAGGTAGATAAACTTAAGTCACAAATTAGAAATTACTGATTTAATTTTTTTGTTTCAGAAAGCAAATGCAACAAATGGAGGAGCATCTCAAGAAATATTCTGAACACTATCCATTAAATAGATACCAGAGCGAATAGGACCTAGTAGGACTAGGACTAATAGGACTTTAGTAAAATTTTGTATTTTACGGCAAAATGGCGGCATATCATTAATTAATAAATGTGTATGTAGTTAGACAAAATAAACTTTGTTATTTATCATCGTCTTTGGAGAGTTAGATTTAGAAAATATGTACCTACCTATAGCGACCACGAACATTCAAAAACGTAGGGTATGAACAGACCCCCAGTTGATAAGAATGAGATGGTCAAGACCACATCGCATCGGTGTGGTGTGTGTGGTGGATTGGATGGGAATGGATGGGAATCATAGACTAGACCGTAATGGCCCAAACTAGGCCCTTGACCGTACTTGGTCAAGGGAAAACTATGTTCAGAAAGTGGCCGGACCGGACATTGTCCTGCGGACAATCAGTCTGTTTCTGCAAGGAGACCCGGAAATTCTTCCAGAAGCCACTGAATAAAAAACAATGTATGAATGACCCAGCATTGCCACCTTGGCCCTTTTTGGGTTTTTACCGTAGTGAACTGTTATTTTGATGTTTTAGCCCGGAAAGAGCAATCTAGCCTTTTCGTATTGCGAGACAAAACTTCAAAAATAGACAAACAATAGACGATAGACAAACATTTATTTACCACTTGGCACACAGTACATACAACAACAGAATTAAGAAAGTAGTTAAATAGCTATAATTACTAGCTATACTAATAGTAGTTAAATAAGCAGTCGTCCTGGCATGTAGTTGTGTGCCACAAAAGGCCTCGACTCAGCATTAATGCCTTGCCACGGAGAAGTAGCTAGGCGCTGGTATTCTGCTGAAACCTTCCTACAGTCACTAGACCTTGTGAGACCAATTGGATAATAAATAATGACTAAGGAAAAATAATATAATTGTGTGTCAGATATATACCCATAGATTCACTCTGTAATAAAGTACTTCGAGGATTCGCACCACGCCTATCATAGTTATTAAACAATGCGCGCCCTATTTATAGATTTAGCCACTCACATTTATAATCTCTATAATATAGTAGCATTATTATAAGTACACTCGCGGTCTGAAAATGTTTACCACCTTAAGGTTGGTAATTGCATGCACAAATCTATGCCACTAGGTAAATGATATTATGTGATTTGATTAGGCATAGAGCATAGAAGAAGCAATAGAGATTCACCCAAGCGATATCGAACTTGTTACAAAAAATTAAAAAAGGGAGAAATAATCAAGTAGAAATTGTAAATAATTGTATTTTTTTTTAAAAGAAACTATAACATTGTTTTAATAACTAGTATAGCCTCCATCAGCAGCTATGACGGCACGTAGTCTATCTCGCATAGACGCGACAAGGCGCGCGCATAAATCAGTCCCCCTGATGTCATCCCAAACCCGTGCACAATGTGATCTAAGAGCTTCAGGGTTTCTTTCGTTCTGACAGTCCCAGCGTTGAACCATAATGCCCCACAGATTTTCAATCGGGTTCATATCTGCTGACCGAGCAGGCCATTGAATGAGACAAATTTCACGGTGCAAGTTGAACTATGCCATAGTAGCCCGGGTCGTGTGTATCGGTGCATTATCCTGAACGTAATCAATTTGTGGGAATTCTGCTTCAGGATACACAACGCGCATAGTAGGCAGCATCAATTCTTCCAAAAGCGACACTTAATTATTCGCAGTAGCTCTACTTTCTAACGACGTGAGTTCTCCGACGTCGTCGTGGCTCATCCACCCCCATAAGTTGACTATTATGCGACCAGATTCATTTTGAGGCACGATATGTGGTTCATCACACCGAGTTCGGTTATAACGCCATAAACTCAATCTTCTGATTTTACTGGATTTAAAAGTTTTTTCGTCGGTAAATATAACATTCGACCAATCAAAATCAAGATATTCTCTCGCAAAATTCAGTCGGGCAATTTTGTGGTGAGGTTTGAGTTCCACTTTAATGGTGTGTCATGATGTATGTAGTGTATTCCTAGACATATCTTCAAATCCCCACGTATTTATTGCCACCACATGTTGTTTTAATCCACAAAACACAAAGGTTAGCTGGTAGAAAATGCTTCTTAGCATTAAGTTCGCCTATTTACAATGAATTTGTTTTTGTGCAATAAAGAATATTCTACAGACATAATTAGACATAATTAGCTATATCCCAGGAAGAGAGAAAAAATGTAAATAGAATAAATAAATTTAACACAAGATGCAGTAACACGAAGAAAATATAAAACAAGATCAGGTAGAGAAGTAAAGTAACCAAAACATTTGTCAAATTATTACAAAAAACCAGAAAAACAAGATAAAAAAACGTTTATATTATTTTGAAAGATTCCGATTAACATTCAGATTTTTATCCCTTTTCAAGAAAAAATAGCTTTAACTAGGCCTTTCTAGGCTATTAAGTGCCCATTTTCAAAAACCAAGGTGGCAACACTTGAATGATCCTTGAAAACGCCAAAAAAGAAGAAGAAGAACAAAACAATGTTTTGTAGGTTGCGTTGCGTGCTGTTTCTGTTTTTTGCCGATTTAAATTAAATTTTTTGGAAGAACGCGTTGTAAAACTTAGCCAACAATGTCTCACTCCACTTATATCCGCACAGATGTAACTGCAGTCGCATTGTACCGCTATGATTTAATGATGGCAGGTATGTTCTCTCATTGGACCGTATCGTATCTTAAAAGCTTTGCTCTTCCTCTTCTTAAAGTACCTGGAAGAGATCGTCTTCAACGATAAGGCCGCCAATCGTGTTACCTCGTAATGGTTAGATTATGCTACTTTTACTTTTCCTTGTATGACTGGTGATCAATAGTGATATCAATCTATCTATCATTTTGTTCAAATTCCATCAGACATTCTGCCCATCCCCTACCCGATACTATACTGATTCGCTTCCTTATCCAATTGTCTACGTTACTAAATAGAAACGGCAATATTTTTTCCGAAACACCACGAGCGACCCAAATGATACTTTTATAAAAATAATGTTTTCAGGAATCGGAAGTTACATGTTTGTCTATTCAGGAGCAAAGGTATTGCAGCGATTACGTTGCCTGAACGGCCAGAAGATCTATGGTTTCAAGCAACAGCATGGTTCTGGATCCCTTTACATTGTGTTTGGAGGGAAACAGTTCACTGTAGTAAGTGGTCCGGGTGAGATTAATGATGAGTTCACCCTGGTGTTTGAGCCTGTGGTGTGCGAGGACTGGCTGCACTCGGCCGCGTGGGACTACATTGAACCTTACTCAGTGTATTTTTTAACTGCGCATAATGTTGTTCTGGTAATTATTTCTCTAAACATATCCTACATTATCAACTCCGCTCGCCGCTATTGTATTATCTATTTAGCTATAACATGCATAGCGAATGAAAATAATGAGATAGAGGATAAGAGGAAACAAGAACGGAAGGGGAACCGAATGAGCCCGATGTAGCCCAATGCAAGTCAACGGAAATGTTATCCGTTCCCCGCTCAGGATGCAAGTCTACGGAAATGTTATCTGTTCCCAGTGCAGACCTCATTGAGAGTTAAAATATTTCTTCTCTCTCTCCCTCACGCCAAAACTACCGATCCGATTGAGCTGTTACAACATATTATATGCTATGTTTGATACTACCCGATACGTAAGATAGGCAAGCGAAGCTAGCTTGAATGAATCCCATTGGTTACTTTTATCGGAAATATCCACTGTAATTTCATTTTGTACAAAAACCATAAAAATAATCTACATATACTTAACATATTATAAGCTAAGAGGGCACTCACTTAAGCTGCAGAACCAGCCAGGTACAAGCAACCCAAGGAAACACACTTTGCCCAACCGTATTGTACACGACTGGAATAAGCTTCCAGAAACTGTAGTTAGTGCTCCATCAGTGAACTCCTTTAAAAATAGACTGGACAAATACTTAAAGTGCACTGAAAAATAACCCCGATATACACGTATCAGCTTTAAAGCTGCCTGTGTATTAAAATAATAATAATAATAATAATATTCCATCTTAGATATAGTTGAAATAACTGTATATAAAAATTGTGGAAACTTTGTTGGATTATGATCAGCCTAATAATTTGCGATGGACAAATTGCCAATACAAATTTAATACCAAAATGATTTATAATTCAAGCATATTCCACTATATTGTTGTATTATTTGTATTTCAATAGTATTTATCTAGGTTCCTGGATAGTTTATTTTTACAAAATACTTACCTAAAATGAAATAAAAACCATTAGCATTTTGCACATTTTAATGCCAAAATTGACCACTTTTTTTCTTAATTATTTCAATAAAAACAACAATATTTTACGTGTACTTTCGTAAGGAACATAGCTTATATTATCTTGTTACTGAATAACAGTACTATGTAAAGAATACAAAAAGATTTCAGTCATCATTTTTGGTATTACGGAACACAACCAAATTCATATAAAATGTTGAATGGTTAACGCGCACGCACGGCGAAATCATCAATCAGCTAAAGAGATACCGATATCTGGGACCGATTTTTGCACGCGCCTCGAATCAAAGTTGCGAGCAAGGGTCGCCCGATTCTTAAGTCTTTAAGTTTTATAATTATAATAATTCTGTTTGTTTATAATAATAATTATTATTATTTGTTAATATACAGGCAGCTGAAAGCTGATACGTGTATCAGGGTTATATTTCAATGCACTTTAAATATTTGTCCAGAAATTGTTGATTGTTGTTATTTTTAATATTTGTTTAAATATTTTCTCAAATAAATAAATAAAATCAAATAAATTTTGCAGAAATACAACATCGTGAGGCAAGAATTAGTGTCGCGGCACATCAGCAAAGACAACTCCATCCTATACAGTGGTCTACTGCTGGCTCTGAAGACGGACATGCTGCTGATGGCCGGCACGGTCTACTCGGAGGTGATCCTACAGGTTTGCGGCGAGGACCAGCCTCTGCACCGTTTGAAAGGACACAAGGTAATAAATTTGCTGGTAATCTTATTACTACAACAACAACACTAGCCTTTTCAGTCCACTGCTGGACATAGGCCTCCTCTGTAGGAAGGGGATATGCCCCCACGCTAGGCATGCGGATTGGGCATCGCAGCGCACAGATTCTCGCACCGCCAATGCTGCTAACTGTCGGCGACCCGGGGTTTTACGAGTATTGCGAGTATTGCGCTACGCCGCAATCAGCCGGCTGCCAGAGCCCTGTTTGTTATAGTTAGCAGGGTGCACCATGAGCAGATGAGGTTGGCTTGGGTTCCTTGGGCGTTTGAACCTTTTACACCCCTATTTATCTATTATACTTGAATTCTATTAATACCATTTGTAAACTAAAAAACACAAGATTGAACTAATAACTTACATAATTTTCAGGGAGTAATCTTTTCCATATCATGCCATCCCACAAAAGACATTATAGTCACCACATCTGATGATAGATCTGTGAGAATTTGGGGGCCAAAATTTGCACCGCAGGTTTCATGGCAAACCACAGCTTACTGGAGAAATGAGATTGTTTGCAAACACGAACTATACGGCCACAATGCCAGGGTCATGAGGAGCAGTATCACGGATCTGCAAATCATCTCCGTAGGTGAGGACTCCCGTATATGCTTCTGGACACACAACGGTGTTCTGATAAAGAAAGTGAAAAGACATCAGAACGCTGGTATTTGGTCTATCGCTACATATGGCTGTGTGATGATGACGGGCGGAGGGGATGGCGCGGTCACCATGCAGTACTTGTCCTCGCCCTCCGATGAATGTCAGAAGACTGACACCCTCAATCTTGAAGCGGGAAAACCGAGGCAAGTTGCTTTCACCGCTACAGGGAACTTGTTCATCTTATATGAAAGTAATAAGTTGATTTATTACAATACAGAAGATAGCATGATCATCTCCGTACGGAAATTAGTGCATAAAGATGAAACTTTAGTTCATGCATTGAGTATGTCGCCTAGCAAAAAGAAGTGTGCACTGGCAGGATGGAATAATATCATACAAATCATAGTTGAAACTGATTATTTAACCATTCGTTTAGAATCAATTGAAGTAGATGTTAAGGGCCTAAGGTCAGTGCACTGGGCTGATGACTCTTTCTTAGTTGCTAGCACTGAAGGTGGCCTTATCACACTACTAAAGATCAGCGAGACTGCAAAATCAGCTATAGTTTGTGCGGTGTACGAGTTACCTTATTGCAAAGAAAGATGGCTGACATGTGCTGCAACCAATCAGGACGCGACGCTGTTGATAGTAGGGGACAGATGTGGAGGTGTACATCTGTATAAAGAGGCCCGACTTCCTATCAAGTCGTTTAGCAAACTGCACGGGAGGTACGGACCCACATCGATAATGCTGTCAAACAATGAAGTGACCACCACCGGAAGAGATAAGACAATCAAATATTACAAAATATCCGGAGATGAAATGACGCATACTGGTACCAAGGAGCTGGACTTTCACTGGGTAGAAAGAATTTTGGATGTAAAAAACCAAGTTGTTTGCGGTTTCAAGGAGAAAATGTTTGTGGTGTACAGGGTGGCGACACATGACAAGATGTTAGAGATACCGTGCGGAGGCGCGCATCGCTCCTACGACGTCCTGTACTACCATGAACCGAATGATGAAATCATTATTACAACTATTTTGAAATTGCTTTATTTAAAAAATTCAACCATTCACATTGAAACTGTCACATTAAGTAAAACAGCGGCGATCTGCATCGCAATGGGATCGCACTCTAAAGAAATCAACTGCTTGAAGACGCATCAAGTCGGAGGAAAGACCATGTTCTTCTCAGGCGGAGAAGATACCACTGTGAGAGTTTCAGTTCTAGAGAATGAATCATACTTTGAAGATTTAGTTATTTCCAAAAACCTTTCTAGCGTAAGGACTTTGAAAATGTACGCCAAAAACCGCGATGAGATACTTCTAATTTCTGCGGGCGGTCGAGCGCAGCTCTGCATAAAGCTGTTCAAAATTCATATCCAAAATATAGTTCAAGTGGACACTCGCGATTTAATAGACTACATGCTGAGAGGGACCGACAAAATAAGGAAAGGAGAGAAACATTGGAAGGACGTCGTCGCTGCCGTGGACGTCGACCCGGAGACTAGAATAATGGACGTTGATTACGTGAAAAATAACGACAAATACACTATATTCGCCGGTTGCTCCGACGCACTGCTCAGAGTGTTCGTATTCAAGGCCGATAAAGGAACGTTTAAAATGATAAATGAATCGAAGTATCCCAGATTCTGCATATTGAAGACTGTTTGCGTAAAATATCTGATGCAAGATGTGTTGATTACTTGCTCCACTAGAGGCGAAGTGGCGTTTTGGGACGTTACGAATGTGACCAAAGATTTAAAACCATTTTACGAGATGAGAACGAATAAATCTGGAATCAACAGTGTTGTTACTAGAATACTGGATCATAGAATACTGATAGCTACAGGAGGTGATGATAATGCGATTCATTTGAACGTCCTGCATGCACCTGACCGGCAAAACTTGAGCTCAATGCAAGTGCAGTACTCGCTAGTGTTAGATAAGTACCACAGCTCAGCAGTAACTGGTCTGTGCTTGGTTGACGACTACATTCTGTCGACGTCTATAGACCAGAGGATTACACTGTACGATTGGAAGGTCACCGATAAAATTGAATGCAACTTTATAAGCCAGACAATTAGCGACATCGCAGATATTAAAGGCATTGATTTGATTACTCAGCACAGGTGTGTTAATAGGTTTTTTATTTTTGTTTTGACGAGTTGTGGAGCTTTGAGGGGGTGCTTTAACTTTGACAAAGTTATGGGGTCTTAGAGTTAAAATTATCTGCAACATCGGCCTACGAGAAAAAAGAAAGTATTCGAACCAGTTCCCTCTGTTAAATTATCATGCTAAATCTATGCATCTAAGGCCCATGTGTACAGACATAAATCGGATTGTTGATGGTAAAAATCATTTAAGATAAGCTCGTCCCGATATAGATAGGAAGGTCGCGGGTTCAAATCCCGCCTGTGTCAAAATTTTTGGGATATCAGATAGCTTCCGTCAAACAGAACCAGCTAAACAACCAAACTGCCCGTTAGTTAGTTGGTACGAATGTAATTCGAAACATCCTGTATTTTGTGATTGACAATCAATATTCTTTCAGCTCGTCAATATCAGTGTGCGTTTACGGAAAGGGGCTGGAAGTGTTCAAAATACCAACTATTCGAACCTGATACGAAACTAATATAGCTGTTATACACGTAACATGGACGAAGATCTCGGAATATAATTTGGTAAGTTTATTTTTAGAATAGAATAGAACGCATTTATTTGACCACAACACAATTACATAACGAACTCACAAATAGAATAATAAAGAAAATAGGCACAAAATACCTTAACACAAGCGTGAAATTAATAAATGCCCACCAAGTGGTAGCGAGGCCGCTCTGGGGGTCTACTACAATTCACCGAAGTACGAAATTACGTGTTTCGTTTCTGATTATGGGTACCAATCGAATGGTACCCATAATCAAACGAAAACTGAAATTTCGGCACGAAGTTTGTAATGTAACAGTCCGAACTATGCGCATCCTACTCTATTTCACAAAACATACGACTGCAATACTGGAATTGACAGCATGAAATACGACCGATCGCACGAAACGAAACACGAAATTTCGTACTGCGATGAATTGTAGCAGACCCCCTGTACCGGAAGCAGCCAAACAGGCATAGCTTTTTGCTGTTTGCTGACAAAAGCAGGCAGGTTATAAATACCAACCTGCCCTGTGAAAAACCGCAGATTTTCAGACTCGTAGGTAATAATAGGGAAGTAAAGTAAAAGATGCTGCTTTGGAGAGAGGCAGATAGGAGCTGCATGTTGCCGACAAAAGCACAGGCCACAGCTGACACACAGCTCAACACGTGAAATAAACTGTTTTTAAGTTTTATTTTTCGGGGATGAACTTCCTCAAAAATAATATTAAATTTAATTTTCAATCTTTGCAATAATGTTAGGTTCAGAAAATAAATTAATTTTGTTTAGTATTATGACTGTTGAATAAGAATAAAATATGTGCAAAATGAAATAATGAAAAAAACGTTAATTTCATAGGTAAGGACCTAATATAAATATTACACATACACCGCCGAAGGCCTTCGGGTGGCCTAAAAACTCCAACACCAGAGTTGGCCACTAGTACATACGAAGACGAAAAACCAGACAGCACTCAATGGTGGAATGGAAAAATTATTTTGTCTTCTAAAACAAGTGAATTAGGTGTTAAATCATTACCGGCCGACTATAAGTAAATGCTTGTTCGGATTAGTCCATCGTAACAAGAATTGTAAATGAATCATGAAAAAAACGTGATCTATGATGCAATGCTTTGTGATAGGTAACGGTTACCACTTAACATCAGGTGGGCCATGTGCCCTGCCCAGCATAAAAAAATATTTTACGATATACGGGATTTAAAAAACATCATTTATTTAAAAGCTGCGGCCTGTGCTTTTGTCGGCGCAACATGCAGCTCCTATCTGCCTCTCTCCAAAGCAGCATCTTTTACTTTCCACATCCATCCACATCCACATCAGCCTTTTTCAGTCCACTGCTGGACATAGGCCTCCCCTAATAAAGGGGGATATACTCATAATCCCCACGCTGGGAATGCGGGTTGGGGATCGCAGGGCACAGCTTCTCGCACCACCGACGCTGCTTACTTACTTACTTGCATCTTTTACTTTACTTCCCTATTATTACCTACGAGTGTGAAAATCTGCGGTTTTTCACAGGGCAGGTTGGTAGTTATAACCTGCCTGCTTTTGTCAGCAAACAGCAAAAAGCTATGCCTGTTTGGCTGCTTCCGGTACAGGGGGTCTGCTACAATTCATCGCAGTACGAAATTTCGTGTTTCGTTTCGTGCGATCGGTCGTATTTCATGCTGTCAATTCCAGTATTGCGGTCGTATGTTTTGTGAAATAGAGTAGGATGCGCATAGTTCGGACTGTTACATTACAAACTTCGTGCCGAAATTACGTGTTTCGTTTCTGATTATGGGTACCAATCTTAACATGCCTTCCGAAGCACGTCAGAACTCAGATCTAAATGCCATTAAACGGTCACCCATCCAAGTAGTGACCGAGCCAAGTGTTGCTTAACCAAGATAATCGGTTTAGAACTCCGAAGTAAGCCACGCCAAGAGCCATACGCGGTCGCGAGCCGTCTGGTTAGAATGACAGGAAAGAATTTAAAGTTTCATCATATTTTTTACATAACAGGTATTTTGATAATCAGTTTATTATCACTAATCGTAAATCTATTCGGTTATTTAAATACATTGTCAGATAGCAACACATTATCTTTAGCTCCTCTACTTAGACGCAAGACGTCGCGTCGATTACATATAATTATGTACTGAGACCACTTATCAAAGTGGAGGTGTTGAATGAAAGGGTATTTCCTTTCATCATCAACATCATCATTGGCCTATAGCAGTCCACTGCTGGACATAAGCCTCCCCTAATGAGCGTCATTGCGCCCTGTTCTGAGCTCGACACAGCCAGCTTCTACCAGCTATGAAATTACGTAAATTTGTACTTTTTAGGTTTTCGACTCATATTGTATTGCTACACAAATCCTCATCATCATCATTAGCAGTCCACTTCTACACAAAATCTAAATACATAGTTGGATAAAATCTTCGAGAAAATTTTAATCACGGTGGCTCAACCTAGGTTGGTTCAGAATAGCGCAGCATCGATGCAAGTGGAATAATCAAAACAAGGCTTATGAACAGCAGTAACGGTTGAAATGATGATGATGATGGCCCAACCTAGGATTTTTATTTATTAAATCACCACACTGAAACCCCATCTGGTTTTTTACACAGTGTTTGTAAAATAACCAAACCAGTTATCCAAGTCTGTGAAACTACAAACCAAACTAATTAGCAACGTATTTGTTTTGTACTTGAAAGCATAGATAAGGTAAAAGGTTTCATGTCGCTGTTGTGTTAAAAATATCATATTTTTTAGGCATTTTGACGACCTCTGTGGCGCAGTGGGCGAAGGTCCGCCTGAGACGCAGAAGGTTGCGGGTTCGATTCCCGCCGCGAGACAAATGTTTGTACTTTCTGCAAATATTTGTTTCGGGTCTGGGTGTTTTCCATGTTTAATAAGTATGTATTTACAAAAGAAAAGTTTAAAAGCAGTAATATCAGTCATGTGGTTTTCATAATACAAGCCTTGCTTAGTTTGGGGCTACATGATGCTGTGTGATTGTTCAGCATTATTCATTTATTTGTTATTTATTCTTGCCTTGAACAGAGGCAGGATATTATTTTTTAAATGTCTCTTTGCTGTACTATGGGTATCATTTCTCACTTTTGTACTATTGACATTACATTCTGTGTGAAGCCAGAATGGAGAGAAGCCTCACCGATGCATCCTCGACAATTTCGTTAGCAGAATAATTCGTTTGTTGTATGAAGGCCATCATATTGCATGATGGTGACCTTGGTTATTCGCAAATAATAGACACGAAGCGTCATTTCTACAAATCGTAGTCTGTCGCGCATTTTTGAAGAAAATCCGGCAGCTCACAGTTATTTATCCCCCTGAATAACAGCGAAATTGTTAGCTTGCCAAAAATAAAGTGACATACCAGTGGCCGCCGCTGGCGCCATCTTGTTTTCACTCAAGATAGACGTATTTTTATTTTCATTGTAACGAGATCGGGAACCCAAAAAAGTCCTCTCACGTCCCATTCAAAGTGCTCCTAGGTTCAATAAAGAGTATTTGAGTTTTATTTTATCACGGTTTGCAAGTAACATAATTGAGATACACCAGCTGAGGATCCGATTAGATTAGATACAACAACTCGACTATAAAATAATGATGTAGTACACATAATGTTATTATCATTTGCTAGTCAGTGCCGAATCTGAGGATTGTTGGGACTCTCTTTAAAAAGTTTATCGAATGTAAGTTGCTAAGGACGATATTCGCGTATCTTAAAATTAGTCAGATCAAACTAAGTGAATTTCTAATCTTCTAAGTGAGTGTTGGATGTATTTAGTGTTAAAATTGGGCAGTGAACTTCAGTTTAAGTTTTAATGTACGAATAAATTTAGTTTATTAGGCCAGGTGGAGTGGCGATTTGCGAAAGGCTGCTGGTAGAAGCTGGATACGTCGAGCTGAGGACAGGGCGCAATGGTGCTCATTAGGGGAGGTATATGCCCAGTAGTGGACTACTATAGGGCACAGGCTGATGATGATGAAGTTACCAAATTATCTCGTCTAAAGAGACAGATTTCATAATCTAGGATGTTCAGAAATAGGTACAACTCACAAAAGACGTGCACGCACATCGGTTTGACTATAATATACTTAGTAAAAATATAGTTTAAGTACAGTTTGCAAACGTTCAATATTTTAGTTATTTTGTAGTTAATTATTTATTGTTATTAGTTATTTATGTAATTATAAGTAAGTACTCTTTTACTGTGAATCTGAACTAAAATTATTTGTTTAAGTAACACTTTTTCCTTACTTTAGATTTAAGCTCGATGTACCTACTTAAGTCATTTTATATTTTTTGGTTCTTTTGACTGTCATTTAATAATAGTGTTTATAAAAAGTAAATCGTTTATTGGCTGTAAGATGGGCTATATAAGATTTGTTTGTTATATTTAAGGGCTGTGGATTTTGTTTGAATAAATAAATAAATGATAAGTTTAAAGACAGTATCGTACATCATACTAAGTCCCCCGTATTTAAATATGCACGAATAAGATTAAGGAATGAGGAAAACCTGTTCACCGAAAGTATCATGAAATCAAGGCTTTTCCATATATTATTACGAAACGGTAAATACGTACACATTTAGATGGAACCTACCTACGTAGTTAATGATTACATTGCTATTTCCTTATAATAGGCATTCTGACCTTTGCGTCTCGCTTTTGGTAGTCAGTGTCGGCTTGTGAGACAAGCATCACATACGAGTACATAGTTAAAACATAAGTTGGTGATTTTTCCTTGTAAAATGTGTTTTTGGATCCTATTTCAATATTTGCCTTTTGGACTAAGGGCTTTTCAAAGAAAGGTTATTTTTGACAACTAATTGTATGATCGAATGTGATGGTGTGAAATAGTGTAAATAGGTGAGAAGCGCCGGTTAAGATGCTGGTTTGGTTCTTGCAGTGTATCAAAATGCAAAATATTACTTAAAAGTACGGTGATGGATATATTCCATCCGGTATTACGTGAATGCAGGCGCTTTGAATGCTGAAAACATAACTGAACTGCAGGCGTAGGTAATTTCCGAGGCCCGCAGTTAACGGGTTAAAAGAAGAGTGGTTTTCTCTTGATCAGAAATCAACAACGTTTTTACAAACATTGTTGGTTTTCAAAACTATGAACATTATGAACTACAGGTATTGACAATGTATTTTCTGTTAGCCAACTAAGTTCAGGCTGGGCGTATCCGACTAATGGTTATTTCACGGTTAGGTCACAGGTCACAGTACAACATCCCACATGACTGTTGTAAAACTTACCACTTGACGCTATATGAATCTTCTGGTGGTTTCCTTCACGTTGCATTTCTATCATCAGCTTATAGCCGTCCTCTGCTGGACATAGATCTCCTCTAATAAGAGCCATTGCGCCTTGTCCTGAGCTTGAGGCATCCGGCTTCTACCAGCAGCCTTTTGCAAATCGTCACTCCACCTGGCCGGAGGGCGTCCTATACTACGTTTTCTGAGCCCCCGTTTCTTACCCCAACGGTTGCAGATATGGCCAGCCCACTGCCACTTCGGCTAGCTAATTCTCTGAGCTATTCTATGTCGGATAGTCTCGTTGCGGATTTTATTCTTTAAAGTAACTCAGAGCATTTTATAGTTTGATTTAACGTTTCCCCAGATGGCGCCAGTAGTAGAGACAGTAACGGGGTCCGTGTGGCTCGGCGAGGGTCCGCACTGGGACTCTGCGGAACAGGCACTTTACTTCGTCAGTATCTTCGATAAGAGCATACATAAGTATGATCCCGCTACTGGGACTACTACCAGCTCCAAACTGGGTGAGTACACGGCAGGTAGATGGCGTTGATATTATCACATCGCTGTAACCAAGACGCCACGTTTGAAAACAGGACACTTTTGTTGTGGTACTTATCGGCTCAATTGTTCGTTAAATGGGACTTGCAGTTCTTCATACCAACTTATGTATTCTAATTATGTAACTGGGTTATTGATAGCTGGGTTTGTTGCGTATAGGAAATCGAATCAGCACGCATGCGGTTACGTACAAGTACACTATCATATTTCCTTTCTAGTATAGATAGATTTCACCCCTAGAGTATCTAATGGCACTCTAGTCCCACACGCAAACGTTCCGTCGGCTTTGAATTTTGAATCTTATTTCAATGAGTTAAAATACATCAATGAATGAATAATATAATAACAATGATTAATTAATTACGTGCCATGACTTTAGCAGGTCGAAGGGTTAAGATCACATATTTTATTTGTCATCATAGAGCCATTGATAGTCTAAATTTCACTATGTGATCATATTCATTCGAAATTGAATACGACCTGCTGGCTTCTACGCTGTTATTCTACCGCTATTGCCGTGATATGTTGATAATTCAGATCAAAAAGAACCAAATCATTTCACTGCTTGATTTAGAGAACTATTAGTTTTGTTTGTTGACTTAAAATTATTATTCACAGAACAGATTAGGTATACTGATCGCATGCAAATCAATCGCATCAATGGGGATCATACTCAGAATAAGGAAAAGAACTAGAAGAAATCTTAATTTTCCCGATATATAACTGATCTCTACTTTCTTATGTCTAATATGATCAGCTTGAAATGGATGCATACACATCTCGATGCGACTTCAAAAGAGTTAAAATTGTAAATCGTACCAGGGCTAATCTAATCTAGTGCTATGCAGTTTCGTTATAATGCCCTGATACGAAGTCGCAGCAATCGATTGAGATAAAGTATGCATCCATTTCTAGCTAATATATGGACATAAGAAAGCAAAAAAATTAAAGGGAAAGGAGAATGCCGAGAACCCGTACCAATTGCGTCAAAGCCGAACGTATCCCATAAAATTTATTATATTTTATAAATAACATTAACATTTTCTTTAGTTTTACACACCGACGGGATTAATACTCAAGTAAAAAAGTATTTTGTTGATTTGGTTTCCGCCGCACGCCGCCATTAGACTACAGCAACCAATGATATATACGTTACTATGGCAACAAACATTGATGAAGTGTTACTATGGCAATAACCCTCATTTTTAATTATTTTGACAGTAGAATCGACTAAAAACTTATTGGAGTTTTTTTTTGACGCACTCACTTTAGTCTTGGTACCGAGCGCCATACATCAGACGGCATTCTCGTTTAAGGTTTCTTCTAGTTCTTTTCGTTATTCTGAGGGATCATAGACAAAATGAGTCATTCATTACGCTGCCATACATTGTCAAACTTCTATGAAACATAGTAAATTATATATGACAGTGTACTTCTCCGTTTCGTCGCCCAGATAGTTTTACAAATACAAATTCATTTATTCACATAAATAGAGTAATTACATTGGTATGTACATGATGTTATTATTTTCTAATCATCCATCTATTTAGCCATTTTAATGGCATGTGAATGTCGTCTAATCATTTCTAGTTTTTTATTAAACCACTCATCCAGCGTATAAATTTTTTTTCTAATAACCACATTTTTTTTAAAACATAGAAGTAGGAAGTTCCTTTAGAAAATTGGGCAACTTATTAAATATTTTAACACACATCGCATAACAGTTTTTTTATAGCAGAGTAGTTCGAGGTATAAAATCTAAAACAAGTCTTTCACCATTTCTAGCATACAAGATACAAGATATTTATTTGCATAAATAAGTGTAGGTTACATTAGGTCTTAGGACTAGTTTTAAAGTACATGACTTATTTACCCTTTTCAGGCATCGCAAATTAGGTTGGGTAGAGGGCGCTTAAAGCAAAGGGGGACAAAGCAAAAAATACTTTGAACTATTAACAAAGTTTACATAATATGAATACATTTAAATTGTAAATTTTTGAGAACATACTCAAAAAGTTAAGCATGGACATAAAATATTTAATTTAATTTCAGATGGCATGCCCACCTTCATAATCCCGGTGGAAGGCAAGAAGGATCACTTCGTGGTGGGTCTGGACAACCGCGTGGTGGAGGTGCAGTGGGGCGGGGAGCAGGACTCGGCCGAGCTCGTCCGGACGGTCGCTGAAGTGGACGGCGACAAGGCCGGCCTGACCCGCTTCAACGATGCCAAGGCCGACCCCCGGGGCCGGCTGTTTGCTGGTAACTTTTAATACTTTTTTCCTTTGGACAGCTAAGGTTTCTTGCTCTTCCGGCATCAGTGTTTCCCGATCGCTACCTACTATAGAATGGAATGCCGAAGAACCACATGTCCAGCGTAGGGTTATGGGTATGTCCTCCTTCTTATTTGGGATATATTTCAACGGTGTGTCCTTCTTCTAGATTCTTTAAGGCCGTATATTTATGAAATAATAATAAATATTCGGGACATCTAAAACACAAGCTTCAATCATCAATCCACAGCTCGAAATAGGGCCTCCCCTAACGGCTATATTTCCCCGGGACACCATGGCAGCTCAACCAGTCGCCGCTACCAACAAAATGTATGGTGAGTAACTCTATAGAGCTGTATACATTTTGTTGGTAGCGGCGACTGGTTGAGGTACCATGGTGATTGAAGCTTGTGTTTTAGATGTCCCGAATAGTTATTATTATTTAATAAATATACGGCCTGGAGCCTTGAAGAATGGACACACACCGAGATTAATATTTTTAATATTTTCCGTTAAAATTCGGATGGATATTATGATAAACTGATATATCTCGATTTTACTATACTTTATATAAAAACATATGTTGATATACTGTGTAAGCTGTAACCAAGTTACAAGGGCCTGAGTTTGATATTGATCAATCCCGAGTTGGTTCCGGTAAAGGTATATTACGCTTCACTTGGCATTGATCGCTCCGCGATCCCAGATTTAATAATAACAATGTCAAAATAATAACTTCCATCAAATATTCATTAATTGTGTAGTGTGTTTTGTTCTTATTTGCTTGGGGAGATACTATTTAAACGTCCTCAAAGTAACTCAAGGAAGAAAAATGTTTTTCAACCTACCACAGCCCGAACAAATTATGGGGCTAATGTTTTTATTCGCAGATCTTGCAATAATTATAATTTGAATTTATCCAACATTGACATTTTCTCTCTCTCCCTCAATAATTTCAAAAGTAGTATTCCGTCATGGTTTTTTTTCATTGTTTTTACTATTTTAATTTTGTTTGTCTTCAGTACTTGTTACATTGTACATGTGTAGCTTGTTTTTGTTTGAAGAAAATATATGTATTTTTGATAGTTGGTCCACTTTCTTCAATGTGTGTTATATAAGTGTGTTTTTTTGTATTAAATAAATAATAATGCTGGACGTAATCACACAGCATCATGAAGCCCCAAACTAAGCAGAGCTTGTATTATGGGAACCACAGGATTGATATATTACATATTTTTTTGTA
Source organism: Horisme vitalbata (assembly GCA_951804965.1). Lineage (NCBI taxonomy): Eukaryota > Metazoa > Arthropoda > Insecta > Lepidoptera > Geometridae > Horisme > Horisme vitalbata. The sequence continues at coordinate 18,458,205 of OX638101.1, read as the reverse complement.
AATACATACATATCATACATAGAAAACACCCAGACCCGAGACAAATATCTGCAGAACATGCAAACATTTGTCCCGCGGCAGGAATCGAACCCGCAACCTTCGCCCACTACGCCACACAGGCCGTCAATGACGTAACGATTATGTGTTAACATAAAATATAAGTTCCATTATTCTGTTCGTTTCCCAAATAAAAGAAAATAAATAAAAATAAGTATACTATTTAGAATTTTCTTAAATAGGATTTCGAATTAAATAAACAAAGTATTGATCTCTTATCTTCATCGTCTTTCGCGCTATTCTCCATGAGACGACGTGTGGGGTTTACCACAAACGTCAGTGTTCATGATAAGCTGATGAATTAATCTATTACATGTATTGATATCGATTGTGCACTTACAGTATCTTATCATTTTATCATGACAGTGGTGCTTTGCTTTGAGTTATATAATTTCTGGTGGCTATTGAGAATCATACTTTCTACTAATATTATAAATGCGAAGTTTGTGTGTATTGATGTACGGATGGATGGATTTGATACTCTTTCACGCAAAAACTACTGGACGGATTTGGATGAAACTTGGAATTTATGACCTGGATTAACACATAGGCTTCTTTTTATCCGGGTAGGTACCACGCGAGGTGCGAAGCTGCCGGAAGCTGGTAACATAAATAAATATGAAAAGTAACAATGCAGAAGTAGGGCAGAAGCTCCTTTCTCGATGATTTTCATTGATACAAAAATACGAGAAGCAAGACAAATCCTGAATGCGTTCTTAAATGTTGAATTTATAGCTACCTACTAGCTGAGGATACAACGCACTGTCATTCTTTAGGGGATGTCTTGCTTTAACATGATAATTATGAATGTTTTTTTGTGTGTTACACTTTAAAAATATCTATAACTTTATATTTCGTGCCACCTAAAATTGATCTCTACATATCTAAAGTGGCAATTCCTATGACAAATTTTCAATTATGATTTTTCCGCTGGGTTCATAATGCAAATTAAAATAAATATAAAATTAAATGTTTTGAGCCGTTTTGGATGCGGACGAGACTGGTGCACGGCTATTTAGTTTCATAATTTACGGCCACACCAGCTTAATGCCAGCCTTTCACAGTCCACTGCTGGACATACACTTCCCCTAATAAAGGGGGATATGCCCATAATTCCCACGGTGGGGATAATATGCATAGATTGATAAAATTATGTTTATCAAATATGATAAAAAAATTGTAGTTTACATGTAAAATAGGGTACATTAGTCACATTCAAGCACACCAACGAAGCTTCTCCGTGTAGCAGATTCAATCGCCGTGGCCGAAATCGATCGGGATGAATAAATAATTCAATTAAGTATCGTTGCTACTGCTCCACTTGCATTAACGTTGATGTTAATGTCCTACTACGCGTTAATTAAGGCAATAGAAATACGCGTTGGCATATTTAGGTTGCATCGACGTTAAGCTTTAATAGGCTAGATGACTGAAAAATTCTAATTAGTCCGTCATTTACATTATCAAAAAATATTGGACACGTATTTTTTCTTTGGTCAATTAAACTAAAAATGACGAAGATATAGTGCGTTGAAGTTCCGCGTGACGTCACGGGTAAGTACACTTTTTACATACAAGTGACGTCACGAGCCCCTACTCCCGAATTTTGACGCTCTAAAACTTTGTCGATTTCCATTGATTTTAAAAATAAAAAAATACGTGTCCAATATTTTTTGATACCCAATTGACGGACTAGATTATTAAAATTATTATTTTTCTACCCAGGCATCATCCCTACTCCTAGTGAAATAACGCGTTCACACAGCAAAGTATATTGATAGACACATTCTTAGAAATACTTTATATTATAAAACTAGGTCAACTAGGTGTTAAGTTACTTATTAATCTATCATAAGGCTAGATTGTAATATATTTAGTGTACATTTCTTATAACAATATGCACTGGATAAAAAAGAAAAAAAAACATAGCGAAGGATAATACATAGCACAAGGTCGATGATTCGAACAGCTGCAGACGGCGCTAAAGTAGCCAACATCGCTTAGTGCGCTAAACTACGCGCTAAATCACTTTGATGTGTCCAAAAATCCGACACCTGAGCTATCGTTTGACGTTTAACGTCATTAGTAATCCTTGATTAGCGCGCTAATTTACGCGTCAAGACACAGGTGGAGCAGTAGCATTAAATAAAGCTTGTCGCTTCATAGAGATATTTATACCCTAGAGTGGAAAACGTGGAAAAAAGTGTCTGCACCAAAACTCTGCGCACGCTGTCAATTGCGCCGATTTTTAACACTTTTCAAGCAACCTATGGAACTAATAAATTAACTAAATTAGTGCAAATTTGGCATTTTGATGTTTTTTTTATGTCAAATACGCTTGAACTATTTTTGTCAGTTTTCACTTGAAGACTGTCACTCTATAGAGTTCTTTATAATAGGGATGATGAATGAACAATTCTAATTAGTACGTCATTTACATTATCAATAAATATTGAACACGTATTTTTTCTTTTGTAAATTAAACAAAAAATGACGAATATATAGTGCGTTGAAGTTCCGCGTGACGTCACGGCTTAGTACACTTTACCTAGCCGTGACATCACGAGCCCCCACTCCCGAACTTGGACGCTCTTTATCTCCGTCAATTTTTATTTATTTGATAAATAAAAAAATACGTGTCCAATATTTTTTGTTGATCGATCTGACGGACTAGTTAGAATTTTTTTTTTGTTACCCAGTCGTTCCCTATCCCTATTATCTCGATGTTGTCGCTGCATCGACCACAGAAAAGAGGGGACTCTTCTAACACAGGTTTTTATAAACTTGAGATCCCAACCCAAATGATTGTTTTTAAGACATAAATGATTTTGTATTTTTGTATCGTTTCAGGTACAATGGGTCATGAGTACGAGCCAGGCAAGTTCCACCCGAAGGCGGGCAGTCTGTACCGCGTGTCTCCGTCGGGGGAGGTCACCAGACTGGCGGAGGGACTGGACATCGCCAACGGACTGTGCTGGGACCTCGGCGAGAAGGCGTTCTACTTTGCGGACTCCTTCGAGTATGCCATCAGGAGATACGACTATGACGTCGAGACTGGTGATATTTGTGAGTCTCAATGAATTATTTTATTGGTTACAAGTAATATATTTTATACATCATTTTATTTTATCCCTATAGCAATGTTATGTGGCGTCATCCAATTTTTAGGCTCAGACTGAAAATCAGCGCTGTTTTTTCGCTGAGCAGGTGGGTAGTTATTACCTGGTGCCTACTTTTGTGATTAAACAGCAAAAAGCTGAGGCCCAGACTCAGCTGTTTGGCTCCATCCGATACATAGCGGACTCGCTACCACTCGGTGGGCACTTACCTACTCTTTTCGTGCCAGTTACTATAATTATGTTCTTTTGTGCCTATTTTGGTTTGAATCGTCTACTTGTGAGTTCGATATGTTATTGTGTCGTGGTCAAATAAATGTATTCTTTTCTTTCTAATGCTGGATATTATTACACAGCATTATCTAGCCCCAAACTAAGCTTGTATTATAGGAACCACATGACTGATGTACTACTTATAAACATGTTTTTTCCCGAGACAAATATTTGCAAATTATACAAGCTTCCGCCCGCGGCTTCGCTCGCATACCCCGATAAAAAGTAGCCTATATTGTAATTCAGATAATAAACTATGTATATTCCAAGTTTCTTCCAAATGAGTTCAGTAGTTTTGCGTTTTTGCGTGCGAGAAAAAAACATACATACAAACTTTTAATTACAATACTCACAAACTTTCGCATTTATAATATTATTAGTAGGATTTGTCTCGTGGTGAGAATCGAACCTCCAACCTTCTGCGCTTCAGGCGGGCAGTAAGCCTCTGCTGGGCGTCTGTCTGTCTGTCTGTCTGTCTGTCTGTCAGTGAGCTGTCATTGAACTGGCACGACTATCTCATAAACCGTAATATGTCAGTTATCCGGTCACTGTAGACTGTAGAGAGTTGACATATTTGTCAGGAAAATATAATAATTACTCTTTTCTTTAATCGACTAAAATATTTACTCTTTTCTTTAATCGATGAAACGAAACCCTTCTCTAGGTTTGTCAGGCAAATGGGATGACGGGTTTGTATAGCAATATTTTAGGGTTCGTTGCATTTTGTTAAATGAATGGTATGGTCCTAAACCTTGTCTGTTACGTAGAATGTATTCTGTAACACAATTTGAACAATTTTAGCGCAAACCCCTAATGCTAAGTAAATAGACATTAGACACAATAAGAAAGTGGACTAACTACCCGTAACACAGCTTCTTCTCGTGCAGTATCGAATGAATTTTGTTTCAAATTGTACAGTCAATGTATATTTGTACAAACTCTGAATTTCTCACGATGCTTGTCAACATGCACTATCATTTTTCATCATGGTCTCTTTTAAATCCCATACTTAATATCATAGTCATTATCATCTATCAAGGAAGTGTAGTGACATCGACCCCATATGATTATAATATTAACAACAGACCTTAATGTACATCTTCTGTTTCGCAGCCAACCCTCGGCTGGTGTTCAAGTATGCTGATCACGGCATCCCCGGCATAGTGGACGGCATGACCATAGACACTGACGGGAACCTGTGGGTCGCTAACTTCGATGGCAACCATGTAAGTGCATACACTTCCACAACTGTTTATTCATATAAAATCACTTTGTTTTTAAGATTTTTATTTATCCCAAAAATTTCGAGTCAGGCGGTATTTGAACCCGCGACCTTTCCATCAATACCGGGACGCGCTGACCAACTGCGCTACAGAGTCAACTCCTCGCCTTGTCGAAATTTTCGGGCAGTCACGACTAAGCGCCGTTTGCTCCACCTACTGGGGAAAAGTTTCAGCTTCCAAGCCTGCTCAATGACTAATAGTTTAGTACATTGACGAGAGGTGTCGCTTTGCTTATTCTATGATTTTTTGTATTTTAAGTGTTTGCCCACACTTTTTTTTTTAAGTTTAGGAATGTTATTAATATTTTAACTGTCAAAGCGTAGCTGTTTTTAATATAAAGAGCAGTTCTGCGAACTAACTAACACTACTTGGTAATAACCTGGTTTTTCATCTCAGTTTATCGACATATTTTTCAAAGAATGTCTCATTGTCCCACTAAAAGCAACTAGCTTGAAATTGCAAGCCAATAAATACAGCTACAATTTGTAAGGTGTGAATGCGATAAGTAGATCCACGCCACATACAGCTCTAATGCACTTTTATGAATAACTAAAGTTTAGAAAAGTTTAGTTTTGATTTTTAGTTGGGTTTGTTGTTGTTGTGGAGACCGAAAGTTGTTGAGTGTGTATTTAAAAATTACATGCCCCACCGGGCAAGGCCGTAGGCTTAACCTAACAGAACCCATGTAATGACTCATATGAACCAGGGTGTGCAACTTGCATTGTTTTCAACAGATCCTGAAAATAGACCCGCGATCGAGCAAGCTCCTTGAGAAGGTCAGGCTGCCCGCCCTCCAGGTGACCTCAGCTACTTTCGGGGGGCCTGCCCTGGCTGACCTCTACGTGACCTCGGCCAGGATCAACCGGGGACAGGAGCAAACTCCCCCCGCTGGGGCCACCTTCAAGATAACAGGGCTGGGAGTGAAGGGACTAGAGAATGTTAGTGTTAAGTTGGATTAAATCTAAATTATTTTTTATTAATTTATTCTCTAGCACTATTGGAGTTCTTATACTACCATGTCCTTCTCTCTCAGAAAATGAAGAGTCACAAGTGTGTGATGCTTTGGACAGTATGGTAGATAATCTTGGGTCATTATATATATTAAAGTGAATTGAATGCCACTACTTGTTGCTGTGTAAATTATGAAGAGCAGAGACCGAAGCACGAATATTTTGACGTCTTAACATACAATTTTGGCCAATGACAACGCGTTATTTAAAAACTACGCTTTTTCATTATAAGTTTCAAGAAACACAAAATATTTGTCCTTCGGTCTCAGATGCATTGGCCTATGTTTTTTCTATTTATTTACTACCACTTGCGGTAATCAAATTTTTGTTCAGCTTGATTATTTTTAAAGCAGTTTTTATGTAAATATTATATAAAACTAGATTTAAGAATAAAATGTATTTTATAACTTTTAAATGTTGAATTAGTATCTCGTGATCTTAATTTGTTTTTAAAGTAAATCTAATGAAGGCCAACATTTTTATATAACCATGAAGTGAAATCGTTTATATTAAAATCTATAATATCCTTTCAACTTGGAATTTACTTTGCGGTCTGTAATCCTCTCAATAAAAAAATTACGATTCCTTGAAATTCATTATAGAATATTATAAAGAGGAAAAAAATTGTATTTTTGTGTGTGTATGTGTGTGTATGTTTGTAATAAATAAACTCAATTCTCCATTGGAAAGCTACATTCACCCTGAGTAACATAGGCTATATTTATTGCTAGAAAAGATTAGGGATCCTTACTAAAACTTAAGTAACGTAACCCAAGGTGTAAAAATTTGCCCTAACCCGTGCGAAGTCGGGACGGGCCGCTAGTACTAAATAAATCATTACGTCAGTCTATAATATAATAGCTAAGATAAATATCAAGCAAAAATAACATCAAAACATTACAACTTAAAGTTTACATTGGGGTGTCCTTTAACGCCCAGGCCGGTGACCATGTAGGTGGAACCACACGGTGGCGCTGGCAGCTCTCCATCAAAGTTTACGCAAGCTGAGGTGACGAAGAGGATGTCATGGTTAGGTCCTCCGAATGTCACCGAGGTGACTTGTGGAATTGGAATGTGTATTTTGTCGAGGAGTTTTCCGGTGCGGGGGTCTATCTTGATGATGCAGCCGGCGGGGAAGACCGCGATATAGAGGTTTCCGTCGATGTCGATTGTGGTGCCGTCGGGTAAGCCGTCGATGTTATTCGCGGGGAGATCAAAGATGTAGGTTTTGTTCGCTGAAAATAAAGTTTATATCCTGTTAATTGCTTGCATGAAATGAGCATGTACCGAAGTTTGACTACCCCCTATCTGTGCCCCATACAGGGTGGAGCAAAATTTTACCTCATTGAGGTCGGCCACCTTTTCTTTTGTAGTTAGAAGGTTTTGTTCTGAGGAAACTATAGGTTTATTTTGAAGAAAAAAATGTAGTCAGCCCAGAAAATGACATATGTCAAAAAAATTACAAGTTGGTCTCAATCTCAATCGACTCTATTATCCAAAAAAAAACACTTTTCCCAAAGTAACGTAAGGCTGCCCTCAATGGTGTAAAATGTTGCCCTAATCTGTATACACTATATTTTATCCTCAATAGATTAGCGTTACTCAAGATATCCTTAAGGACAATCATAAAAAGGATAATCTCAGGGAAAAGACGTGAAAATGTTCTTTTTTTGTTTTTCATATGTTCATTCATCATTCACAGGAATGATATGAATGGGAACAACCAACAGTGGTTGTTCCCCCACGGCAAAAATAAAAACATCAGGTTAGTCCTGCTAATTTCTCCTCTGAGTGGGGTATTTATAAATGCCCTTTTTCTCTGTTAGCATTTAAATGATATTGATTATTATACCCCAACTATTGTTAGAATGAAAAACACCGTTACTTGGACGCTAAGCGGGGACTTTTTCAAATTTCTTTTTTTTTTCGTAATGCTTACAGATCTCCCCAGTGTCCACGTTATAGTCGTATCTCCTGATCTTCTTCTCTGGTGAGTCCGTGTAGTAAAACGCCTTCTCCTTCAAGTCCCAGGCGAGTCCATTGGAGACACCAATGTGCTCCTCTACACGCTCCGGTTTTCCCTCTTTTGAAGAGTCCAGCCGGTAGAGGGAGCCCTTTTCTGTGTATACTCCAGGTGCTTGTTCGACTCCCATTGATCCTGGGAATAAGATTCAGGATACAGTTTCATATTAATAAATATAGCAACGTTTTTTTGCGAAACAGGGGTTGGTAACAGTAGGTAGTTGTTAGATATTAGCAATATTAGTTACAGCTATGACTATGTTTAATTACTAGTTTTAAGTTTTAATCCAATTTTTTAGTCTCGCTATTCACCCTTTAAATAAACGTTTAGTCTCAATTTAATGTGTGGTACATGGAGGTGGTGAAGTGGATACTGTACTCGGAGATTTAAAAATCTTAATCGATGAATTTAAACAATTAGGACTAGAACTGAATTTGTCCAAATGTGAACTATATAGACCCGAATCCTGCTCAACAAAACATCCCAGCTCCGTCAATAAAATTAATTCACAAAGATTCGCTTCACCTCCTCGGTTCTCCTATTCTGGATGAATCCTTGCCGGGTTTCATTGAAGACAAATATCAACATTTTTGTAAGATTAAAGAGTAATTATTTGCAAACGCTCTGAACGTTTGCAAAAAATTAACACCCACGTGGTTTTCATTATTTTACGTTACTGCCTCTTTGTACCAAAATTTACATACTTTCTTCGACGTTCCCCGCTCTGGAAGTACCCAAACCTGACACAGAGGTTCGATGACATCATGCGCGACACACTCATTTCGATCTTAAATACCCCTTTAGATGACCGTGCTTGGCGCCAAGCTTGACTTGGGAGGCCTTGGTGTACGCAAAATTACAAGTGTTTCTATTCCGGCTTTTCTCTCTTCGATTCATGGTACTAAAGATTTAATTCAAAATATTTAATTCCAAATTACAGTTTTAGTAGTTTTAGTTTACTTTTCTTACCATACAAAACAGAAGAGGTAAAATGATCATACGCCTTATACGACACGACAGCTTCATTAGAAACATTATCGAGGGAAAGGTAGAAGGAAAGCGTGGACGAGGAAGACTAAGAATAAGCTACATGAATCAGATAAAAAATAAGGAATTGAAAGAGAGCAATGGATAGAGCTAAGTGGAGAGAATTGCATCACTACACCGACAAGAGCTAGGCTTAAGAGCCTCGCAATTTAAGAATTGTAATAAGTTTACTTTTGATTTTGCAAGCTTTTATGCTGATCATGGCTGCACCTAAAATATGTAACTACTGTTACCAACCCCTGTTTGTTTTGGTTAAAAAGTACATCACAACGAATAATGTATGTGGCTAGGTTTGCGTTTATTATAGGTTCTACCGAAGTCAACTAATATTTAGTCGAGAAGACGTTCTTAACTCAGATAAAACAATGTGGAGTGAATGTATATCCAGTTCTCAGCTTTGATAAAGGCATTCTCAGATTGCTATTTCTACTCACCAGCGAACAGCCTTCCTCTAGGGTCGCACTTGCCATCATTCAGCCTATTCTTCTCCTCAAGCTGGTCTACTTCTCCCAGCTCCTTCACGACCTTGGCTGCGCTGCCGTCTCTGCCGTCCCATTCAATGATCTGGAACTTTTTCTCGACGCCGACCACGAACTGATCGGTGCTGCCCTCTACCGGCACTATGAAACCTGGCCGGCCATCTTGAACAAACGTTAAGTATTCAACTACCTACAATTTTAGTCTGACATTAGTATTCTGTGCATACGACACAGAATAAGGAACGTATGCAAGAGAGAAAAGTGAGATTCAATAGTCGTGTAGCAGCTACCTGCATTCGAAGAATTAGGTTACGTTTTAATACCTCCTGCTGTTTTCTGATCACTTAGTACATTGTCATACACAAATATGTAAGCAACTGAGTGACTTATCTCAGGATTAGGTACTGTAATCTCATTGCCTAGTGGAAATCTTAATTTTCCTAAGAAGAACGGCTCTTACCAAGAGTAGTCTTGGTGTGATCGCCTGTCGCCAGCACATATTTGTGGATGGTCTTCTCACGGATGCTGACGAAGAACAAGGCTTGCTGGCGCTCGTCCCAATGAGGCCCCTCGCCCAACGCCAAGGGGGAGGTGATCTTCTGAACCTTGTACGACATCTACAGGACGAATTTGACATAAAACATAAGATAAAGCAGTAATTTTGGCTCCTTGTTGCGACAAAATAAACCACAATAGTGCAGCTAGGTAATACATAATTTATATGTACCTATACCTTCCATTGACAGCTGTATTTTTATTGATAGTCGGACTACCGGTCGGACTATTAAGAATAAACTGAATTATTTAACTACTGACTAGTCTTGACTAGATAAACAAGATAAAAAAAGTCTGATATGCTTGTAAACTACGGGTACCTACTCATGCACTTGTATTTTTAAGTTCTCTTAAGAATTTAAAGGGAATAAAAAGAAAATATTTTCAAAATACACGTACCTACTAATTGCTTCTCCGTTGATTGTTAACGACACCCCCAAAACTACACCCCCGGGGTATCGTTGACAACTATCGTTTGTTAACGACACCACCGTAATGTTGGGATCACATATAGTTTAAGAATATTATATCGAGCCAGTATACTCTAATTGGTTCATAGACATATGAATTGGATCTTTTATCTATTTGTGTAATGCACTGGCTGATAAGATCTGATGATGAGGCAAGCCTACAAGCAGCAAATCGTAAATTCAGTGAATTTATTGGCCACGAACTTGACAACGTACCGATATTAAAGAGAAGACAGATTATGTTTGAAATAATACGACTTATTGAGCATTGTTCAAATAAAAAAAAAAATTGTTTTCAAGTTCTTTTTATTTTATTTAATATTTTGGTATATGAATATATCAGGGCAACAACACTATACATTAGTGGTGTCGTTAACAAATGCTATTTGTTAACGATACCTCGGGGGTGTCGTTAACAATGAAAGCATTTCTCTGACGTGTAGATATTGTTTACACCTTATTATATAAGTAAAGTACTTACATCCGTTTACTGCTCACTACCCGGGCGCGGCCAGTCGTAACTAAGCGTTATCACAAACTTAGCTTGTTTTATAAGTTTTATCAACAAAAACGTTTTGTTATGATGATATTTTAATTACTGTACTAACATTACAGACAAAAATTATCTTTAATTACTGTACTAACATTACAGACAAAAATTATCACAAGTCACAAGACATTGTTGTTTTAATCTGTGTTTAAAGGAAGTGGCTTTACTATTGCCTCTGGATGTGGTGGTGTTCTGTTTGTAAAATTATTACGCTACATTCGGAATAAAGCTACTTTCATGAGATAAGAAAGTTAAAGCGCTGTAGTGGGTGTTATGTTACAGTATTATTTCCCACGGAATGTAAAATAATAAAAGGACTTGCAAGCATTCTGGATACTTGCTGGCACTTTTCGTTTCGTGGGAAGTGATAAGTCAGTTCGGTTTTGGTCTTTGTCGCGACAACTTATGTATTTTTGTTACTATTTTAAAATCAAGTTCTATTTACGTTAAATTCTTTATCTAGCCAATAACTTTATTTTTTAAAAAACGATTCTTCGACCCACCCCGTAACAGTGTTGGCAAAAACTAACTTGTCTCTTGTTTTCGTTTAAATTCTTGAGGATACATTTTAAAGCAGTATGTACTACCTTTTTATTCTGTGGCAGTATATACAATTATAATGTTATGTTATGAAAAACTTTGTTTAAAGCTAATTTTAATTAAAACAAAAATTACATTTCATAGTGGTAAATCCATTGTATAATTAGCACTATTAATTGCTCAATAATCATTATATCAAACTATAAACATTCGCTAATATAAACATGCAAAAAAACTCAAAACATTACAACTTAAAATTAACATTAGGGTGTCCTTTAACGCCCAAGCCGGTGACCATGTAGGTGGAGCCACACGGTGGCGGCTGCTCCACATCAATAGTCATGCAAGCTGTGGTCACGAACAGGATGTCATAGTTAGGTCCTCCAAATGTCACCGAGGTGACTTGCGAAGCTGGGATGGGTATTTTCTCAAGGAGTTTCCCGGTGCGGGGGTCTATCTTGATGACGCATGAGCCGGAGAAGACCGCGACCCAGAGATTGCCGTCAGTGTCGATTGTGGTGCCGTCAGGGAACCCGTCGATGTGGTTCGCGGGCAGATCGAAGATGTAGGTTTTGTTGGCTGGAATAATATAGAAACTTTGTATGGTTACATAATTAAAAATCAGTGTTGCATAAATTTGTTTTGAATTCAATCTTTTTCTTTCGTTTACATATACTTACAGATCTCCCCTGTCTCCACGTTATAGTCGTATCTCCTGATCTTCGTCTCTGGTGAGTCCGTGTAGTAAAAAGCCTTCTCCTTCAAGTCCCAGGCGAGTCCGTTGGAGATACCAACGCGTTCCACTATACGCTCCAGCTTCCCTCCTTTTGCAGAGTCCAGGCGGAAGAGGGAACCCTTTTCAGGGTCGAATACGCCAGGCGGATGTTCGAAGCCCATGGTTCCTGGGAATAATGTTTAGAATAGAATTTTTTCAAGAACTTATTAATAACATTCAGGTTTGTTTGCATTCATCTAACTCTTAGCTCGTCCAGAGACCTTCTGTTGTTAAAGAGGAGGTATACAACAAAGACTTTTCACTGAGTAGGCAGATTGAGAAGTAGGACTTGAGATCTTATTCAATTTAAGCGGGTGCGTTAGCGGAAGCGATTCTGATATGAAATTTCTACTTATACTTCTCATAAATGTTATCTGTGCTACTGATAACATAATGATTGAAGAATCTGCCTTTCGATTTCTACTCACCAGCGAACAGCCTTCCTCTAGGGTCGCACTTGCCATCATTCAGCCTGTTCTTCTTCTCATGCTGGTCTACTTCTCCCAGCTCCTTCACGACCTTGGCTGCGCTGCCGTCTCTGCCGTCCCATTCAATGATCTGGAACTTTCTCTCGACGCCGACCACGAACTGATCGGTGCTGCCCTCTACCGGGACTATGAAACCTGGCCGGCCATCTTGAACAACCAACCAATCATGAATTTGCTTAAATTTTTCTACCTCCTGCGGTTTTCTGATTATAAAGGTCTTCGCACATTGCATCAACTCAACGCGGACTCAACTCGCAACTCAACTCACAGTATGGCAATGAAATTAAGCTTTATGTTATGTTTCTTAAGAGTGAATTCGTCAACTTGCAAGATAAAGGTTGACAACGCGTGGACGACGCGTGGTCCACGCGTTGTTTACCTATTGACGTCACCGACCCGTTTGACAAATTCACTCTTAAGAAACATAACATAAAGCTTACATTTCAAAGCCATACTGTGAGTTGAGTTGGAGTTGAGTCGGCCTTGAGTCGATGTAATGTGCGAACAGCTTTACTCTGTCATACATTTTGAATACATACGTTATCTCAGAATTAGATAATAAGATTAAGATTAGATAATGAACATGGTACAAATCTCTGTTACATCAAGCAATCGAAAAATCGTAAATTCTACTATTTAGGTACCTATTATTATTCATCATCATCATCATCATTAGTCGATAGCAGTCCACTGCTGGACAAAGGCCTCTAATGAGCGCCATTGCGCTCTGAGCTCGACGCATCCAGCTTCTACCAAAAATGGGAGATCACCAACCGCGGGGCGGGGCTCAAACGAACCCACCTTTATAGGATTACGGCTAGGGCTGCAGAGAGAGGAACCTCCTCACAATGCGTGCCGAATCCATTATTAGTTTTCAATATCCCATTGCTGGGGAAAGGCCTACCCCCACACTCTCCATTCATCCCTCCTGTGCTATAATGGTCTAGTCGGCACGGAATTTGGCGAGCTCGTCCCTCCATCTTGTATGGGGTCTACCGCGACGTCAAGCCCTGTGTCAGAACACCACTGCGTGATCAGCTTGGCCCACTGGTCTCCCGACATGCGATGAACGTCAACAACCCAGTCCTATTTAAGCTTTACGACTTTCGTTGCTACATCAGCGATGTGTTCTTGAGCGCAGCTCGTAGTTGTGGATGCGGTCAATTTGCTTTACTCCTAGAATGCTGCGGTCCATCCTTTTTATAAAAGCAAAATCTGGCAGACGAACAAGCGGGCTACCTGATGGGAAGTAGTCGCCGCCGCCCAGCGCTCGTGGTGTGGCTTACTTCGGGGTTCTTAGCAGATCACCTTAGTTAAGCAACGATCCGCCTAGTCAATACTTGGATGGGTGACCGTTTAGTGGCATTTAAATCTAAGCGATTCCGTGTTTCGGAAGGTACGTTAAGATGTTGGTCCCGGCTTTTACAGTCCGTTAGCCGGGCGGACTAAAAACTCCGATACCAGAGTTGGCCACTAACTCATACGAAGAAGATGTAGAGCCGCCGCTCATGGACACCTGCATTACCAGAGGCAATACTGATGCGCTGCCGGCCCTTGAGGTGATGAAATACCCGCCTTTTGAAGGACCCCATGTCGTAGCTCTGAGGGAAAACCGCAGCAGGGAGTTCGTTCCACAACTTGCACGTACGTGGCAGGAAGGACTTTGCTAAACATTGAGCTTATACTTACTAAATATCCGCAAAACTGGTTTCACCAAGCGTAGTTTCATATCATTCGAAGAATTAGATGACATTTTTATACCTCTCTTTTCTGATCACTTAGTACAACTGAGATTTTTGTGAGTTATCTCAGGATTACAGTAATCTGTAATCTCATTGCCTAGTGGAAATCTTACTCTTGTTAAGAACGACTCTTACCTAGCGTAGTTTTGGTGTGGTCGCCGGTCGCCGGCACATATTTGTGGATGGATTTCTCATGGATGCTGACGAAGAACAGAGCTTGCTGGCGCTCGTCCCAGTGAGGCCCCTCGCCCAGCACCAGGGGAGAGGTGATCTTCTGTACCTTGTAAGACATCTGCTGGACGAATTTGACGAAAAACTTTGATTCCTTGTAAAACAAAATGAACTACAAACTTAAGAAGAAATAAATGATTTAAATTGAAGCTGCTGTAATGATAATGAACAACTAAGTAAAACGTAACTAAACTTGAATGTAAATGTAGTTACATACGTACCTAATAACTACCGATTAATCTTAGGTACATACATAAACTTAATTGAAAAATAGGTACTTATGGTTTACCTGTCTCATGACAATTAGGTATGTTTTTATGTTAAGGCATCAAGGTGTGGTTAAGGTTTGCAAATTACATACACAGATTTTGCCATACAAACACCGTAGGCGTCTATATTATCCAAGAGATACCACACGCACCGCTAAGATAAAAATGCTATCATTTTTATCTTTTATCCACGGATAAAACAACATTATCTAAGCAAACAGCGTTTATTCGTTTTACTAAGTGGTTATTACTTTAGTTGAAGGCAACATACGCTCAAACTAGTTTCTGGCTGCTCGCCTGAATTTCGTGTGAAGTATAGATATTGTTTTTTAATGTTTATATATAAAGGTTACTTACCTCTGCTGAAGCGTCAACTCAGGCGCAGCCGGCTAGTCACACAAACGCAGCAACACTGACCGTTATCTCTAACCAGCTCGTCTTATAGTTTTAAAGACAGTAAGATGTATTATTTACTGTTTCCGACGCAATGGCCACAACAAGTGGGTATTGACAGAGCTTGATAGCGCCGGTTGTTTACCAAGGTCGAATTCATAACATAACCTCTCTAGAATGCGATTATTGTACGAGACTGGAAAGCCATTCAGATTGAAGGAGCTCTTGTATGAATGAATGTACCATTGAAGTCAAGCCTATATCTAGAGGACTAGATAGGTTTACCGGGGTAGGTATTAAAAAATTTAGAAATGCATTTGAGTTAAATTCAATATACTTTTTTCCTCAGTCTTACGTCCGAATACTGTAACACTACCTGATCAAATATTTTTGAATTGTTTATGTGGTGAAATTGAAGTTTCAGTACAAATATTGAATGAGTGGAATCTAAAATGTGGTCGAGACGATGTCGGTACAATTGAGTAGCGTTTCAGCATACGGGCGTTAGGTTAACTATCTCTCTATATATATATATTGAGATCTTACCCTAAAATAAAACAATCTTGACAAAATCAGGTTACTTTTTATTTGATGAATTTGGAAAAAAAATACACAAATCTCAAAACGGTCTTTTACCCTAACTTGCGCTATTTGCGTGTACATTTAACGTTACAGACAAAAAATATCACAACTCACAACACGTATTATTGTTTTATTTCTGTAGATAAGTAGTGGCGCGGATCTTCAGCTCTGGTTATCGTGTCGATCTGTCTTATTTGTCAAACTACAACAACCTATAAGAATTGAACACAAAGTTTCAACATTGTGCTAGGTGTTTTCACATCTCTCGTTTTCTTGTAAACTTTGAAGGACGTACATTTTTCAGTAGCTGTGAGGCCAGTGTGAAATACTTGCCACTACATATTACATTTACGTTAACATTACACTGATATGATAATAATATGACATCAATTTTGTTCTTTGGCAGCGACGCTATTCGTCACTATCCTTTTCACATTACAACACACGTATACACTTGGCACATACAATTACGTTACGACTACGAGAACAAAAAATATAAAGCTACGCATTTTGCGTTCTACTGACGAGATTAAAGTAACTGACGGTTTACTTAAAATAAAACTAAATTTACGTAAAAATAATTAAAAACTACATAACATAAAATCGAACTCCTAGTGATTTAAGAATTAATACTGAAACACCGAACGACTACTGTACATTGACAAA
Source organism: Horisme vitalbata (assembly GCA_951804965.1). Taxonomy (NCBI): domain Eukaryota; kingdom Metazoa; phylum Arthropoda; class Insecta; order Lepidoptera; family Geometridae; genus Horisme; species Horisme vitalbata. The sequence continues at coordinate 18,441,656 of OX638101.1, read as the reverse complement.
TACACTTGAGTTACACTTTTTTTGCTATTTTAGAGTTTTTTAAATAAACAACTGTACAAACAAGACATCGAATGTGAGTAGATATAATAAAATACATACAGTAGGTACGTAATATTAGGAATTGTAAAGAGAGGATCAAAAAAATTTGGGCGGATTTACGAGTAGATGAAATTATGTAAAAATATAGAAAGAGATAGTTGTCCGGCGCCAAACTTCCGCCGCCCCGTCCCCGCCCCGCCCCGTCCCGCCCCGCGTCTGAGTGTGGCGGCCGCTCTGTGCACAGGCCCTCGCCAAGTTACCACCTACTGTTCATTACTTCCTATTCCGAGCATTTCCGAGATTACATCCGAATCACAGCCAAAACATTTTGTAAACATTCCAAAAATACGTTCTCTACCAATTTCGAATTGTGTGCCACGAATGAATTTAAGTATGCGGCGTGAGTTTAATTTACAAAAAAATTACAGTTACATTTTGGCAAAAAAAGAAAGTTTTTTTTATTAACGAGTGTTCATCTATTTTCCGTGTCCATCCTCTGATGTAAATGCATTTATCTTACTGTAGTACCTATGTAAATGCAGAGACTAGGCGTACAGCCGGCGATTGAGAAACCCTCATCGCAAGTAACTATGAGCTCGGCTAATCCGCAAATAAAATAACAGTGCCGGTTCTCATTTATGCCTTCAACTTAAAAAAAATATCCGTACAAAAATATAAGACTACCCAAGCACCTAGGTTAAATCTAAATGAACATGTTACAGATGAGATCAAAGTTGGAAACTAAAATGTTGCTTGAATACTTCACGGCGTGCCTATAGAGAGAGATTCTGCAAACGCACCGTTACCTGAGATCCGCAGACAGCGAGTATAACTATGTAGAGCGATCTTATTCGAATGGAACCGTACACACTTAAAGCTAAACTAAAATTAAGCCGAAAGTCGATCGGTCGCAACATTCCATGTTCTCGTAAGCGACTTTTTTGTTCATAGATCACAAGTGACCCGTCCCAAGAAGGACACGCGAATGTTGTGCCCGTCGGCTGTCAAGAAACCTAAATGGAATTGAGTTTTGTCGTAAAAGCTAACTTCTCACATTTGCTTACAATTTACATGTTCGCCTTACACACAAGGAATGATTAGCGCCTCCCGCCCACGAATGCCGAGCCATACTCTCTCAACACTGTTTTCACCACACAATTTTACAGCACCAATGAACACATGTTGTAAACATTTTTACAAAAACATCCTGTATTAATAAATTTGTAATATCAGTCGAGCAATCACAGTTGCGGAATACTAATTTCGGATTAATTATTGACCAAAAATGTTTGTAAAACGGCTGACATCTTTCCTCCATTCCGATTGGGCATTGTCAATCTTCGTACACCTTATAAGTAGAAGTTTAAGTACAGTTTATAATTATAACGTAAAATTTATATTTTAAGACAATAGAGAATTGTCGCTTATTCATAAATACATATATTTAAATATCGGTGTGCCATGATGTGTGCGGATCTGCTGCATTTTAAATGCACAAATTAAACATGTCAATGGCGTGGTCCCAAACATTGATACAAAGATTATGTAAATAGACTATGGACTCCTCAAAGGATGCATGGGAAAAGTAATTTACAAAGACGATAAAATTATTCTTTGAATGCTGTATTTGTAAATAAATTGTCGCTAAAATAATTGACACTTGTTTTTGTTTTTCAATAATTGAGTGAGACCTCGCACACAGCATAGTTATAAATACCTGACTTCATTATGAACACATTTGTCTAAAAGTAGTTTTGTGACTTGACTTTACTTTTACGACGTACACACAGACAGCATCCGTAATTTAATAATACAAATGTGAACCATAATTCAGCCAGTACCAATCAAAAGACATTTCGTATACCATTTTCGATGAGCAGTCGTTGTTTCGATGGGCACAAGCCGCCCTTTTATATTTAGCTGGTAACATTACATTATAAGAAATATGGCAACACTTTCGGCTGAAGCTATACAAAATAGTTAATAACAAATATTTGTAAAAGAAGCCGTTAAAAGAAATCTTTTCCAATTCAAGTGTGATAAAGTGAGGTGACTTCATTTATAATTAGATTAGATTTAAAGACTTTTTTGCTATCTCATAAAATTTTAAACATTGCAACAACAATTTTAGAATGCTATTTGCACTAAGACTTCTTTATGTCAGTAAATCTTGAATGTTGTATAGCTGATTATAGTGAGCGAAAGTGCAAGTGACGAAAGGTTCAGATACCATACAGGAACGCGCGAGATTCGAGTTGTGACCTAAATTGGTGCAAATCTGCTTTCTAATAATGTTACGTTACAGATATCATACAAAAGGTCGCGCGCATACTTTGCCTGCCACCGATATGGCCTGGAGCTGAAGTTATCAAGAAGCGCTTTATTCATAACTTGACGAAAATTAGAGTTCTAATGAGATTCTATGGTTGTAAATGCTAAATTAATTATAGAAGAATTGTTGGAAAAAGTACATGTACAAATCTCCCACAGATTTGTACATGGACACCTCTGCTGCGTTACAAAAAATTCAAGTGTTTTTGACAGAATTTAAAAACTTAATTTGAACTCAATAAATCGCTTGAATAACTATATTTTTTTTGATTCAGTACTATTACTTACAGGCCTAAAAGAAATAACAGAGCAGAGTTTACTGAACTTTAGTCCCAAAAAATACCTTCGGTAGGTAGACACTATTAAAATTAAAAATGTTGTAAATTATAAATGTTCTCTTTTCTCATGAATTAAGTTTCGAGTTAAAGATAAGCTGAGGACCATGTGCACTGATAAATCTGACCATGTTAAACTTCTGTTTCGTGTTACCAGTTTTAACAGAAGTTTTCAAATATTATCTTTCAAAAGATATCATGTTTAACCTTCGATCAACTATACAAAGGATTTTGCACTATACGCCCGAAAACGGCTTGTCTAAAACTCCGCCAAAACGCATCGGAGCAGCAGTTTTCATACAGTGGGCTTACTTACATTTTCTATCTTATCTTCTTTATTATAGAGACGATATTTATATGACGTGCTTATCGGAGCAGCAGTTCTCATTTAGTCGGCTTACTTAGATTTTCTGTCTTATCTTCTTTAATAAAGAAGCGATATTTGTATGACGTGCTTTTGACAAATGATAGCTAGCAATATTTGCCACTTTATTTACAGTGTATAGTACGGCGCGCGATATCCTTTGTATAGTTGATCGAAGTGCTTAACCATCCCATTTATATTGGTGCACATGAACCTAACATTATCTAAATCATGTGTAAAACACCCACTGTACTGGCAAGCACCAGTGGCAGTGGGATGAGAAATGTGTATAGAACTCATGTAAAAAAAACGCTGAGACGTGTTGTTTACGCACGTGTAAATACCGATAAATCGTCCAATGCGCAGCTTATCGCCAGCGTTCTTTCTACGTGACGCGACCTCTACCTCCGGTGGGAACAAGCGATCTATGGATATAGTTCTGGGGGGTGATCGGCTAACTCTGTTGCAAACAGAAATGATCGAAACCGGTCCTGTTTTTACAATCTGTGACAATAAAATGAAGTTCATTGAATTCGACAGATGAAATGTCGATTTGTAAAAACAGGATCGGTATCAATAATTTCTGTTTGCAACAGAATTACGGCCGGTTCTTTTAATATACAGTTACCGATGACGCTTCGTTTTCTCTTGAAAAACTGTCAAATTTTCGACGCCTCGTCGTTAATTTTTGACAGTTTTTCAAGGGAAAACGAAGCGTCATCGATTACGGTATAATATAAGATTCCATGGTTAGCCGATCACCGTGCTGATTTATATCGGTACACATGAACCTAACTATCGAATCATGTGTAAAACAGCTACTGTAGTGGGAACACCGGTGGCAGTGGGATGAGGAAAGTGTACCTCCGGTGTGAAGAAGCGATCTATGAGTAGATACCGGCGACAGGCGTCAGGTCAGCGGCACGCGTCTACTTGTGGTCGGGATGGTGCGGCAGACAGGCGGGCGGCGGCAGCGGCGCGTGGAAGGGCGGAGGCGGGTAGTAGTGCGGGTACTCCACCTCCTCGTACCCGCCCATGTACTGCATGCCCCCCATCATACCCATCATGTCTGCAACAGGAGCAGGCGTTGTGAAACTTTAATGTACCATTCAAACCTACCAGCGCGCGTCGGAGAGCATCGAAGCTATGAAACTCGCAATGTACGATTCACTCTTATCGGCACGCGTCGGAGAGCATTTTATAACATGCTAGAGGAAATTGAAACATTCAGAAATCAGTAAGTTCCTTATTTGCATGCAATTTACGCAGCTTTGAGTTTTGTCAAACAGTGACATAAATAGATCCGCTGCAATTTACGCATAATGAACTTAACAGCTTTATGGACGTTTCAATTTCCTTTAGCATGTTATAAAATGCGCTCCGACGTGAACGGGTAAGTGGGAATCGTACATAAGGGCTATATTTCACCGGGACACCATGGCAGCGCAACCAGTCGCCGGCTACCAACAAAATGTATGGTGGTGTCCATTTGGTTGGGCAACCAAACGGACACCAGGTGAGTAATTCCCTATAGAGCTGTTTTGTTGGTAGCCGGCGACTGGTTGCGCCGCCATTGTGTCCCGGTGAAATATAGGGCTAAAGGCAGCTCATGGCATGGCATAGCAAAGCGTTTGTCAAGTCATGTCGTGTCGGTACGCGCTGGGCCTAACCCATATATTCATAACCTTTATGTAATTTTATAATAGCTCGATAAAGTAAGCTTGCTACTGTCACTGAAATGTAAATAAAAGAGGTGACATGATATTTTAACGCCATTTAAGCTATCTGAGGTTTATAGAACTGTTATGAATAGGACGGGTTAAATTGCATTATTTTAATTAGGTAATTATAATTATCTTGTTTGAGTGTCCATTTATCATGATATCAAATTGTCTCGTGTTTTTCTATGCCTGTTCCTGAACGGAATAGTAAGATAATATTTTGCAAGTTATGAGCTTCGAAACATACAAATTATAACGCAACTATGGCCGTAAATAAATAATACAAAAGGATATGTCTAAAACAAAATAGAAAGAGGCATAGATAATTTAGACAAGATTTTAAATAACTTTATTTTGAATTAATACCTCCTCTAAAAGTATATTCAAAGAATTGAGCATGCTCCATAATGGTCAACAATAAGTCTTTACCCTGAACCCTTTCCAAATTATTTATTAGTTACCATGAGAGTTATTTCAGTCTAGCCGTTATCTATTGAATAAATGCAAAAAATATAGTTCTCAAAGTTTCCAAAACTAAATAACATGACTAGTGTAAATGTGTGTGTTGTGATATGGTACTGACTGGGGTCGGCGGCGTCGAGCGGGTAGTACTGCACTGGGTAGACGGGCGGCGGGTAGGGGATGTAGGGCAGCGTCAGCATGGGCGGCTCGCTCACCGCGCCCTCGCCCTCCGCGCCCAGGTACCCCGCGTGTCCGCGCGTCTCGCAGTTGCGGCTGTAATATGTACTACAACTACACTCTCCGGAATTCTACAACTACTGCATTACTGCAACGGACAGCTAAAGAGGCTTCGAAGGACGAACGTGTGAATGTGTGCACACATATGTGAGTCCATCAATGCCTAGTTGTGGCCTAGGCTTTATAAAGTACTTTTCTCAAATAATGCGCGGTAAAACAAAATAGTTCCTAGGCAGAACTTGTACATTTTTCAATAAACAGCATTCTATTTGCAAGCCAGCATTCTATAGTTACCTCCTTGGTTGCCATGTTTCAGAGTAAAAGTTAGTTCCATTTATAATTACACGACAATTATGAGTTTACATAGTAATTTATTTGGCCGCTAAACACGACTGAAATGAATTTTCATACAACTTTTGCCGGCCGCTGCTCGCATGTATTTGGCAAGTACATATATCAATTTCTATTTATCTCGAACTTGTCAAAATAATGCTCAAAGAAGGCCGGTCATTTCAGACCTGACCATAAATGGAAGCGACTAAAAATGCGAATTATGTAAAAGTATTCTCGATAATAAATAAATAAATAATAAATAATGCTGGACGTTATCACACAGCATGAGTTGATAATGGAGTATTGAATTTATAACTAATAACTTTATTTATTAAAGCCGGAATACTTAGTAAATTAATCATAAATATTGATCGCAATACACCCTATCATAACGAATCATGGTTATTGAACGCACTCTCACCCACATTGTGCATCTCTCGTCCCAATGTCAACCATCTAAAACAAAACTGCCACTAACAAAGCACGCGTTTGGTTAGTTTTTGTTTAATGGCGTCAGTGTCCTATTCGATCATAACCTAAAAGTATAAAATAAATACCCAGAAAAATTCTCCGGCTTTAATAAAAAAAAACGATTAATTAAACATGATATCCTGCAATAAGAAGACATAGGTCATTTCTAGACGCGACATTTTATGGTCAGGTCTCAGGTCACAGGTTGTATGAAACTGACCGATCTTCTTTCCAAGCATGTTTGAGAAAATACATTATCTGTTGACAGAGGTATATATAGGCTTTGAATGGTTATTCCAAATCATTTTGAATAGATTACAAAATTAAATTTGGGCAAATCGGATTGAAATATATTATATCTATTTTATAAAAAATCTGTTTATTCACACACCATTTTTATGGTAAAGCTTTAAGAATCTAGTTTAACCATAACACCGTTACCAAATAATACCTATGTTGTCTCTCTAATATGTTCATACAAATAAATATTGACTGGCCTCATAGCTGTTGGTAATAGCTCTGCCTTCCGAGCTGCAGATTGTGGTTTGATCCTCGCCCAGGACAAACATTTGTGTAATGAACAAAATGTATGTTTATCAGTCTCTGGTACCCATAGTACAGGCTCTATCTAGTTTTGGACCTGTCGACCGTTTGTGAGACGTCCCGTATATTTATTTATTTATTAAAATGATTTTTATCGTTATGTTTACTAATAAGTACTCACCGGTTGTTCGGCCCCTTGTTGGGCATGTGGTTGTTATTATTGTGGTTCTTGTTCTGATTGTGGTTAGGGTTCGGGTTCCCGTCCTGTCCGTTGCCGCGCTTGTTGAATCTATAGATATACACATACTGTTTTATAGACTGAACATTTCTAATCATATAAACGCATAATGAAAAGAGGTGAGATGTGAAATGTTTGTTCCTCTTTCACAAAGTCAAAGTTTAATCATTAATCATTTCAAAAAGATCTCATGTTATTAACCGACTTCAAAAAAGGAGGAGGTTCTCAATTCGATTGTATGTTTTTGATTGTATGTGTTTTATGTTTGTTAGCTTATAACTCAGTCATTTATGAACCGATTAGGAAAAAAAATTACAGTTTGTCTTTTGATGTTCTGATGTTTCTACAGATGAAATGTTGAAAGCACAGATAAAGGAAGACAACTAGATACAGCCTTAAAATTCACTATAATCTGAACTCAACTCATACTGCTGATCTCTACTTTCTTATTTTTTGCCTAAGCATGTTTCAACCAATATAAATTTTTTTCGTTAATAAAAATAATTATTTAGTTCTTTTCCACCAGAATATAGCCGGAGCTTTAAACAAAATAGAAGAACTTTCAATAGCTATTCTTCAATTAGCACAAAATAACTTATGTGTGGATGTCATTTGTCTAAGTGAAACTTTTATAAAAAAAGGCACTGAATCAATTTTGAAAATACCAGGTTATAAACTAGTTGCCTCTTTCTCAAGGGAAGCAAAACGTGGAGGAACTTGTATCCTTATAAAAAATGATATGGGTTACATTCCGATTAATAATTTTAAAGATCTGGCGTGTAGTTTTAATTTCGAATGCTCAGCCATTAAATTGACCTTGCAATCAGATCATGAGACTGGACAAACTTTGAAACTAATGTCAATCAAGCAGTCCAAGGTATCGTGGTTTGAATATAAAAGAGATTTTTCTAAGGAAAACATGAAAAAGTTTAGCGAATGTATGTCTTCATTGAAGTTTTCAGAAGTATATGAGTATGACTATCTCACTGAGTCTTGTGACAATTTCCACAGCCTTTTTCAGCTATTTTTCAACCTCTGTTTTCCTAAGATAAAAATTAAAATGACATCAAAAAAGGCAAATCATTCATGGATGACCAAAGGCTTGAAGAAAAGTTGTGTGCATAAAAGATATTTATACCTAAAAAGAATACACAATAAAACAAAGAACTCTAAAGCACATGCAAATTATAAAAAATATTGTTATTTTCTCAAGAAATGTATTCATAAATCTCAACAAATTCAATGCAAAAAATTCATAGATAGTAAGGAAAATAAGTGTAAAGCAGCCTGGCAAATAATTAACAACACTATAGATAACATAACCATAAATAATGAAATAAATAAAATAGTCTTCAACAATAATACTTATACATCATCTCAGGACATCTGTGACATTTTTAATAAATATTATATACAATTGACTAATACAAACAAATTTATTTATAATCCTGATCTTGTCAACAAATCAATGGACACTGTCAGTGACGTAACTATATTTTTAGAGCCAACGGACGAATCAGAAATACTAAGAATAATTAGAAACCTTAAGAACACAAATACTGCTGGATATGATGATATCACTACTAAGATAATCAAACTAAGTGCATCGTTTATATGTTCACCTTTGAGTCATATTGTTAACTTGTCACTAGAAAGCGGCAAATTTCCAAATTCATTAAAAAAGTCGATTATAAAACCGTTATTTAAAAAAGGGGAAAATTCTGATGTAATCAATTACAGACCCTTAGCACTCATCCCAGTCTTATCAAAAATTTTCGAAAAGGTTATGCTCAAAAGACTACAAAATTTTGTTTCTAAATATAAACTTTTGAAGTCTGAACAGTTTGGGTTCCGGAAAAATAGTACTACTACCTTAGCATGCTTTAATTTGATAAAGTTTGTAACGAAATGCATAAATGACAAGACACCGGTTACAGCGCTTTTCCTCGACATGAGCAAAGCATTTGACTTTGTCGACCACAACTTACTGCTTATGAAGCTGGATAGATATGGTATTAGGGGTAAGGCAAATGAGTGGTTACGATCCTATTTATCCAATAGACAACAATGTGTTGAAGTGTCCAAAATAGAATCCGGGATAAAAGTAGCTCATAGATCTAATTTCAAAACGAATATCTTTGGCGTCCCCCAGGGTAGTGTCTTAGGTCCATTTTTGTTTCTTATGTACATTAATGACCTTCCAAATGTTACAAAACACCAGACGATTCTCTTTGCAGATGACACAACTCTAGTTATAAAATGTACAAAGGACACAAAAATCTACCAAACGGAAATAAATGAAGCGCTAAAAGGTGTTATAACATGGTTAGAGCACAATAATCTAAAAATAAATTTAGATAAAACAAATTTTATTCAATTTCATAATTACAAACAGAAAACACCTGAGTTAAATATTAAATCTAACAATTGCATTATAGAACAAGTAAAGTCAATTAAATTCCTTGGGCTCATAGTAGATCAACATTGTGATTGGAAGGAGCACATAGCATATATTTGTGACAAACTCGATAGATTTACTTATGCCATAAAACGACTTAGGCTAACAGTATCAAGAGAGGCAGCTCTAACAGCATACCATGGCTACGTGTCCTCTGTACTCTCCTACGGTCTACTACTTTGGGGCAACTCAGTGGATATAGTTAAAGCCTTTCGGGTTCAAAAAAAGTGTGTCAGAGCTATATTTGGTGCTTGGTGCATGGATAGTTGTAAACCTTTGTTTAGAGAACTTCACATTCTTCCCTTGCCTTGTATGTATATCAGAGAGCTATGTATATTTGTCAAACAAAACTCGGGGCAATTCGCAAAGAGCTCTGAGGTAATCTTAAGGAATACCACATGTAGGAATCCATTAAAACTGCATGTACCACAAATAAGGCTAGATGTGTATAAAAGAAATGCTTTCATAAATGCTATTAGGGTTTACAATAAACTACCTAACTCATTTAAAGAATTACAATTTATATTATTTAAAAGAAAATTAACTAAATGGCTTGCTGACAATTGTTTCTATGACTTGAATGAATTTATGAACTATTCCAATGGACCCTAATTATTATTCTTATTATTTTCGTTAAGATGCTGAAATAATTTTATATCAATATTGGTTTGACATTATATCTATGTAGTTATTAAGATTGAATATTTGCATGCCTAGAATAAGGTAGGACATAAAATGGAATAATATTTATTTAAGACCTGACTGTACTCACATTATGTTCGTGCAAATAAATAATTTGTATTTGTATTTGTATTTTATGTCCATATATCATTTGCTAGAAAGGGATGCAAACTTTATCTCAATGCGATTTCTGCGACTGCGTACCAAGCCATTTGTATGAACCTGCATAGAATTTTTTCGAGCGCCCTGGTACGGTTAATTTTGATCTCTTTTGAAGTCGCATTGATATATGTATGCGTCCCTTTCTAACTGATGATATAGGACATAAGAAAGTAGAGATCAGCCGTATGATTGGATGTTCAGATCATAGTGAAATTTTAAGGCTTTATCTAGTTGTCTTCCTATATCTGTGGTTGAGAGTTAGCAAATAAAGGTATGATGATCACAATATATATAATTTATGCTTAATTTATCTGTAAATAAATTCAAAAATGTTGTTAAACGTAACCTCTGTAGTAAAGCTTATTTTAAAATATCTGATTATTTAGATGACAAAAAATCTTGGAATTAAACTGTCTCCAACTCCTTCAAAAAGAAATGTCATAGTGAAGAATACAGATTGTAAGATGGAATTTAAAAAAAATATAATAATAATAATAATAATAATAAGTGAACGGTCTTATAGCGAAGAGCCTTGACCAATACCTTAAGAGGCTCTCGCTAGGCAGCTGGATCAAGGGTCAGATACAGAAGGCGGCTCTCCTGGACTCGGCACGCATTGTGCGGAGGTTCCTCTCTCTGCAGCCCTAGCCACTGACCGTTTGAGCCTTGCCCCGCGGTCGGTGGTCCACCATTTTGGATATATTTTTTACTATAATGTTTTTTTTATATTATTTTTGTACATAGTAGATTAATAATGTTTTAAATTTTATAGTAAAAAATGTATTTTTGATGAGTTTTAAAATGAATAAAGTGTTATAATAATAATAAATTTTATTTCAGGCACAAAGAAAAAGTACAAGATCTTAATTTACTTAAACTAGGGCCCATATATATAAATACCTTAGAGACTAACATACATAATACTTAAACCTATAACTATTTGCTGACACGTAATGTCTGCGACGTGTGACGCACTTGCGCTGTGTCATAAAGTCGCCCGCGAAAACGACGGAACAACACACTTTTTGGCCAAAACTCTTCCTTAGTAAAGGTCGAAAGATTTTCGGTCGGAACACGAACCACAAAAGATTTAAAATCATTGTGGCGCGATTCCAACATTTCGACCCTTAACTGCAGATTGGCCTTCCTCTTCACGTATTCCACGATATCCTCCACCTTCGTTGTATAGTGAAGACGCAATAATAAGCCAAGCAGAGTTTCTTGCCAGTTCTTATCTGTTTGGTCGCGTTTCGAAATGGTGTAAATTAAAAAAAAAAATACTATTCAAAGTGTACTCTTACCAGTTCTTCTCTGTTTGGTCGCGTTACGAAATGGTTTAATTTAAAAAAAAAAATACTATTCAAAGTGTACTTTAAAGAAACAAAGATTTATTTCGCCCAAAATAAAAATTGAGTATCTAGGTACTAGCTTAACTTTACAAAATCAAAATTAGGTACTTAGTTATTTATGTAAAGCACTTGAACAGTGGATAAAACAGGATCCTAACTCAGCATAGGCAGCATATGAGATACAAGCTCAAATGCTGCGCTTGTTTTCAGTAAGGGCCCTTTACATATGAGATCACGAAATGTGAGACTTTACAGTGCTTATTGAACCTAAGATAAAATTATATAATATCTACTCATAAAAACCCACCTAAAATCTAATGCATGAAAGCCTTAGTCTGCCTTCTACATTGCCATGGCCTAAGGGGTCCACATGTGATACTACCACACTATACTGTGTTAACTCTGTTACCTTATAACCATGTGATCAGTAAATATATTGAGTATTGAGAAATAAATATGAATTATCATCATGAAATAAGTGTGTATGATTGAGCGTGCAGTTACCTGGGTCCGAGCAGCGAGCGCTGTCCGTTTCCCTTGCCGTTGTTCTGCATGGGCTTGTCCGGCGGCGCGCCCTTGTGCTTGTGCCCGCCCTCCGGCGCGTGCCCTCGCTCCTGAAGTGACATCTGCTGCATGTCCTGCAACAGGCAACGGTGTGTCCTTCACTTAGCGGTAAGCATACACTTACACTAACGCAACATGATGGTAAGGATAGATTTAGTAGTAGTAGAGTTCTTTGTGGAGGGCTCATCCGGGGAAGTACTGCCACCATGCTTATTTCTGCCGCGAAGTAGCTGTGCTGTGTTTCGAATTGAAGGGTGTGGGTGCCGGTGAAATTGCAGGCACAAGAGACTTATCATCTCCATGCCTCAAGTTGATGGACGCAGGGCATTGCATCGTATAGCATGTTCATGTGTAAAATAACTTAATCTATGTGTGCAGTGTGTGTGACTGTGTATCTGTGCTATGTGTGCAGTGTGTGTGACTGTGTACCTGTGATATGTGTGCAGTGTGTGTGACTGTGTACCTGTGCTATGTGTGCAGTGTGTGTGACTGTATACCTGTGATATGTGTGCAGTGTGTGTGACTGTGTATCTGTGCTATGTGTGCAGTGTGTGTGACTGTGTACCTGTGATATGTGTGCAGTGTGTGTGACTGTGTATCTGTGCTATGTGTGCAGTGTGTGTGACTGTGTACCTGTGATATGTGTGCAGTGTGTGTGACTGTGTATCTGTGCTATGTGTGCAGTGTGTGTGACTGTGTACCTGTGATATGTGTGCAGTGTGTGTGACTGTGTACCTGTGCTATGTGTGTGACTGTATACCTGTGCTATGTCCCTCGGCGAGTAGTGCCTCGGCGGCGGCGGCGGCGGGCCGTACGCCGCCCACATGCAGTCCACGCCCAGGTTGAAGTAGTAGCGAAGCGTGGGGATGTCTGTATACAACAACAATACACTTTATGAAGACTATATTGTTATTATTTCATTTTTTATTTGTTAGGGGGCCAGGGGGGGAACATTATAACACATAATCTTTCGCATTTATAATATAACTAGCGACCCGCCCCGGCTGGGAGCAAAGCCGGGTTATACATATGTATAAGCCTTCCTCTTGAATCACTATCTATTAAATAAAATTACATTAAAATCCGTTGTGTAGTTGCGACGATACATGTCAAATCTCCCTCTCACCAAAAAACTTGCACAATTTTTTTTGTTAAGATAACGTGATAGAATCAAAATGATATTCTTGCTGAACCTTTGTATTGTTATTTTCTAGGCCGTGAAGGTTTGCTATTTTGCATAACTACATTCAGTGATTTTATATCTTCAAAAATGTTGAATAGTGCGAGCGAGAGGGAGGTTTGACATGTATCGTCGCCTTTAAGATCTAAGCATATATAGGGACAGAGTCTGTCTCTATGTATGCTCTGTCAAAATACGTCTGTCTGTCCGACAGACAGACAGCGGGAAGCTACTTTGGTTTATACTTAAACTCTTGTTCAATGCCCACGACAGGCAGATCGCAAGAAACAAAGGCGATATAGAAAAATATATTTTATAAATTACTTTTGTCGTTCAAATTCGAAGTTCTTATTTCAACTTCACATAGGTAGAGTACAGCCTGTACATTTATTTAAGATACAAAAAATAAAAAGTTACTAACAAAATGAAAATAAAACAATAAAAACAATGAAAAGAGAATATCGATAGAAAACATAATACCTCAATGGAGCACTGGATCAAGATTGCAGTGTGCACTTGTAGGGTTATTTACCCAACCACTTTAGATGATGGTTTTAAATGATAATTGATTGTTAAACTGATAACTGATTTAATGATAATGATATGAATACCCGTCACAGTGGTGGAACGCGTACTGACACGAGTTCAACAAAACGTGCACTAAATACAATATTAATATGTTTAAAAATAAGCTAACGAAAATGCTGACATCTAAAGCCTATTACAGTATACAGGAGTTTATGACTGTCAAATTTTGACACGTACCTACCTAATATTACCATGCATCACTACCCAAAATTAATATTATTATTATAAAATTTTTGTAATAACTGTTGTAATTTTTTTTTAGGTAAATGACATTAGTGACATTTGTATGCCTGTACGGCGAAACATGGCCGATCTGAATAATGTTTAAGACCTTTGTAATAATTTAACCCATGTTTCGAACAAATAAATTATTTTTATTTGTATGCAAAAACACAAAATGTGCAAGTTTACGTAAACTCTACAGCACTTTCGTCCAGTGCCTCATGAAGGCACCATCCCCTTCCATCCTCTCCGCTATCACGCGCTGTTCTTTTGCGGATGCACTCGAAGTCCTCTATCCGTAAGCATACCAGATGCGCTGCAGAGCACGGCAGTCCCATCAGCACCCTGAACCCGTTGTTATACTGGAAGTGCAGGGCATCGCTACGTGTAGTTCAAGTTGTATCAAAATATATGTCACCGTTCATAGGCAGGTCGGCGCCATTAGCCTGCATGCTCTTGTGCGCGTGCGGGTTGACGTGGTGCGGCGGCGGCGGCAGCGCGGGCGGCACCCACACCACGCCCTTGCCCACGCCGCCGCCCATCACGTAGCCCATGTACGGACTCACGCCGCCCACGCCCATGCCCATGCCCATGCCCATGTTCACGGGCATGTTCACGGGGCCGCCCATACCCGGACCTGGAATATAAATCGACTAGTCAGCGCGGAATTTCGGTCTGCACTCCTTTAGGGGCTCAATTTCAGAAAATCCTTTCTTGAACCATTGCAAAATGCATGCAGGATCTTTATTTGTGGAAAAAAAACAATGGATGTGAACTATTGGTTTGTCTGTTTTACGGCCATGATATGTGCTTACATTCTTTGTTTTATGCCTATTTAAAAAAAATTACATAACCAAGTGTACTGTTCCTATGGTGAATTAATGAGTATGAGTAATTAACATTACTTCAAAACCTCAAATCTAGGTCCTAGAGAGTAGACATCATTTTTGTGCTGAATGAGGATGTCTGTTCTGTGTCTGGGTGTTTTCCAGGTTCTGCTTATGAGATGTCCAGTATTTCTAAATCTAAAGAATTAAACCGGTAATGAAGCTCGCTGACAATCTACGCAGAGCCAAAACTGCCAGTCTTAGGGCTTTTTTACCCGACTTCAGTGAGATTATGTTATTAGGGTGTATGTATGTTTGTAATATTATTTGTCGGTCGCCGTAGCCGAAACGGCTGGACAGATTTTGACAAATGAGGTGTCACAGGCTGCATGAAATTTCCAAAAATCCAGTATGGCGACTGTAAGAAGCCATTTTCAATCCCTACATCCTATAAACTTCCTGTTTATGCAGTCAGGCTTATTGTTTTTTTTAAATAAATACTTGATATTGTCATGCAAGCCACCCGCGACCCGCCCATATATGCCGCATGCGTGCGACGCGCATGACAATAAAAACATGTATCATACGATAGGTTGCGGGCAGCATACATGCGGGCCTAGCTCGCACGCGGGCGTAAACACGCATGACAATAAAAATGCCCTTAGTCTAAGATACAAAACATTCAAACACCCTGATCCAGAACAAGCATCCATGTTCACTACACATGTTCGTCCTAGACGGCAATCGTACTCGCGACCTGCAGAGGCCAACTGAAGTAGTAGGCCAGTCAAGTGATAGCTGATTGGACGATTTATCGGATCATGTCTAAAACTATAAAAGGAAGTGGTATCAAAATATGTACAAATGAATTATCTCAACACGTGGAGTCATGTCGTAATTTCAAACCCCCGACGCAAACTTAGGAGTGTATGTGCAATCTGTGTCCGCTCCCAAATAGCGCCCGATTTCCATTTTTAGGATCTCATTTTCCCAGACGACATTCCGCGCTCCCCGAGACAGACACGATAATCTATAAACCATTTATTCATAGACTAGCTTCGTACCCGTTTAAAAAGTAGCCTATGTGTTAATCCAGGTCACAAACTATGAATATTCCAAGTTTCATCCAAAGACATTCTGTAGTTTTTTGTGTGAAATAGTAACAAACATTCATAAATTCATCCATACTCACAAACTTTCGCCTTGATAATATTAGAAGGATTAATAGCTGACCCGCTTGCAACTTCGTTTGCGTGTTGAATTTTCTTTCACGTTTAGATAAATATTTCCCTGAATAAGAGTTTTTAATTTTAGTTCGGAATTCCATACTTTTTACTATATATTTTGTAATACCTAAATATGTCTACTTTAGAGAGCTTGTTGGATTCCATTGCTGGGTCAAGGCGGGAAGGCCTTCTTTCCATACATTCCGGTCTAGGGCTTCTGACTACTAGATATGAGAGAGTATGCATCGACTTCTTCATGTGTTGTGGGACCTATTCGGTAGTTGATGTTTCTTTTTGCTCTACTCTTTTATTATATGTATAGATTAGTAGGAAGGATATGTGTGTGGGCCTGGGGGTCTTACTCGGTTGGTAGGGCGCCGCGTATGGCACATGCGAGTTGACGGCAGCCGGCGTGGAGGCTCGCGCTCCCGGTGACGTCACGCCGTGGGTTCCCATGTCTCCGCTACCGTTCCCGCCGCTCTATAACAACCAGACATTTTAAAGGCTTATTAAAGTGTGAGAACATTATGTCGGGCCGCAGCGGGGCTCGACCCGACATAATGTGCGCGAACCTTTAGACCACTCGGTATTCAGACTGTCTATTTTCTTACTGACTAATCAGTCAAGTCTAAGACCGACTTAGTGTCTACGCTAAGTGTAAGACAGTCTTACCAAGGCAGACTGAATACCGCGTGGTCCAAGCCTTTTGCAAATAAACAAGTCTTCGTATTCTCCGCTTAAAGTCTCATTGCAGGACAGAGAACTCTCTAATTCGTCAGGTTTTCCGTAATTAATACTGGACTGGCGGGTTAGCCGCAGTATGTGTAACGAGTAAATAGGTGGACCTGTACCAGCCAAGTAAGGCAGGGTGTGTAAGGGGTTCTAACCCTTATCTTCGGAGCCTAAGCAAACCTAACCAGCCAGTGGTGCGCCTGCTAACTAACAAACAGGGCGCAGGCGGCCGGCTAAATACGGCAAACAGTCTAACAGGAACAGCTAAATTCCCTGACCGCCGACGGGCAGCGGCGTCAGCAGTGTGAGAATTTGTCCTCCGATCCCCAACTAGCATACCCAGCGTGGAGATTATGGGCATATCGCCCATTAAAGGTGAAGCCTATATCAGTGGTGTACAAATATGTGGTATACCAGCCATGTCTAAGACGTGCCAACGACTAATGGTAAACACAAGCTTTTGTCTAGAATTTAAATGCGTAATTCTAGACAATTAGTAGGCTGAATGACGGAAATAATTGATGATATACCTGCACTTGCGTATGATGGTTCTCTTGCTGCGGGGCTCCGTTGGGCGCCGCGTGGGGCTCGTGGGGCGCAGCGCCCGCGGGGGGCCGGCAATCCACCATGGCAGGCAGAGCTTGTACTTCAACCTGCAATCAACCAGGTACAGGGTTCAACGGAAACCTTAACGCTGAGAATGCCACTACCTCGTGACTACCTAGAGGTAAGAGCACTATCCATCTCGTCAATGAAGACACGTCAAAACTATCGCGGTCCTTTTCAGGTGAGCGCGAGGTAAGCTTTACCTATATGCTAAAGATTGGTTAACAGCCCCGTTTATTAATCATTTGTTTAGACTTATAATGTAAGAGGAAAAATAATTATGTTATTCTGCAATTCGTGACAGTCCGTTGTAATATTACTCGTAGTTCTGATGACAGAGTGAAAACCCTATCGGGGTCAGAGACCAGAAACCGCATATGACAACATAACATATTAATAAGTGTAACATAAGGTGTTGTTTTTAATTTTACGACTAAATGAAAAACCACCGCGATAATTTTACTTTTAAGATATTTTCGCGCGAAATCATCACCGTAAGCTATCCAAACCAAGTTTAAAAGTAATTTCCATTCCCTTCACCGAAAGAACCAATGGGGTTTGCTTGTAAAAGGGTTTGGCATGGGCTACCAAGGTCTACGAAAGTTTAAGATATATAAATATCATTCATGCAGTGTCGGACATCCCGCCACCAGTTTCAACCCCTCTTCAAATGAACCTGTTCCACAAGGTCGTTGGTGATCCCAGCTATTTATTTATGAAGCGAGACTTTGTCTGAATTAACTAGCTGTGTAAACGGAGCTATGCACAAGGGACTAAATAACTTAGGGACTCCCGCCTGTTCCAGTTACTTCAAATGAGTTTCGAATACTGGCTTTAAAATGTTTTAAGAAAATGGACGTTAAAATCTCGCATGAAACTCGAATTCTAACAACTAACGAAGCTTAGAGGAATTTACCTGTGACTACTTTTTCTTTGGACATACACAAAGCCCTTATCCTGTCAGTCAACTTATCAATCACTACAACTATTAGGAACTAATCCAAATTACTGAACACATTAGAAATACCAAGCCAAGACACGGTATTAGATAACCAGCCGAACTACGAATGTACCTCTAAAGTAGCTACGATATGGTAAAAGGGTCCATTTTATTTATAACCATGCCAATTGTGGGATATAGGTCAGGCGACAAAGAAGCCTGGTTGTTGTTTTTATGAATGAGCTTTTGAATAGTAATGCGCGAATAGAAAACATGAATTGAAATGTTGTAGTTACATTGTATGAATAAGATGTGTAGTTCCATCGAAAGATGAATTATGCGCAGGGAGAACAGGAATCGATGATAAGCAAGTACATTCTGTATCTTTATTTTCGAAAAAAAAAAGAACCACAATTGTAATGCTTATAAACAGAACCCGCCAACTCCAACTACAAAACTACTGACAGGCATCGGCTCAAAGTTAAGGTAATCCAGTGGATATTCCAGATCCTTGGTGTCGTTGCTATCAATCATGTCATTCCAGGAGATCTTCGCGGGTTGTTTCTGAGCTTTTTCGGGAGACTTTTCCTCGCTCCCGCCTTTCCCCTTCCGCGATTTGAGAGACTGCTTCTTCGTGATGTTGCCTGGACGTCGACGGAAGTGGTTAGATGCAGACAAGAGTAAAAATCAAAACGCAAACTAGACAAAACCCGACTTTCGCATAACCAGCATTGCATAGATGGACACAGTCGGTGAAACTGTACAACGAGCTGGCTATGGCCTACACTAAAAGTGAATGGGAAGCACCTATCTGCTGCAGCATTTGGCTGAGACTCAGTATCTGGGATTGCGTGCGCGAGTATCTGAAGGGCGGCGCCCAGGGCCGCGCCTCGTGCGAGGGCAGCGGCTCCAGCCGCTCGAACTCCACCACTCGCTTCTCTCCCAGCTCCTCGATGAACACCAGGCACGGCCCGCCCTCCGGACGCATCTCTTGGATGTGGCAGTGGTACGGAGCCGATTGCTCAGACTCTAGCTTGCACAAGCATTTAACGCCTACTTGAAGAGTCGTGCCATCTGAATACCTAGCTCCGTATCGCAATTCTGCAACACCATACAACTGTTAATAAAATCCAATGTTGACCGGAAATATTAAAAGAAACAGTGTTACCTTTCCTCATTTCACTCCAAACATCAAACTCAATGTTCCTGTAAATATCAGGATCCAGAGCCTTCGCTACTTTGTATGGGAATGGAGTGATACCATTATCGAGCAGGTCCTTGGCACTGTTTACATTCAGACAGTTCATGCAGACGTTTTCAAGTTGGATCAGACTACGGTTGAACACAAAGATACTCAAGGATTCTTTCAGCAGACTTGCTCTCTCGACATCTTCAGTGTGATGCTTGCATTTCAGAGCAACTGCATTGTTGTTCTTATCTTTGTCGTTATCGATGGATTCAATAAAGATCTTGGCTCGTTCCTTTTGTTTCTTACGGCGCTCCACATTCTCAGTCATGAAGTATTCAATGTGGTTGGAAGGCAATTTGTCGTGGAGCATTTTGTCAATTGCATAAGGCAAATCTTTGAGTTTGTACACACCATCGTACAGTATTTCATAGACCAGCGCTACAATAGAGCAATAAGACATTTCAAATTGAAAAATAAAGAGCTGCGCCATAAAATATGATTCTAAAGAACCCATATTAGTAATTTAGTACAGTAAAATAACTTTTGAAACAACTTACACTGGCAAAATGACGATGCATTTATAAAATCTTTTGTGTACACTACATCAAAGTGTTTAGTATCAGAGGAATAGAACAAATAAATTGGGTTCCCGTAACCGTTGCTTATCTTTGTTTGCGGGCCTTTGTTAGCTTCAAATATTATGAAATCTCGTCTGTAACGTGTTGCAAATATTTTTAAATTAAATAAAATATTAGTTCATTTTTGAAAAATATACAATCAGAAATTATCCAGAAACTTTCTCACCGATACATGTGGCTTAGAGCTGATATCTCTACAAGTCCACCCCACTCGGATGAATTAGACATCTCTTTTAGATAACTATCCAAAGGACAAGTTACGGACTATAAAACATAAAAAACAAGTTAATATAAAGAGGGCATGCCTATGGAATACCAACAAGAAAATCAATATAAGACCCTACCCCTTGGAACAGATGCCTGTTAGACGCCATAAAGTGGATGCAGTCGTAGCGGACTTTATGGAAGTACCTCTGTGTATTGAAAATGTTTTCAGACACTGCCCTAAAGAGGCAACTGGCATCCCTAGCAGTATGTTTTCGGAAGAAGCCCATTTCATCGAGCCATCGGTCCGGTTCCGAAGTACGCTTGTGGATTTTCCAGGGCCCGCGACAACGGATCGGGGAAGAAGACATTGTTTTTTACAACGATCTGCAGGTAAGTAAACAAAAACAAATGACGCTCCTCCATGAGACAGTTCCAGGTTGCTGCACTCGCCCTAAACACAACATTCGCACGAAAATAGACATCTTATTGTAATCATATCGCAAATATTTTTCTCTAAAAACCATATCGTAGCTAAAATGAATGAATGCAAATGGTTGTTTTGCTGTCTACGATTACAACACGTGCAAATGCTGAAAACATACATAAAATGTGATAAGTATTTCAAACACTTACCGAAATGAAGCTTCCCAACAGTCAGCATCAGTGTTCAAAGTTTTAGGCAAAAATGCAAAATAATTTTCCAGGAAAATGAAAATTGCACGTGCAAAACGAAAAGCAAACCGTCAAGCAAGACAGCCGGCGGGAAGCAAGCAAAAAAAGCACAGACTATTATGGGCAAAGCACATCACATACCTGAATGCAAGTACCCTAGACAGAGAAAGCTATAGACGACGAGATAATTCATCTCATTCTTTCAAGAAAGAGAACTACTTATGCGTGCTTCATGCAAATAAGGGAGACCGCACTATAGATTTGCTGTCCCTTATCGCGTGCCGGTTTTTTCGTTGTTTAGCGCAACATTGCGCTAAACAAACTTTGGCAGCTAGCAGCAGTTTCGGAAGATTTTGTGAAAAACTTGCTTGAAACTAAATTATTACCTGGAAAAATTATGTTTCATCTATTGTAAATCAATAATAACAAATGAATGTTATGGATTTCTCTATCAAAATGGATCGGTGTAGTGTATTTTGGTGCAAAAGTGGCAGTGATCAAAACATTCCGGATTTGTCTTTTCATTCGTAAGTATCGTACTTTTGACGAGGTATTTATTCAAAAATGGATTGTTAACTAGACTTCCACAATAAATAACAACATTTAGAGCAGAAATCTGTAAGAAAATAAGCCAAAAAGTGAAATTCAATTTGGTTTTGTTTTGTTTGGTGTTGCCGGCATTCGAAATGAATTTTGCCCACTGCACATTAATTTTTGGCTCAACTTTCATTTATTTGTAGTGAGCTAGGCGGCTGGAACTTTTGTCACAGATAGGTCTATATCTAGGAAGCCTAAATCTAAAATGGCGTAGTGTGGAACCAAATAGTTTTTGAGATATGATTATTTGAAAATTCAAATTTTTTACTTAATTTCGTCAAACTTGATGACAATGCGGGCAATTTTTTTTTCATCACTGAATATCGAAAGTATGATCTTCTTCTTTTTATTTATGGCCTCTGTGGTATTTTTTGGTAATTCGACATTGACAATGATATTTCTCGTTGTTAATGTAATACATTGAATAGACATTCGGTTATTAGATTTTTTACAACCACCTGGAAATCCTTCCCGCAGCAGTAGGTTCTAGGACACCCCAACTTGAGTAACAAAGGTTCTAGATATATCATCGAACTGACGCAGATCACCCCGATGCCACGTAGTCTTGTGGTCCCTATGCGTAGATTGGATATAAAAAATGTGGAATCAGAAATTCGCGTGGAAGATCCTGAGTGGAGCCCGCGAGGACGAGTGGACGAAGCGACACTCAGGGCCGACGAGGTCAAATACCCGAATCAAATATCCATTTTTATGATTTGAAACTGTTTTTAAACTGATCGTAGGTCATAGGTCCCTCTCCCGGAAGTGTGTTTTGACGTATATTGTTTAATTTTTTTTGTCTCGTTAACCTCAAAACTTAATTATTTTTTTCTCGGAAACTGTGAGATTCCCCCTTTTAGAGGGAGAGTCCTCACTCCCTCCCTGCCCTTCCCCACCCCATAAGTTCATTACATATACAGGAAAGTCGTTTCATTTTTTATTAGAACTTTAAATTATATAATTTCTTTGGTTCATTATTATTTGCATAGCCCGGTTTAAAGATGACGTTTTAATTTCAGGATAAAAAACCAAAGGGCCACGTAATTCAATGGATGGTAACTGAAAATACACCTGTATGTCTCCAGTTATGTGAATCTTCGTAAGTATACAAAACTTAAGTCTATTTTGATACTGATTTTATCGTTTAAAAGCCATGTGCTATATTTGGTCAACCTTGACTAACCGAGGTCTTAATGAATGTATAGGAAAATAGACCACGAAAACCAAAGAATTCATTATTTTTTTATATGTTGTGCTATGTAAAGGCGCCCACCCACCGGCACTTTACCCTACAGTACGTCTCTGGTGAACGCACGGGTGTGTAGTGAGTAGGCGTCTTTACGGAATATTACCTACCTAACTCCTACCGTAGAGGCCGTTTAGTCCTCAGTACTTTACCCTACGTGTCCTGGTACACGGGTGTACTAGAACCAAACGTCTCTACTACCTACTACGCCTAACTCTACGTAGTACTTAACCCTAAGACCTAACCCCTACCTAAGTTGCCTACAGTTGGACCCTTATGGTGTGTTACCCTAGGTATGTGCGAGTGTATCCCTAGCTACCGGTGTGACCTAACGACCCTACAAGTGTGTACCTATGTGTTCCTACCACCCTAGCCCTAACCATATAAGTGTGATATATAAATATATAAATAAGTGCGGGAAGTCTGTCACCAAGCGACCTAAGGTAACAGACGGAAGGTGGGTAGGAAGTAGGGATGTGTACGGCGTGCAATGTACACATGAATGATTTTCTCACTGCCGGTCAAGCAGGCTCACAAGACCGATCAGGGTGCTGACGGCTAAAGGAATCTTGGCCGCAGTGAGAGGATGTTAGGGTATGGGAAGGCAGCTCATCCAGCGGACTGCTGGGAACTTCTGGGCGGGCGGCTCCTCCAGCGGTTGTACTGGGTACTTCAGGGCGGCTCCTCCAGCGGGTTGAGCTGGGTACTTCAGGGCGGCTCCTCCAGCGGGTTGCTGGGCACTTCTGGGCGGGCGGCTCCTCCAGCGGTTGTGCTGGGTACTTCAGGGCGGCTCCTCCAGCGGGTTGAGCTGGGTACTTCAGGGCTGCTCCTCCAGCGGGTTGCTGGGCACTTCTGGGCGGGCGGCTCCTCCAGCGGGTTGAGCTGGGTACTTCAGGGCGGCTCCTCCAGCGGATTGCTGGGCACTTCTGGGCAGCGGTTGCGGAGAGCCTCTGGTCGGCTCCACCGGCGTGTGCTGGGTTCCTTTTGGCAGCGCTTCCAGCGGCTTGCTGGGGACTTCTTGGTGGCTCCTTGGGCAGGGTCTTCGTGTGGTGGAGGAGGAGTAAAACTCGACTCAGTTCTTGGTTCCAATTAATTTATTTACAAAATTTACAGTATTTATATGAGATGATCTTTACATGTGTGCCGTCGGTGTACATGCTGAATTGCACTATTCTGCTGGCTCAGAAAGATCTTTGCCCTCGACTTACATTAGTTGGTAGAAAAAATGCTATGACGGCGTTTATTAAGTAGTACGGCATATGTTTTGCCGTTGACTTGGCTTGCTTCTTTAGTTTGTACAATACAATTAATATAGTTTTTATCTAGGTAATGATTATAAGTAAGAATTATGTTTAGGTTAAGATTCTACAGACACATATTATTTCTTTTAATTAATTAATACTACCTACGTACTCTAGTTTTACGTTATAATTAAATGTATAAAAACATGTTCAATAGTTTGGACATTCTGGGGCCTCTCCAGGACAGGATTTTAGTTGGTATAATTCGATTACATAAGTTGGTTGCTCGCCAGTGCCATCTTTTGGTGTGTTAGCCCTAGGTGGTTTTCTTGGTGGTATCTGACTGTACTTCGGTTCGATGTTATCGTTGTGTTCCTTGTCCTTGTGGTGGGAATGGCTAGGTAAATGCTGGAAGACCGGTTGAGGCTCGAGTCCAGTTGCGACCGTGGCGAGGTGACAGCTTTGCTCCTTGGCTTGGCCTTTACGGTTACACTGGCGCCGGACGATCGCTCCAACCCTTCTCACTATCTGTGGACCATAACAAAATGTTAGTGTAATGATAGTAATCAGTAAACCGGCTGTTACTGCGCTAGTTGTGTAAGTGTGCGATGTGATTTGGGTCCAAACTGTGTTATCTAATTGAGTCTGTAGTAATTTTTCAGAATTAGCTATATGCTGTAATTGCAATATTTCTTTGGAACTAGCTACAACTTCGTCTTTAGTTATGTTGAATATTGAACTGGTCGTATTAAAGGTGTCTATAGCAAAATCTATTTGTTTTGAGAAAGAAGCTATTGTTTGAACTGAGATGGATCTTTTAGCAGCTAAGATGTTACTTGGTGTTTTGATAATACAATTATCTGAAATTTTTATCACACCAACATCTCTAAGTACTACTTCTTCCCTCTGTCCATCACAAATAATGGATGTCGTAATGCGATTTTTGACTACAAATAGCCATGTATTTTGCATGTATAATTGTTTCCATAGTAAATTGTTGGTTATGTCAAATGTTTTAGTTTGGCATCTTGTTTGTGTTTGGTTTTTAAATAGTTTGTCAACAATGCAATTTTCATTTAATTGCATGTTCTTCACCGCACTAGGAAAACAAATAAAATTACTAAATCTTTGTAAGCAACTTGTAAATTCTTCATGACTTAAATCAAAATAATGCTCATTATTATAGTCCAATCCGATAAATGTCTTTTGAACTTCTATGCTTTTAAACAACTGGTCTTTGGTTTTTTCTGGTACTGCCGTTATGTGCATTAGAATATATTTGGTTGTATCTTGTATAGGAAAGTATGTATAAACTTGTATATGGGTCTCATTTTCAGCCATTTTTGTTTCTAATAGCTGTTGTTGAACTATTCTTAAATTACTTGGTAATTTTTTGTTTGAGGAAGATATTATGTCACTGATGTTTTTGGGTGTTAGTATATTGTAAACTGTTCCTTTCGATAAATAGATGTCTAATAGCCCAGCGTAGTGTGTAATTATTTCATCAATGTAGTTATTTGCAAGTTGGTATGTTTCCATTATTTGTAAATTAACACTATCTTGGCTCACACCTTTGTACCAATGATCTGTTTCGCGCATGAAATCTACTATTTGGTTTATTTTTGTTCTAAATTTTTCTAGTTTCTTGGTTAATCTATTCTCTGTTTCATTAACTTGTGCAACTGTTGATATCATGAATTTAGTTTGGTGGTTAGCAGCTTCAATTAGTTTCTGTTGGTTTTTTTCTAAAGAATCTATATCTCTGTATGCTTCGTCGTTTACACCGAAGATTGACGTCATTAATTGTCCTAGTATTCCTCTCTTTTTCCTAGTTTGGTTTACTTCTGTAAGATATTCTTTTGTACGTTCAAACTTTGACTTTTCTTCCTTTAAATAATGATAGAATTGTTCGCAATGTGTAGTTTTTCCTATCGATATTATGGCTTTATTGCAAAGTTTCTTGTAGTCTAAAGTTGCTTTTTTCACCTTTACTAGGTCTTGTTCTAGTTGTGCTCTGGCAAAATTGGTTTCTATTCTGAATACTCCTCGGTCAATGCTTGCTGTTCCGATTTGTTCGACGTAGAAACCTGGTTTTACGTTTTTTAATGTGTAGATTGATGATACACTCGTTAATAATTGCAAGCACATTATCACGAACATGAACAATTGCCAACTTTTACTAGGTGATCGATTCCTGTTCGTGCTCCTCATAGTTATTATATTGTTCGACTGTACTGTGGTAGTTGAATTGAGTTTACTATCGTTCGCGTTAACTGGAAGCGGAATGAGAGTATGAATTGCGCGTTTTTGAGTTGCACCTGAAGACTTTTGTAATGTTACAACTCTGGTTAAGCCATCGTTACCTGAGTGTATTTCTTTAACCCTTGCAAGCGGCCATTTGCTTGGACTTATATTTTCGTCCTTTATAAGCACTAATGTTCCGATGGTAAGATTGTCTTCATTGTTTTTCCATTTATATCGCTGTTGTAGTTGATGTAAATAATCTTTAGTCCAGCTTTTCCAAAAATCTCTTTTCATCTTTTGGATCTGCTTCCACCTGTTCAATAAATCAGTATTTATATTTGCCATAGGGTCTGGTATTCCTACAGCCTCCCGTCCTATTAGAAAATGACTTGGAGTCAGTACTACGTTATCATTTATATTTTCACTCTGTGCGCACAATGGTCTTGAGTTTAGACACGCTTCTGTCTGGTGCAGAAAAGTTGTCAATTCTTCGTACGTTAATGTCTGTTCTCCTATAACTCTACGCAAATGATGTTTCATAGATTTCACTCCTGCTTCCCAAATCCCACCAAAATGAGGGGCGGATGGTGGGATGAAGTGCCATTTTGTGCCAAACGATGTTATTGTATTTTGAAAATCATCTGACTGAGTTATTTCTAGGATTTCTTTGTAAAGGAAGTTAGCAGCTCCAACGAAATTGGTTGCATTGTCACTGTATATGTGGGACACTGGGCCTCTTCGCGACGTAAATCTACGCAGCGCTGCAATAAAGGACTCTGTTGACCAATCACCTACTAGCTCTAGGTGTATTGCTTTTGTAGCCATACATACAAAGACGGATATATATCCCTTGTATGACTTGTGTCCTCTACCTTTCATTGCTCTGATTTGTATTGGACCTGCGTAGTCTATGCCTGTATGACTGAATGGAAACGACTCTGTGACTCGTGCTCTAGGTAGCGTCCCCATTTTTTGTGATGTTGTGGATGCTTTGTATCTAAGACATTTTACGCATTTGGATACGCAGCTTTTGACTTTCCTCTTTCCTCCTAGTATCCAATACTTTTGTCGTATATACGCCAAAGTTAGAGTATTACCTCCATGTAAGGTTTTCAAGTGTGCATCTTGAATGATAGTGTGACATGATGGTCATGTGGTAGCAATATTGGATGTTTTTGATCATATGGTAGATTAGAATTTTGTAATCTTCCTCCAATCCTTAGCAAATTATCTTCCTCACTTATAAATGGATCTAAGCTTGATAACTTGCTTCCTTTTTCCAGTGAAGTTCCTTTTTTGATCGATTTGTATTCTTTGAGGAAAACTTCTTGTTGTACTTGTGATAAAATTTTGTTTGTTGTTATGAGGATTTCCTCACAACTTAAGGGTTCTTTACTTCTTATTTTGTTTTTGAACCTGAAGCAATATGATAATACCCGTACCATTTTATGAAAACTGGAGAATTTGTCCCAAATTTCAAAACGTGGTTTAATTGTAGTAGTGATTACTGTGAAGTTTCGTTTGATCTCTTCACATATTTCTGGTACTGTCTTTGTTGTCGGAAGAGTATCATTGGTTTTCAGCCATTCCGGGCCGTTCCACCATAATGCAAAATCTTGTAGTTTGCTTGGTTCGATTCCTCTTGAAATAACGTCAGCTGGATTTTGAGATGAGTTGACATGATTCCATTTTGCTTGCGGTACCAAGCTCTGTATGTCAGAAACCCTGTTAGCTACAAATGTTTTCCATCGCTCAGCTTCTCCTTTGATCCAACCGAGAGTTATCATTGAATCTGTCCAACAGTACATCTCTACGTCTTTGAGTTCCATTGTAGTGATAACTTTTTCCATTAATTGAGCGAGTAATAGTACTGCACATAGTTCTAGTTTTGGTAATGTGGTTTTTTGTTTTATCGGTGCTACTTTTGATTTAGCTTGTAACATCGTAATATCGTACTCATTGTCTTTGGTCTGAATACGACAGTAGACCACAGCTCCAAAAGCTTTTTCTGACGCATCGCTGAAGCCGTGTAGCTCTATTTTAGATCCTGTCGTAAACCGACACCACCTGGGTATGGTCACGTGTTCCAAACTTTTTAATTGGTCTTGAATTGTGATCCACCTTTCCTTGATTTTATCGTCTACTATTTGATCCCATTCTGCACCCTTTATCCATAACTCTTGTATTATTAGCTTCATGTTGATAATAACTGGTGCTAACCATCCTAATGGATCAAACAACTTTGCGATTTCTGATAGAATGAATCGTTTTGTAGGATTTTCTCTTTTGTTTACTGTAATCTGGAAGCAGAAACTATCGTCTTTAGGTGACCATAACACTCCCAATGATTTCCTGGTTTCATCTAACGGTATTTTCAACATCTTCTCTTCTTGCTCTTCCTTTGGAATATTTTCTAATAGTTTTGCGCTGTTAGATGACCATTTTCTAAGATTAAACCCACCTTGCTTTAGTAGTTGAATTAGTTGTTTTTGTAACTCTTCCGTTGTTTCTATACAATTGCCGCCTGATAGTACATCATCAACATAAAAATCTTTACGGGTTACCTGACTTGCTATTGGGAATTTCGTTTCTTCATCAATAGCTAATTGTTGTAAGGTTCTGATAGCTAAATATGGTGCTGACGCAGTTCCATATGTCACTGTAGTTAACTCGTATTCCTCGATTTGGTGTTTAGGTGACTCTCTCCATAGTATACGTTGATAGGATAGGTCCTCTTCGTTCACTTTAATAAAGCGATACATCTTATGTTTTCGCCACCGTAACAATATTGCTGCCAAGTCTGATTGTAATCTCGGGCCTGTAAGCATATTGTCATTCAGGCTTACCCCAGTACTTGATTTGCTTGATGCATCAAATACTACTCTTAGTTTGGTTGTCAATGAATCTTCTTTTATAACTGGTTGATGTGGAATATAATATTTTCCTTGAAAGTAATCTAGTTTGTTGACTTTTCTCATATGACCCATTTCTAGGTATTCATTGAGAAAGTCTTTGTACCTTACTTGTAAGGTTCTATCTTTGTTAAATTTTCGTTCTAGTTGTAGCAGTCTTGCCACCGCTTTTTGTCGTGAGTGTCCATATTCTAGTTCAGGGTTTTTAAATGGAATCCTTACTGTGTAGGTTCCATCTGGATTTCTCACAGTAGTTTTGTGGTAATAGTTTTCGCAAGCTTGGTCATCATTGGATAATTGGTAGTGTCTTGGGACTTCTTCTAATTCCCAAAATCTGTTTATTTGTTCAATATCGTTAGTTCTAGTTGTCATACTAAGTATTTTCATAGTATTTGTAGTTTGGTTACTACTGATTCCAGAAAATATCCACCCGAATTCTGTATCCTGAGCGATAATTCCATCGTGGATCTTTTGTAATCCGTTCAGCAGCAGTTTACTGTACTCTTGAGCTCCCAATATAATATCTATCGGTCCCCTTTTGTAGTACGTTGGATCGGCAATCAGTTTATTTTCTAAATAACTGGCCTCTAGTTGTGGTATAGTTGTATTTGGTAGTGCACTAGTTAGTTTTGGAAGAATTATAAGCGTTACAGGTAGCTTAAATTCACTGGTAAATCTTGGTTTCAGCTTCACTTCTATCGAATGATTCGCTGTTTTAGGTTTTTCGTCAGCAATCCCGGCAACTTCTATTTGAACCCTGCTTCGAGGATATGCTAATAGTTGTGCTACTTGCTCAGTGCAAAATGACGCTTCAGACCCTTGATCGCATAGTACCCTTAGTAAGTGTGGTGTACCATCAATGGCGGCCGCGTTCACTATGGCTGTAGCTAGTAGTGTTGTTTTTATCTCTGGTTTGGTACTTGTATGAAAATTATTAGTTCTGGTTTTTGGTACATGGTTTGATGTGGATGGACTAACACCTTTTACTCCATTATGTTTCTCACCTGTCGTGTTTTTGACGAGTGATTTGTGTACTTCTTGGTGTAAGTAAGAATGATGCCCTTTTTTTCCACAGTATCCACAATTTCTTTGGCTATGACATTCTAAGGTTTGGTTATGCATTAAGCAATTTTTGCACATTCCTTTATCTCTTACAGCTTTAGACCGGTCTTGTATTGTTAATGCTTTGAAGTTAGGGCATTGATAAATCGTATGTTCTTTGTTGTGGCAATACCAACAGTTATTATCTTCTGCCTTCTTTTTGTATTCGTGTGTGTCATAGCGAAGTTTGTTAGTTCTTTCCTCTTTATTAGAGCTTGTAGTTTCTAGGCATTTAAATCGTTTTTCTAAGAATTCCATCATGTCTTGAAATTTTTGTGGCTTATTAGGCTCAACTAGTTGTTGTTCATATTTTTCGTCTGTGTCGGAGTCCCAAACTCTACTCAAAATTCTACATAAAATAGGATCCCAGGTTTTTGTATCAATATTTAGACTTTTTAACGCCTCTAAACTTTCATTTATCGTGTCGTGTAGTGTTTTTAAACTTATCGTATTTGCTCTTGTTATTTTCTTGACATTTAGGATGTTATCTATGTGCTTCATCACTATTACTCTTTCGTTTTTATATCGTTTTATTAGAAGTGTCCACGCTGTTTCATAATTGGCATCACAGACCGACAGATGTCTGATTAGTCTAGCGGCTTCACCTTTTATATGCGTCTTTAGGTACTGCATTTTTTCTGTGGCTGATAGTGACTTATCTTCGTGAATGATTTTTAAAAATAAGTCATAAAATGAACTCCATGACTCGTAGCTACCACTGAATGTTGGAATTATAATCTTCGGTAATTTAACCTTATGTTCACTATAAGTTGTGTGCTTTTTTTCTCCAACTTTAGTGAGAAGACACTCAATGATAAATTCGTATTCCGTTTGTGTAGTATCAAACACGTTGTTTTGGAAATAGCTGTGATCTAAGGTGCTATCTTCCATTAAAATGAGTAAATGAGTTTCTTCGATTTCCTGCCACTGCTTTTGTAAGGTTGTAATAAGAGTTTCCCAGTACCATGACGGTTTGTCTTCTGTTATAGCTTGTGTTGCTGTTTTTAACTTTTTCTGAAGTTGTGAGATACGAAATAGTTGTATAAATATCTTTGACGAACTACTGCTTTCATCTTCATTAATTGTTGTTATGTCTTCTGGTATGTATAGCTTGCTTAGTACTTGTGATCTGGTCTCACATTTTTCTAAGTACGCCATTGCTTGGTTGTAAATAGTTTTGATGGATTCATAGTAGTTTGTTGTAATGTATTTGTGATCTCCTAATATTGGCAGATCTTTAAGTAGCGTGTGATTGGAACTTGTTCTGGTAAAAGTTTCTGTGAGTCGAGTCCTCCTTTCTTCTATGTACTTTCCAGTTTTTCTTGCTGCTGAATCTTTCTTAATGTTTGTCAATATTTGTTTAATTTCATTGTAATCCGTTTCTTGACTCCTGATAAGTTTGTTAATTTCTTCGGTATCCATCTTCTTTCTTGCTGCCCCTAGCCCTACACTATCCTAACCGTCTAATCAGGGAATTAACTTACACTTAGCTGCAATCTTGTCCTCGATACAGAATTTGCGACTTCTCAAGTAGCCGGTGGAACCCGCTGGTGGGAAGCCGGTACCCGAACCGCTTCTGTACGAATGGCAACTAAGTGCTTATAGTCAGTACTTGAACGTACCACAACACTAGCGCTTTGTTAGGTACGCTAGCTTGCAATACGTCAAGTGTTAAGTCAGTCAAATGTTCCTACCGGGACAAAGGGAGCGCGAAATCTACCAAAAAAAAAAAATTCTCGAAGGATCAAATGTCCTTCAAGGATAAACGGAAACGCGAATTTTACCTACTGGTTCACTTTAAAACGCTCGAAGGACCAAATGTCCTTCAAGGATAAACGGAAACGCGAAATCTACCTACTGGTTCACTTTAAAACGTTCGAAGGACCCACGCCCACCCACCGGCACTTTACCCTACAGTACGTCTCTGGTGAACGCACGGGTGTGTAGTGAGTAGGCGTCTTTACGGAATATTACCTACCTAACTCCTACCGTAGAGGCCGTTTAGTCCTCAGTACTTTACCCTACGTGTCCTGGTACACGGGTGTACTAGAACCAAACGTCTCTACTACCTACTACGCCTAACTCTACGTAGTACTTAACCCTAAGACCTAACCCCTACCTAAGTTGCCTACAGTTGGACCCTTATGGTGTGTTACCCTAGCTATGTGCGAGTGTATCCCTAGCTACCGGTGTGACCTAACGACCCTACAAGTGTGTACCTATGTGTTCCTACCACCCTAGCCCTAACCATATAAGTGTGATATATATAAATAAGTGCGGGAAGTCTGTCACCAAGCGACCTAAGGTAACAGACGGAAGGTGGGTAGGAAGTAGGGATGTGTACGGCGTGCAATGTACACAGGAATGATTTTCTCACTGCCGGTCAAGCAGGCTCACAAGACCGATCAGGGTGCTGACGGCTAAAGGAATCTTGGCCGCAGTGAGAGGATGTTAGGGTATGGGAAGGCAGCTCATCCAGCGGACTGCTGGGAACTTCTGTTCGGGCGGCTCCTCCAGCGGTTGTACTGGGTACTTCAGGGCGGCTCCTCCAGCGGGTTGAGCTGGGTACTTCAGGGCGGCTCCTCCAGCGGGTTGCTGGGCACTTCTGGGCGGGCGGCTCCTCCAGCGGTTGTGCTGGGTACTTCAGGGCGGCTCCTCCAGCGGGTTGAGCTGGGTACTTCAGGGCTGCTCCTCCAGCGGGTTGCTGGGCACTTCTGGGCGGGCGGCTCCTCCAGCGGGTTGAGCTGGGTACTTCAGGGCGGCTCCTCCAGCGGATTGCTGGGCACTTCTGGGCAGCGGTTGCGGAGAGCCTCTGGTCGGCTCCACCGGCGTGTGCTGGGTTCCTTTTGGCAGCGCTTCCAGCGGCTTGCTGGGGACTTCTTGGTGGCTCCTTGGGCAGGGTCTTCGTGTGGTGGAGGAGGAGTAAAACTCGACTCAGTTCTTGGTTCCAATTAATTTATTTACAAAATTTACAGTATTTATATGAGATGATCTTTACATGTGTGCCGTCGGTGTACATGCTGAATTGCACTATTCTGCTGGCTCAGAAAGATCTTTGCCCTCGACTTACATTAGTTGGTAGAAAAAATGCTATGACGGCGTTTATTAAGTAGTACGGCATATGTTTTGCCGTTGACTTGGCTTGCTTCTTTAGTTTGTACAATACAATTAATATAGTTTTTATCTAGGTAATGATTATAAGTAAGAATTATGTTTAGGTTAAGATTCTACAGACACATATTATTTCTTTTAATTAATTAATACTACCTACGTACTCTAGTTTTACGTTATAATTAAATGTATAAAAACATGTTCAATAGTTTGGACATGCTATTAAATGTTAGGTTATTGTTATTATTATTATTATTATTATCATACCTACAATGGTAGAATTCGTTCATTTTTGTCTTGGTTTAAAACTGTTTTTTTTTTTATTTCAGACTAGAGAACCAGAGGCTACGTTAAATCAACGGATCATTCAGATTTAAAACGGATTCGGGATTCGTCAGTCACAACTGACAGCATTTTTTGACAATTCACCTATATGCCCCCAATTATTTAAATCTGCCACAGTAAGTAAGTATCAAAAAGCCTAAGCTATATTTTATCAAAACCGGGTAAGTGAAACCCAAGATACTGCTTGCCTTCTCCGAAGTACCCGCAAATTTAATTAGCTAGTTGCGGGTTCAATTCCCACTGCGGGGCAAGTGTTTGCATGTTCTGTTTGGGGCTACATGACGTTGTGTGATAAGGTACCGCATTATTTATTTATTTCCAATGGACTTTGGCTGACAGGAAAGAAATACTTTAATGTTAGCTCCAGTTTTCAAAAAGTTAAAGTTAAAAAGTTAACTCCAGTTTTAAGAAAAGCCCGCGGCTTCGCACGCATGGTACCTGGATAAAAAATAGCCTATAATGTTATTCTTGGTGTAGCTCTACATAATGTGCAATGACAATTTGTTATATAGGTACACCTAGTTAACTACCTACAAAGCCTCGGTCTGCATACTATATGACCATATTGCTAAATTTACCCTTAGACAGGGTTTATGTGAGATACCTTACCTAGAACCTTTAACACAATGCAATTTAACACCATGTAATTTACTCCGGTGATCTTCGCAGTTCATCTTGGTTAAGCAACACTCCGCCCGGACACTACTTATATGGGTGATCTGGATGGAATTTAGATCTGAGCGCTTCCGCCCTTCGGAAGGCACGTTAAGATGTTCTTCCCGGCTTTTTCAGTTGTTAGCCATGTTGGAGGCTTTCGGGTGGCCTAAAAATTCCGACATCAGAGTTGGCCACTACTTCATACGAAGAAGAAGAAGACCAATATGTTCCATGCCTCAATTCATATGTTTCATCATTATCATCAGCAGCAGCATTAATAGCTTGTTATATTTCCCAGCCAGAACGATGAAGACCTTGTAAAAGCAATAAATTTATTGTATTGTATTGTATTTGTATCTAAATTTTGCGTGAGGGAGAAATAAACAATACTCAATACCTTTCGCCTTTATTATATTAGTAAGATTGCTAGCCTTTTATGTACGTATTTTCTACAGATTACATTTGTTATGTTTAAATACCAAAATTAATTTTTGATTACTGTTTTTAGGGTAAATCACCATCATACACACCACGAAGGCTGCGGAAAAAAATTGCGTTGGACTGCTAAGCTATTAGAAGATACGCGCAAAACTGCGAGCTCTTGGGGAAAAAAGTTGGCGTTTTATAAAAAAGTAGGGAATTTAGAAAATATGATTGCAGAATCGAAAGCATATTTTCTAAATGTTGAAGTTTTGGAGAAATAAAAATATATTTCCTATAATTCTATTCTTTTTAGTATGTAGGAATTTTGAAAGCGTATACAAGAAACATAAAGACATGCGTGAATGACAACTTAGGACACAAATAAATAATATGATATTTTTGCCGTTCTGTAAAAAATCAATGCAAAATATATCTTTATTCATGTCCGTTAAAATATTCAATAGTCTCCCCGATGACATGAAAGATTTGACACTTAGCCTTTTTAAAATAAGACTTTACACATGGCTTGTAGATAAATGCTTTTATACGATTAAATTGAATGTATTAAAACTAAATAATAATTTACTTTTTTTATTTCTTCATTTGAATGGTTAGTTTTCATTTTGACATATATTTATTAAGTAATCTCGATTTTCAACTTAATTATTGTTAATTAAAATTAACCGATATTAATGATAATTAATGACATATATACATATAACAATTTAATATTTGCAGGCTTCTGTAATGAAGTATAAGTATGCGATCCACATAGCCTTTAAGATTTTCCTTTGTAATTACCATACTTTTATGCAAATAAATATAATTTGATTTGAAAATTATATAGGTAGGTGCATTCAATCAAATTTGCTAAACATCCTTCCTTGCCTAACATATTATCAAAAGTCATTAAAACTTGTTAGTGAAGATAGATTATAAATGAATAAAATTTCGTCATGCAATTAATCTATTAATTAATACTTTACCTGCAGTATTAATTGATAGATTAATACTTTACCTGCATGGCATTAATTTCTTGTTAGATTTATATTTTACCCATTATCATCATCAGCCTATAGCAGTCCATTGCTGGACATAGGCCTCCCCTAATGAGCGCCTGAGTCCCTGTCCTGAGCTCGATGCATCCAGCTTCTACCAGCAGCATTTCGCAGATCGTTACCACCTGGCCGGAGGGCGTATTATCAGTATATTTTACCCAAATCTATGGAAATTTTAATTATGTGGCAACCCTGCAGTTGAAATGAGAAAGACTAGGGTGGCCACGCAAACTATAAATCTATATATATACTTAATCTATGGCAAGTACTTATCTAAATACAAAACAGACTTAATTTTAACGTTTGTATGAAGTGGAGTAGAACTTTGATGGCGACGATTATTTAGCTTAATGTTAGAATGGAATATAATAGTTTTCACAATACAAATAAAAATAGTGCAGTGCAACGAAACATTTTCATGAATATCGATTAACGATGCGAAGGGATTTCTCCATCTTCAGAATCCAAGCCAACTTCACCTGTACCAGTTGCACCCTGCTTACAAACGGAGCTGTGGCGGCTGAATGCGGCATAGCACAGCCCAATACCACGAAGCGTAATTTTCTGACAGGCAGCAGCGTTTGTGGTGCAACGAACTGTGCCCTGCGATCTCTAAGTTGGAGATCACAACCCGCATGCTCAGTTTGGAGATTATGGGCATATTCCCCTTATTAGGGGAGGCCTATGTCCAGCAACAGATATCATAATACTAGTCCAGTAGTAGACCGGTGAAAAGCTAAAGTGGTGTGGTGTGATTTGATAAAACAATGTTTACGATGTCATTTTTTTGACAAGAAAGGTAATAATATTGAAAAAATGTTTCAGGTTATTTTATCAAGTTATCGAGAAGAGCATATATAAGTACATATTATGTACAAATAAAAATTGAATAATTTGTTGGTTTTCAACGTGCTAGAGCAAAACCAGATAAGATTTTATTGATCAATTATTATCGATATCGATGGATTTTAAACAATTAGGCCATACACCTATATTATGGTTTTTGTATGTTGGCAGCGCTGCTTTATGTTAAGTTGTACTTTTGATTTTGGATTTGTAGGTATCCCCATGTTAACGGTTGTGTTCACTTGACAGAAAAATGGATTTTATTCTTCTTCTCATGTATGATTATTATCTGTAGTACAGATAAAAAAACCCTCCTCACACAGGTGCGTTTTTATCGGCGATAATATAACATGTGTTATTGCGTCCCTATTCCTGGCATACAACTGCGTTATCGCAGCAGTGGGCTGAGTAACTTCATAGCCGTCCTAATAAATTGATTGTTCTAAAAATAGCGCTAATATGCGCTAATATCTCCGATCCTGTGTGGGGGAGCCTTTAAGGTATTTTACCCCTGGCACAGATAACTTAATAGGTACTAAAGTTTTAAAATTCAATACGGCTGATATCTAGTTTCTTATGTCCAATCATTGAGTTATAAATAATAATAAATAATGTGGGACGTAATCACACAGCATCATGTAGCCCCAAACTAAGCAGAACTTGTATTATGGGAACCACATGATTGATATACTACAAATATATTTTTTTTTTTTGTAAATACATATAATATAACAATGTTATCTAACAAGAGATGCAAACCTCCCTAACAAGTGTCAAAATATAGTAACCACATAATGATGGCGAAGACGTAGCTTAGAAACTAATTGTCATTTTGAAGGAAACATATATTTATCTCTTTTATTTAAACTGGCCTGCTTCGAGAATGGCAGTTGATTTTATAGAGATAGCTACAATGCTTGAAATAAAAAGCTCGATTTTGCCTGATCTAGATTTTTTTCCCGAAAATGAATGTGATTTTATTACTCAATAATTATTGGAAATAAGTAACCCCGTACCAACAATAACAACAACGTACAACGTAGCGCAGTTGGTAGTTTCCCAGTATTTGTGGGAAGGCCACGGGTTCAAATCCCATCTTCATCATCATCATCCACAGCCCGACTTCACCCACTGCTGGGTATAGGCCTCCCTTTGTATGTGCCAATCCCCACGGTAAAAAGCTCGTCTCTTCCAGTTTCGGCCCAAGATTGATGCTCATGCCACCTGATGATGATAATCCCACTGAGTCGAAATTTATAGGATACTAGCTTCCACCCGCGGCTTTGCTGGCGTGGTACCCGGGTGAAAAGTCGCCTATGTGTTCGATCCAGGCCATAAACAACTATGTATATTTCAAATTTTTGTTTTATTATTTTATTTTTTATTAAATTTCTATATGCGCTCTGTAATTTTTGCGTGAAAGAGTAACAAATATCCATAAATCCATACCTACTCACAAATTTTCACATCTATAATATTAGTAGGAAGAAGAATAGGATTATAGATTTTCCCTGTAGTTTAAACTTACATGTGACTGTCAGTCACTAAAACAGTACCTGTCTAGTTTTTCTTTTAGCCTGCTTTACGTTTTCATAGAGTACAAATTGTTCTCCAGTCACCATTTATTACCATTATAGTTAAAAAGTGAATTGTTTAAGAAAATAACTGTTCGTCATAACTTTGTGATATTATCACTAATCATATTAGTAGATCGAAATAGTAAACTTTGTCTGTGGAAATTAAATAAGTGTTTTACTTTGTGCTAACATATAATAGCGATCGTAATATCACTCAACCACCGCATGTAACGTCAAATGTCTTCTGTTCTTCCTTTTATATCTTTGAGTTATAATTTAATTTCATGGATGATGGCATTTATCAATAGAAGTGAGTGATCTATTTGAAATGATCGTAAATATGCTCAATACTCAATCATTTATTGCGTTCCATAATATAAATATACAGGTTAACAAGGTGGTTTGCTACTATATGTATTATGAATTTTTTTAAGAAATTAAGAGCTTAACAAAGATTTTATCCGTTATCAAAATCTCCGACAATAATCGGGAAAACTATACATTTTTTTGCTGGCAACATTACATGGCATGAACTATTTAGCTAAATTTTCTTTAATATTTGCTGCAATTTTAGCAAAAAATCTATAGATATTCATGAAAAAAGTAATTCCGCGTGATTCTTTACGCAATTGAGTTCAAGAAATGCACTTTTTCATAACATTATTTGTCTATTTCGCGGAAGTGTCACTCGGTCGATGTCAAGATGGCCACTGTATGAAGTAAGGAGAGGATCTTGGCTATGGCCAAGACCTGAGCCTACACGCATTTTGGCCGCCGGTACTAAGCATCTAGTTACGATAGTAACAATATATATCAATGTGTCCAATATCATCAGTTAGAAAGGGATGCATACATATACACAATACGACTTCAAAAAGTTAATCGTACCAGGGCGCTCGAACAAATTTCTATGCAGGTTCATACAAATGCCTTGGTACGAAGTCGCAGAAATCGCATTGAGATAAAGTATGCATGTCTTTCTAGCTATGCAGGTTCATACAAATGCCTTGGTACGAAGTCGTACGAAGTCGCAGAAATCGCATTGAGATAAAGTTTGCATTTCTTTCTAGCTAACATATAAACCTTTCAATAGAAACTGGTGTATTTCCAGACGGCCTGAAACTGTCAGTAGTTAAACCTTTATATAAAAAAGGGCCCAAATCGGACCCAGGAAACTATAGACCGATAACACTAGTACCAGTACTTTCGAAAATATACGAAAAGGCTATGAGCCTGAGATTAATGAATTTTTTAGAAAAAAATGATGTTATATGTAAAGAACAAAATGGATTTATCAAAAAAAAGTCAACAAGCTTGGCTTGTTTTAAACTTGTTAAAGAAATTGTAGACTCTATACACAGAAAAGAAATTCCTATCGCAATCTTTCTAGATATGAGCAAAGCCTTTGATATGGTTTGTCATGACAACCTGTTAAATAAACTGGAAAGCTATGGAATAAGAGGCCCCTGCTATAACTGGTTTGAGAGCTACCTAAGAGGTCGTAAACAATGTACACAAATTACAAAAATGTGTATAAAAACGAATACTCAGGAAACCTTCCGGTCACCCTATTTGGTAAACAATTACGGTGTACCACAAGGAAGTGTTCTTGGCCCAATACTTTTTGTAATTTACATCAATGACTTGCATAAATCCACAGATCAATATACAATTCTTTTTGCTGATGACACTACAATATTGACTAAGGAAAAAACAATTAAAAATGCCACAACTGCTGGAAACAAAGCATTGAAAGACGTAGTAAGCTGGCTTGATAACAATAATTTAAAAATCAATATTGATAAAACTAAATTTATGAGATTTGTGACATATAATAGTTTAAAAAATGATAAAATTGACATAATTTGCAATAATAATAATATTGACGAAGTCTTCGATATAAAATTTTTAGGTATAAATATAGATAAACATTGCAATTGGAAAAAACAAATTGACAATATATGCAAAAAACTTAATAAATTTGTCTTTGCGCTGAGTAAAATTAAAAGTATTACAAATATTGACACAGCTCTTACAGTATATCATAGCCACGTATGCTCTGTGCTAAGATATGGGCTTATAATTTGGGGCAACTCAACAGATACCCAAAGAGCATTTATAGCTCAAAAGAAATGTATTCGTTCAATATTTGGCAAAAAATGGGCAGACTCTTGTCGGCCTTTATTTATTGAATATAAACTTCTGACACTACCATCAACTATATATATTTGAAATGGTTTGTTCGAGAAAATAAATGCATTTTTGAACTTAATGAAAAGGCCTTAACGAAGAGAAGTGTACACAAAGCATTAGTGCCGCCGCAATATAGGTTAAATTTGTGCTCTAAAAATTGCTATGCAATGGCAGTCAAAATTTATAATAAAATACCTCGTGAATATAGACAGATGAATAATACAGATTTTAATAGAAGAATTTACAACTGGCTCTGTGACAGATGTTTTTATCTAAATTGCAAATTTTAAACACTTATTTCTTTATTTTAATTTCATAAATAACATTTAAACATACTTATCTGTTTTTTTTTGTTTTTATTTCTAATGATGATGTTAACTATGTATTAGAAACTGATTCTTTATTTTATTTTTATGTTTTTCTTTATTCTTATGAGACTATTATTTTATTTTATTAATTGAATGAAATTGATGATGTTAACAATGTATTAGAAACTGATTCTTTATTTTTTTTTCTTTATTCTTAAGAGACTATTATTTTATATTATTAATTGCATGAAATCATAATAATTATTGTATTTTGTATTAGTTTTATAATTTGATATTTTGTAATATAATTTTAATATTTCGATTATAGCCGTCTTATCTCTAGAAAATATTTGCACGACTAATAAGTCGAATATAGCGCTCATAATATTAAAACATACACCCAATGAACAAACCTATATTTTGGCAAATAAATGATCATTCATTCATTCATATGGACATAAGAAAGTAGAGATCAGCCGTATGAGTTAATGTTCAGAGCTCAAATTAATTTTAAGACTTCTTCTATGCTTTACAATTTCATACATTTTACTTCGTATCGGCGTATGATACCGATATCGGATCGGATTATGTGGAAGTAACAATATATATCAATG
Organism: Horisme vitalbata; assembly: GCA_951804965.1. Taxonomy (NCBI): domain Eukaryota; kingdom Metazoa; phylum Arthropoda; class Insecta; order Lepidoptera; family Geometridae; genus Horisme; species Horisme vitalbata. The sequence continues at coordinate 18,399,868 of OX638101.1, read as the reverse complement.
GTGGAAAAGCTCTCAGTCCTATTTCTTTGCTAACCCTCAGCGCGTAATAATATTCTGTGCTCCCAGCACATGCTAGGGATGATCGATATTCAGTTGTTGAAAATCGATCATAAAGTACCATCGTTTCCCCATTTTGTGTCGATATTATAATCGTAACATCGATGTTCCGATGTTTTTGAGGACGTAACATCGATGTTTACTCGTCTAAAATCGATGTTTAGCTAACATCGATGATTATCGATCATCCCTAGCACATGCTACGAATTTAAAGCCGTTGTGTCCTTACCTCGTCGGTCGACTCGTGACCCGGGATTACACCCGGGACAATGCATGGCACGCGAACAACTAGGCGAGTCTAAACTGGCTTCAGAGGGCCTAGTACGCGTTGCGCAATTCGAAAACTTATAAAGTATATCGGGCTCAATTTAAAGGCTCTTTTTGGAAATTTCGCAACTGATTTTAAGTGGAAACTGATCAAAAAATATAATTTTCTTGCTGATTGCAATAATTATCATTCAAAACGGAGAGGTAATTAACGAAAAAAAGTACTTCAAAATTGAGCTCGATATAGACTGTAAAAGTTTTCGAATTGTGCAAATCTTACCTACTACGCCCTCTAAAGGGAATGCAAGATAGACGAGACACCATCTATCCGCTTGGATACAGAAACTTTTTACCCACTGACCGGGATTTCTAATATGAATGACCTAATAATATTATTCCTTTTTCATGAATCTAGCACTAAGTAGTGATTTGGATGAGCTTTTTATATAAATAAGCTATGGTTGAGGGACCTGAGGGCTTACCACAGGTTTTTATAGTTAACGAAAACTTTATAAGTTTCGGTATCTTTCCATACATTTTCAGTACAGCGCCACTAGGGAAACGTGCATGAACTACGAAAATGTATGGAAAGATACCGAAACTTATAAAGTTTTCGTTAACTATAAAAACCTGTGGTAAGCCCTCTGAGTGTTGAGGAGATTGTTCTTTGAACAGTACACTCTGTGGAAAGTTTTGTACAGCTTCTTTTTGTCAAAGGATGTTGCCATTTATTACAATTTCCCCATATTTAGGGAAAGAACTTCCCATGAATCTTGAGTACGTACATTGTCTAAAAAATATTTGTATTGTATTTTTCGCGTTAGATCTTTAGTTTACTTTTACCTTGGCATGATCCGACATAGGAATTTAGGTACATGATAAAATATATTATTAGTAAGCTAGGGTCGTGGAGAAGCGTATTTTAAATCATATTTGACCTAGATTCGATTTGCGGTCGATAATAAAACCACTAAGTGTATATTATTTTTATTATATTTTTTTATAAAAAGCACCGTCTGTAAAACATACAAAATTTTCGGTAGAAATGGTTTATTGGCATCGATCGACAGCATTATTATAAAAGTGGAAAATGTAGGATGTATACTTATTAAAATATTTTACCTACATATAATAATTTAGCATAATTAGTCGAAATAACTATTGCTTACTGAAAATAAGTTCAATTAACCGTTATTGGTTGAGCAATTTTTATTAATTTATAGGTACTTAGTTAGCCGTTAACTAAAGTTTTTATTGATATTTCTAAGCTAACACAATGCCTTGAATGGAAACCAAACAACACAGACGAGAAAAAAGAATAGGACTCTACTGGAACTACACTCCTAAAATTCACAATAATGGTTGACCAGATTTTTGACATAGAAGCTATCTTGAACTTCTTAGAACAATCACAGGCTTTATAAAATATCAATGGTATAGAACCGGAGTGCAGCCTTCCCACAATAAATTAAAATCAGTATTCAACATTAGATCTTAATTATTCACCTCAATATAAATTAAATTATAAAAATGCTCATAAAATACGCTTAATATACACATTATACCGTTTTATAAGTGACATAGAAAATTCGTTCTTAAACACTAATGATAAATGGACAATTTTAACGTCCATTCTAGCCTTCTAATCGTAAGTGGTTATTCAGTTAGGTAAAATAAAATTGAAAACGGACAGCGGATTCCGGTCTAATACTTAACTTACATCGAGATTAAAATACGGCGATACTAGCGAGATATAGGTAGTTGCAGGGTTCAAATTAATGCTTAGGCAGTCTTTTCCGCCTCAATGACATCTTTAGTCGGCAGAGGGTTCTTCTCGCAAGTTTCAGTGTGCTTCAGTTTGGTAGGGTCGAAGTTTTCGATACCGTTTAGGAAGTTGTTCTTTTCCTTCTCAGCTTCAATGGCTGTGAACATAAATTAATTTATCAAAAAATAATCATTAATTCGGAGTGGCCAGAGGAAGATCCCCAATCCGATGGTCTGACCAGCTTACAGACAAGGGAAAGTCATTGTACAGTGTGGTGCAGACGGCCTCTAATCGGAGTCACTGAAGACAGGCCGTCCAAGGCTGCAGGACATCACATAGTGATCACGATCTTCAGGAATGAAGTAACGATTACAAAGAGAATATAGAAGAAGTAAGAGCTGCGGTGGTCTAGTAGGATTTATTTCAATTACTGATTCGGAAGTCGTGGGTTCGAAGCCATAGATATTTTCGTACAATTATGGTGCATACATGCTTAGAACGGCTTAGGAAAATATCATGAGGAAACCAGCATACGATTGGATCAGCATGTGCCATGTTAGTATGTCAATAGACTTGACCGTTGTCACGTGGAAAGTTCATTTGCAAAAAGTAGGCATGTACCTAAGGTAATTTTTGGACTAGCATCTGATTTCCCTCTTTATGGTACCCTCAATACATTTTCATACTGAGCCATATTCGAAGATCCCTCACGAGGAAATGGTACGGATGAAACAGTCGTGTGTCCTCTTTGGGTGTTTAGAGACCAGTTATAGGTTTACATAAGTAATGTAACTATTACTTATGTAAACCTATAACTGGTATCTTCTCTGTTCTGTATTTGTTCCTATGTATTGGAGTAAATTATGTTGATGTTCGAAAAATAAATAAATAAATAGGTACCTGTCCAAATTATTACATTTACCTTTACAAAATACGTGCAGTTTGTCGAAAAAGAAACTTTTATAAAACTAAATATAAGGCAAAAAGCAGCAAAATAAAAACCTTCTTTAGGTGGTAAAGAGTTCTTTTCTTCTGTCGTTGCATGCTTCATCTGGGTCTTGTCAAAGTGCTCCACTCCTTCCAAAAGGTTCTGGTGGGCTTTCTCCGCTGCGACAACTGGTGCAAAGCAAAATCGTGCATGGCAAAACATACATTAAAAGCTTAGTTGCTTTTGCATAAAACAATGCCTAACTATTATGCGATAACTAAGACGACTTTAAGTATAGAACTCTCAACGATAAACGAACGGAAAACCCATTTTTTACTCAGGTTTTAGTAGTTTTGAGTCTTTAGCATGGATCGCATGGATCATCAACTTGTGGACAAGTCCACTATTGTAAGTTACACGTTTAATTTAAACGTGCTTGTGTAACTTAGTTAGACATAATAATATAACAAAATAATTTTATTCATTTTAGGATTAGATTTATCTTTAACTGCTTCTTGCGGTGGATTCTGTGTAATACAATTTATCGCTAAAACTAGTTATAACTAGCTAAAAGTCCAAAGTTGTAAGGTACAAGAAAGAGACAGCTCCTTTAAGTTTAACGATAAGTTTAATGAAAATCTTTAAGAATCACTACCATTGTATTGTATAAGTAGGTAGCTATTTACTACCCTATTAAAATAGGTACAATTATTACTTAGGTATAAATTTAATATGCATAGTGCTAATGAGCATATCTCAGAAGCAGCAGTGATGATTGTGATAAGTTAAAGCGCGTGCGAATCAGTAAAATAAAACAAAATTATGAAATTGAAACATACCATCTTTGTCCGGAAGTGGGTTCTTTTCCTGTGTCTCCGTGTGCTTCAGCTGAGTGGCATCGAACTTTTCAATACCATCGAATAGGGATTTTTGAGTTTTTTCAGTGGCTACATCTGTAATACATCGGTTTATTATTATCGTTAAAAAATAATGTTCCTTTAGGCCACACTTAAAATCAAAGGCTAAACCAACATGCTCGTTATTATTTTAGTGCTACAATATCAAAAGTGTTAGCCTGAGTATGAGCGAGTCTCAAGTTAAGACGAAACGGCCTCAGATGGTCCTTTTCGATTTCGATAAGTATCTCAACGGGGCCGCAGGGAGTTAAAAGAAAATTGCGAAGAAGCAGCATGAAACTCGGTAATTAATTTCACGAGAAGCAGTCACGTCTTGAATGCGATTTATGATGTTTCGGTGAGAGGCGAAGGAGACGTCTATTCAGTCATTGTCGTGTTATTTCCACCCACACAATACCTATAGCATTTGGAAGTACATTTTTTTCAACCGTCTCCGTTTTCCTCAAAGAGGAGGGCTGAAACTGTTCTACTCCTTGTAGTAAAGCGTTGTGTTGTTTTTCTTGTGCTACATCTGTTATTAATTAAATCAAACAATCTGTTTAACCTATTTTTGTGGGAATACATAATTTTTATAACCCTATCACAGAAAGTATTCAGAATTTCTTTATAATTTTTTTTTATCATTCAAATAATTTGAATTTTAATCAAAATGTAGGTACCTTCAGCTGAGGGCAGCACGATTTTCTCGTTTGTGTCAACGTCACGAAGACAACTAGTGTTGAAGCCTTCCAGTTGGCTTTTAAGGTCTACGGCCACCTTTGGTAAGTCTTTCAGGGAGGGGGCATCGACTGAGCAGGCCATTTTCAGAGATCTGAAAATAATACAGATTTTATTTTATATCAAAAAAGTTTTCTTTCGAAACAGTTTTTACATAATAAGTTTTAAATTTGGAATTAACCCAAACTACACTGGATTGATGACTGAAAATATCGATGCCAGTATGAATTTATTTGGGCACTATGGTTCCGTTGCATTTGACTCCATACCATAAACATTACACTCTCATGTCATGAGCATAGTTAGCAGATCATTTGCTTTGGATATTAATCCAACTATACTTTACTGTAAGTAGGTAAATACAACTACTCGTAAAATAGGTAAGTCCTCTCTAAAATTAATTATTATGTTGTCGGTAGATAATCGTAGGTATAGTCGTATGTTGCCGAAGCGAGACGCCACCATCTCTAGTCACGATGACACACTACCTACTTACACGATCAAATCAAGCGTGAACCACTCCCCGGTGTACCTAGGTACCTACCTACCAATCAAAACAAAGAGTCGTGGCTACTGTTTACTGGTTCTGCTGCTGAATTAACCATCTTACAACCTATGTAGACAATTATTTAGGTAGGTATGTGATTGTATAGTTAAATATTGAATAACGTTTATTGCACCAAAAAGTTGTACAGTACAAACTATGATATTGTTTAGCAACAATTAGGTACCTACCTAAGTACTTATACTAAGTTACAAAAAGTTTGACCATATTTATAGTTATTGCTAATCAAGTCATTGTTATCACTTGCTCCCACTAGGATTCCCTGTGTCGTGGGTAGCTAGACTCTTCCCGAGATAGGTACATAGCTTAACTGTTATTTAAGACATAACGAGGTAAGACAGGTACTCACAATACATGCCTAGATGACCACATTCACAAAGAAATAAAGTGTTAATTCAAAAGTTACTACGGTATTTTTTTATTACAAATATTAGGAAGTCACTTCTTTCTTAGACTTACCTACTTAGTGTGATCTACAAAATAATGCCATGGTAAATATACAATCACATATCTTAACCTTTCATTACAGTCGGGTAAAAATAAGCCAATGACCCAAACAATATGTATAACGTCTAACTGTGCTTAGCCAGTAAACTGTGTTGTGTACGAGAACGTAGTATCGTGGGAGTTATAGGTACTAAATGTTGTTTATTTTCCATAAGTTTTTTTAAAGTTATGAGTTGGAGACGGAACAAGCAAATGGTTCATCTGATGTTAAATAATTAGTAAAATAACGTTAAGGTTCTTAGTTTATTAAACCAAAGAATATTTGTGATAGTTTTTTTAATGTAAGGTTTATAAGAGGAAAATGCTCTGTAGAAACTTACCCTCCAGGCACAGAATAAAGGAAGTTAGGAGGGAATTGTTTCGGATTAGACCATCCGGTTAAAATAAATTTAGTAATGTTGGTAGGTAACTAAATAGATTTTAGGTAGTGTGCTAAATTGTAATTCTCTCTCACGCAATGATTGGGAATCCTCGCCTCACACCATATTATCCATATTTTATCAAACCACATAACGATAATGTAAAAAAATTACATACCCAATACTTATTACAGTTACTTGAGCCTCGTACTTGAAGAGTTTACCATTAATGTATACTTACATAACCTAGATAACTTTAATAATTTAATTATATAAGAAAGAAAGAAAATATATTTATTTCACCCGAAATTTTATACAATGTACCTGCTTATGATAATTTAATTTTATTAAAATAAATAGACCTTATTGCATACCCAACAAAGGGGTAGTAAGGGGAACAACCCTTCCTTTTTACTTGTAAATTGTCCTTGTAATACTTAGGTATTTTTATTATTATCCCAGCTAGGCAGTGTTAACAGGTCTGACTCATTCGTTATTACATAACAGACGTAAGGCAGGTAGGTACGTATTAATCCATGTCAAAGTGATAAACTTGGCAGGTAAATAACATCATGACACCATTAGTGTTAGCCTTCAATGTTTCAGAGAAAGTTAAAAAAACATTTTATGCAATAGGTTCAATTCAAAGTCAAAGTCAAAGTCAATGTTATTTATTGCGTTCATGTGTAGGTACAAAAAGTTCTTATATATATATATGTATCAACATGAGCCCAGGAAGGGCATGGCAACATTTAGGTTTACCTATGTAATAGGTACTTTTATACAGCTTTTTATGCAAGTATTAAATTTAGTTTTAAACTTTTATTATAAATGTTATTTACAGCTTATTCCTTTAATACTAATAATAATATAATATCTACCTAAATAATACCCAACTACTGCTTCTATTAATTTTCTTCAAATTATAAATAATTAAGTTATGTATCACAATTTTGCAAGAAAAAAAAAACAATAAAACATTTAATATTTCGAATAACATTGCTAATAAGTTACTACTACCGCACTCTTTACATACAAATTATGGAAAGTAATAATAAAACAATAATCAAGTGAACATTTTAACATTTTTGTAAAACATATACCTAGCTTATTTATCATCAAAAAACTCTTGCAACGAGTAAAAACTATTTTGAATTAGGTAATTTTTTAAAAGTGTTTTAAATTTATGAAGGTTTTCTTCGTTTAGAATGACTCGGGGAATTTTATTATAAATCTTGATTGCCATGGCGTGAGTACCAGAATGAAATATTTTAAGATTAGATAATGGAATGGCTAATTTTGTTTGGGGTCGTAAGTTTTGTGGCCTGGAGTATTTTTCAAAGAAATTTAAATTTTTTTTTACAAATAGTCCTATTTCTAGTATATAAATACCAGTTAATGTTAAGATTTTTTCTTTTATGAAGTATGGTTTGCAGCTCTCTATTGTATCCAGGTTGTAAATTATTCTTAGGCATCTTTTTTGAAGAACAAACAGTTTCATGGCATCAGTGCTATTGCCCCATAAGGTTATGCCATATTGAAGCCAAGCATTTGCATATGCATAGTATGCAGCGGTAGCTGTTTTTACATCTGTTGTTTTCTTTAGTTCATAGAGAGCGTATGTGAATCTTGAAAGTTTGGAAGAAATTTTTTTTGATGTGGTTTTTCCAATTTATAAACGAGTCTATTTGTATTCCTAGAAGAGGATAGGTGTCAACGAGTTCTAACAAGTTATTTTGATATTTATAATTAATAGATAATGGTTTTTTTTGGTACGGATAAAATTGTATAAGTTTTGTCTTCTTTAAATTTAACTGAAGGTTGTGCTCCTCAAGCCATTCTACAATTTTTAGGATGGTAGTATTTAAATGTTCTTTTAGGTTACAGCCAGATTTGCTAGGGATTACTATGGATATATCATCTGCAAAAAGAGTACAGTGATAGTCTATAATTTTAGGGAGATCATTTATATATATTAGAAAAAGTATGCATAATATGATTAGTGAATTTCCAAATTACAAGCACTTTCGAAAATATTTTTTGATGACATAAGTATTATTTTTATTTTTATGTGTGGTTCATATATTTTTGACCATTGAACAATTGCCATTATTTCAATTAATCATTTCGTTACCTCAGACCTCAGACTTAAAAAAGTTGTTTTTAATGTATTCTCAGTTCGTTACCAATTTCAATCTTCGTAAAATTATTACACGCCGTAATATTTTTTGTGTGACAAGTATTATTTTTATTATTATTTTTGTGGTGTTATCTTTTTGACCATTGAACAATTACCATTATTTCAATTAATCATTTCGTTACTATTTTCAATCTTCGTAAAAATATTACACGAAGTACATAATATTTTTTGTGTGACAAGTATTATTTTTATTATTATTTTTGTGGTGTTATCTTTTTGACCATTGAACAATTACCATTATTTCAATTAATAATTTCGTTACTAATTTCAATCTTTGTAAAAAATATTACACGCCGTAATATTTTTTGTGACATAAGTACTATTGTTATTTTGATGTTTGTGGTGTTATATTTTTGAACATTGAACAATTGCCATCATTTCAATTACTAATCATTTTGTTACTAATTTCAAGGTTTCTAGGTACCTACATATAATTAGGTCTTAAACATTATTAACAGGTAGGTCAAGTACCAATACCTGTTATATAAGTATTAAGTACTCTAAGTAGGTAAGATATTAGTTTCCTTCGCGGTAAAGTGTTAGCTGCTGAAGGTATCCAGTAATTGGATACCGTCGCGGTCTGTTGAGCCGAATTGATAAGTTCCTACCTACCTTAATAAATAATAATCGAATGCACTGATTGAGATTACTAAGCTGTGGGCGCAGGTCCGCAGGACATAATATCTAGTCCATGTTTACAGCGCAAAAGTATTTTTCAAATCTACTATGGATTATGTACCTAGTATTATTGACAGATAAGGTGGTAAAACTCGGTATTTACGTTGGTACATACCGAGTATTTAGTAGTAGTAGTATTTAGGTTGCTAAATAAATAAATAAGTATACCTACCTACATTCTATCTACCGATTTTAGTACGGTCTACCTATGTATGTACCTATTCCTTTATGGAAAATAATTAAAATGTATAGGTACAGGTAGGTACTTATGTTCGGTAAGCTACAAACAGGAAGGAAACTATATTGGGAAAAATAATTAGATGACGCTGACGTGGCAGTACAAATACCCGCATAAACATGGTAGGTACTCCTAGTCGACATAAACAATTTAAATCTAGTTTGATACATTCAGAAGTTATGTTTTTTTTCAATATTATGAAGGTACCTCATAAAATCATAATGTGATACATGCTGGCTGGGCAAACCCACTTCATCTAACCATGTCCCAGATACCGAACAGTTTTTCTAATGTAAAAAATTTAGGCCTTTTTCATCTATTCAATTATACAGTGACAAGTACCTACCTAGGTACCAACTTAACTTTTACTTACTGACCGGGACGCTCTGTGGCCTGAGTGTGAAGAAAATACCGAACGTCAAAGTTTGCGATCACTATATTTTTGTATAGAGGTGTCAAGGTTTTACAAAGTTCCCGCTATGGGCGCTGCTCCTTTTTGATACAAAATTAAAGTTAACGCGAAATTTGACGTTAGGTATTTTCTTCGCACTCAGGCCACAGAGCGTCCGGGCACAAAATATGTAGTCCTGGTCAGTAAGTAAAAGTTAAGTACCTAGGTAGGTACTTGTCACTGTATAAATCAATATAATGAAAAAGGCCTAAATTATTTAGATCAGAAAAATATAGTAGTCATTTAAAAGGCAAAGCATGGTATGATTCACATAATTTACAAAGAAAAGGTGAGGTTGACGAGTGTGAGTCACTTCTTTCCTTACTTCCGTTCTATAGAAAAAAACTGGCGAGTCTGACTGAACCTCCTCATTAAAATAACTGACACACATAACCGAAGAATTTAACTACGTTGACTGCTGTAGTCTTAACGGCTGCTATGTACGTTAGTTATTGAACAGTATAAAGAAAGGGCCATTGCAAAGACTAACTTGAGTTTATGAAAACTGTCTCACAACATAGAGCAAAAAGTTTAATAGGTATTATGTCGCCTACTGGGCACCATCTGTTGCTGTTGACTCTTAATAAAATCAACGATCTATTGTAGGTTAAAGGCAACATTAACGGTGCACTGCGCGGCATGACATGGCGCCTTTCCAAATCCATAAAAGGCGAAGAACCAACAAGATTGCCGAACAAGTTTGTACAAACTCATAACTCTTGCTCTTGGCTCCATAAAAAATGTGACGCATGCGCACCATATGGTACGTTTTTTAAATGGCCGGCTATATCAACGAAGTATGTATACCTACAAGTTAATTTTAAGTGCGAGTTATTTATTGAGGTAATAGGTAATCAGCACAATGCATTATCTCGCTCGAGTTATATGTGTTGTGTACACATACTTTAAAATAGGTACGTACACGATTAATTAACTTAATTTCGCGAGTGACAAAATATTGGGGAATTAATACGGTACTCGAATACTTACTGATGATTCGGAACTCGGAGGGGAGAGCATAGTACAGTGAACCGAGTGAGTCATGCGATGCTCAAGCCGGCAACAGCAGACACAGTAGAAAGTTTAAAACTTATTAAAATTTCACCGTAAGATCTCTGGCCGCGACACGTATACTGCAATGTTCGTTGATTTACAACAATATTCATTAAAATCTGCAAATGAGATGCAACGCTGCGGTCTTTCCGCAGCCTGATTTATGTTTAGTTCAGACAGCACTTAATTACGTTGCGTGACTTGTATACCTACGAAATACGAAGACAACCCAGACGGAAGAAGTTCAATGAACACAACCACATCAGACAGGATCAATAACGGAACGGACGCGGAGGGAGGGTGAAATACGCAGAGATGTTTCCTACCCAAACACTCAACAATATAATTCTACGGGAACAGGAACATTAGCATAGATGCATTCACATTAAATGGTTTTAAAATTACCTACCTATACCTACTATTATAATAAAGTAAGATCCATGTACTTAGACAGTTATAATTAAAACTTACCTAGATATACCCAGCTGATCCTTCTATGTATGAAGTAAAGAAATCCTATACAGGAAGTTAATGCATAATAACGGAAATCAACTATATCTTTAAGACAGTATCGAATTTCTGAAAAGTCCGTTACAAGTTAGATTTCTCTTTACTGTTAGTACGTATTTCCATAACAAAAGTTGACTAATGAAACCGTCAACAACCCATTCTTTGCAATACGTGATTTCGTTTCCATTCAAGAAACACAGGCAGAAGCAGAAACAAATCACTAAGTTAAGACGTACTAAGATTATTTACCTAGATATCTTTAGACATACGAAGCCACAAGGAGTGCGGCCATGGCCTTGCATCTATTTATACACTTGCATTCCATTCTACAGGATCATGTCATCTGTACTCCAGCGATGACCTTGCAGCTAGGACATCCATAGAAGGTGTTGCAAGAGCTACGGTATGGCTTTCTGCCTTTTAAGGCGACGTCACTAGAATGGGGTCGGTTAGATCTTCTATGGACACATTGGGCTCTTTATTAGATGATTGTGTTGGAGGCATTGTTGGCGAGACTAGCTTCCTATAATGACACAAGTTTTTTTTTATACCTTTAGTTCGAATGGTGGCACGTTTAGCTATCTAGTTTGATTAGGATAGCGTTATATGTATATAAAGCAAATAAGTCCGCAAATATCAGTTTAGTTTACGCCATGGGTGTGTCCATCGAACGTGAATGTTATCGCTTAAGATAAAAGATGAGGAGAGTAAGATAAGGCACGAATTCTGATAGCTTGCTTCAGAAATCCTCGAAAAGTCTAATAATGTCATACCTTTCCAGTAAATCAATCACAATACGAAGTAAATAAACATTGCTATCATTAATGCCCTCCGGATATGTCTGATAATGCTCGTAACAAAGAAGTTTATCATTCAATAATCACTTTTAATGACGCCATTGAAATAACAGCCCAGTTTGGTTCGTTTCCTTTCTTGTGTGGCTGACGATGACGACTAGTTGAAAGTTCAAGAACCTGACTAATCTTTTATTATTCAGTTTAATTTGCTCCTTCAAGCCTTTTAAAATTATACAGATCGCAAAATATGCCAAATAAAACAAATAATCTGTTTTTTTACAGAAAACAAATTCCAAGAGCTTGATTTAAAAATTTATTTTGGAAAACTCGGCGTCGATGCTCGCAAATGTAATTCGGTAGCAAAGAATGCCTAAAGTAACTGGAAGACTGCATTACGATTCTATTTTGTACTATGCATCATCAAATCAACGCCAACAGAGTTCGTTAGCATTCTGCTAGATTATGTTAGTTTTGTTCAACAGACGTCAAAACATATCAACTCTTGTAGGTATCCACTGAATCTAGGGAATGAATTGGTTTTTGGATTAACATCAATCTTAGAACACAGTTGATGGAGCCAGGAAATGCAATAGCAACAGAAAATATTGCTCCAGGAAAAGTGCTCAAAACTGTCTTGGCTCTGATGACTTCAGTGGAATTAGATTTGGCTACCAGTTGCACCATTTGGCCTTCATCCAGACTCCGGAACCGTTCCAGATTATTAATTTAGAACTAAAACTACATATCTAAATGCAGAGGTATGGGATAGGTATAGGATACTTGGATGCAAATAATCTTATTAGATCACACAGCCAGTAACGGTAAAACATACCAGTGAAAAATACTTTAATTAAAGACGAAATGAAGGAGGCTGGGTATTCCTGAGGTTTACATAGAAAATAAAAATGCAAAAGTTAGTATGTGATTGTACGTATCTTAGTTCCCACTTAACCCCATAACAGAAAAAATTTGGAATATACATACCTAGTTTGCGACCTAGACATATAGGCCTACTTTTTATACGGGTACCAAGTGACCGGAGCCGCGGGCAAAAGCTTGCGGACTATTAATAATTATGACGTCTTATTGTATCGAAGTAAATTGAACAAGAAAGAAGGTAAGTTACTTTACTTTAATTATTTAACCGGCAAACGAAAATATTTGTTTCGAGTGTATCCTTTTTTTCTTGTCATTATGTCACATGTTTTATACCCTATTATCTTTATCACATAAAATGATTTCAGTAAGAGTAATCTAGAAAATGGATGATATAGTAAGCTTCCTCCCTTCTTCGTATGAGCTAGTGACCAACTCTGGTGTCAGAGTTTTTAGGCCGCCCGAAGACCTCTGACATGGCATAACAACTAAAAAGCCGGGACCATCATCTTAACGTACCTTCTGAATCACGGAAACGATAATTTCTAATCATAGGTGGGATTGCAGCATTAAGGCGACCATAAGGGTCAAACCTCCCTCGCACGCTCACACTAATCAACATTTTTGAAGATATAAAATCACTGAATGCAGTTATGCAAAATAGCAAACCTTCAGGGCCTAGAAAATAACAATACAAAGGTTCAGCAATAATATCATTTTGATTCTATCACGTTTTCTTACCAAAAAACTTGCACCAATGTGATCCATTTTGGTGTACATTTTTTGGTAGGAAAACGTGTTGGGTTCAATATGATATTCTTGCTGAACCTTTGTATTGTCATTTTCTAGGCGTGAAGGTTTGTTATTTTGCATAACTACATTCAGTGATTTTATATCCTCAAAAATGTTGAATAGTGCGAGCAAGAGGGAGGTTTCACCCTTATAGTCGCCTTAATTAGCTGCTTTTATGAATGCGCCAACCAAGTGGAAGTAGGTACGCTAGAATGGACTACCGATCTAATGGACTGCCAAGCGTATTCAAAACAACGCCATGAAGCCATTGTTACCTGACGGCTGGCAGGTACTTAGTGTAGTGACTCAACGTGCATCCTTTCTGTAGTACGAAGTACGACTCAAGGTGCACTTCTTTCGTACAGTAAATATACATAGGTAGTGCAACGGGTACGACCTGTTTATTTGCAAGTGTGCAGGCGACCTCCGTCGAGGTAGTTTATGTCACAGACTCGCAGACCTTTTCAGTAAGTCCTGAACCATGTCATAATGTCATTTAATACCTGTTTACAATATTAAGTTCTTCTCAACATGTGGATACCTAGTAAGTATATTATACTTACTAGGATCATATAGCTAATCAAGTTCAAACAAAGTTTACATACAAAAAAAGGAAATAGCGTAAAAGGTATCAGGTATCTGCGAATCCAGATAACAGGTATTGGTATTAGTAACTCTAAATATAAGACAGAGGGTCCGAAACGCACTTGGCATATCGCAAATAACTGCGACATAAAATGAAAAGTCAAGGCCAGGCTTTCCAAAGGAAATTAAGTTTACCGACGACGTCGGGTTATAAAATCGAAATAACTTTATATTATCTGTGTTCGGTTAATAATCTACCGCAACCACGGTTTTCTAGATTTTATTATACTTTCCAGTTCTGAACGGGTCTGCGTAAAAGCTGCTCTTGCGCAGCTTAATTTGTTACTTGTCTTTTAAATTTCAAAGACTGCTTTGGTTCAGACAACGAATACTATTAAGTGTAATCTAAAAACGATCTTCATACAGTTTTAAGTGGTAGGTAAACTCCATAAAGGTTCATAAAAGTAATTCAACGTCTACCCTCACGACCGTGGAATATACAAATGACTTTATCCCTTTCCGTCCCTATTTCCTATGTCAGTTATGGCACACAAGGGCGCAGGGGTGAAACCTCCCTCGCCTTACCACTTTGGATTGTGCCACTTCGTTTAACTAAGGTAATAAGTCACATATTTAAATGAAGTCTTATCTGGAAAATTGCAAAACATGATACGTTTTGCAATTTTCCAGTACAAACTTATAGACGTATGCAAATACGTGACATGTGTTTAATAACTATCTTTTCAAGATAAATGACACGATCGGCTTATACTAAACACCTAAGTACTTACCTACCTATTCTTAATAATGAGTAGGTATCTAATATGATATGGAAATTGTATGCAAATGGGTAAAATTTGCTAAACGTAAGAAAAAATAGAGCACACAAAACTAGATGTTTTGTTGGCAGAGTCAACGACCTTCAAGGCTTCAACGATAGAACGAAACATCCAAATGCTTTACGTCTTAAATTTTATGGAGCGTCAAGTTAGCAGCTTGGTAATTAAGACATTTTTAGGTGAAGCATCTCGTCTCGCTCTACACGGATGGCTGCAATTGTGAGCTCTGGCAACAGTAGACATTCAATAAAATATTATCCCACGTTTTATCAGAAATCTTCAATCCATTCTTCTATAGTAAATTCAGGTTATATTAAACAATTAACAATGGTATATCTGTTTATTGTAATAATTTATCTAGGTACACATTCATCTCAACTATCTAAACTAACGAAAATATCATTAAATATGTAAATGATACAGCCCCCGCTTCTGGGACCTACCTACCAACAACTTTTTTATTTTATTATTACTGCAACCCCCAATGTTGGGTTGGGTGGCTGGCTCCCCTCGCCACTTTATTGATCTGCACGCTACTTAGGGTACCTAGGGCTTCGCCAATGGCATTTTGTAACCTCCAGCACGTGCGTAATATTTGGATAGTTTCTGTTTCACCTAAAACTTTATTTTTCACCCTAAATACTTTTTGTACAATCTTTAATGAATATTAAATTATGAACAACATGTTTTGTCCTAGAAAAAGGAACAAAAATCGACAATTAGCACTTTACGTAGCAGAATTAAATTGTTAAATGGTTGAATCCCAGCATATTATGGTTAGCATTCTTGATATAGCGTGAATTAAACATTTTTTTTAGTTTATACAAATGATTTAGTAGTCAATTTTAGATGTAGCCGTGATAATCTCTCCATATCTTCAACCGGTCATCCCCTCACAATGGAGTATTAATTCGATTAATTCCCCCGCAGACAGCCCTAGCAGTTAGCTATTAGGGGTGCGTTGGTTGGTCTCCCGACAATCGATTCAGGGATTTGGGATGTTTTAACCTCCCTTTCTCGCTCCAGAGTTTGGCGATATCCTGTCTCTCTCTGATACAGGAACTGATGGTCTGTCTTATCAGATTTCACTACATAGCACTAGGCACAAACATATCTGTATTTTGATCAAGTGTCTAACAAAACGTGAATCTGATGGACGACTCACGCTAATAACTGATAACTACACTATAACTATAACGTAATAACTGATTACGTTTAATCTAAGTAATATTTGTACTGAAATAAACTGAAGAAAATTAATAGGAGCTGACAGTCATGGTATTGAATTTAAATATCGCTAATCTACAACATATTGAAATGACAAAAAAATTACGAAATCTGAGATGCCTAAGAATTACAGGAAAGCTACATCAGAAGTAACGAATAAAACAAAGTATCGCGTGAAACCGATAGCTCTCTTAAACGTTTAAAGATAAAAGCGTGTTTGGAAACAATAAAGTTGACTTGTTTCTACTTAAACAACGCGATAAAACAATGCAAAATACGCTGCTAATTATAGATTTGGTGAATGATTGCCGTGGACGCTATGATGCGTGAAAGCGGCGAAAGTCCCGTGACAATATGAACCGGTTAAGTTATAACTCTTTTGTTGTGCTTTAAACAGACAATACTCCATTACATTTTTAAGATATTTCAACGTGCTACTGAAATAACCTTTGAAAGAAGACAGAAAGCTGCATAGTTAACTACTTTGCTTTTTCACCATCGTTTCGTTAAACATTGATCCAAAAACATCTCCTTGAGACAGCTCGCCTCTATAAAACTTCAAACTCTCAAGAGTCGAAGTTGTTAAACGTTTATTATTCAAAACAACGAGTCGTTATTGCCGCGACATATGTGTTAGTCAGATTTCTATTTATAGCCACTGATACAAAACTTTGGGTTCGTTAACCACATTAGCGCCCTCGAGTGCCTTTCAAGGGTTAGTTTCTTCATCAGTTTAAATCAGCTGAGAATGTCAGCGATAAACCAAGATGTCTAATTCGATATTTATCCTTTGCAATTGTCCTAATATTACTATTAGGAAGGTACAGATAAAAGCAAGCTGTGTCAATAAATGTAAACTGAATTGACGCAACAAAACGTGTTCCAGTACTTAAATCACTAATTGAAACGCTTAACGTTGTAACTCGGTATTTTAAAAAGATTAAAACTTCGAACCAAACAAGATTATCTGTTAGCGAGGCTATAATTTATATCTGATACAGTTAAAAATGCAGATTTGTCTAGCCCAAAAGCTCGAGTCCAAGTTGAACGAACCACATCGTTAGCGAGCTACCAAGTAATTGTATTTATTAACATAATAATATCGCACGGCGATTAACGAACCATGATGGTAGAACGGTTAATTTGCTTTTTGTCTACCTACTAGAAATTGCTTAACACGTCCGAAAGAAAACGTGATAGAATTTACTTCCGGACGTTATTAGGAAGTGCATAATAAATAATCTTATTTAAAAATACCTACATAGGTATACAATGTTTACTTTCAAACTTCTCAATTTATTAAAATAAAAAATTAAATTCTTCTTTTCTTGCCATTTCTTCTCTGTTTGATCGCGTTACGAATTAGTGTAAATTAAAAAAATATAGGAATTAAAGTCCTATTAAATAACGAATTTATGTTTTCATTTTTGTCTCTAAATGAGATTTTTTTTTTGGATTTTTATATTGGTTTAGGGAATATTTTTTCTTTTAAATTTAGGTTACACACATTTTACAGTCTACGTCGATGACTTTGTACCTATTATAATAATGTACCTAGTTTATCCCTGTTTAAATCCTATTTATTTATGGACGTTATTGACCGCCATGGAGGAAAATACGATTAATAACCCTCTAATCACGTCCACAGGCACAAAATACACTGTCTCGTACGTGCACAGCCTGCATTTAATACAACAATATTGTTGATAGCGGATGTTACATTGGCAATCGCTTTAACTCGAAAAAGACAAAGAGCGAAAGACGACACGAACAAACACATTTTTTTGGCCTATCAGACAAAAGAAATGAATCACAGGCCGCGCCCTGATTCATTTATTTTGTTTGATAACCAAACACAGAAGATCGAAATTCAAAATTTAGGTACACGAAATTGTGAGTTCAATTTGAACAGGCATTCTCGATCAATGAATCCCCAATTCTCCAAATGCAGACACCGGCCGGTGCACACCCACATCGCATTAACCACGTATGCCGGCCCCGAGGGAGGTTTCAGTATCAGTATTAGTTGCCAAAAACCAGTCCAAAAATATTAATACTAGATACCAAGTATTGAACCCAATACAACAAGTATTTTTTTAAATTTGGAATACCCCATTAAAAACTCAAAATGAAACTTACCAAGTTTTATCTGACGTAGAAAAGGAGAGGTTCTGTCGTGCACACAGCGGCGTTGTCCAAATGCGACTGACGGTCGCGGGGGCGCGGGCGGCGGGTAGCGTAGCGCGCGGGGAGAAGGCAGGGGTGGAAGCTCGCAGTGAAGCACGCAAGCAACGAGAATCGAGATGATTCATTGCTATCGGTCAATCCAAAACAAAAAGGTAAGTAGGTAATGCGTTTTGATGATGTCATTATCAGTGTTATTGAACAAAACAATACTTACCTAGCTATTCACCTACCTACGTTTTGTTTGAGATTTCTAGGGAAATGTGAAATCGATTCTTATCATCCAAATACAAAATGGAATAGGACAATAATAATAAACAAAACTGAAATAGTACACGCCCTACACCACATGTTTAACATGGTGGTCCAATCCAAAGCATCCAAACTAACTGTCGGATTAATTTGGATGGTTTGGATTGGACCACTTTCCAACATTTAACCACTTCAGAGGGCTTACCACAGGTTTTTATAGTTTACGAAAACTTTATAAGTTTAGGTATCTTTCCATACATTTTCAGTACAGCTCTCTGTATTCTGTGGCACAGCGCCTCTAGGGAATCGTGCATGAACTACGAAAATGTATGGAAAGATACCGAAACCCATAAAGTTTTCGTAAACTATAAAAACCTGTGGTAAGCCCTCTGAGTCCTGGTGGCGCGGCGGGCGGCAGGAAAGCACCAAAAATGTTAGGAGCATATTTTTTCTTACTCCCAATCCTTATTTTGTGCTGTGCTCACCACCACTAGGAACCTTTATAAACGCATTCACAGATTTTTCTTTTTATTAACTTACCTGATCCGGGAATCAAACCGAACCAAAAATTGTGTTAACTTTATGCACTAATCATCATCATAGGCCTTTAACATTTTTATAAGATGATAGCGTCCTGCGAGGTTCGGCACTTACGAATGTGACTTGTAAGGCCGATACGGGAGCGACAGCTTCGACCGCATAAAAAGTAGTATGCACTTATAATTATATGGTATTATGCTAAGAATAAAATCATTATAATAAACATAAAAGATACAAATAGCTTTTTTCAAACGTTTATTCTTGTTCTTTGACTATTTACAAATAGGACTTTTAAAAAAAATAAACCGACTTCAAATAAATCACTTACTTCTTGCCCTAAACAATTTTGAAAATCGGTTCACTATTGACGGAAATATTGGTGATCATAGGGCGAAAATTACAAGTGAGGATGAGGTTTTTTGAGTTTTCCGGGAAAAGTACCAATCAGGAAATCAGGAATAAAATTAATATGGGACCACCTGTGAAGTATATTCTATTAACCAAAAAAAAGATTTTTTAAAATCGGTCCACAGTTGACGGAGTTATCGGTGAACATACATAAAAAAAACAACTTTTTTTAACAGACTTTTTGAAGTATGTTAAAAAGTAAGAACTTGAAGTCTTCCTAATAGATAGATTAACTTTAGCATGAAGAAAAAAGTCTCGATTAAGAAATAATCGAAAGTCCTGCAGCACCACACTGCGAGCAGTGAATCATGCATCATCAACGCGAGGGGACCTAAGTGAGAAGCGCTACTTAGATTGTTTGTTTTACAGTTAAATTAAAACTACTGACGTCACACAAAAGCTCAACCACGCCCAAAAAAATAACGCATGTGGGACTTGAACCGTCAACATTTGCTTTAGCCTTGCTTATCCCCGCGCCCCTAATTTTATCAATAGCAAATGTTTTTTCACTTCTCTTGCTCAAAAAGTGTATCATAATAGTGTAGCTTAGCGGGCCTAAAACTCGAGTTTAAGACCTCGGGCTAAAAAGTATTTTTTCTTTTTAATTTTTGTCTAAAATCATCAGCCCGTACAAAGCATTCGTTCTCTTACATAAAAACTCGACTTCTTGGTGCTCCGTCAATCTTTTTTTTTGAAAATAGAACCGTCTTGGTGACGTTTTATGAAGGTTGATTAATTTTTAATAAAATTTCTGAAAATTGTCTAATTTTGAATTGTTTTATTTTCTCGCAATCGAAGTGAAAAGTAGAGTGTTTTACTCGGGCCAAAACCACCCATTATAACTCGGTCTTGTCATCCTCCCTCGCTACGCTCGGGAGTATAACAACCTCGTATATAATGGGATGGTTTAGTCCCTTGTAAAACAATCTACTATTTTGTATTTATTTACTTAGATGTAAATTAATGTGATGGAAGTTTTCATTGCTGAGGCGTTGCGTTGGTGGCGATATTAATTCTGGACGTTATCACTATCACACAGCATCATGTAGCCCCAACCTAAGCAGAACTTGTATTATGGGAACCACATCACTGTTATACAACATATTTTTTTTAATTGAAATACATACACCACCACCACATCAGCCTATATCAGCCCACTGCTGGACATAGGCCTCCCCTAATAAAGGGGGATATGCCCATAATCCCCACGCTGGGCATGCGGGTTGAGGATCGCAGGGCACAGCTTCTCGCACCACCGACGCTGCTGCCCGTCAGTGGCCAGGGAATTTAGATGTGTCGATGTAGGCTGTGCTATGCCGCAATCAGCCGGCCGCCAGAGCCCCGTTTGTTAGTTAGCAGGGTGCACCACGTGCAGGTGAGGTTGGCTTGGGTTCCGAAGATGGGGGTTGGAACCCCTTACACCCCACATACATAGAAAACACCCAGACCTGATACAAATATCTGTAAATCAGGCAAACATTCGTTTTACACTCACGGCGGGAATGAAGCGGACCTTCGCCCACTGCGCTAAAGAGGCTATCAAAAATGGTACATAGTGAAGTGACCGAAATGGCTTCCTTCAGACTAAGGAAGGTACCTATTTTTTATAGAATGTACCTAAACTCACTCATCCAAGGATGACCGTTGTACCTATAGATATAAATCGTGTGCCAGCTAGTCTTCAGCTACAGAAATTGTCTTCAGGGGGACTCGAACCCGCATCTTTGGCTCAGATCGACAACCAAACATTGGTCTGGGAAGTAGTTTTTTTATGACAATGGTGGATAAAGATTGTCCGTTGACTTTTATCATTTAATTTTTTTCATCATCATCATCAGCCTATAGCAGTCCACTGCTGGACATAGGCCTCCCCTAATGAGCGCCATTGCGCCCTGTCCTGAGCTCGGCGCATCCAGCTTCTACCAGCAGCCTTTCGCAGATCGTCACCCCACCTGGCCGGAGGGCGTCCTACACTACGTTTGCCGAGCCGCGGTCTCCACTCAAGAACTCGTTTACCCCAACGGTTATCGGTTCTTCGGCAGATATGGCCAGCCCACTGCCACTTCAGCTTGCTAATTCTCTGAGCTATGTCGACAACTTTAGTTCTATGTCGGATAAACTCGTTACGGATTTTATCCTTCAGAGAAACCCCGAGCATAGCTCGTTCCATAGCTCGCTGAGCGACTTTAAACTGGTGGACTAGCCGTACTGTGAGTGTCCACGTTTCGGCTCCGTATGTCATGACGGGTAGGACGCACTGATTGAAAACTTTTGTTTTCAAACATTGCGGTATGGGTGACGAGAAAACTCGACGTAGTTTTCCAAATGCTGCCCAGCCCAACTGAATCCTCCTCTTGGCCTCCTTCTCGAAGTTGTTTCTACCCAACTGCAATATCTGCCCGAGGTATGTATACTCCGAAACAATTTCAAGAAGGTGTCCATTAACGACGACAGGACTCGGATCAATTCGGTCATTGACCATAACTTTGGTCTTGTCCAAATTCATGCCGAGACCTATCTTTCGCGAGGCTGATGCTAGGCCGTCCAGCATCTGTTGCAGCTCCTCCAGCGACTCCGCCATTAGGACTATGTCATCAGCGAATCGCAAGTGTGAGATGTGCTCGCCGTTTATGTTAATGCCCATACCTTTCCAGTCCAGCGTCTTAAACATATCCTCCAACGCGCTTGTGAACAGTTTCGGAGATATGACATCTCCCTGTCTCACTCCGCGGCGCAGTTGGATGGGTTTAGACTGCTGGTCCTGTACTCGGACACTCATAGTGGCGGCTTCGTACAGACACCTCAACACTTCGATATAACGATAGTCCACTTGGCATCGCTGCAAGGATTCCAGGACAGCCCAGGTTTCTACAGAGTCAAAGGCTTTCTCATAGTCCACAAACGCCAGACACAGGGGCTGATTATACTCTTCGGACTTCTGTATAATCTGCCTCACTGTGTGAATGTGGTCTATGGTGCCAAATCCTCCGCGAAACCCGGCCTGCTCCGGTGGCTGGAACTCATCGAGTCTTCTGGCGAGACGATTTGTAATAACCCTTGAGAACAGCTTATAGACGTGGCTCAGGAGCGAGATAGGTCTGTAGTTTTTAAGAAGGGTTTTATCTCCCTTATTAAAAAACAGAACCACCAAGCTCTCGTTCCACGCCTTAGGAGTTCTCCCATAGTGAAGGACGGCGTTGAAGAGGGTCCGCAGCTCCTGCACAACAGGAGCTCCTCCAGCCTTCAGAAGTTCCGAAGTAACACCGTCTTCACCGGGGGCTTTTCAATTTTTAAGCTGTCTCAGGGCCAGTACGACCTCGTCTTGGCTGATCTCTGGCAGGTCGTCGGTATAGTGGCGGGTGAGGGTGGCTCGAGAATCGTGGCTGCTACGCTGGGGGCAAGGAGCATGTGCCGCATACAGTTGGCCGTAGAAGTCCTCGATCTCTGATAATATCTCCGGCTTTGACAAGACGGTTCGGCCATCGTGTGTCGTTAACTTCGTCAGGTGGCTCCTGCCAAGCTGCTGAGTGAATACTTTGGACCCTCGGTTTCGCTCTATTGCCTCTTCAATGAGGCGTGTGTTGGAGCTCCGAAGGTCGCGCCGTATCATCTTCGCAATTCGCTTGTTCAGGTCTGACCTCTCTGACGAAGTGGCCTGAGTGGTTTCCCGTCTTTTTGTCATCAGCCGAAGAGTCTCATCCGTGAGTTTGGACTTCCTGCCTTTAGGCTGCATTTGGCAGAATTTGATGCCCTCGTCCCTTAACGTTCCAACCACGTTTTGTAGGGCCTCATCAACGTCATCGGTAGGTTCCACAGCAACGTATCTGTCACCGAGAAGCTTCTGAAACTTCACCCGCCATGATCTGGAGTAGATTGGGTCGGAGCGTGGACTTCATCAGACGGTTTCTTTCCAGCTTTAGATTGATATTCAGAGAGCCTCGGACAAGTCTGTGATCAGATCCGGTGTTGAACCTGTTGATCACGGAGACGTCTCTGAATATGTGCCTTTTATCCGTCATGATGAAGTCGATCTCGTTTTTGGTCACAGTGTCGGGGCTACGCCATGTCCACTTCCTGTGGGGCTTCTTCTCGAAAAATGAGTTCATCAAGAAGAGCCCCTCCTTCTCTAGGAAGTTAACCAGCATTTGCCCCCTGTGATTTCTACACCCAAAACCATGCGGGCCCACTAAGGATTCGTCGCTAATTCGGACTCCCACTTTGCCGTTAAAGTCCCCCATAACAACGTTGAAGTGAGCCTTCGTGGTGTTGTGCAAGGCTTTGGATATGTCCTCGTACATATCCTCCACTTCATCATCCAAGTGTGCCGAGGTCGGTGCGTAAACCTGAATTATCTTCATGCTATACCTCTTGGATAGCCGAAGGATCAGGTACGCTACCCTGGTCGACACACTGGAGATTTCTTCAACGTTGTTAGAGAGGGCCTTATTGACGAGAAACCCTACGCCACCCTGGGATGTTTGGTCACCCTCGCGGAAGTACAGAAGGTGGCCCGAGTCTAGGGCTATGGTGTCCTCTCCCTCTCTACGGACTTCACACAACCCCAGAACATGCCACCTAATGTTCTCCAGCTCCACTTCCAACTGCGCTAGATGTTCGTCGAGCCTCAGAGTCCGTCCGTTAAACGTAGCCAGGGTCAGATTTTGCAGGTAGCCAGAGGTAGCCCGGGGATTCTTAGCACCCCCTGTCCCGCCGTTACCATGGCCGCTACCTGGATGGCCAGGAATAGCGGGACGGCCGGGAACTGGGGGCCATCTCTTTCTTGTGTCGTTCATAATTTTTTTAATAGATAGTATATCTTAAGTAGTATATTACAATATATACTAAGTAATTTAGAGACTAAAAACCCTATTTGGACATCCTTTGGACCCGCATTGATAAGCGCTATCTATAGGAATTCTTGGGTGTAAGGGGTTCCAACTCCCATCTTCGGAACTCAAGCCAACCTCACCTGGCCGTGGTGCACCCTGATAACTAACAAACGGGGCTCTGACGGCCGGCTGCGGCATAGCGCAGCCTAAGACCCGCATAGCTAAATCCCCTGGCCACTGACTAGCAGCAGCGTCGGCGGTGCGAGAAGTTGTGCCCTGCGATCCCCAACCCGCATGCCCAGTGTGGGGATTATGTGCAGGCCTACGTCCAGCAGTGGATAGGCTGGTGTGGTAGATAGGGATTCTTAGGTATCTGAAACCTCTTTCAGCACTGAAACAACCAAGATGTCTACCTAATATTCTTAATAATCGTTTAACGGGACTCGCACTAGAAGTTTTTGCACAAGTTGACGGCCTCTGTGGCGCAGTGGCGCTCAGGTCCGCCTGAAACGCAGAAGGCAACCTTGGGGTTCGATTCGGGATAAATGTTTGCATTTTCTGCAGATATTTATCTCGGGTCTGGGTGTTTTCTATGTATGATATGTATGTATTTACAAAAAAAAACGGTATCCATGTAGTATATCAATAATGTTGTTCCCATAATACAAGCTCTGCTTAGTTTGGGGCTACATGATGCTGTGGGATAACGTTCAGCATTATTTAATTGCCGATTAAAATGACAATTCCCTGAGAGATTTGGCACGCACCATGCCTGAGGAGCATTTCCAGCACCAGGTACGGCGCAGTGGTTCCGTTTAGAAAAAAGGTGGACTCAGGGTCATGAGTGGGAATTTAGCTCTAAATATTTTTTAAAAGATACCTCTCAACAATCCTTACAACTTCTTTTCTAAAGCAAAAATCTGCAATATGTGTAGGTTCTGAGAAAATAAATAATTCATTATTTTTTGTAAGGAGGAAAACATACTTTTTTTTCTCTAATTGTTTCAACTAAGTTTTGTGATATTTAGATAGTACTATGTGGTAGCCTAATGATATTATTGCATCCCAATAAAAAAATATAACGCGTGCCACGTCACACTTGCCCATTCGCGAATTATTTGACATCATCAAATGCATTTTCGTGCACATGCATTTATTTTAAATAGCTTTGCAATGTTTCTGTTCTTTCAGATCTGTTCTCGACTTCTTCGCTTTCCCTAAGAATTAATAACAAAACGAGGTATGAACCCAAACCAGCCATTTTAGATAAAAGCGATATTCTAAATTCTTTCCTTTTACTGTGCGGCAGTATGTTATTCAGCTCTCAAATACCCTACTTTGGCGTTACTAAAGATAGAAGAATAACCAGCAAACACCTTACTTTGACGTTACTAAGATAGAAGAATAACAAGCAAATACCTTACTTTGACGTTACTAGAGATAGAAGAATAACAAGCAAATACCTTACTTTGACGTTACTAGAGATAGAACAATAACCAGCAAACACCTTACTTTGACGTTACTAAGATAGAAGAATAACCAGCAAACACCTTACTTTGACGTTACTAGAGATAAAAGAATAACAAGCAAATACCTTACTTTGACGTTACTAGAGATAGAAGAATAACAAGCAAATACCTTACTTTGACGTTACTAGAAATAGAAGAATAACCAGCAAACACCTTACTTTGACGTTACCAAAGATAGAAGAATAACCAGCAAACACCTTACTTTGACGTTACCAAAGATAGAAGAATATCAGCAAACACCTTACTTTGACGTTACCAAAGATAGAAGAATAACCAGCAAACACCTTACTTTGACGTTACCAAAGATAGAAGAATAACCAGCAAACACCTTACTTTGACGTTACCAAAGATAGAAGAATAACCAGCAAACACCTTACTTTGACGTTACTAAGATAGAAGAATAACAAGCAAATACCTTACTTTGACGTTACTAGAGATAGAAGAATAACAAGCAAATACCTTACTTTGACGTTACTAGAGATAGAAGAATAACCAGCAAACACCTTACTTTGACGTTACTAAGATAGAAGAATAACCAGCAAACACCTTACTTTGACGTTACTAAGATAGAAGAATAACAAGCAAATACCTTACTTTGACGTTACTAGAGATAGAAGAATAACAAGCAAATACCTTACTTTGACGTTACTAGAGATAGAAGAATAACCAGCAAACACCTTACTTTGACATTACTAGAGATAGAAGAATAACCAGCAAACACCTTTGACGTTACCAAAGATAGAAGAATAACCAGCAAACACCTTACTTTGACGTTACCAAAGATAGAAGAATAACCAGCAAACACCTTACTTTGACGTTACCAAAGATAGAAGAATAACCAGCAAACACCTTACTTTGACGTTACCAAAGATAGAAGAATAACCAGCAAACACCTTACTTTGACGTCAGGTACTTAAGTATGGTCAAAGGGGCCCAAAAATAATATTGGTATAAAAACACTCATATAAATTTTGTATTACCTACCTATATTTTCCAGCATACATTCTTAAATTAATAGGATAATAAAAATAACAGGATTAAATAGGATAACAATAAATAAAAAATCAAATATGCTGAAAAGAAAAAGTTTATTTATTAATATTTTTTTCATAGAATCGATTAATCTTTTTCGATTATTTTTTTCTTTTATGCTTTTTTCAAATGTTTGTAACTTACATGGGACAACAAGTACCGTTTAGAGATGGGTAAGACTAGCTAAGAGAATACAATACAGAGATCTTAATGTTCTTTACTTAGATATCAACTAATTTAATAAAAAAATATTCTCCAATATAAAAATCTAATATAACAAGAAACAAAGATAGATCTCTAGCGGTAGGCAGGATGGTGGGTTTGTATCATTTGTTGATATTAATAACTACACATAAGCATGACTTAAAAAACAAATAATATTTTGTATAAAAAATCCTTCCACAGGGATTTGAACAAGGATGTGACTTGCCTGTATTTTATGTATAGAAAAAAAATCCTTTTAGGGATTTTGTTAACATTTAAGTGATTCGGCTAGTTTCTACTGATCTAGTGGTTCAACCAAGGAATCGCTGGTTCTGTGCGTATCAATTAGGTATAAACATTATTTGACCATCAGGTTAAAACAATTCAGTTTATCTATTTAATAGAACTTGAAGGAAACACAAGACCGTTACAAAAAAGCCATAAGAAATATTTAACCTCACAAAAAGGGATAACTCTGCATTATATTACACGAGAATTGAGTACCTACGCTCGGCCAGAAACTTAACTACCAAAGCTGGCTTAGCTGGGTTATGTCAAGCCTTTGATATATATCCTAGAAATAAACCTACAGGCTAGTCCGATATATCTGTGCCCTAAAGGCCTAATATAATATTATACCATACCCTAAATGAATCGCAATAGAGTTTTGGCATTGATAAATTATAACTAACTTACGCAAACATGGTGGAAACTAAACTAACCTAGATTTTTGTGAAAAATATATTATTAGCAAGCTCTGTTCGGTGGAAAACGTCATTTTCACAGCTTTATATACAGTTTCAAATCATCAGTCCTACAGCTAAGAAATAGGCCATTTCGACTTCTGAATAACTATCACAATAAAACGCTTATACGTTAAAATAAATACGAAATTAAATTTATTCCCGGCCGCGATAGGTGACTAATATCTACACGTTCTATGTTTTGCTGACGGAGAAAGCCTAGAGACGCGAGGCGTATCACTAATATATCAACCGTATCGTAAAATTTTGGCCAATGACAAAGAGTGAGTGTATAAAATAACGTTCTGTCATTGGCCAGAATAATTGCGATTGCCCTACAGTATCTACTGTACAATAAACTCTCTCAATCAACGATCCCAGCCTGTGTTTATAAGTATCTACTGTACAATAAACTCTCTCAATCAACGATCCCAGCCTGTGTTTATAAACCGATCTCACCGATCACAATCTCAATTACATGTCAAACATATATATGTTTTGTCATGCCAAAGCTAGTAGAGGTAGATGAACTGACAGGCCACCTGATGGGAATACGTCCGCCACCCATGGACACCTGAATCACCAGAGGCGATGCTGATGCGCACCGGCCGTTGAGGTAATAAGGTCAATTTAGACCACCGCGGAATGGAATGGAAGCGACTTTTTGCAACGAAATTGTACGTAGCATAACCATAACGAACATTTATGACAATTGTACAACATACAAACTAAACACGAGCCAAAAAAAAGGTCACACGTCTTCCGGGGAATCCTCGCGCATTCTCGAGAATTCCCTTAGCTACTGTCGGTGCGGCCTGTGGAATCCGCGGGTAATGTCGATCCGGTCGGGCCGTCACTGCAGTGCATCACTTCGCTATCACTACATAGTTTACAACAAATTCGTTTTACGCTGTCTCTCTGTCCCTATACATGCTTAATCTTTTTATCTATGCAACAGATTTTAATGCGGATTTTTTTCAAATAGATGAATAGAGTGATGAAGTGATTCAAGAAGGTTTATATCAGCATTGCACCCATGCGAAGCCGGGACGGGTCACTAGTTGAAAGCTAAAGCATTGTGCGTGCAATTCAATAAAAACATGGATTTAGAGGAAAAGTTGATCTATTTGGTGCAAAAAATATGATTGTTTATATGATGAAAAGCTAAAAGTTACAGCGACAGAAATTCTAAGAATAATGCTTAGACATGCTCGTGTATTCTCGCACATTTCAGCGAATAATTCGCGCGCCTTCTCGCGTCATCAGGCTTCATTGACGTTTCTATTCCATTCCATTCCGCGGCGGTGTAATTTGAGCCTAAAATACTTTTGATGGACCTCATGATGCAGCTCTGAGATGTATTATTACGATTTGGCTATCAAGCTGCACTTTTGAGTTGAGATTGGTTTATAAATACGAGCCATAGAAGCGCAAACACAGTTTCACTGTAATCACAATAATCATAGCATCCATCATCTTTTTGCACACAAAACAACACAAAATCCACGGAACTTTTATGCAGTTATATAGCAATTGATAGATATGAATTGGTAGTTTTAGGCTCCAAAAAAAGATAATCAGCGTGACTAAAACTTCATTGGTATTTGATGGTCTGATTGCAAGGCTCTCGAATGGCGACCACGAACTAGAAGACACATATACACTCTATATGACCCCTAGAAAATAAATTAGTGTTCAAGACCATCACAGTAAACATGATATATATGCTGATGATAATTGTCTTGAATCGTTTAGTTAGATGTATGGTCTCTAATATGCACAAGTTCCACGGATTCTCATTCAGACATCTCTTTGTGCTCTTTCAAAAAAACTCAATAAGATCACAAATAATTCTGCACTCTTGAGAACCAATTCTGAGTTTTGCAATGTTAATTCTCACTCAAGTGAGGTATGTTTGACCTGAGAAGGGCTAATGGTGAATTCATATAGAACAACGTAACTGATAACGCTTTATTTCCCCTTTAAAATGGATAAAGTTAATTGAAATTTCTGATTCTCGTGGATAGAGATTGTTGTCAAGGTAGACATATGTCGCAAGAATTACATGTATGGAAATTTGTCAGTTCTCGCGACATTATGGTTAACTTATAATCTCTCTGTCATATAATGGATCTAATGTCTGGATATAATGTCTCTGACTGCAACAACTACATAACCACAGCTTTCAAAACATTACTGATCTTGCAATTACAAACGGGACACCTCTTCGCCTTCGCCCATACCTTCTTCGCGCAGTTGTAACAGCAGCAGATATGTGCTATCCGGCCGTGGACGAACACGCCAGACTTTGGCTCATTTATACAAATCACGCACAACTCCTTCGCATCCACACGCTCGATCTCTTTTATACTGTTAGCTATAACCTTTTTAGTGATAACCGTGTCCTCTATAGTGATCCCGGGATCGCTGATCGTTTTCGCTAACCGTTGAACATTTTCATCGTCGGATTCAGAGTCGCTCGAGGAGTATTTGGGGCGTTTGGCTAACCTATCAACGCTTTCGGATCTGCGCTTTTTAACGGCCTTTCTAACGGTATGGTTCTTACTGTGTGAGGGGTTACTCTGTGGGTCCGTCTCCAGCTCCTGGCTCTGAGGCGAGCAGACGCCGGAGTCCTGCGAGAGAGGCTGGGACGCCATGCTCGAGTATTGTGACATCGGCTGCGATGATGAGATGGTGGGATCTATGCCATTCTCCCGTTTGTGCTTGCGCCGCGGTCTGGGCGGGAAGAAGTTTTTGCGGTTCTGGAAAAGATGGATAAATATTGTTAGGTAATAGTTTTCATGTACTTCGAGCACTAGGCTAAAAGCTTCGTGACATATAATGAATAGGCACAATAATAATAGTCAACGGCATAGCTCACAGAATTTGGCGGTGGGATGGTCTTAAAACGTGTCGACCTTTCAAAAATTAATGTTCTCGGATGGCACTATCTCGCTGCGACAGAATGTTTGCTATTCCGAGGAAACTTGTTCCGGAGTCCTCATTTACTAACTCAGTTGCACACCGAAATGATAAGGTAAAATTAAAAGTAATCGTAACACAATGGTCATACTTTGTTTAGTGGTAAATATCTATCGTATGTAATTAGATTAGTTTGCTTTTTTATTGTATTTTTGCTATAAAAATCAGTACCTAAGTTAATAACTGTAATTACATAAAATCATTCATTGATTTATAAGCACCGGTACTGTTTTTACCACAGATATAGAAAAGAACTAGATGAAGTTTTGAAATTCACTATGTTCTGAACATCAACTCATACGGCTGATCTCTACTTTCTTCTAAGTGTTCTAAGCCTGGTGACCGACATCTGTCTGTCGGTCACCAGGCTTTATCTCATGAACCGCGATAGTTAGACAGTTGAAATTTTCAGATGATATATTTCTTTTGCCGCTATAACAACAAATACTAAAAACAGAATGAAATAAATATTTAAGTGGGGCTCCCATACAACGGTACGGAACCCTTCGTGCGCGAATCGACTCGTACTTGGCCGGTTTTTTATACCCCTGGCAAAGCGAAATTTCATGAAGCGCAACAGACTAAACAGACTCACTTTCGCGTTAATAATATTAGTTATTGTTATGATGGTAGGTTAGTATTTTCTTAGTTAACGGTATGGTATAATCAGTTAGTTTAAGTGAGTATTACCTTGTAGCACTTCTGACAGTATCTGTAGAGCGGGTTGTTGTTGGCAACGCGACACTGCGCGCAGTTCCAGTAGTCGTGGTAGTCCAGCTCGCCGTCAGAGCCGGACGAGGCGCGCCCCGACGCAGACTCCGTGTGCTCAGAGTCCGCGAACACCAGGTCGCCTTCCCTCACACATACCTCAACCACTTTCGTCTTTATTAGCTCGCTCTGCAACAAACAACCGCACTTATCAATGAGGGTATAAGCAAACAACAACAACAACAGCCTGTTCAGTTCACTGCTGGACATATGCCTCCCCTATAAGAAGGGAGATATGCCTATAATCCCCACGCTGGGCATGCGGGTTGGGGATCGCACGGCACAGCTTCTCGCACGCTAGATGCTGCTGTCCTTTGGCGGCCAGGGGATTCAGCGTGCGCTATGCCATACCGCAATCAGCCAGCTGCCAGAGCCCCGTTTGTTAGTCAACAGGGTGCACCACGTGCAGGTGAGGTTGGCTTAGGATTCGGAGATTTGGATTGGAACCCCTTACACCCCCCTTTACGAGGGAATACTCGCCACAAACACAGACTGAATAAAAATGCTAAATAAAGCCCATATTAGGCTGTAAGAATATTCAAAAAACTTGCCATTGAAATAAATGAAAACAAAACTCATTTATTTGTTAAAAAAAACTTAAAACGTTTCTAACAAAAAAGTGCTTTACACCTTACAAGATTGTTTGAAACTAAGTAATAGATGCGTAAATGGATTAATTTTAGATTATGTTGCTAATAACAATAAGTAGTTCATTACTTTTAAAGTATTTGATGTTTTGTAAATTAAGCGTTCTCTACCTTCCTTACCTCACTACCTATTCAGTCCTATACTGATACAGAAATACTTTAAACGACCCCTTTAGCGCAGCAGGCAAAGGTACGCCTGAAACGCAGAAGGTTGTGGGCTCGATTATCGCCGCGAAACAAATGTTTGTATGGCCTGCAAATTTTCTTGGGTCTGTGTGTTTTTAAAAAGTATTGAAGTACCTAGTATATCAGTCATGAGGTTCCCATAATACAAGCTCTGCTTAGTTAATTATCATAAGGCACTAATGCCATATGATACTGTGTGATAATGTCGAGCATTATACTCACATCGCTGCCGTCGCTAGATTCAGCATCCAGCGGTCCGTCCTCCTCAGATTCTGTGACTGGCTCGTATTCCAACGTGTCGGAGTCGAGGGCTTCAGTGTCGCTCGTGTCGCGCGCAATATCTACAACACACCACAAGTAACAACAACGGCCCGAGAGCGCTACCCTGGCCGACCCTTGGCGCGGTGCATGAACATGAAACAGCTAATCAAACACTTTCTTTTTTTATGCTTGTCTTTTATGTTTTTTTTCACTGCTTTTTATCATGCTTATTAATTTTTTTTTAATAATGTCTGTTTTTTATTTTTTTCTATCAGATGGTGTAGTTTAAAAATTTTTAGCCTTGTTTTTGACTTAAGTTTTTTTTTGTCATATTTGCTGTTTTATCACCATTCTATTTCTTTTTTAAAATCATCATACAAAAACCTTAAGTAATACACAAAATCATGCATTATACTGTGATAAGTTGTTTAGATAAAGCTACGTTTTAAGATAAGATTATCAAAACCAATAAGTAAAAGAATGCTTATTTTAGCATTTGAAAGACAAAAAAAATACTGCGTCTTTTTAATTAGCAGACAAATAATATAAAAAATGTATTCAAACATATATAAGGATGTTTAAAACAATTTATCACAGCAAGTAAAAACAATAATGCGTTTAATGTTACAGGGAAAATAACAAAACTGTTGATTAGGGCTGCAATGAAGTTAATGAGCATTCCAAATAATTAGCGTCATTAAAACGTACAAAATACAGGCAAAATCTCAATAAAACGTGAATTTGAGTAGGTAAAGAAAACGGGGAGTGTATTGTGTAAATTCATTATATTTTATAGCAAGTAAATTTTTTGTTCATTGTAAAGTAATGAATATACCCAAATATAAACACGCTCATTAGGGATATGTCCAGCAGTGGTAGGCTGATGATGATGATGATGATTCAAACCACTTCCATCTTCGTATGAAGAGAGCAAACTAGTGGTTACCTCTGGTGTCAGAGATTTTATATTTTATATTTAGATTTGAGAACAGTTATTTTACACTTAAATTTACAATAAATAAATAATTACCAGCACCCCGTCCAATAATAGTATAAATTTTGTTTTGAAAATCTAATCCACTCTGACGATACAGTGTTGTCATTATCAAACCCCATTCCAACCCAAATCAACATCAAAACAAAAAACATTTTATAAAAATAATAACTACAATTGGAGCTAGCATATCCTATTCAGTTTCCATGTTTTCCACTATGCGTTGATTTACCCAAAACTATGATAACTAAGATAACTAAGATGAATGTGTTTTATTTGCAAATTCCATCTATTGGCCTTGGTTTGTGGCTAAAGAGGTCAAAAGGCAGTGGCTGCCACCACCACATTTTCTGCAAATTTAGGGCCTAGGGACATTAGGAAATTATTGTTTTAACACGTTAACTCGTAAACTGTGGGTCTCGGATAGGAACACATCCCGCTTTTTTATTAAGTATGGGCCAGCTCTTGACCTCTTGGCTTGCGTGGCCAAGGATGAAGTCGACGATGGAATGAGCTTTCCCTGAAGAAGTGGGCAATTGTGTTTTCAGCCTTTAAAGCGTAAATATGATCGCTTTGAGTGCTGAAAATACAGAAGGGTATGCCTAAGGGTTGTCCTATGCGCCAGACTCGCAGTCACCGCGTTTAGTTATTATTACCCTAGTTTGGGTGGATCAGCGAATATAGGAGATAGAGTTCTAGTAATCTAGTCTAAGAATAGAAGTTGGCCTATCTCACCACTAACTTAAAACTATTTTTAGCATTCATTAATTTAAATAGATCTCTTAAACAGAAGGCATAAAGCTAGCATTTTTTGAATACTCTATGACAACTTTTCTTGCATAAACTGTAGTAAAGTAACGAGTGGTGAAACAGGTATTTAGTAAGGAATGCTAGCTCCAGTTTGACATACACTACACCAAACAATACCGAAAGTCTAAACTAGGTACATAGGTGATTAATCTAGGTGTGTGTATAGTCTTCGTCTTTGTATTTCATGTCCTTGTCCTTTGCCTTGGCAGTGACCTGACCAGCGGACCCTCAGGGCACCATGTCATCTGACAATACCATCAACAACATATTAATATTTTCATTTTAAAATGGTATGTGGAATACCTTGTAGTTTATCTATTGTAAACAGGTTTAATGATTACATTCAGAAAATCTTGGCAGTTTAAAAACAGTGAATGGTTTGAAATTTATCATGCATTGATGTAGCGATAAACTAGTCTGTGTAGCTTAGAACAAGCTACAATATAAAATAAAATCGACGACCTCTGTGGTGCAGGTTCGCCTACACAGAAAGTTGCGGGTTCGAGTCCCGCCGCGGGACAAGTGTTTACATTATCAGCAGATATTTGTCTCAGGTCTGGGTGTTGCAAAAAGTATACATAAAAGTAATATAACAGTCATGTGGTTACCATAATACAAGCGCCGCTTAGTTAGGGACTACATGATGCTGTGTGACAGTTTCCTAAATTGCTTATTTATTTTATCTTATTTTTAAATAAAAGCCTGAGGTTTACAAATAAACACATAAACAACACTCAGACACAACAAATATCATGTTAATCATAGAATGTTTATTCTGAGCGGGAATCGAACCCGCGATTTATATTTATATTTATATATTTATTTATAGCGCAGAAGACAGAGCTCGGGACTGCCTATGAGGCCAGTCTATAAATAACTAATAATAAAAATAGTGCAGGGTGCAAAAGTGACTCTCCCACGCATTACGCTGTTGACACTACAGCCACCTACCATTTTCGAAAATACAACAAAAACGTGAGTAACGAAACGAAACGAGGATAACCAGCATGTTGGAACATGTACAATCTAATTTGATTTGCAGAAGTCGTGATGACGTCATTTTTGTTAATACAGGGTGATTCATTTCAATAGACATGACCAAACGGGATGCGAAAAACAGGGAGGAAATTGTTTGGGCATGTCTGACTCAAGCACCCTTCACCCTTTCAAAAGATTGCGCAACTTTGAAATGATTAAAATAATCTGTAATCAGTATGTTGAATTGAATGGGATCTGAGATTCCATTGTGGGACCTTTACCTTGAAGTTACCTTTGGACCATTTTCAATCAATCAAGTTTGATTAACTGTAGTACAGTAGGCCAATCACGTAATTCTGTTGCTATCAAAGGTTTAATACTAACAAATGAATGATACGGTTTTTATTGCAATCAAAGCTCCTAATTGATCGCGCCAATATTGACAGGTGAGACTAGGATTGGATTGCAACAAAAACTACGCGATCGGCATACAGACGTACAAACAAGGCACCTTCATTACTTACCAAGGGAATCCCCTAAAAATATTTTGTTTAATGTTCTACAATTTATGTAGGTACAGTCAGCATCAAAAGTAGATGATGAGTTTCAGAAATTCAATACAGCTGATAGAAATTTGCGTCAGAATTAGATAGCACTAAAGTGTTCCATAAATAGGTGATTGAAAAATATGCCAACAATAAGCTGATGACACTAACCACCACATGTACCTGATGACTTTAAGGTTCAAAAGTATCTGATGTAAAATAGTTCTATAAATAGACTAGCTGCACCCCGCGGCTTCGCCCGCGTGGAAATGTATGTGTCAAAATGTGTTTCATTATTTACATAAAGGTTTATTTTTACCACGTTTTGCGCGGAATATAAAGTACTAACATATTATTAATGCATTACATAGCATACCCGTAAACGTTCCGTTCTCGTTCCCACTCTTACTACCTTTTTCAATCAATTCAACTGCAGGTTAAGTATGATAAATTTTAATAAACTTACCTAACTTGAGAAATGATTGGTTCCCCATACAAACTTTCATCGCTAATCATACCCTGATCAAGTTTTATTTTCTTAATGTACTTTTTAGGAATCAATTTTAATCAAAGTTCATTAATAAAAATTGATTACCTTTAACCACCTTAGGGGTTGAAGTGCGGAAAATCCTGAAACAGGTCATTGATTTCTAGAGGAGATATTCTGTGCATTATTTCAAGTCGATTGGTAAAATTTTTTTTTGTTCCCCATACAAACATTGCCACCCCGTTTACAACTTTAGAGAAAAAAAAAAAGACGTGTGGCACTCGGGGACTGCCGCGGTAAAGCTATTGCATAGCATTTTGTATCAACTTATGCAATTATAATTATTTATTTATTTTATTTATGCAGTATTTCTTTTTCTTTGATATTAATTCAATTTACACTTTTTGAGCGTGGTGACCGATAAGCAAAAACATTTTTTTTTCTGTTATTAAATAAAAATACGTCTAGTTGCACGCACACAAACACCGTGTCGAAGACTGCCGAAAAGAAACGACGTTAGACAATGCACGGCCTTCAAGCCACACCTCCGTGCCCGTCGGAGTGGGGAGCGTGAGGTTTTTTTTCGTTACGGAATTTCTGGATTCGGTTTTATTAGCTTATGTGTTATTCTGGCACCGAAACTATTAACGTGCTAAATTTCATCAAAATTGGTTTAGTGGTTACGGAGATACGTGGTAACAAACATTCACACAGACTTTTGTACCGCGTACAAGTTTTGCCACTCCCGTTAAAAGTCTTAGGGGTTGAATTGCGAAAAATCCTGAAACACGTATTCATTCGTTTTCAATAGAAAGTGTCTGTACAAAACTTCAAGTAGATTGGTAAAGATTTTTTTTGTTCCCCAAAGGAGAATGCCGACAACCCGTACGAATTGCGTCAAAACCGAACGTATCCCATAAAATTTATAATATTTTATAAATGACATTAACATTTTCTTTAGTTTTACACACCGACTCGATTAATAATCAAGTAAAAATATATTTTGTTGATTTGGTTTCCGTTGCACGCCGCCATTAGACTACAACAACCAATGATATATACGTTGCTATGGCAAATAAAAATAAAAATAAAAATAAAAATAAAAATAAAAATAAAAATAAAAATAAAAATAAAAATAAAAATAAAAATAAAAATAAAAATAAAAATAAAAATAAAAATAAAAATAAAAATAAAAATAAAAATAAAAATAAAAATAAAAATAAAAATAAAAATAAAAATAAAAATAAAAATAAAAATAAAAATAAAAATAAAAATAAAAATAAAAATAAAAATAAAAATAAAAATAAAAATAAAAATAAAAATAAAAATAAAAATTAAAATTAAAATTAAAATTAAAATTAAAATAAAAATAAAAATAAAAATAAAAATAAAAATAAAAATAAAAATAAAAATAAAAATAAAAATAAAAATAAAAATAAAAATAAAAATAAAAATAAAAATAAAAATAAAAATAAAAATAAAAATAGGTCGATAGTAATTCTTAATTATTTATTAAGAATTACTATCTACTGAGCTAAAAGGTTAAAATAGATAATCAGTTATTTTTGCTGTGATATATAGTCAGTTATTTTTGAACTTATATCTTTATTGCCAAAATATTGCAAAGTAACATAATTCATATATTTATAAAACTATTTTACATCAGATACTTTTGACCCATAAAGTCATCAGGTACATGTGGTGGTTAGTGTCATTAGCTTATTGTTGGCATATTTTTCAATCACCTATTTTTGGAACACTTTACTGCTATCTAATTCTGACGCAAATTTCTATCAGCTGTATTGAAATTCTGAAACTCATCATCTACTTTTGATGCTGACTGTACATACTCACATAATTATAATGCCAAATTTGTATGTAACTTGATATACAATACTCTCTTGGAATTGAAAACAGTATTGCATAAATATTAACAGTAAACTAAATAAATGTATAAAATAAAAAATAAGCATTTTATAAACATTAAAGCTATTTTTAAAATAAAAACATATAAACACAGATAGTGCATACATAAATACAACTTTACCTATACAATATATAGTATGTAATCAAATTAACAATACATAATTATAAACACTATATAAGAAGGTATGTACATAATGACATAGATAAATTTATCACTTTTTCTTCACAATAAAGGCATTATTTCTTATCATACATATTTTGTACTCTTTAAGTTGTTCCCAAAAATACTGATATAATCTTTGTACTCGACTTGTAAGCAGTAAAAAGCTGTTATCTTCACATAATATACATAAAGTAGGTACTTTTCAAAATACTCACAACAAGTCGGAACAAGTTCTGACCAATGCACTTTCTGAGTCAGTGTGAATGACACTATGAAACGTAGTATGCAAATCATTATGTCAAATAGGAATTCCTGTAAGTACTGCTTATCGGAATGTCGGAAGTATAAGATGACAATGTCAGTACACGACTTTGAATGGGCTTTATCAGTTTATGCGTTGTCCTTTATGTATATTATTTATGTATTTTTTTACTTTCGTATTATTATTCCACTTTATTCTTCTCAAAACTCATCAAAAATATTTTTTTTA
This sequence comes from Horisme vitalbata, assembly GCA_951804965.1. NCBI lineage: Eukaryota > Metazoa > Arthropoda > Insecta > Lepidoptera > Geometridae > Horisme > Horisme vitalbata. Next base: position 18,360,582 of record OX638101.1, on the reverse strand, counting down.
CTATAAAGTCAAAACATTTTTCTACTATACATGTACATGAATAATAATAAAAACATGTAAAAAATATTTCCAAAATGGTGGACCATCAGCCACAGAGCAGGGTTAGGGCTTTATTATTATTATTAGTTACATATTTTCAGTCACAAATATACTTTTTATTGTTTTTAGTTTTGAGAAACATGGTATCTGTTTCTTAGTACATATTTAGTAGGTATTTACAATAAAATTAATCATATTATTATGATTTTGAGGGCCTTCTGAGACTTAATTCAGAATAAATGGCTAGGCTTAAATCCTAATTTAACATTTAGAAACTACACTATAATTTACTTTATTATAAATAAAATTTAAAATGTTCAGAAATAAACCAAAACAATGCATTAAATAACATTAATTATACTTTGCATGCACAATAACAGCCAACATGCAAATATGACAAATAAAAAGCAAAAGAAGATCCATTAAAATATATATAATTCATGCACAAACACAAAAATATCTGTGGTACAGTTAGCAGCACAGATTAACATGATGACCTTAAAAGCGCAGAACACAATTTTGTAAGGACTGCTAGACTACTTGTTCTGTGCATATCCCACTGTTTTAGCTCAGGCCTATTAACTCATACTGGACCTATATTGTGATTTTATTCCTGAGGTAACTTGGATCTATATTAGGCCTGGAAATCTAGCATACAATCAGCCAGTTTTCAACAGACAGCTTTAAAAACTTAAAAAATCACCGCTAGTCAAAATTACAGAATGGATTGTGAGCACTAAGCCTGATTCATTTATTTTTCAGGTGCACCACATATTGAGATAAACAAGTTAAAAATAAACTCTGGAAGAGAAGGTTGAATATCAATATAGAAAATAAATACATTTGAATCAACTCACCAGTTTCCTTCCCTTGTATACTGAATATGGTCTCTGTTGAACAGCGTCGGCTCCATGAATGTTCTGGAAATATTTACCACTAAGTTTATATAAATTCTGGGATAAGCTTTACTTACTTACAGGATTTGTGAGTTTTATTGATGTTTCAGGATTAACCTATGTAAATGGGCTCCCTTTTGGTCTCCAGTTGTCCATTGTGCGTGTCCAAGGAGTAACTTAGTTATCATATAAATGGAAACTAGTTTATTGACATGAATGTAAACTAACTCTGTGACACTATTTTAGAAGGTAAGAAGATAAAGAATGTAGTTATAAATTTTTATGTAGGTACCTACATTCTTTACAGCTATAAAGCACAGCATCATGTAGCCCCAAAATAAGCAGAGCTTGTATTTTGGGAACCACATGATTGATATACTACACTTTTTTTTTTGTAAATACATACTTATCATACATAGAAAAAACCCAGACCTGAGTCAAATATCTACAGAAGATGCAAACATTTGTCCCGCGGCGGGAATCGAACCCGCCGAACCAGCTATGGATAGAGCTAAATGGAGAAAGTTTCATCAATACACCCACAAGAGCCAGGCTCTTAAATTATAATAATAAATAAATTTTTTATCTTCTTCATTCATTGGATCAGCTGAATTTTGTAGCAGTTTCAAATAATACAATTAAAAATTAAGAAATGAGGGCCAACGTATTTCCAAGTACCATTAAAATTAATAAATCCCGCGCAAGTAAAAACAGGCACCGAAGGAGAATAAAAAATATTGATACCTTGTATGTTCCATTGATGAAGAATTGACATGTTGTTCAAAGAAAAGGCTAAACGTTTCCGATAGCAAAAGAACACTGTAACCTCTCGCCGCTAATTTGTTGTTAGCCTTCAACTTTCAAAGCCACACTTCCAACATACAACAAAGTCACAAGGACTGTGGATTATGGACAGTTTCTATACAATGTTTTGTAGACGAGACAAGGAGTAGAAGGACGAGTAGTACATACGTTCGTATAGTATGTTTACAATTTCATTCACAAATTATTGATAACAACAGCTGCACTTTTTCACAACACAAATTCGATATAATTCACGTTGTAAAGCTCACCTGCTGTTGTCATAATCGCACAAATTGAAGCTTTGACCAAAAATCTCTTGGCTTGGCTTTCGTTTCGTCGTTTCTAAAAATGCTTTGAGACGGGTTTGGTTGGTTGGGTTTGGTTGGTTCGGAGTTTTGGGAACTCGTCAAAACTAGTCGTTTGGAAAATTTCAATCACAGTGACGTTGACGTTGTTTGTTTTCAGTACATTTATTATTACAATTTAATTAAAGACCAATGATATGATTTGACCTTGAAATATTGATCCAATAGCACGCAGGCATTTTATATTACAATTATTTCGACCAATAGTATAATTTTCGAAGTTATGGAAGTGGGGTAAAAACTGAGTTGACATTCCAACGTGGATATAATATTGCCATTAAAAAAATTACAAAAAAGAACCTATACATGATACAATTTTGCCGTACGTCATGCTTGTAGTAATCTGCTGAATACGTTCACTGTACACATTATGTACTGTGTGTATGTTGGATTTGAGCGCAGAGCTTAGCGTTAGTTGGATAGTCTTATCAAATCGGAGTCACGGATTTATGTATAAGTATAATTTTTAGAGTATACTTACCATACTTCAAAAGGAAGAATAAAAGATAGCTTTGTTGTCCGTCTCTCTGTCAAGCCAAAATTCGTTTTTCAATAAAGTTAAAATATCAAATAAAATATCGAATATCAAATTTTTCAGTAAAGTTATAATATCAAATACTCAGGCCTGCAATCCCATTGGGCTGTGAAAAAATATAACTTCTAAGTATAAGAAATCAAAACATACGGCCGTCTATTTCGTATATTTTGACACTTACGAGGGGATCAAAACTTACTTCTCGTTGACCTAGAATCATGAAAGAAGATCGGTCAGTTATACAACCTGTGACCTGAGACCTGACCATAAAATGTCGCAAATGACCTATGTCCTAATTGCTAGTTCTTATTGCAGGATATCATGCTCAATTAATCGTCTTTTTTATTAAAGCCGGATTTTTTTTCTAGGTATTTATTTTATACTTTTATGTTACGATCGATATTACACTGATACACTGACGCTATTATACAAAAACTAAACAAAAGCATGCTTTGTTATTGGCAGTTTTGCTTTAGATGCTGACATTGGGACAAGAGATGCACAATGTGGGTGAGAGTGCGTTCAATAACCATGATTCGATATGATAGAGCGTATTGTGATCAATATTTATGATTAATTTACTAAGTATTCCGGCTTTAATAAATAAAGTTATTACTTATAAATTCTATACTCCATTATCAAGAATATTTTTACATAATTCGCATTTTTTGTCGCTTCCATTTATGGTCAGGTCTGAAATGACTGGCCTTCTTTGGCAAGAAGCATTGTCTTATAGTAATCATAATAATCATAATCATTTATTTTTCCAGAAGTATGGAAACAATAGGTCTTACCTAAATTTATTAAATCTACAGAGGGTTTGATATTTGAGGTTGTAGCCTAAGTAAGGGAACAATCCAAAAATTATAAACTAGGTACATTGCACATACAAATTATTTCATACCTATAAGCTACAAGTTTGTATAGAACCTACCTATCACGGTGCGCGAGTCCAACACTTATACAATATTTGATACAAATGTGTATTAAAATTTCTAAAACATGTAGATAAATCGCATAAAATACCAAGACTTGCTTGCTTTACCGTTTGAAATTAGTTTCTTAGGACATTTTGGCGTGGAAAAAAACCAAAAGTAAGCAGAGATCGTAGCATGGTGCGTAGCCTCGTGTCCAAGGCTCGCAGTCAACGTGTTAATAAGATTTTTAAAATGTTCGTAATAATTATCGTAAAATGTTCATGATAAAAAGCTTCCTATACACAACTAATCTATGAGAGACGCAATAATTCGAAGAGTTCAAATAACGACAAACGGCGCAGTAGGCAACTGGCACACACAGGGCAACCCTAATTTTTTTTCCATCTCTTTCTTTTTCAAAGTGGCATGGTGACGGCGTAAGGTGAGTTTGTAAATTTTGTGAAAATTATCTAATTTTACCGTGCAATTTGAGGAATTAAAATAGTTTGTGGTTGACAATCGTATTTTACACGTTCTTTCTTTTTATATAATCATCGATTAATCTCAACCGGGCCGCTTTGTGATAAACTGAAGTAAAGCACGTGGAAGCCTCACGGTTTCGTTTGATAGTGAGGTGAAGCAAAGATTTTCGAAGAAACTTTGGTTAGTACTGAAAATAAGAGGGACAAGATCACGGATTCGAGATACACTATCATCAAACAAATAGAAGATACAGAAGTTGAATGATCTGGGCACTTTAATTTTCGAGGTTATGTGTCAGTCGCTCATTTGTTAAGATAAAAACTTTTGTTGTAGTTGCCGAATAAGCAACAACAATGCCGCAGAACGAATACATTGAGCGCCATCGTAAGCTCTACGGTAGGAGGCTCGATTATGAAGAGAGAAAGCGCAAACGTGAGGCGCGCGAACCTCACAAGCGCGCCGAGAAGGCACGCAAGCTGCGCGGAATCAAGGCCAAGATCTACAACAAAGAGCGCCGCAATGAGAAGATTCAGATGAAGAAGAAAATTAAGGCGCACGAGGAAAGAAATGTCAAACAAAACACAGAGAAAGTCGCCGAGGGCGCCCTGCCAGTCTACCTACTTGACAGAGACGTCCAATCCAGGGCTAAAGTACTGTCCAACATGATCAAACAGAAACGCAAAGAAAAAGCTGGCAAATGGGATGTCCCGATACCTAAAGTACGAGCACAGGCAGACGCTGAAGTCTTCAAGGTACTGAAGTCCGGTAAAACGAAGAGGAAAGCTTGGAAGCGAATGGTCACCAAAGTCACCTATGTTGGAGAGAACTTCACACGTAAACCGCCTAAGTTTGAGAGGTTCATCAGACCTATGGCATTGCGTTTCAAGAAGGCGCACATTACACATCCAGAACTGAAAGCCACATTCTGTCTGCCCATCATTGGTGTGAAGAAGAACCCTAGTTCGCAAATGTACACTAGTCTTGGAGTTATCACTAAGGGTACTGTTCTAGAAGTTAATATTTCCGAGTTGGGTTTAGTGACGCAGGCCGGTAAAGTGGTTTGGGGTAAATATGCCCAGGTGACCAACAACCCTGAAAATGATGGATGTATTAATGCTGTACTATTAGTGTGATTTGCGACTATGTTAACTGATTTCTCAGCTAATAAACTGTGAAAGAACTCTGCCTCTTTTATTCAATTATATCTTATTCCTCTACACTTAATTTTCATAAAATGTATGTAGGTAATTCATTTTCAAAAATATATTTTGTTAAGAATTTGAGCATCATTTGATTTTGATCATGTTTTTATTCACTTCTAGTTTTAGATGGGCCATATTGGTATATATGAGTCGAGCTCTTCTAGGCGTGGAAGGCCTGTCATCACAGTGCTAAATTGTGAAGAGTGGAAGAAAGAAAGGGAGGCCTTGGCCCTGCAGTCAGACAGCAATGGCTCATTTAATAATAAATTTATTGCAAGAGGCTATTGTATTTAACAATTATGCTGCAGAATAATAACTGATTGAATTGAATAGGTACATGTTTGCTACAGGTTGACAACATTCTGGTGCATTGATCTTACATATTGAAAGTGCTTGTTTGTAGAACCATTGTTTCTTTTGTCTAGGTCATCAACATGCAGATTTTCGTTAAGACCCTCACGGGTAAAACCATCACCCTCGAGGTTGAACCCTCTGATACTATCGAGAATGTCAAAGCCAAGATCCAGGATAAGGAAGGAATCCCCCCTGACCAGCAGAGGTAAATAACATAGCTACTATTTTCTAAGGTTTCCTGAACTCTTAGAAACATGGGTTTTGGATACAAGTCTGTGGTTTTGAATTATATTTTGACCAAACTAGCGCTTTTTGGAAAACAAATAAAGGAGAATGCCGATAACCCGTACCAAGTGCGTCAAAACCAAACGTATCCCATAAAATTGGCTATATTTTATAAATAACATTAACATTTATTTTAGCCTTACAGACCGACTCGATTAATAATCACGTAAAAAATTCTTTCGTTTATTTGGTTTCCGGCGCACGGCGCCATGACATTGCAACCACCCTCACTTTTAATTTTAGACAGTAGAATTTACTGAAAACATTGGAGGTTTTTTCACTTTGTATAATCAAAGAGGTTGGATCAGAAACTTTTTTGTGGTACTACTAAACTATCTCCTATTTTTATGTATTACTAGAGTGTTCTGTGGCATTGTGTAGCAGTGTTTATTCTGAAAATAGATATTTTATTAGACATAACTACAATAATGAACGATAAACAATCGAGGCATCCATGGCCTTTTCGTCGTTGTGACTAATGTGTTAAGATCTTGGATCTTAGCTTGGATTTACATTCACCTATTTTTATGTATTACTAGAGTGTTCTGTGGCATTGTGTAGCAGTGTTTATTCTGAAAATAGATATTTTATTAGACATAACTACAATAATGAACGATAAACAATCGAGGCATCCATGGCCTTTTCGTCGTTGTGACTAATGTGTTAAGATCTTGGATCTTAGCTTGGATTTACATTCACCAGTAAGTACTAATACCTATTATAATGATGTAAATGCCTATCTACTTTCTCGTCACTATCATTATTTGAAAATAATATAAAGTAGAACACAGTAGTAATGTATGTACTGTCCTACCTACGAAGTAGAAGTTAAAACACCCTTTTACCTATCTTTGTGAGGTATATAAACCTTTTCTTATAGATATTATCATATTTAAATGTTTATAGTGTAATATTTATAATTATGTAGACAAAACTGAACACACAAGGTCTCGGGAAAGCATTTTTTCAAAAACAAACTCTAAAACTAATATCAAATAAAAACAATTTGTTTACGTTTATCTTAAAAAAGACTTAGTATTCCATGAATAACAGTATAAAATCTTTCAAAAAAATTAGGTTTCGTTTTGACGCAGTCTCTTTTGCATTGGTACCGAGCGCCATACATCAGACGGCATTCTCCACTTATTTTTTTTACTTTATTTCCTCACAGTTTTTTTATCTACATTTGCCTTAGTTTTTTTAATCAGTTTTTTTTATAGAATTTTATTAAATTAGCTAATTTAAATAATGATGAGCTCATAATTATCCAAAATAGTAACAAACTAGACAGAGTTATATCAAAATAATAGATAATAATACTAGTAATAGATAAATAGATGAAATTAAACAGTAAATAAAAATAATTTTGCTGGATAAGAATGGAAAGAATGTGTGTGATGATAAGACAGAAAAAGTTATTAATAAGAAGTTTTGAGTTTTCATAAGTTATGTCTGAGAACAGTTGCTAATCCAGCTAATCTCGTTTTCTTGTTAGGTTGATCTTCGCGGGCAAACAGCTGGAAGATGGTCGCACACTCTCCGACTACAACATCCAGAAGGAGTCCACCCTTCACCTGGTGCTCCGCCTTAGGGGAGGAGCCAAGAAACGCAAGAAGAAGAATTACTCCACCCCCAAGAAGATCAAGCACAAGAAGAAGAAGGTCAAACTTGCTGTACTTAGGTACTACAAGGTGAGTAACTTTTGTATGTAACATATTTTAAAACTACTCAGCAACCCACATCTTTGTATGTGTAGATGTTTTCTCTGCTGCATCCTTTCAGGGGCTGAATTTCAGGAAATCCTTTCTTACTTGCAACCCTATCTACCTGTATGACTTTTTGTTGTTCCTAAAAGAATAAAATAAATTAAAACCCTACATGACCTAAAACCTATAAACCTATGCAAGGAACTTAATCTCCATGGTTCAAGTCTTTAGGACTAATGGTTTAGACTGCGTTGAATGTCAATCAGTCATTAGTTTGCAATTTGGTATTTTTTGTATGCAAGATACTCCAGGCTTGGCTTTTAGGGGAAAGTCGTTGGCTTTTTTTACAGACCTAAAAAAAAGGAGATTGACTTTAATGGAACTGCAAAATATTCACATAACAAACAAATATGCAATTTTTTTTAAAGTGTATGTTTGTCCAGTCGTATTTCCTAAACTATTAATCAGATTGTGACCATTTTTTTTCATTGGCTTCTATTAGCTGTAATAATTGTGGAGGATTCCTATACAATTGAATTTTTGCTTCTTTTGGGTGCAAGAAAACTGGATGAATGTATCAAAAACAATAATCCTGCATTCCAATGTACCCAACAAGTTCATACAGGCTAACAAGGAAAACATTAGCATTGTTGTAAACAGTCTTTGAAATCTGCACGAGACAAGTCCAGACACGCTGCTTTTCGTGACTCAGTAGTTATATTGTACGGCTGCCGCAAGGGTCTGAATGCACTGACTCATGTAGATTTTGAGATAATCCACTCTGACGGCGCAGAATGAATAGTATCTCTGTGTTTATTGCTTGTTGCACAATGTTTGTTTTTGTTATGGAGGCTCCATTAATTTTGATGACGCGGCGCTTAAGCTGAATTGGTGAATAAATTTCACAATTCAAGCATATTGGTAAATATCTATAAAACAAAAAAAAAACTGGTTAAATCAAGGTAATTCTTTGTTTTTAATAGTAGTTTATAGTCTCCATAAACTACATCAATGGGTCATACATAATTATAAACATACATAAACAGTTGGTAATAATAATAAATAAATAATGCACAGAGCTAACACAATGAATCTGATTTCGTCAATGTTTTAATAGGCCTACAGTGGATTGAGTGTGAAAAACATACCATACTACAAAGTTCGAGTTAACTTATATTTTTGTAAGGAAATGTCAGTTTTACAAACTTCCCTCTAGGGGGCGCTGTTCCCTTTCCATACAAAAACTTTGTAGTATACCTACCTATAAATTGCTTGATTAGTGTTGGTATTTTTTTCACACTCAACAGACTCGACAACAATCAAAACTACACACATCTGACTTTACTAATATAAAAATGTTTTTCACACTTGAACCATACATATAGGCGTTCTATTCGTCTATTAACATGTTGACTGCTGGCCTCGCGCATGTGTTACGTGTCGCTACGTGCCATGCGCGAGGACAAAGACTTGTAGAACCACATGTATGTTTTCAGCACTCAGTGTTATATTAAGATGTCCCATATATTTATATTGGTTTCTGTCTGCAGGTTGACGAAAACGGCAAGATCCACCGGCTGCGACGCGAGTGCACGGGCGAGAACTGTGGCGCCGGCGTGTTTATGGCCGTAATGGAGGACCGCCACTACTGCGGCAAGTGTCACAGCACGATGGTCTTCAAGGATGACGACAAATAGACCGTTACATAAGTTAGGCTAAGCGACCGCTCGCGACTGCTGTGTATGACGGATTTAATAAATCTTGACACAGTGTCCGAGTATCCTATAGTTTTTTATTTAGGCTCCTTTCCTTTTCATACTGGTGAGTAATTTTTTTTTATACCTGCCCTTACCAAGCATATTTAGATTGACAACAATACTTTTGATTGCATTGTAGGTACTGAAATTATTCTATTCAAATCTGCAACTATTACTATACTTTTTTACTATTGAGATACATGAAACTAACGTGAATTAACTCATTCATATTGAAAAATTTGAATTTTCCATATAATTATAATATAATTCCCGTTTTTCAAAATGACTATTGCGATATTTAAATTAAATTATATGTGTAGTATATCAATCATGTGGTTCCCATAATACAAGCTCTGCTTAGTTTGGGGCTACATGATGCTGTGTGATTACGTCCCGCATTATTTATTTATTTATATATTTTACAAATTTCAAAATTATTACGATATTTTTCCTGGATTCAAAGATTTAGGAAACATTTCATCTAGTGGTTAGGTTACATATTTCTCCTTCTGAGCCTATTCCATCATCTTAAGTAGCTTCCAGCATCAAAGTAAGCCATTAAATTGACAAGTCAGTGGGCGTACTTGACACTATAACCGGCGAATAAGTTACTTTGATGTTACTTGAAGATATTGAAATAGGCCGTCACGTCTACAGATGGTAAGTTTGCGTATGATGTAATGTGATGTGATGTGATGAGTGCAGCGCGCCGTATCTACTCTGGTAAGTAGACATTCTCTGGATCCAGCCTGATTTACTTTGGTAAATAAATGACGTTAAACATAATGTTTGTTTCATTAAAGCTACCTACAATCTCTATTTGAGGCAGTAGCACAGAATAATTAATATGGCTGTAGCAAGTTCTGTTGCAGATAGACTGATCCTTTTATAAGGCACTAACTTTATTGTTGCAATTTATAGCATTGGCAGTACTTTACTTACCTACATAGGTTGTCGAGTTCATTCAATCCCCTAAAGATCTTAATTATAACTAGACTTACCTATTCTTAACATTAACTGCACTGAATGCAGACTTGTTTCATATTTTCCTAGTAGATTATCAGTTTGAAGATTTACTCCTTTCCAGGATAACATCTGAATAAGAAATTTCTTTGTGCATCATTATGTAGGTAGGTATTAATTCAATTAAAGTAAAAACAGTTTTATAACAAGTTCACTTTTTATTAATATCTTCATAGTACACAACATGGAATTACTATTGTCTAACCCAGATGACATCAAACCGAAATAATAAAATCAAGAGCTTGGCACCATTACGATAGAAACCAGTCAAATGGGAAGAGGACATCGAACTCGCATGCTGCCAGGAAGATCAGGATTTATCTGATTCTAAAATCCGCTAGGCAGCCGACAGTATTCTCATTGACGAACCGCGCAAGTGAGTGGTACTGAACCTTGGTTTAGAATAGCTTTAGTACCTATTCTTTTATCCAGGTACCATAAGAATAAAACAGCGGCTAATATACAGTGCGTCATTAAATGCTTGATGTATCTAGTCTTGCGCCATTATAACCACCACATTCTTGCACTATTGGCTCTGGGAATTTGGACCTTATTACCGGATAGGGAAAACTTCAGGCCTGGAGCTATATAGATAGAAAATGCGCATAGCGCATTCCATCCGACTACTCTAAATAGTACATAATCCAGAACACCATTATATATATCAGTCTTTCTCCGTTTTTACGGATAGTACGCCTGTAGTTTATTATTCTTTTTGAGATCACAGCTAGGACTCCCTTCAATCCGGCACTATGGTTACGAGTACTCTTGTAGTAGAAACTTGAAGGCTTGCCTTACGAATTGGCTAAATACACATTAAAGCACTAAACGTACATGTGTTTCCCACGTAAATGCACCCACCCTTGCACGCCAAACATGCGATGATTTGCAACGCGTGTGTCTTAAACAGCGAACGACGCATTTATTATCATCCCGTTTAAAATGATAGTTGGGTGCAAATATCACAATCGAACGATGTCGTTGCTAATTTCCATGACATGTGTGGGCTCACTACAATCGTCGACTAGTGTGTCCCCTTCCCATTCCTGGGTTAAAAATAAAAAAAATAGTGACTGCTAAGTTTACAAATAACATTATCATAGTAGCTATTTACAAATCGTGATAAAATCGCGCGTCTTACTACATACAAGACATTATAAATAAATTGTATCTAAATATAATTGGTGTTCTGTTTCTTTTTCCGTGTGATCTGTAACGAAAAAAAAGGTTTATGAAAGTAAACAAATTTCCGTACATTAATTAGTCATTATCATTACATAAAAACAAATCTCTGTAAGTCAAAATTATTTAACAATGCTTTTATTTAAGTTTTTCAAGGGAAAACTAAGCGTCATTGTTCACGGTACAATTAAAGGATTCCGTGTTAAGTATTCTTCTAACAAAGCGACGCCGACGTGTGATAAAACGTTGGAAGGTATCTCAGTGTCGGGGCTCGCCTTTGCTGTCTGCAGCTGGCCAGCCAGAGGGTACCTGTGAGAGCGGGGGGCTAGGTGCGGGGTACCTGTGAGAGCGGGGGGGCTAGGTGCGGGGTACCTGTGAGAGCGAGGGGCTAGGTGCGGGGGTACCTGTGAGAGCGGGGGGCTAGGTGCGGGGTACCTGTGAGAGCAGGGGGCTAGGTGCGGGGTACCTGTGAGAGCGGGGGGGCTAGGTGCGGGGTACCTGTGAGAGCGAGGGGCTAGGTGCGGGGGTACCTGTGAGAGCGGGGGGCTAGGTGGGGCGGCAGTGCGGCGGATGCAGGCCGCGCTCGGAGGCGCCGAGGCTGATGTCGAGCAGCATGGCCTCGTAGGGGTCGCTGCGCATGCGCTGCTGGTTGGCGGCGGCCGCTTGCCGCGCGTCCGGCACCACGCGGCTACTGTCGCCGCCCTCCTGCCATCATCAACACTTATCACTAACGTATTACGGGTCGTCCTCGCATTCTGTGGATACTGTTACTGTCGAAACATTCATGGCCTTACTTATGAACATCTTTCAAAAGATAAACGATGCTTAAACTATTGCAATCTCTTATCGTTGGATAATGACAAACAGTGACAGGACTAACTTTGAGCATTGATTAACTTTAAGTAGCATTCATAAGCAAGGGGGACTATGTTGAAATTACGCGACGTAAGTTCGTCATGATCACGCCTGCAATGCTATTTGAATTACAGATGACACATTATGCTGAAATTACGTTGCGTTATGGCGTACCGACGAACTTCGGGCGGGCGTAAGTTCAGCGGCAATTCGGCGGTAGAGCACATATTATACGCGACCGAAGTTCGGTTCAACTGCCGAAGAAGATTCGGGGCGGGGAAAACAAAAGTTACGCAACTGAATTTCTGCCGCGTAAGTTCGGCTCGGCGTTTATAGTTTGTCATATCAGCCGAATACGTACGGAACGTAAAATCAGCTAAGGAATCGCGTAATAGAGATGACGACTGAAAAATTTTAATTAGTCCGTCAGATAGTTCAACAAAATTTATTGGACACGTATTTTTTGTTGATCTATCTGACGGACTAATTAGAATTATTATTTTTTCTTGAAACTTCGTCAGAACACTTTGAATATTAAATAATAAAAGACTGCATACCAGGTTTTTGGAAAAAATACCTTAATGGAGGGAAATCTATACATATAAAATCCTTTGTCCTGATAAAAAAAAAAATGACTGACGGATCAACGCACAGCCCAAACCGCTGATCGTAGAAACCTGAAACTGGGAGGGTGTGTTCTTTGTATGACGTAGGCATCCGAAGAAAAAGGATTTTCCGAGATTCTACCCCTAAAGGGATGCAAAACGTGGGAAAAGTTTGCATGGAACAACGTGAATCCTCGGTCCTATCTCCTTCAATTTTTTCATAAACATTCTTTAACAAAATTAATGTAAGACCAGGCCTCTTTCACTCCGCAGAATAGGTATAAAAATATACCTACGCATCGCCGGCCCTCCTAGCATGGTTCGTTACGTCGGTTGCCGAGTTCTGCCCGGAACGAAAGTGTCTTTGAGCAGCCGCGGCATTTTACTTTGTTTTTGTTAATATACCTATATTTTACGCCAAATGAAGGCAAAAAAATACTGCATAGCATTTGGTTGCCTGAATAATAATAAGAAAATGTAAATACCAATAGTAGGTACAGAACTGAAAGTTTTTCTACCAAATAATGCGTTGTTTAGATATCAAAGTCTCCCGTATTTACTTAAGTAGATAGGTACTTAGGTACAAGTTCTATTTGAATGCGTTACCTACCTACATAAATAAACGTAATATTATAATGTAGGTATTTTTTCATAGACAATTTTTGTGCCATTGGTAGGTATCTACCTACATAGTGCTGTAGTAAGTAGGTATTATGATTTTGATTATGTAGACTGAGAGCAAGATTAGAAACCCAACCTAGGTACATTTTTATTTGATTTAACTTTAAGTAGGCAGTGTAGGTTACCTACTTATAAACAGTCGGGTAGGTAGGTGTAGGTAGACAAATCGATGTGGTAAGTTACCTAAAGGTAGGCGTACTAACAACTAAAACTAGATAACTAGGTTACCTACAAACCAAATGTTGTTTTTTCTCTTGCAAATATCTAGGTAGGTACCTACCTACTAAAATTTTGACCACGCTGGGCATGCGGGTTGGGGATCGCAGGGTACAGCTTCTCGCACCGCCGACGCTGCTGCCCGTCGGCGGCCAGGTTCTTATTATTCGTCACAGAATAATTCTCAAGACAACCCTAACGTTACACGTGCCACGTCAGCAGAGATAGAGCTATACGATAGAAAGGGATGCAAGGTGTAGGTTAATATAAATGTTAGGCACTGAGTTCGGTACGAGCTGAATAGCACTTTGTAGCAGCTAAAGTCGCTATTTATTTAAATGATTGCGCGGAGTGAAGCTTCTGTCCCTTCTGTATTCTGTGGTAAGACGTGTTTCGTATATTATTGAAATTTATCGCCTAACGGGGTTTAAAAGGTGTAGAGAGTTATTTTAGGGGTGATTTGCATAGAAGTTGATATCAATACTCCTTAGTGACACATGTTATGACATTTTATTTTGACACCTCATGTTTCACCTCACCTCGTGTTTGAAAACTCATTCCAAATTTATTCAAAAAACGTTGTTTTCACATAAAAGCTCCTACACACAGGTGCGTGGGCATAGGTATTATCGGCGATAATATCAGATCTCAATTCAAATTATTGAATTTCCCAATTACTTTTTTTGAGCTCGCTATTCAAGAAACGGAAAACATGATATCTCGAGATTGAATTAAGCTACAGCTTGAGCCATCTTAGGAGGCAGACGGACAAAAACTGTAGGCAGTAGAAGGGCCTTTACGCGAAAAACCACTTTGTGCTCCGTTCACTTTTTCGTCAGTACATTATAGTCAAATTTTATCGTGTGCTTTATTTCTAAATTACATTTTCAATGCCTTTGATAGTTGCGCGTAGTGTGAGATCTGTAGAATTTTAGTACATTATGTATTAGGACGGCTAAAAAGTTACATACTGCTGCGATAACGCAATTATGTGCAAGGAATTGGGACGCATTATCGCAATAACTCATGCGATAATATCGCCGATAATAACACACCTGTGTGGGGGAGCCTTAAAAGCTTGGTGCAATGCGATACTCTTTAAAATTGTCAAATAAAAAATAATATTTAAATCGGATTAGAATTCGAAAATTCAATTTCATTCATTTGTTCTTGGATATTTGAATACCACTGGGATATAAAGTTTTTTTTTACATAAAGTCTTGAGATTTTTCACAGGGACTATAACGAAAATAAATAAACACCTAAAGCGCTGAACCATGGGCGGGACCTTGAAGAAGGACTTGCTGCTTTTTATAGCGAAAATGAAAATTAAAGAGGGTGATTTATGTGATGAAAGTTTGCATGGGTAACCAATCATAATAAAGAGTTAGGCATATAAAAATTCATCATACCTATACCGGCTGTTTACTTGGCGACGGGTTGCCAACGGAAACAGGAACGAAAAAAGGAGTGAAAGCAGGAACGGGAACAAGTACCTACATATTAGTACATTAAGGGGTAGGTAATTTAGTAATATCTAGGTAAATGTGTGTGTCAAATTACCGGACTTGGGAAACATTTCACATGAAAGGACATACGTAAAAAAAGAGTATAAACGCAAACGAAGTTGCGAGCGGATCAGCTAGTACATATATAGATGTAGTATATCAGTTATATAGTTCCCATAACACAAGCTCCTCTTAGTTTGCGGCTAGATGATGCTGTGTGATAGTGTCCAGCATTATTTATTTATTTATTGGTTGGTATGTTTGGCACTATGATATTTGTAGATTTAGAAAAACTTCGCAACGCAAATTACGCCAACATGCGTAAGGTATCTTTAGACGCGATAAAGCGCCCTCACGCGCCAGCAGTAGTGTAGCTGTCTACCTTCGATCAACTATTACAAAGGATATCGCGCGCCGTACTATGCACTGTGAAAAAAAGTGGCATATATTGCTAGCTATCATTTGTCAAAAGCACGTCATACAAAAATCGCCTCTTTATTAAAGAAGATAAGACTGAAAATCTAAGTAAGCTGACTGAATGAAAACTGCTGCTCCGATGCGTTTTGGCGGAGTTTTTGAGTGCCTAGTGCGAATTTTTTTACCAGCTCGATCGCGTTTGTGTTTACGGAAATTTGTATGGAAGGAGTGCCACGCGTTTTCACTATGCTTCAGTCAAATTAGATGAAGAATAAATATAAACAAACCACCCATACTTAACCTCAAAAGTATTTTTTTATTATTTGTTTTATATGTGCACTTCATTAATATCTTACTTATATAGTAAACGTTTCATTTATGACATTAGTTAACTGAAATATTACGTATTTATGGAATAATTGCAAAAAGTGATGAAATTTTTGTTTACAAACATTCTTCATCCAATATGGCTGGAGTATAGATGGCGCTACCTCGATTCCATATAAAATTTCGTAAGCGCAAACGCGATCGAGCTGGTAAAAAACTCGCACTAGACACCTCGGATAGGAGTCAATCATTTCTGTTTGCAACAGAGTTATCCGATCACCCCGCTGAGGTCGCCACACCAACCTCATGTCGATGGCGGTATCCTGTTCCGCCGTTACTTAGCAACGGGCTTTCGTCAGAATAAAACTATAAACAGTTTTAGGCTCCCAGCACACGACCGACTTTTTGTAGGATAGAAAATCGGACCGACTTTACCTGCATAGTATTTCTGACCGACTTTGTAGGACGTGTGCGTTGCAGTATGACAATCAGTACGTTCCATTTTCCTCCTACAAAAAGTCTGTCACCGATTATCGGTCGTGTGCCTTATGGAAAGAATGGATGTTTTATTCTCTCCAGTCCACAAAAACTATAATCTTTGAAGCGACAGGTGTACCTCTCGCTGCGGGCTCCAGAGGCGCACGAGCGACTCGATGCCGCTGGTGGCGAGCAGGAAGAGCGCGGGGTGCATCTGCACGCAGTTGACGATGGACTCGTCGGCCGCGAGGCAGCGCACGATGTTGCCGGACCGTCGGCACCAGATGAACAGGCTGCCATCGTCCGACCTGCAAGGAGACAACGTCTTAGCTCTTCGCACGTTACAACGACTCAACTCACAGTATAGCATTGAAATGTAAGCTTTATGTTGTGTTTATTAAGAGTGAATTTGTCAACTTGTAAGATAAAGGTATACGAGGGCGGTCCACGCGTGATCATAGGTCCGTACAAATTAACAGCGGCAAAGGCAAACCATCGAACGTTGGCGTGCATAGTCGGGTCGCCGCGCGCGAGCGATTGAAGCTCCTTTGATGCAGTCTCAAAAACCAACAGTGAACGTTTCGCCCCGCGGCACCTCCTAGCGCGGCAATACTCGACCCAGTCTACATAGTGCGCGGCCGCCTCGCGCGCCAACGTTCGATGGTTTGCCGCGGTTCATTTGAACGCACCTTAAGGCGACTGCAAGGGTCAAACCTCCCTCTCGCTCGAACTATTCAACATTTTTGTACTGTTAAAACTATTTTTAGAAAATACCCTTTTTAAACCCCGTAAGAGGAACTTGCACAAATCTTTTTGGTTTCGGTTTTGCTATAAAAGGAAGCCACAATCCAAATTTCATATTTCTACGTCGTGGCTTAGGCTGTGCGTTGATTCCAGAAAAGAAGGCTTTCTCTTTAAACATGCAGATTTATAATGCATCTCACCCCGCGGCTATATATTCTCCATTCGGTCCGAGGAAGTTGGCCTCCTTGATGTCGGTGGTTGTGTTGCAGTGTCCAAGGAAGCGATGGCAGTAGTCGAGCGCGGAGGCTCGCAGCTGCTTCTCCAGCACGCTGGTCGCCGGCGGGTCCTCGGCGTCGCCGCTGTTACTGCTGCTCACTGCCGTCACCATTACACTTTTATACCTAGCGGCACCTAACTCTAGCGCTGAACGAAGCTTCTGCACATGGGTCTCTCGCTCTCTCTCGCCTCTAGTTCCCTTATGATAGCTTACTTTTGACTTCTGCGCATTAACGGTCAGTTTCGTACCACTTAGTTACAAACTCAGAATAAGGAAAAGAACTAGAAATCTTAAATTTCCCCATGCTCTGAAACATCAATTCATACAGAGGGCCCAGTACGAGTTGCACAATTCGAAAACTTTTATAGTATACTATATCGAGCTCAATTTTGAAGAACCTTTTTTCGTTCATTACATCACCGTTTTGAGTGATAATTATTGCAATCTGCAAAAAGATTACATTACCTACGTTTTTCGATCAGCTTCTACTTAAAACCAGTCATAAAATTGAGCTGAGATGAGAGAGAGCGAGAGACCCATGCGCAGAAGTTTCGTTCAACGCTAGACTTACCTGCCGCTAGCTGTAGTTCCGTCTAATTTAAGGGTCCACACAGCACCGACTTATGTCTGCGCAGCGTGTTTGTTGCTATCCGTTTCCACTAGTCACATTCGACTAGTGGAAACGCATAGCACACAGAGCTGAGGGGCTAGTAAACATTTTCATTAACCCCTCAGGGTGCCTAGTGCGAGTTTTTTTACCAGCTCGATCACGTTTGCGTTTACGCAAATTTGTATGGAAAGGAGTCAGTGCCACGCATTTTTCACTAGATGGCGCTACCTCGATGTCATATAAATTTGCGTAAATGCAAACGCGATCGAGCTGGTAAAAAACTCGCACTAGGCACCCTGCTCTCAGTGTGGTCATGTAAACGGCATCAACAAGTCGGGTTAATATGCTAATTTCAGTGGAAACACAAAGTTAGCACGTAAGTCATAGCGAACTAGTAGATTGTGAAGTAGGTAAAAGGGAAAGGTAGGTAAAGGGCATATGTCGACTTCACGTCCACATGTCGTCGTTTGGAACGATCGTGAGACATAAAATAAATAATGCTGGACGTTATCACACAGCATCATGTAGCCCAAAACTAAGCATAGCTTGTGTTATGGGAACCGCATGATTGTTATATTACATATACCTTTTTTTTGTAAATACATATATAACATGCATAGAAAACATCCAGACCCAAGACAAATATCTGCAGAACATGCAAAAATTTGTCCCACGGCGGGAATCGAACCCGCAACCTTCTGCGTCCCAGGCGGACCTTCGCCCACTGCGCCACAGGGGTCGTCGATACAAATAAAGTGTGTAATAATTAAAAAAATATTATTTAAGGTATATGTGTGTTTTTATAATATTATGCAAAATTATGGGGAGCAACGCCACGTATGGCGGTCATTGTCGGAGCTGTGTGGACCCATTATAAAACTGAACGCGCTCCAAACGCCGCTAAAGTGCAATCCATAACACATAAAATAAATATACTAGACATCTCATACACTCTATCCAATCGATAAAGCAACATAAAACTACATGATAAATTGAACGACTTGACCAAGGCATACGATTAATAAATACATTTGATATCGTAAAGGTACTGGAGGCGCATTCATTTTTATGCTAGACTGGTCTACCTATTAGGGGGCGTCCATGAATTACGTGAGGTGATTTTGGCGATTTTTCGATCCCCTCCCCCCATTTGGTGAGATGTCATGAGATTTTGCAATAATCGAACTTGAAATTTTTTCAAAATGTGGTTTGATGATTAATAAGATGATTGCGTTGGATTAATTAAAAAAAAAAACTGCTGCATTCTTTTTAAGATCAGTATATTTCAAGATTTCTAGAACGTATTACAGTGAACATAAAAGAAAATTATAGTACCTACACTGTATAACGAGGCGAGAAAA
The DNA here is from genome assembly GCA_951804965.1 of Horisme vitalbata. Classification (NCBI taxonomy): domain Eukaryota; kingdom Metazoa; phylum Arthropoda; class Insecta; order Lepidoptera; family Geometridae; genus Horisme; species Horisme vitalbata. The sequence continues at coordinate 18,340,956 of OX638101.1, read as the reverse complement.
TGACCGATTCCTATGAAGTGTGCCTCAAAAGCTAAAAGTTATGCAGTAACAAGCGCCGGAGTCTTTATTTAAACGAAATAAGCACTTAGATAATTCAAATGTTATACTATCTATGTATGTAGTATGTATGCCCATGTAGTGTAGCCCTTCGTCGCAGTGCAAAAATGTACAAAAATATGCAAGTTTTTAAAAATAAAGTGCTGTATTCAAATTATGACATAAAATTATACTATTAATGCAAATATCATATTCTCATATCCCACTAAAATTCTAAACTAGGACTGCCCGCTGGTTGGCCTGCGTGGAATTGGCAGGGTTTATTATTATTATTTTTAGGAAAAAAAATACAAGAGATTTGCCGGGACTCCCCCCCACCCCTACGTAAGATATGGCTCGACCCCCCTTTCCCCCCACCCCTCCCTAAATGCCACACGTAATAAATGGACGCCATTGCAATATCACAACAACAAATATTTATCTACTATCACAGTTTCAAAGTTATGGGACTTAGCAAGTGCAAGGAAATGTAAATTGTGCCGGTGTCGTGAGGTTAAACTAACAGCCAGTGTTCAAAAAGCCTGAGCAAAAAAAAGCTACAGTGAATGATTGCTTAGAAGTTGTTGTATGGTGCTAGAAACGGTCAGCATTTGAAATACAGCGGCCCTTTGTATATATAATGAAAACAAAATTAAGCTTCATCACCACCTTTTTCCATATTGCATAAATCGAGGATATCAAACGGGGGTACTCAAAGTCCGAACATTAATTACATGCCCACTTTGCAAGCTGTTAGCATTCCACATGTAAGGTTTCAATGCAAGCTTATCGGTGCTATGTGATTTTAAATGTTTCACTATCTGATTCTCGTATTACTTTCAGACGAGATATTGCGATATGATTGAATCGCCATAAGCATTTATTTGCACTCTTGTAAAAAACGTTCAAAAGCGCTTTATATAAAACTAGCGACCCGCCCCGGTTACGCACGGGTGCAAATTATACATGTAAACCTGCCTCTTGAATTACTCTATCTATTAAAAAAACGCATCAAAATCTGTTGCATAGTTTTAAAGATCTGAGCATACATAGGGGATAGACAGACAGCGAAAAGCAACTTCGTTTTATACTATGCAGTGATACAACACCAAATTTAGTAACTAATCGAGCTCAGGACAGGGCGCAATAGCGCTCATTAGGGAGGCCTATATCCAGCAGTGGAATTTAACCAACAGGTTATGGGCCCAGAACGGAAAGCAAGAAGATTCCGTACGTATTTGTTGCGATAAAATAGTAAGAAAAATTTCATCGGCAAAAATCCGGCGGAGGCCGTGTGCAAAAATCTCAATACAATTGCATCATGGCGACTTCGACATCGGGTTCTTCAAATTGTATTTCTATTGACAAGCTCAGAGGCATAGAGAATTACAGCACATGGAAATTCATGATGAAAATGATGCTGATTCATGAAGATCTCTGGGAATGCGTCGAAACCGATAATGGAGACACCAAGAAAAAGGCCAAGGCTCTTGCGAAAATCGCGTTGGCGGTTACACCAGCGGCGATTCCACATATTCGGGTTGCCAAGTCAGCGTCGGAAGCGTGGAGCAATCTGCAAAAGGCCTATGAGGACAAAGGTTTGTGCAGAAGACTCGGGCTCCTGAGAACGTTGTTTACCACGAAATTGAATGAAAGCCAAAATATGGAAGCGTATTTGAACAAAATCACCGAGATATCACAACAATTATCTGAAATCGGCGCAGCGTTAGATGATGACTTCATTGCTGTGATCATGTTGAGCGGTTTGACTACAGATTACGACCCTTTCATCATGGCTATCGAGAACACAAATAATAACCTCTCGAGCGAGTTAGTAAAAGGAAAGTTACTGCAAGAGTATCTTCGGAGGGATGGCAAAACTGAGGACAGTACTTCTGTTTCGGCGTTAGTCGCTCGTAAACAGCCCAGATGCTTCAGGTGCAAGAAAGTGGGGCACTACATCAAGGATTGTCCCAAGGCGGTGAAAGCAGGCAAGGCGAATGAGTCACAGGCTCTCCTGTCTGCACTTTCAGTCAACATTGATGGAGCTCGCTGGTACATTGATAGTGGCGCTACGGGACACATGTGTCATGATAGGAGTGTTATAAGTAATCTCGTTAGTGGTAGACCATTAGAAGTTAAAATTGCAAACGGGGAGAAACTGTATACTGCAGGGCAAGGTTCTGTTCAAGTAAAAGTGAAAGACAATGGCATAAAGACAATAAGTGGTGTTCACTTTGTACCAAATTTAGCTGCTAATTTACTATCTGTTAGTGCCATGGTACAGAAAGGTTACAAAGTAATGTTTATTGATAACTGTTGCAAAATTTACAACTGTGATGAAAAAGTGATTGCCACAGCTACACTTTACAATGGTGTTTATATGTTAGACACAGTAGGGCCAAAAATGAAATGCAATTTTGTGGAGAATGCCTTGAATGTTTCAGAGTTATCCTCTTTCCCGAAAAATGATGCGAATGAGTCAGGTTTGAGTAGCAGTGGCTTAGCAACAGGTAATCCAGTGGTTGTGTCTGAGTCATGTGTGATGACTGCATCAGCAGATGTGGCAATGCAAGAGGTTTGGCATCGTCGACTAGGACATCTCAATCATCGGAGCATGGAACTTTTGAAACAAGGTATGGCTACAGGCATTTCTTATGATAAGAACACGTATCAACAGTGCATTTCATGCATAAAAGGCAAACAAACCAAATTACCTTTCCCAAAGAAATCATTCACTAGAGCCACAGACATATTAGGGCTGGTACATACTGATGTGTGTGGCCCTATGCCATGTGACTCATTGAGTGGTTCGAAATATTTTCTCACCTTTATAGATGATTTTTCCAGGAAAACTTTTGTATATTTTTTAAATAGGAAAAGTGAAGTTTTTGATAAATTTAAAGAATGGAAGGCACTAGTCGAAAACCAAACAAATAAGAAATTAAAAGCGATTCGTAGTGATAATGGAGGTGAATACATGAGCTCACAGTTTCAGAAGTACCTGAGAGACCACGGAGTTCGTCATGAAACAACAGTACCTCATTCAGCTCAACAGAACGGGGTGGCAGAACGTGCTTACAGGACCATTATGGAAAAGACACGCTGCATGCTGCAGGAAGCTGGTCTAGAAAATAAATTCTGGGCTGAGGCTGTCAACACAGCTGTTTACCTCAAAAATCGGTCACCCACCATAGCCGTCAGAGGCTGTACTCCCGAGGAAAAGTGGACAAACAAAAAGGTAACCATTTCAAATCTGCGAATATTTGGTTGTGTGGCCTACGCTCAAAAACAGATGCGTACAAAACTTGATTCAAAGGCAAAGAGATATATATTTGTTGGGTACTGTGAAGAAACCAAGGGCTACAGATTAATAGACCCTGACTGTCCATCTAAATGTATTAAAGCCCGTGACGTAACATTCTTAGAAAAGCAATTCAATAAAAATGTTGTATCGCATGATGAAAATTTTAATAAAGTATTCACACCCATAATAAGTGTGGATAACCATCCTCCTACAGAATCACTACCATCTACTGAGGAGAACTCTGAATCTGATGATGCAACCATCACACAGCAGAGATTTAGTACAATAACAGTGGATGATACTGATAGTGATGAGAGTCCATTTGAAAATGGTACTGCGGACGAAACTTATATTCCAGATGAGGAAGAAGAATCTTCAACTGACTCTAACTTCGAAGACAGCGAGTTCGTATCTATGTCAGCCAACATCGTCAGCGGATTGGACGAGAGTGCAGACGAGCCTCAGACAGTGCAGGAAGCACTGAGTGGGCCGGAAGCAGACTGCTGGAGAAGAGCCATGCAAGATGAGTATGAGTCATTTCTTGTCAATAAATGTTGGGTGCTCACTGAGAGACTTCAAAGCCAGAAGCCGGTAAAATGTAAATGGATCTTTAAGAAAAAATATGGAGCCGACGGCAAACTGCTGAAGTATAAAGCTAGACTAGTAGCTAAAGGCTATACTCAACAGCAAGGGATCGACTATAATGAAACTTTTTCCCCTGTTGTGAGATACTCAACCATTCGTGCGCTACTAGCTCTTGCTGCTGAGTACAACATGAACATTGAACAGCTTGATGTAAAAACAGCGTTTCTCAATGGGGACTTGGAAGAGTTGGTTTACATGGAACAGCCTGAAACATTTATCAAGAAGGGTAATGAGAGCAAAGTTTATAGATTAAATAAAGCCATTTATGGCCTAAAACAAGCATCGAAAGTTTGGTATGAGAGAATTAATAAAGTTTTCTGTGAAAAACTGAAAATGAAAAAGGCATACTCTGAACCATGTGTTTATTTTAAAAAGGGCAAAGATTCATTAATAGTGATAGCATTGTATGTCGACGATATCTTATTATTCAGCACACCGAATTCACTTGCTGAAAAGAATGAAATGAAAAAGAAGCTGAAAAGTGAATTTGATATTACAGATTTAGGGCCAGCTAACTACATTTTAGGTATGAAAATCTGTAGGCAGGATAATAAAATAACTCTTGATCAATCAAGATATATTGAGAGAATATTACAAAAATATAAAATGGAAGATTGTAAACCTTCCGCTACACCTATGGAAACTGGTACGGTACTTAATAAATCTAAAGAGGTACAAAACAGTGTTAAGGATATTAAATGTAACTTTGATTACAGAAGCCTGATTGGATCTCTGATGTACATAGCAGTGGGTTCGCGTCCAGACATAGCGCATGCAGTGAGCTATCTTAGTCAGTATAATGATTGCTACACTGAGGTGCATTGGAAAGCTGCAAAAAGAGTTCTTCGTTATCTAAAAGGCACGAAAAACGCTTGTTTATTCTTCGAAAAAGGTGGAATCGATATTTCTGGTTTTGCTGATGCTGACTGGGGTAGGAACGAGATGGATCGGCGGTCTTACACCGGATTTGTGTTTAAGGTTGGAAAATCCATTGTTTCTTGGGAAAGTAGGAAGCAGCGTACTGTAGCTTTATCAAGCACACAAGCTGAATACATGTCTCTATCTGATGCATGTAAAGAAGCTTTATTTCTTCGTAAGTTGTTACAGGAAATATTAGGTCTAACTCCCAAAATTGCAATTCATAATGACAACCAGTCTGCATTAAATTTAACTAGAAGTTGCGTGTTTCATGCTAGAACAAAGCACATAGATATAAGACATCACTTTATAAGAGAACATGTATCTAATGGTAGCATTGATGTGAAATACTTATGTACAGTCAGCATCAAAAGTAGATGATGAGTTTCAGAATTTCAAAACAGCTGATAGGAATTTGCGTCAGAATTAGATAGCACTAAAGTGTTCCATAAATAGGCGATTGAAAAATATGCCAACAATAAGCTGATGACACTAACCACCACATGTACCTGATGACTTTAAGGTTCAAAAGTATCTGATGTAAAATAGTTCTATAAATATACTAGCTGCACCCCGCGGCTTCGCCCGCGTGGAAATGTATGTGTCAAAATGTGTTTCATTATTTACATAAAGGTAAACCTTTATGTTTTTACCACGTTTGGCGCGGAATAAAAAGTACTAACATATCGCACCCCTAGAACAACACGGAATTATGTCGAAAAATCTCAAAATCGACTTTATTGCATATTCGAATCCGATACATAAGCAGATAACGGTTTTTCAACGATTCTGAAAAAAGTAGTTTTTCGACAGAATTATGTCGAAAAATCTCAAAATCGACTTTATTGCATATTCGAATCCGATACATAAGCAGATAACGGTTTTTCAACGATTCTGAAAAAAGTAGTTTTTCGACATAATTCCGTGTTGTTCTAGGGGTGCGATATTATTAATGCATTACCTAGCATACCCGTACACGTTCCGTTCTCGTTCCCACTCTTACTCCCTTTTTCGTTCCCGTTCCCACTCCTGTTCACGTTGATCACCAATTCAAGTGCCGGTTAAGTATGATAAATTTTAATAAACTTAAATGATTGGTTCCCCATACAAACTTTCATTCCCAATCATACCCTGTTCAAGTTTTATTTTCATAATGTACTTTTTTTATAGGAATCATAATAAAAATAAAAATAAAAATAAAAATAAAAATAAAAATAAAAATAAAAATAAAAATAAAAATAAAAATAAAAATAAAAATAAAAATAAAAATAAAAATAAAAATAAAAATAAAAATAAAAAAAAATTAAAAATAAAAATAAAAAAATAAATAAAAATAAAAAAATAAATAACTAGGTATCAACTGAGCTAAAAGGCCAGTTAAAATAGATAATCAGTTATTTATGCTATGCTATGCTAGATAGTCAGTTATTTTTGAACTTATATCTTTATTGCCAAAATATTGCAAAGTAACATAATTCATATATTTATAAAACTATTTTACATCAGATACTTTTGAACCTTAAAGTCATCAGGTACATGTGGTGGTTAGTGTCATCAGCTTATTGTTGGCATATTTTTCAATCACCTATTTATGGAACACTTTAGTGCTATCTAATTCTGACGCAAATTCCTATCAGCTGTTTTTAAATTCTGAAACTCATCATCTACTTTTGATGCTGACTGTACCAATGATATGGTGGCAGATGTATTAACAAAACCATTGTCAAAGGAGAAACATGATAATTTCACATCTCGTTTATTAATTTTAAGAAATTAAGTATACTAAACTGTAAATTAAATGTACCTAGGGATTTGTGATTACAAAGAAAATGTGTATTACTGTAAGTAGTTCCGTGATTATATCTTTCTAACAGTTAAGAATAAATGTAATAGTTTTTTTTGTAATCAATTGAAATCATTGATTCACTTTGTGTAATGTAATCAAAGACTATTATAGTCAGAGAGCTAGTGATACAATTAATTATAAAATGTTTCTGTAACAAATTAAAGTATAATGTAGTCTGAGAGCTAATGATAAATTAATTATAGAATATTGGTTTAAGGGCCAGTGTTGAAGTTTGTGTAAACGCAATATTCTATACTGTCACTGTCAAGAGTCATTGACACGAGCTGTCATCTGTTATTATAACCTATACGTATCTGACATGTTCTTCCCTTCTGCTCGGTTGCTCGCAACGAATGTACTGTGTGTGGTGGATAATCGAAATACATCCTGTTTACTCTGCTATCGAAGTTTAATTTAACCAACATGATATAGGCTGAAGATGAGATGAGATGATGATAGTAACTAATCTCTTTATACAATATTTCGCATTCTGTACGATGTACATAATTTCATAGCAACAAGAATTCAAAGAACAAACTTTGATAAGCATTTAAGTCTGCACGCTTGTAAAAAACGTTCAGTAGTGCTTTATATAAGAACTAGCTATATTATAGCTATCACACTTATAATATTATAAATGCGAAAAATTGTGAGTATGTATGGATGAATGTTTGTTACTCTTTCACGTGAAAACTACTGAATGGATTTGGAAGAAACTTGGAATATACACAGTTTGTGACCTGGATTAACATAGGCTACTTTTTACCGGGTACCACGCGAGCGAAGCCGGGGGTGGAAGCTAGTATTATATAAAAATATAGCACAAAATATTTATAACATTTCTTGAACAATTTTTCGTATTCCGTACATTGTACATAAAGGACAATGCCGTCTGATGTATGGCGCTCGGTACCAATGCTAAAGTGATTGCGTCAAAACGAAACCTAATCTTTTTGAAAGATATTATACTGTTATTCATGGAATACTAAGTATTTTTTAAGATAGACGTAAACAAATTGTTTTTATTTGATACTAGTTTTAGAGTTTGTTTTTGAAAAAATGCTTTCCCGAGACCTTGTGTGTTCAGTTTTGTCTACATAATTATTACACTATAAACATTTAAATATGATACTATATCTATAAGAAAACGTAAAAAATACCTCACACAGATAGGTAAAAGGATGTTTTAACTTCTACTTCGTAGGTAGGACATTAAATACATTACTACTGTGTTCTACTTTATATTATTTTCAAATAATGATAGTGACGAGAAAGTAGATAGGCATTTACATCATTATAATAGGTATTAGTACTTACTGGTGAAGGTGAAATCCAAACTAAGATCCAAGATCTTAACACATTCATCACAACCACGAAAAGGCCATGGATGCCTCTTCCAAACTATGCTGGTTTCGCGTCACCGGTTATTAGCAAACAGTTGATGCCACGATTGTTTATCGTTCATTATTGTGATGATGTCTAATAAAATATCTATTTACAGAATAAACACTGCTACACAATGCCACAGAACACTCTAGTAATACATAAAGATAGGAGATAGTTTAGTAGTACCACAAAAAAGTTTCTGATCCAACCTCTTTGATTATACAAAGTGAAAAAACCTCCAATGTTTTCAGTAAATTCTACTGTCTAAAATTAAAAGTGAGGGTAGGTTGCAATGTCATGGCGCCGTGCGCCGGAAACCAAATAAACGAAAGAATTTTTTAAGTGATTTTTAATCGAGTCGGTCTGTAAGACTAAAAAAAAGGTTAATGTTATTTATAAAATATAGGCAATTTTATGGGATGCGTTTGGTTTTGACGCAATTGGTACGGGTTATCGGCATTCTCCTTTAAGAGCAACAATAATTCAAAAAAACAAATTATAAAATGTATAACAGGATCTGAAATATAAGAGCGCCACAGTAGCTTGGAGATATCCATCAAGAAACTGAACCGGGAGTGCTCTGTCAGTGAATGGTAATGGTATGAAGATATTACCGTGCGTGTAGTGCAGAAGCGTCGTGCCCACAATGATACCTTCTTGAATGAGGAGAGAAGCCTGACCTTCGTCCGCGCGAGTCTCGGTGCGCTCCAGCGCGGCCGTGATGTCCTTCTGCAGAAGCACCACGGCGTGGCTCTTCGCGTGCTTCGGAAACTTGTCCTGCGAACAACTCTATCTATGCCGCACGTCCGCTAGCCTCGACCGCCGGCTGTCGAGTGAGCCGATCGGGTCAAATAACAGTGGCCGCCGCAGCCCCGTTTGTTAGTTAACGGCCGGTTCCTATATTATACCGTTACCGATGACGCTTCATTTTCCCTTGAAAATCTATCAAATTTTCGACGCCTCGTTGTTAATTTTTGACAGTTTTTCAAAGGAAAACGAAGCGTTAGGTTACGGGTATAATATAGGATTCGTCGGTTAGGCGACTATAAGGGTCAAACTTCCCTCTCGCTCGCACTATTCAACATTTTAGAAGATATAAAATCACTGAAAGTAGTTATGCAAAATAGCAAACCTTCACTTTATCTACACAAAGATTATCTGGAAGAAAATGCTATTTAGCATTAAGTTCGCCTGTGTGCTTGTATTTTATCTTGTGCAATAAAGAATTTTCTATCTATCTATCTATTTTAGAGAATAACAATTCAAAGGTTCAGCAATAATATCATTTTGATTCTATCACGTTTTCTTACCAAAAAACTTGTACCAATGCGATCAATTTTGGTACAAATTTTTTGTTAGGAAAACATGTTGGGTTCAACATGATATTATTGCTAAACCTTTGTATTGTTATTTTCTAGGCCGTGAAGGTTTGCTATTTTGCCTACATTCAGTGATTTTATATCTTCAAAAATGTTGAATAGTGCGAGCGAGAGGGAGGTTTGACCCTTATAGTCGCCTTAAAGGCCTATTAGGCCACGGGGTATTCAGTTTATCTTACTCAATAGTACATTACTGAAGCGGCCAGAAAAAGAGGCATTTATGGGCGAATGTGTAAATGTGGGCCGAGGCGAAGCTGAGGCACACCTACGTGAGTCCATCAATGCCTAGTTGTGGCCAAGGCTTGTATAGAACTTTTCTCAATTAATGCGCGTAAATTAAAACAAAATAGTTCCTAGACAGAACTTGTACATTTTTCAATAAACAGCATTCTATTTGTAAGCCAGTTCGACATTTCAATAAACTCTTTGATTAGTTACCTTCTTGGTTGCCATGTTACGGAATAAAAAATCGTTCCATTTATAAATAACATGACAGATATGAGTTTTCATACAACTTTTGCCGGCCGCTGCTCGCATGTATTGGGGCCAGTACAGCAATTTCGATTTATCTCGAAGAAGGTTGTCAAAATAATGCTCTAATTTCCAAGAATGTTTGAGAAAAGGCTTATTACACCACGCGGTATTCAGTCTGTCTTAGTAAGACTGTCTGACACTTAGCGCAGTGTAATAAGAGTAAGCCACTAATTTGGCAATAGTAAGTCTAATTAGTCAGTAAGACAGTCTTACAGGCTTTAAGACAGTCTTACTAAGACAGAGTGAATACCGCGTAGTCTAATAAGCCTTTTAACAGGATGCACCGCAGGCAGGTGAGGTTGGCTTGGGTGCCAAAGACAGAGGTTGGAACTCCTTACACCCCAGCAATACAATAGATCACAATCAGTTGTTCTTTAAATTTTCACACCTGAATTGACTTCTAACATATCACTTCTTACTTGGAGCTTCTCTGAAGGATAGACTCCGCAACGAGACTTTCCGACATAGAACTAAAATTGTCGACATAGCTCAGAGAATTAGCAAGCTGAAGTGGCAGTGGGCTGGCCATATCTGCCGAAGAACCGACAACTGTTGGGGCCAAAGACTTCTTGAGTGGAGACCGCGGCTCGGCAAACGTAGGACGCCCTCCGGCCAGGTGGGGTGACGATCTCCGAAAGGCTGCTGGTAGAAGCTGGATGCGTCGAGCTCAGGACAGGGCGCAATGGCGCTCATTAGGGGAGGCCTATGTCCAGCAGTGGACTGCTATAGGCTGATGATGATGATATCACTTCTGCTGTTGCTTTAGGTGATACCTAGGGATAGGAAACTGAGTGACATTAAAGTAAGGCCGACCTTAAAGTAGAGCAGACACTCGTGGGCCTCCCTCGCCCGCTTGAGATCAATGAGTCCCTTCGCGAGCCGGAAGTGAGACTTGACGTGTGTCGAGTCCAGCTTTATGGCGCGGTAGCAGTCTTTGACAGCAGCGTACGTGTCTCCAGACCTGCGGATTATCGATTCTATGTTACGACAATAACTAACCAATGTAAGGTATGCGGGGAAATTAGTGTCCCCAAAATATAGTTAAGTTAAGTAAAGTATTGAAGGAGGTGAAATGACCAAACCCACGGACTTGGAGTAGAGGATGGCACTGTGGGGACAGCGGCCGATGGCGTCATTGTAGTACTCCACGGCCGTCGTGTATGTATGTATGTATGTATGTATGTACGTACCATGACCTCCGCATGAGCGCGGCGGCGCGGTTGGAGTAGAGGATGGCACTGTGGGGACAGCGGCCGATGGCGTCGTTGTAGTACTCCACGGCCGTCGTGTATGTATGTATGTATGTATGTATGTATGTATGTACGTACCATGACCTCCGCATGAGCGCGGCGGCGCGGTTGGAGTAGAGGATGGCACTGTGGGGACAGCGGCCGATGGCGTCGTTGTAGTACTCCACGGCCGTCGTGTATGTATGTATGTATGTATGTATGTATGTATGTATGTACGTACCATGACCTCCGCATGAGCGCGGCGGCGCGGTTGGAGTAGAGGATGGCACTGTGGGGACAGCGGCCGATGGCGTCGTTGTAGTACTCCACGGCCGTCGTGTATGTATGTATGTATGTATGTATGTATGTATGTATGTACGTACCATGACCTCCGCATGAGCGCGGCGGCGCGGTTGGAGTAGAGGATGGCACTGTGGGGACAGCGGCCGATGGCGTCGTTGTAGTACTCCACGGCCGTCGTGTATGTATGTATGTATGTATGTATGTATGTATGTACGTACCATGACCTCCGCATGAGCGCGGCGGCACGGTTGGAGTAGAGGATGGCACTGTGGGGACAGCGGCCGATGGCGTCGTTGTAGTACTCCACGGCCGTCGTGTATTTGCCCTGGTTTACCATCTCGTTCGCCTGCAAGCGAGTTTCCGTTAGCTCTAAAAGGCTTATTAGTAGGGTTCCAAATTATCAAGATAATTACGCTTCCTGATAATTATCGGATACTTATAGCCGTAAGAAATTCATTAGTTATATTAAATAAATTTAAACAAATTAACTTTGTTTATGACACGGACATTGGCAGAATTTGTGACATAATCTTGACACAAAAGCCACAATCAAGAAGTGCAGTGAAGTGAATTTGTATTGTGTGACTAGGAGATTCCAACGGGTATTACGTTGACGCTTCGTGCGTTCGGACCAAAGAAATAGGACTAAAGCATAGAAAAAGTCTTAAAATTCATTTATGCTCTGAACCTAAACTCATACGGCTGATCTCTACTTTCTTATGTCCTATATACGTTAGCTAGAAAGAGATACATACTTTATCTCAATGCGATTTCTGCGACTTCGCACCAGAACATTTGTATGAACCTGCATAGAAATTTGTACGAGCGCCCTGGTACGATTAACTTTTTGAAGTCGCATTGATATATGTATGCATCCCTTTCTAACTGATGATATTGGACATAAGAAAGTAGATATCAGCCGTATTGAATTTTAAGACTTTATCTAGTTGTCTTCCTATATCAGTGGTTCGGACAGATGCAAGCGCGGAAATACACGTTCGAATACAGTTAACTTTTATGAGTGCAATTTTTTTTTTTATCAATCGATAACTATTTTATTTAGTTATTATCACGATAATTATGCTTTCGAACCCTGCTTATTAGACTAATTAGTCAGTCTTACTGACTAATTAGTCAGTCTTACTGACTAATTAGTCAAGCCTAAGACCGACTTAGTGGCTTACTCTTAATATACTACGCTAAGTGTAAGACAGTCTTACTAAGACAGACTAAATTCCGAGGTCTAATAGGCCCTTTACATGTCTGTCTCTACCGTCAAACAACGTTGCTGTTCAGGCTCAAAAGAGAGGCCTTATTTAGTCTCATTTGCCCCGCACTAGGGTGGGGAAACTTGCCACTAGGTACATCGATAGGGTAGGTAACTAGTATCTAATCCAATTTTTGTACCTATTTTTGTCTCATTTTATTGCAGTTTATTCTTCTTGTACGTACAGGCAATCGCTTTGCTTCCTCCGCGACCTTCTTTAATAATAAGACTTTAAATAAAATAATACCTAAGTTAGTTGACCTAACCGCGGTTGAGCATCCTAATTAACGTGTAAACTCAGCATCGTAAAGTCTGTGATTTGCGTCAACTCAATAACTAGTGCTACATACACCTCTGGGCCCATAACATGCGGCATAAGCGGATCTTGTCTGTATATTTTTAAACGTTAATTAAAAAACTTTTTGTTGCAGAAATGAATTTACTGAGGACGAATTTAAACGAATTACTCATAATATTGCTTAATTTGACATGACCATTTAAATAATTTTCTTAGTTTTATTTTTTGTGACATCGGTTAAATTTTATTTACATAATAAATGCAATGTTATGTTATTATTTACTAGCTCCGCCCGCGGCTTCGCTGTCGTTGTACCGAGATAAAAAGTAGCCTATGTGTTGATCCATATCACAAATTATTCCAAGTTTCATCCAAATCCGTTCAGTAGTTTTTGCGTGAAAGCACAGAATACAGAAGGGACAGAAGCTTCACTCCGCGCAATCATTTAAATAAATGGCGACTTTAGCTGCTACGCAATAAAGTGCTATTCAGCTCGTACCGAACTCAGTGCCTAACATTTATATTAACCTACACCTTGCATCCTTTTCTATCGTATAGCTCTATCTCTACTGACGTGGCACGTGTAACGTTAGAGTTGTCTTGAGAATTATTCTGTGACGAATAATAAGAACCTGGCCGCCGACGGGCAACAGCGTCCGCGGTGTACACCTTGCATCCCTTTCTATCGTATAGCTCTATCTCTACTGACGTGGCACGTGTAACGTTAGGGTTGTCTTGAGAATTATTCTGTGATGAATAATAAGAACCTGGCCGCCGACGGGCAGCAGCGTCGGCGGTGCGAGAAGCTGTACTCTGCGATCCCCAACCCGCGTGCCCAGCGTGGCCAAAATTTTAGTAGGTAGCGTGGCTACCTAGATATTTGCAAGAGAAAAAAACAACATTTGGTTTGTAGGTAACCTAGTTATCTAGTTTTAGTTGTTAGTACGCCTACCTTTAGGTAACTTACCACATCGATTTGTCTACCTACACCTACCTACTCGACTGTTTTTAAGTAGGTAACCTACACTGCCTACTTAAAGTTAAATCAAATAAAAATGTGCCTAGGTTGGGTTTCTAATCTTGCTCTCAGTCTACATAATCAAAATCATAATACCTACTTACTACAGCACTATGTAGGTGGCACAACGTGACCAATGGCACAAAAATTGTCTATGAAAAAATACCTACATTATAATATTACGTTTATTTATGTAGGTAGGTAACGCATTCAATCAAATAGAACTTGTACCTAAGTACCTATCTACTTAAGTAAATACGGGAGACTTTGATATCTAAACAACGCATTATTTGGTAGAAAAACTTTCAGTTCTGTACCTACTATTGGTATTATTTACATTTTCTTATTATTATTCAGGCAACCAAATGCTATGCAGTATTTTTTTGCCTTCATTTGGCGTAAAATATAGGTACATTAACAAAAACAAAGTAAAATGCCACGGCTGCTCAAAGACACTTTCGTTCCGGGCAGAACTCGGCAACCGACGTAACGAACCATGCTAGGAGGGCCGGCGATGCGTAGGTATATTTTTATACCTATTCTGCGGAGTGAAAGAGGCCTTGTTGGAGCAGCGCTATGGAAGCCACAACAATTCAAATAACCAAGAGCTGTCACTGTCATGCCGGCGTCAATCTGACAGATGACAGGCATTACTTTGCAGAATTTTGATGACGCATATCGAAGACGACAATCAACGTTCGTTACAGCGATAAAACAACGTTATAAAAAGTTAATTCGAATTTTCATTGTCTAATTGTAAACTGGAAGAATAAAATCATTTTCACAACACGGGATTGGCGTTTTCCGTTTTGAATCCCCAACAGGCCTGGTGAAAGAGTAACAAACATTCATCCATACTCACAAACTTGCGCATTTATAATATTACGATTAGAAGTAGGATTTATTATTACTATTTTTTGATAGCTATTTTTGTTGTTGTTATTTTATAAGTGAACATTCAATTACGATTATAAATCATCATTAATAAATCTTCTTTTACTCCATAATTACTTTTTCTGAATTGTTACACATAACATAGATAGATACATATTAATCCGTGCCAGGATGCATTATTTTGGTTTGTTTTTTCTTTTTAATACCGATCTATATGCCAATTTTTTTTGTTTAAGGCTTAGTTATACCTTTATCCATAATCTTATTATTTACCTGTTAGTTTTCCTAGTTAAATAAATAAATAAAATAGTGAGTGAATAAATAAATAAATCATACCACTTCCTTGATTTTCTTAACAGCTTCCGGCAGCGGGGGCTGTTCTGTCGCCGCGATAGATCCGTTGGTTCCGTTGTGGTCCTTGGGCGCGGGGTCCTTGCCCTCGTCGGGGGCGGGGTCGGGGGGCTGGGGGGAACACGTGCCGTTCTTCTGGCCCTGCTTCTCCCCCTCCTTAAAGTTTAAAACTTTATTTATTACCTGACTGAAGTCCTCTTCAGTCACGTTATATTTTTAGGGTGTATGTATGTTTTTAATATTATTTGTCGGTCGCTGTAGCACAAACGGCTGGATGGATTGACTAATGATATGTCGTTGGATTCGTCTAGATCACGAGGGTGACATAGGCTATATGAAAAAATCCAATATGGCGACTGTAAGAACCCATTTTCAATTTACGATGAACTAATAAGTAAAAACTACCTGTCTGTACAGTGGGGTTTTTTTTAAAATAAATACTTGCAAAGGGTGTTTTAAAAATTATGTACGATATATAAAATTCACAAACTCCCACCCTAGGAGAACCACACACAACACCAGCCTATATCAGTCCACTGCTGGACGTAGGCCTCCCCTAATAAAGGGGGATATGCCCATAATTCCTACACTGGGCTTGCGGGTTCGAGATCGCAGGGCACAACTTTTGCCAGCGTTAGGCTGCGCTATGCCGCAATCAGCCGGCCGCCAGAGCCCCGTTTGTTAGTTATCAGGGTGCACCACGTGCAGGTGAGGTTGGCTTGTATTCAGAAGATGGTTTTTGGTTCCCCTTACACCCCGCTACTACTGCTAGGAGAACCTATGTTGTGGGTAGTTAGTCTTCTTTCTCATTGTATCTCATTTAGTTTGAACTGTTAGGAGATTACGCTAAAAAATGCTACGATGGTTTTGCTAATAAGGTAACTTAATAAATCAGTTTTGAAAAATTAAGAACTAGCATACAGGTTATCTACACTTAAAGGAATTATAATAAAATCCAAAGCCTCTCCCACACAGCTGCGTTATTATCAGCGATCTTATTACATGCGTTATTGCGATAATGCGTCCCATCTCCTTGAACACAAATGCGTTATCGCAGCAGTGTGTAACTTCGCAGCCGTCCTTATAGATAACGTAATTATTATTTTCGAAAGGCTGCTGGTAGAAGCTGGATGCGTCGAGCTCAGACCAGGGCGCAATGGCGCTCATTAGGGGAGGCCTATGTCCATGAGTGGACTGGTATAGGCTGATGATGATGATGATGAATTATTAATATCAACGGGATATTTACCATGATTTGTGAGTTCAATTGTTTCCCGATATTTCGACGCAGTTGCATGCGCCATGATCACGGGACGAACTGCAGTCTTTGCGAGTGTGTATTTCCTGGTAGACGAATCGATCTACCCTCTTTCTCAGTCTTTTATTCCGAACGATACCACTACCACTGGTTTCAACGTCACCTTTGACTAAATCACGGCACACAACTCTTAGTGTGTCACGTATTTTCAACGTACTTAAAACAGATATAGCAATAACGCATGCGGTAAGATCGCTAATAATAACGCAGCTGTGTGGGGGAGGCTTAATGGCAAATAACGGCTAGTTATTAAAACTTAGGGTTCTATTAGACAGAAAGAGTTCACGCGCGTTCCGCGTTTGCGTTCGTTGTTGTATTACGTTACGTACAGCAGGCGTTTAGTACCACGTAAATTCGTACTAGAATTTTAGGGAATATAACGCAAAAACGAACGCCGAACGCGTGATCGGTTTCTGTCTGATAGCACCCTTAAGGCGGCTATACATGTCAAACCTCTCTCTCGCTTGCACTATTCAACATTTTTCTAGGCCGTGAAGGTTTGTTATTTTGCTTATCTACATCACATATGATACATAGTGATTTTATATCTTCTAAAATGTTGAATAGTGCGAGCGAGAGGGAGGTTTGACATGTATCGTCACCTTAAGAAGACATGAGATACCTTGCAGCCGTGGTTGTGCTGGATTATGAAGGACTCCACTAGTACGGGCCGCTGCGCTGCGTTCATGTCGAATATGTATATCTGTATAAACATACATTCGGTTACATACAAGGGGGCATCCATTAATTACGTGAGACATTAAGGAGGGGGGACGGAGGGGTCGAGAAAATCTCATCAAAACTCACGTGGGGTAGGGGGGAAGTTCTGGCAAACCTCACGTATTTTTTTTTCGTCAAGATAAATAAAGTAAACCCCGTCAATCACGCAGGCCAAACCACGGGCAGTATGTGATATTTATTTGTATTAAGTGTGTTAGTTTAATTTGATGTCATAATTTTAATTTAGCACTTTATTTTAAAAAAACTTGCATATTAAGGTTGAGCAAAATCTCATGACATCTCACCAAGGTGGGGAAGCGGTCGAAAAATCGCCAAAATCACCTAACGAAATTAAAAAATGCCCTCCTAATCCTTCGTTAAGTACATAGCTTACATTGTCTAGTTACAGAATAACAACTATGTCAAGAATACAAAAAGTTTTCCTCATTTTTGGTATTACGGGACACAACCAAATTCATACCAAATTTTGAACGGCTAGTATTGCTATCGCGCGCGCACGGCTAAATAATCTATCAGCTAAACAGAGATAGCAATTTTTGCACGCGTCTCGTATTGAAGTTGCGAGCGAGGGTCGGCTCATTCTTAAGATACGAATGTTTGAAAGACAGATGAAACGGATATTCGGTAACTATCCGGTATTCGGCCTATCCGGCGGCCTAAATACAATCCGGTCCAATACCGGATAGCTAGCACCTATTCGGCCGAATACCGGATAAAAAATGAGACTAGAATTAGAAAACAATGAGACATAATATACCTGCCTGTTTTTGTCCCTTCTCCGCCACGAGAAATTCTTACATTGCTTATTAAACAAACAGCAAACTTCATATTATCACTATTTATATCACAATATTCCCATAAAGGCAATTTTTTCTTCATCGATTTCTGGTTTTTAAATTATTAATTTACTATGGGCCAGCTCTTGATCTCGAGGCTTGCGTGGGCAAGGATCAGGTCGAGGATGGGGCGAGCTATCCCAGAAGATGCCTGTTAACTTTCTTTTTGAAGCCGTTAGGGTCCTTAGTAAATGAAAAAACAGACGCTGACAGCTGATTCCATATTCAAATTATAGAATTTTTATAATCATTTTAAAATTATAAAAATACTTCAGATAACAAGAGCAAAAATAAAATAACTACCCCAACGATCCACGCACTGCAATCAATAAAATGAAAGAAGCACTCATTAACTTCGCTTGTCATTGCCGGATATTCGCTGGCCGAATATCCAGCTATCGGGCTACAAAATTGGCCGAATATCCGATATCCGACTAAACTGCTATCAGTTTCATTTCTAGTGTGAAACACTTATGATTGTGGTATTACTAAGAACACCTTAAGGCTGACAGATGGTACCTGTTCTGATCCAAGGTTGACGAGCAGTTCGTTTCCATCGTGACTGAAGTTGAGGTATGTGACAGCTTTCTTCGGATATATGAAGTCAGACGCATCCACTGTCAGGTGACCTGGTTATAACCATTTAGTTAATACCACACAAAAAAAACTAGCTTTGTTTTTCTTCAGGTTTCTAGCAGCTCTAACCACATTATCTGTAGTTATTAAGCTATTGCATAGCTTCTATCGAGGGCCTTGAGCGCGGGGACCGAATCCAGAAATTCCGTAACGAAAAAAAACCTCACGCTCCCCACTTTTACTTAATTTTATAATCTGTTGCTTGGAAATAGAGTTCATATTCAAACTTTTGTATTCTATTAGTTCTTCGTCGCAACGTCGCAGCGCTAGTGTTCAACACAGTAAAGATAGCTACACATCCATGATTGGCCTCTGACACGAACTGACGTTTTTCACCTGAATCTAATTTCAGATTTGTTTTGAAATTTCTGTCATCACAATCTTTTCTTTGGAATTTTTATTGCTTTTAGATGTTTATGTGTTTCAATTATAAGTGAAATCGTATAAAAATAAATAAATAATTATAATTGCATAAGTTGATACCAAATGCTGTGCAATAGCTTTACCGCGGCAGTCCCCGAGTGCCACACGTCTTTTTTTCGTTTTTGTTGTAACTTCAAGATGGCGGATCACTTCTCGCCAAAGAACTACGATTAAGCATAGAAGAAGTCTTAAAATGAATTCATGCTCAGAACATCAACTCATACGACTGATATGCGTCCCTTTCTAGCTGATGATATTGGAAATAAGAAAGTAGAGATCAGTCGTATGAGTTGATTTCCCTTTCTAGACTTCAAATGAGATCAAAAAGTTAATCGTACTAGGGCGCTCCAACAAAACTCTATGCTGTTTTATTGTAATGCCCAGGTACGAAGTCGCAGCAATCGCGTTGAGATAAAGTATGCATCCCTTTCTAGCAAATGATATATGGACATAAGAAAGTAGAGATCAGCCGTATGAGTTGACGTTCAGAACATAGTGAATTTTAAGTTCTAGTTCTCTTCTATACCTGTGCATTCATTCAATTCAATTCAATTTAGTCTTAACTTTAATTAACACGAATAATAAGCCAATTACATTAATTAAAGAGAAATAAAAAATACAATAAAATAAAACATTAAATTAAAAATTATTCAAATAAAAATAAATTAATAAATTAAACTAAATATAAGAATACTAATTTATCATAATAATTAAACACATAGTCAAAACTTCAGGAATTCCGACTTAATTACCGCAAATTCATCCGCAAATAAGTCACAGTGAGCACTAGCGTTCAGGAGAGTGTTGAGCGTGGCGAGAATCATTACCTTATACGGTATAACAGTGGTACTGTACAGGTGGTTAAGTCGTAAAGAGTTACATATGGTGGTTTATTATATAGGGAGGAACAGTGGGACAGAGCTTTACGGGTTGGTATCAGAATAACTGGATCGCAAATTGACTAATTCGCTCTAAGTTCAAATCTCATAATGCCTAAATCTCAATATACCTAAACCGCAAAATACTACGACGCAAAAAGTCCGAACAATTCTGTGTAACCTATACATTCTCTTTGGTTCTTAATGTTGGTTGATTTCATGCCCGGCCACTTAGAAATGTCCATTATAGGAAATAATACAATAAAAAACAAACTAACTAAAATAAATGTTTAATGCCATGAATGTTTTACTTTCCCCAGGCTATGTGCTTCCCATTCATCTACCTTTTTACTGGTACGAGTATAATACAGTACATTCTGATACCAACCTAAACCATCCAGTAATTCTGATTCAACCCTGTAGAAGTACCTACACACTGTTCGAACTTTTAGCGATGTAGTCAATTTGCAACGTCGATATTAAGAGATTTAGACATTTTGAGATTTGAATTAAGAGCGACTAGTCAATTTGCGATCCAGTCATTTTGATACCAACTCGGCATTACAGTAACAGTGGGACATGGACAGTACAGTACAGTACAGTACAGGGTGGTGCAGTGGTACAGACGGCACATGGTACAGACCTGGTGCGTAGTACTGGCAGGCGGCGCGAGGTATGTTGTTGTCGAGGTCGCCATGTCCCGCGCGGATACAGCGCAGGTTCCGTTGCTCCCACATCGCGCGCGCCTCAGACCCCGGGGCGCCCGGACTCTGCCGGAATACGAACAGGGTACAATACATCAAATATATACTTCATTATCTATTTGAACATTAATTGCCGCGCGTTAGGCTCTCACAAAAACATGTAAATAGCGCGACCGATTACAATATTTTTTGGTTTTGTTCGCGTCGATAACTGGGGTAGTTTAGGAAAAGAAAATTAGTATTTTCATTGAAATTAAATTTTAATTTTAACATGACGACAGACCAGTCGAAAAATCTAAATATGATTAAATTGGTTATTTTGCATATTAGTTGCCACTATGAACTACTTTCAATCGTTGTAGGCAGTACAAAGTTCACAGAGTATGTTCACAAGTAAAAAGCTTCGCTCCACGTTACCATGCCATTCGGATGATCCGGTACCAATATTTCATTCCTGGTCTAAATCTTACAATCAGTCAATAATACGATATTTTGACAACGACAGTACAGTACGATATTTTCACGACAAAAAAAAAAAGGGTTGCGTAGATGGATGTTGAAACCTCTTACGGGGTGTATACAGCAGCATAGAATAACTAAGCGTCTAAACACACTGTGCCGAAAATTACGCGACTTAAGTTCCCCAGCTGATTTTGACAAGTTCGGCTGTATGCCAAAACGCAACGTAATTTCAGCATAAGGTGTCATCTGTTATTCAAATATCATTGCAAGCGTAATTATAGTGCAGCATAACATATTATTACTTATGCCGAATGCCGAACTTTCGCTCGCGTAACTTCAGCATAGTGTTTTCATTCATTCATTCATTTATTTATTGCAGTCATAAACTACACCATCTCTTGCCTCTCGAGCAGCGGCGCGATGTTGCTGACTTTACATTAATAAAATGAATAAATAAATAATCCTGAACGTTATCACACAGCATCATGTAGCCCCAAACTAAGCAGAGCTTGTATTATGGGAACCACATGATTGATATACTACATAGATACATATTTTTTTTTGTAAATACATACATATCATACATCCAGAAAACACCCAGACCCGAGACAAATATCTGCAGAACATGCAAACATTTGTCCCGCAGCGCGAATCGAACCCGCAACCTTCTGCGTCACAGGCGGACCTTCGCCCACTGCGCCACAGAGGTCGTCAAAACATTCCTCCATAAGCTCATCTGTGGGGTGATCGACTGTAGCAAGCTTCTGGCAAAGGTTAAACTCCAGGTGCCTAATCGTGCCACAACTAGACGAAAAAATCTTACCCTACAGACAGAACTCTTACTTCATTAGAGTCTGCAAGAGCTGCAACTCTTACCCTTGTGATTACTTGGATATATTTACAGGAAAATTAAACTTTCTCAAAATGAATTCTTTTGTAAGCTTTTTCCATTAAATTATGACTAAGTAAATTATTAAATTATCTATATATAAGAATGAAAAACGTTTTCCTTGGTCATGGCATGACGCGTGAATGGCTGGACCGATTTCACTAATTCTTTTTCACTTCTCTTGCTCAAAAAGTGTATCATAATAGTGTAGCTTAGCGGGCCTAAAACTCGAGTTTAATACCTAGGGCTAAAAAGTATTTTTTCTTTTTAATTTTTGTCTAAAATCATCAGCCCGTACAAAGCATTCGTTCTCTTATATAAAAACTCGACTTCTTGGTGCTCCGTCAATCTTTTTTTTTGAAAATAGAACCGTCTTGGTGATGTTTTATGAAGGTTGATTCTTCCCTTCACGGTAGAATGCGAACTGTTTCGTTGAGGGTTATTGAAGGTATAGAGATTTAAAAAAAAAGATGGTATTGGCGCTAAATCTCTAGAATTTTCTTCATTCCAAATCACAAACTTTTACGTTTAACTTCCTGACTTTAACTTTCAAATTGTGAACGTGAAAAATGTCATCAAGTGATAGTGAAGATGCTAATATGCAAATGGAAGAAAAGGGCAAAGAAATAATTATGAATCTGTTGCCGACAAAATCACGTGAAATATATTTAAAGAGTTACGAAAATTTTATGAAATGGAGAGATGAGAAACGTGTGGATTCTTTTACAGAAGAGGTTTTTCTCACTTATTTTGATGAATTATCGAAAAAATTCAAATCGTCGACTCTTTGGAGCACATATTCAATGTTAAGAATGACCTTAAAAACGAGACACGACGTCGATATTAAAAAATATGTAAATTTAACGGCTTTACTGAAGAAATTGTCCACTGGATACAAGGCAAAAAAATCTAAAGTCTTGACGACACAAGAAATCGAAACATTTTTAAATAACGCTCCAAATAAACAATACTTGGCAACAAAGGTAACCTACTTATGTACTCTACTCAAACTAAATAAATAGATACCTACCTACATACCTAAATTATGTACCTAGATTATTACGATTATTAACACACTTATTTTTTTGTTCAACAGGTTGCTTTAATTTATGGAATCAGCGGTGCATGCAGAGGAATAGAGCTTGCCAATATAACGCTAGAAGACGTAGAAACGGATACAAACCTACAAGCTGTGAGTCTGCCGAACACGAAAACAAACAAAGAGCGTAAATTTGTCATCAGTGGAGAATACCTTAATATAGTTAAAGCCTATCAGGAGTTACGTCCCACTAATGTTTCAACGAGAAGATTTTTTCTAAATTATCAAAATGGTAAATGCACAAGGCAAGTCATAGGCAAAAATAAATTTGGTAACATGCCTAAAGATATTGCCACTTATCTAAATTTACCAAATCCGGAACTCTACACGGGCCATTGTTTCCGCAGAACATCCGCGACTCTGTTGGCGGACTCTGGTGCGAATATAACGACATTAAAACGCCACGGTGGATGGAGGTCCGATCAAGTGGCTGAAGGTTATATAGAGGACTCTATACAAAACAAGTATCACGTCACGCAGCGGATTATGGAAGGAATCAATATTCTACCAAACATTACAGAACCCCAAGCATCTACATCGCGGGATTGGATGAATATGTCAACTCAGCTGAAGCCGCACTCAGATCTTAATAATGCAGGAAACTCAAGCATGATTCGAGTCTCTCCAACTTTTACTCCACAACAATCAACTCAAAATATTATCACATCCCAATCACAGAGAACCGAAATAAAATTGCCCGGGAAAAACATATCACTAAACATTCAAAATTGCTCTAACTGCACATTTAATTTTTAATAAAATTTCTGAAAATTGACTAATTTGGAATTGTTTTATTTTCTCGCAATCGAAGTGAAAAGTAGAGTGTTTTACTCGGGCCAAAACCACCCATTATAACTCGGTCTTGTCATCCTCCCTCGCTAAGCTCGGGAGTATAACAACCTCGTATATAATGGGATGGTTTAGTCCCTTGTAAAACAATCTACTATTTTGTTGTATTTGTTATTATTAGGAGAAGGTTCTTACGGAAAAAAATGTTAAGAAAATCTCTCAGAAATATTGAAAAATATACATTTAATTTTGCATATTTAAAAAAACGCGCGTAACGGATGTCAATGTCATTCACAGCCATAGACTATATTGAAAGAGCATTGTTACATGAGGAGATATTATAGATTCCAGTTCAAATTGAATCGGTACTCATACCTAAGATAGGTCAGCTATACAAAATAAAGTAGTGCATCATTGCTACGCTAAGGCGGTACGAAGTTCGCCGGGTCAGCTAGTATAATATAAAATCTATGGTTGATATGGCTTAAGGTTGGATTACTCTGTTCTGTTTTTGAATAATCATCTGTTAGGTATAAAAACTTAATCTTTTTTATAGGTATTTAAGTATTTAGCATAGTTCATTGTGTAGGTTCCTTATTATTAATTCTGGAAGTTATTCAAAATTCTATAAGTGAAAACTTTGAAGGCTTGTTTGTTTTCAGCCTTGTTCTATGATTTGTTAAAAAAGCTGTTTGTTTTCCATGAAATAAATAAATAATTTTAGGTACAAAACATGGATGATTAGTATAACACTATGAGCCCAATTTTGGGCACAGCAATGGTGTGGAGTAGGAGTCAGCCCATTTAAAAGTAATATTTTTAGGTAGGTATGTAAATGTAATTTTCGATCTAACTCAATTTGATTCTTAATATCTGGAAGTTTAAGTGAGTCACTGAAAAAACCTTATAAGCTATAATAACATTTCTTTTAGATGTTGTTCAATAGTGTTGTCATCTTCCTCGTCTTTTAGATTTTCCGGGAGTTTATTATAAATTTTTACAGCCATTGTATTTGAGCCAGAACTGTGTATCTTCAATTTTGAACAAACTTCCAATTAATGTTTTTGTCTAGTAGGGACAGTCTGTTTAGACACTTACGATGAGTTTGGCCAGCTTGATCATCCTTGTGTCGTAGAGCCTGACGTAGAAGTCGTTGGCGCCGACGGCGAGCATGTGCGGCCGGCGCGGGTTAACGACGACGCACTTGGCCTCCGCGTAGCGCCCCATGTGGTTCAGCAGGTTCACCATCACGTTGGTCGCGTTGCCGTTGCAGCGGTGAGACACGCGCAAATCGTGCTGCCTGGAATGTCACAAGCATATCCATATTTCATATTGTTTATTGCGTACATATACATTTAGTTGCTCAAGTGTTAAAGTAAGTGTTCGAGTTTACATCGAAAACTGCAATTCTACATATTTGTCTTACAAGAAAATACGCAAAATTGCCAAAACGATCATCAGTACTTCTATAGCCGCCGGAAAAGCGGCACGTAAATAAATTAATAAATAAATAATGCGGGACGTAATCACACATCATCATGTAGCCCAAAACTAAGCAGAGCTTGTATTATGGGAACCACATGATTGATATACTACATATATATATATATTTTTGTTAATACATACATATCATACATAGAAAACACCCAGACCCGAGACAAATATCTGCAGAACATGCAAACATTTGTCCCGCAGCGGGAATCGAACCCGCAACCTCCTGCGTCTCAGCCGGACCTTCGCCCGCTGCGCCACAGAGGCCGTCAAACGTACTCAATAACAATTAACCATATAGTCTTACCAATTAAGTATACCATGTTTTACCATAAAACCATAACCAATTCCGTGTCCGTGTAAACCAAATAAACTATCAATCCAAGTGCAACGTGGCCGTATCATTTGAACCACCATCTACCAGCTACCAGCAATGGAATGAAGGGCTAGAGTCATCATAGCACTCTATGCTGCTTCTTTCTTCAGTAAGCTTATAGGTAAGTACATGTGCCCTATAAGGGCGCTGCAATTTATGATTTTAGATTTGAGCATGCATGCAATTATAAACTGTAAGTTTATAATTTATTTAAGTATACAAAACAAAAGTCAATTAGCATGCTATTACAATTTACAATTTATATAAATAAACGAATATAAAAGTCAAAAGGTAATAATGTCCTAAAAGTTAGCAAGTAAAATGTCAAATATAAGGAATGTCAAGAATACAATTGTAGGTAATGTCAATAGTCAAGAATAGGTATGGCGATTGTTATTGTATCAAAGTATAATTTTGTAATTCGATTATTAATTATGTTATTAAATGTGTAATTGTGTAAAAAAATGTACCCGCTTCTGATTTCTAATACTATAATATATGAGTATGAAGGAAGTAGTAACTCACAGTATGAATCCGTCCTCCCCGGCCGACCACATCAGGTTGTGGTTATCGGGTGCAGTGGCGAGCCTCTTGACGCGGCTGCAGTGGCACGAGCATTCGAGCAGCGTGCTGCCCGCCACTACGTCGGTGGAACGCACCGTGTTGTCGGCGGCACACGTCGCCACCACTTGCGGGGTGATGAACTTAACATAGATATATGATCTTTTTATTTCAAGTGGGTACACACTTCAGGGAAAAAGGTAAATTCATGGAAAGGTATATGTTTATTTGCCACAATTTTATTTGCTAATATTTGAAAAACAAACCCGTAGGGACCTACGGGTTTGTTACAGATATGGAGTACTACCTGCAAATCCAACCGGGCAACACAAAGTGGTTAAAGAGAACACATGTCCTGGATAACCTGCTGCCAAGAGAAGGAGAAAGGACTGATGAGTCTAGATCCTAAACGCCACCACTATACCACTCATCCGCTTATAGTCCACCAACTGATCGCGGATATAAAATGGAACAAAAAAAATATATATATATTTGAAGATGTAATTATAAAGCAAAGAAAATAATATACCTTAAAACATTGATATACTATTTATTTATCTGAATGCCTTAAGTGACGCAAATACAATAATGTCAAAATAATCAAAATTTGTTAAAATAGAAGTATTCCTCATTTGCTATGTATGTAGCAAATTTCGCGAGAGGTTCATCAAAATGAAACAATTTATATTTTCATTTAGTTACTAGTTTTCGCCCGCGGCTTCGCTCGCGTGGTACCGGGATAAAAAGCCTATGTGTTAATCCAGATCACAAACTATGTATATTCCAAATAACACCTAAAATCCAGTAGTTTTTGCGTGAAAGAGTAACAAACATTCATACATCCTATTATATCTATTGTATCTATTGAAACACCATTTCTAGCTAGAATTAAGATGCCCTAAATCTATTTTAATTTTTTCATATTTTTACCAATTTGTACACAAATCAAATAACACATTTAACAAGTATAATTTTATAAAACCCCTGACATAAAAGCCTCATTTCTTGTTCCTATTCCATCATCAGATCCTGTTCACAAAATATCTAAAAAAATATATAAAGCCCAAAAGGATTCAGGATTGAGTATGTAAATAACACAAAGCCTAAAAGGATTAAGGATTGAGTAGGTAAATAACACAGATAAAAAAGGATTTAAGAATGGTGGATCAGTGACAGGGAATATGATCCTCAATATCTATCGGTTGAACCTCTTAAATTAGTTGAAAATTTAAGTATTATACTTACAACATGTTGACTTCAAACTTACTTTCCAATCTCATTTATAATTCTAGCAAAGGTCATTAAAATTTAATTAGTATATCAATTAGAAATAAATTCCAATCATGAATTGCAATATTTGATCAAAGAACCAAACCATAATAAATACCATCTGTATATTAGATACATGAATATGAATTATATGCAGCTTTTAACTAAGGTTCAATCTACACTACTATTATAAATACCTATGAAAGTTTGTGAGGATGGATGTTTGTTATTCTATCATGCCAGAACATCTGATTTGGATGAAACATGGAATATGTACATAGATTGTGGCCTGGATCAACACATAGGCTAAATTTTATCTGGATACCATATGAGTAAAGCTAGTATTACATAATACTAAATTGAACTTGCAACTATATCTTTTACGTAGCTTTGGCAGTGTTGAGTTTAGACATTTCTAAGTAGAATTATTAGCAGCTTCTTATCTTGAGATGGTCAAATAACTAAAATGGAGATGGACAGGACAGGCCATAGGCTCAGAGAATGAACACCATAATGGACGAGAACAACAATGCAGTGGACACATCAACACAAGACTAAAAGAAAGAGGGGCAGGCAGTATAGAAATGCTACGACTTGAAAAATTACTGGCCCTCTTTAGTAGGAAATAAGGAAAGCTGGAAGTAGCTAGAAGAGGCCTTTGTGTCAAAAGACACGCTACTTCTCTTAAAAGACGTTTAAGAGGTGATTGTAAGTAAGTGATAGAGTTTAATATCGTCTAATTAAAGAATAACTGGTATCTACAGACTAGTATAATTATATTGTACAAAGAGATGTCTATATCAGCAGATAATTAGCTTAAGCTATTAAATGATGTAGTTGGTATTTCACATTAAGTACATGCATAGACAGTGTGATAATGATAAGTACCTACTTTGTTGAACATTACAATAAGAAGTTACAATTATACTGAATATGTACTAAAACTAGAGTTTACTAAGTCACAATTACTGTTTAAGAAGTTGCAGCAAACGAATTTGGTAATTTAAAATATATTTGAATAAAGTCACAATGTTTACTGATGAGTTTTGGGGACCTGCAATTTTGGAGTTGATAAACTTATTGGTAGAGCTGTGAGGTTTACCTTTACAGAGAATATGTTGCCAGTGTGTCCAGTAGCCAGATTGTGAATCTGCTTGTAGCGATAAGGGTCCCACAGTATGACGTGGAGATCGTCTGAGGCCGACGCCAGGATTCTACGATATAATAATTCGTCATTAAATCAGTTTGTCTTTTATACAGAAATAGGGTAAATATATGGACCCAGAATGTTATGAATAGGAAATATAGTACTTACGATCCATCCTTGTTCCACTCCAAGCAGTTAACACAGCCTCCATGTCCGCGGAGCTCCTTTTCAAGCCCTAATCTGTCGATAGTACTTCGAGTGACCCTCAGCCGACTTTCGAACTCTCTGTGGATATCCCCTCGTTCACGAGCCACCGTCAGGCCCACGGTGCCCTTCAACCACGCCGGGTCTTCCCTTCTGCCCATTTCTGCTGCTTAATTAGCTGCTTACTCAAAAATTGTTCATATTCTACCAATCATGGATTCACTGTGACGTGATCTATTTTCTTATTAGAGGCTTCGGCATTGTATTATACATCACCACTGCAATACGAATATATATTTTATGCTATTTTGTAAACGTACACCAAACAAACTTAGAAAAATGAAGAGAAAAAAGCTTTTTTTCAGAGCTATTTTTTTACGAAAATAAAGCTGGCTGATTTGTCAGTCGATAGCAAACGATAGTGTCTTAATGTCAAACAGCTCAGCTGTCTGTTTGATTCAGTGTTGGCAGCTCCATCCTAGTTGTCGTGTAAAATTAAATTAAATTGTATATGCAAAAAACTAGAAAACTGTATGTTTGAAAAATAATCTACATCAACGATATTAGCTGTCTTGTAGATATCTAGTTCTAAATTAAATCTAAACCGTTATACAAAATTACTATGTATGTAGCGATAATCGATGAAAGTTGTACAGTTCCCGCAAAATAACTTGGCCGCATTGAATATAGGCACTTTGAACTTCTGCGCATGTACATCATCATCATCATCATCATCATCATCAGCCTATAGCAGTCCACTGCTGGACATAGGCCTCCCCTAATGAGCGCCATTGCGCATGTACAGTCGCGAGAAAACAGTTTATCATTTTTCTATTTTAATCTTGCAATTGGTTTGCCCAAACTTAGATCCTGTTTTGCTAGAATGTAGGTACCTATAGTTTTTGAATTACAAAGAAATAAGTAAATTAACAACCACTTGAACTATGTACTTAGTAAATAATTCTACAACAGATGGTACCTACATATTTTCATTGGTTACCTACCTACTAACCTACTTAAATTGTATGATATATTTAGTAATTTACCAAAATATCTTACACAAGTAAAATGTTCAGATTTATTATTGCTCGTCACAAGCCAGTAATAGTGTTCTGTGTCACAAGCACAGAATAATTCGGGGGCCAACGCGCGCCGCCCCGCGGCGCCGCGTCAGTCGAGATAGAGTTACGCGATAAAAAGGGATGCAAGGAGCAGGTGAATACATGTTAAGTAATAAGTGCGGTACGAGCTGAATAGAGCTTTACTGCGTGGCAACTAAAGTCGCTATTTATTTTAACGTTTTTGTGGAATGAAACTTCTGTTCCTTTTTTATTCTGTGGCAAGAGTGAATATTTCTAGCACGTTGACAGTGGACCTTGGACATTACGCTACGTGCCATGCCCGAGGCCACGTCCTGTAGCAGGTACGGCGATGTGCTATTCAGCACTCAAAGCGTTAAGTACCTAGAATGATTTCCGTTGTAATATTAATTAGGTGAACCATTTGTAATATTAATGACAAATTGTTCGCCTCGAACTGAAAGCTCGTGTTTATAAAATGTAGGCATATTTTTTTGAAATACAATGCCAATACAGATATGCAAATAAGATTTATCTACCATTCACTTAAACTAATGCAACCGATACTACCACAAATGAAACAGTAAAAATCATCCACGTTCAAAAACCAGAAACGTAATTGTAAACTTTTGCTACCGATTGTACGTAAAAGCGAGATAGACACGAACACCCCTGGCGTTTAATTAGGTGTGATAGAGACAAGAAGCCTCGTGCCGATCTGTCACGAGTCCAGCCGAATGAACGCCTATTAAACTGATAGTGACGAGCAACTTCGTATTGTAAAATCGACTATGAATAAAATCGATTAAAATTACGATAAATTTTATTAGCGTTATTTTTGTTTTAGATGAGATTCAGTTTACGATTTTGCGAACAAATAATATCGAAAGTGAACAGTAAAATAAATACTCTATTTATGTTGTCTTAGGATTGAGGAAAGAGACATTTAGGTAACAAATAATCGATACTTGATTTCGATTCAGGATAATAACTCTATGCTTCATAGAACATCGCTAGACTAAAAGCCCCCCCGCGCTACCACCTCATACCGCCGTTTGGTTCCTAAAAATGTGTTCTGCGCAGCTACTTGCGCAAAGTTCATTGCGGCCAAGTTATTTTGCGGGAACTGTACATGTACATTTACATGAACTTTTCAAAGAAATATAAAAAAAACTCTCCGACCTGGCAACATTGCTTGACAGTGCCAGTCATGACCTTGACTTCTAACGTCAAATCTACAAAATTAGCTAGCCTCTAAAATTGTAAACATTACAAAATAGTAAATTGCCTGAACAGAAGTAAGAAGTGTTGAGGAAATTCAGTCTCTAGATCTGAAATCAGAATTTCAAGACCTGCTGGAACTTCTCTATCGTACATCGATTCCGTAGAACCGACAGGTTAGAAAGACACCATGAAAAGTTGACCCATGTTTGGTCGTCCTATTACCACATTTATTATTTAAAGACAAGCAGCTGTCGCTAGTGTAATGTTTAACCATAGAACTACAGTTGTCGATATAGCTAAGAGAATTAGCAAGCTGAAGTGGCAGTGAGCTGGCCATATCTGCCGAAGAACCGACAACCGTTGGTGTAAACGAGTTCTTGAGTGGAGACCGCGGCTCGGCAAACGTTATAGTGTAGTGTGGTGGGCTCAGCTTTCCTTTATGTGTAGTGAGCTAGGCGGCTGAAACTTTTGTCACAGGTAGGGCTACACCTAGAAAGCCTAAATCTGAAATGGCGTAGTGCGGAAACGAATAGTTTTTGAGATATGAATTTTTGAAAATTCAAATTTTTCACGTATTTTCGTCAAACTTGTTGATAATGTTTGCTATTGATTGCAAATTATTTGGTAATCTGACAATGACAATGACATTTCTCGTGGTTTTTGCGGCAATTTTGGTGTGCGTTACTCCAGCGGCATGTTGACTCGGATCGGGATGAAACTTACAGAAAAATTAGAGCACTATGTCCTGTAAATGTGCCCCAAATATTAAATTTGTGCCTATTAAGGTTCCAGAGTTATTCGAGAAAATAAGATGCCGCTGTAGTAACGCCTGAAAACGTTACTGCAGCGGCATGGTTTTTACCCATTAGCCTTAGCCAAATTTAAAGTAGCTTAAAAGATAGCTTATATTTGTGCATGTCACTGGCCAAACAGCGGCATTTGTGCGACCTGTGGTTTATGAGTTATTGCAGATGCCGCTGGAGTAACGTTTTGCAGATTTCCGGATCTTCGAAACGGCTGAACGCACAAATATGATTTTTTGTGAGCGAATGTGTTGTAATTTGTGCCTATTTGTGCGCTAGTTGCTTTTCCGAAAAAATGCACGACGTATGAATTAGAAGAGTTTTTGTGAAAATCGAAAATTGCCTCTAGCTCTTGAACTACTAGTGGAAAACACTTTATGATTGCTTTGGCTGATGCCTATAAGGAATATACATCTTCTGACAACCATCTTGAAACCCAACATCTAATTTTCGACGAAATAAATCAATTTTACAACTGAAAATGGTTTACTAATTTCTAACCTCAATTAAGGGAGTTTTAACAAGTTATCGACTTTCATGATTTGCCAATAATTAGAGCGCATATCCAAATAGAAGTACGCTGAATTTCAGCTTTCTAGACCTTCAAATTAATGATTTACAACTGAAAATAACAAAACGAGGTCTCTTAGACTGTTATCCGACCAAATACGAAAGGTCATAAAAAAGCGGCCGTTCAGTACTTCGAGACTACATTTTTAAATAGGTAGCTTTGTCATGTTTAACGTTAGGTACACTTACGTAGACAAGTTTTAGTGTCGGTTATAGGCACCTGTAACATTGATGCTGGACAGCATTTATTTCAACCAATAACATGTTACATGTACGTACTAATAGCCCTACGCCCGTACAACAACAATTACCTATTTTTTCAAGTACCTACGTACACTAGGTTTTTTTACTACTGAAAAGATACTTTCGTTTAAATAATACTGTATAGTTTTGTCATCGATTTGGACTACTTCACTCTAGTCTCATCGGACGAGTATTAGATTCGATTATTTGATCAGACAATATGAAAGAGAGCTGATGTCTAACATAGGAAAACTGAACCGATTTAGTGCGGAAGGCGCCGCAGCGGTTTGATAAAAATCTTTTTATTCAGGCGTATGGCAAATCCTAAAATGTGATAGGGGAGAGGTTTGAAACCTCTTTTAAAACACGAAACCAGTAGTTTCATTTATTTATTATTTATTTATTTAGCTCTTATGGCGTTACTTCATTCGTCGATCCAACCTCGTTGGTATACACTCTGTGCATGAGGTTCCCCTCCCTAACTGTCCTACAAAAAATCGGTGGAAAAATCGGTCGTAGGAAAGATACTAAGATACATTGTCAACAAACATTCGTTCATTTCGTTGACGACAGACCACACATAGACATAGGTATATAAAATGCTGACGACGATAGAATGACTTTGGATAGATGCCCTCAGATCTTGCTTCACACTCACGTAATCGATTGACGAGTACTTGTAAATGCAGACCGTATTAAGAATGTGTGATAGGCACAGGCAAGAACGAGGGAGGACAATAAATAAATGAAACTACTGGTTTCGTGTTTTAAAAGAGGTTTCAAACCTCTCCCCTATCACATTTTAGGATTTGCCATACGCCTGAATAAAAAGATTTTTATCAAACCGCTGCGGCGCCTTCCGCACTGAATCGGTTCAGTTTTCCTATGTTAGACATCAGCTCTCTTTCATATTGTCTGATAAAACAATCGAATCTAATACTCGTCCGATGAGACGAGCGAGAGTGAAGTAGTCAAAATCGATGACAAAACTATACAGTATTATTTAAACGAAAGTACCTTTTCAGTAGTAAAAAAACCTAGTGTACGTAGGTACTTGAAAAAATAGGTAATTGTTGTTGTACGGGCGTAGGGCTATTAGTACGTACATGTAACATGTTATTGGTTGAAATAAATGCTGTCCAGCATCAATGTTACAGGTGCCTATAACCGACACTAAAACTTGTCTACGTAAGTGTACCTAACGTTAAACATGACAAAGCTACCTATTTAAAAATGTAGTCTCGAAGTACTGAACGGCCGCTTTTTTATGACCTTTCGTATTTGGTCGGATAACAGTCTAAGAGACCTCGTTTTGTTATTTTCAGTTGTAAATCATTAATTTGAAGGTCTAGAAAGCTGAAATTCAGCGTACTTCTATTTGGATATGCGCTCTAATTATTGGCAAATCATGAAAGTCGATAACTTGTTAAAACTCCCTTAATTGAGGTTAGAAATTAGTAAACCATTTTCAGTTGTAAAATTGATTTATTTCGTCGAAAATTAGATGTTGGGTTTCAAGATGGTTGTCAGAAGATGTATATTCCTTATAGGCATCAGCCAAAGCAATCATAAAGTGTTTTCCACTAGTAGTTCAAGAGCTAGAGGCAATTTTCGATTTTCACAAAAACTCTTCTAATTCATACGTCGTGCATTTTTTCGGAAAAGCAACTAGCGCACAAATAGGCACAAATTACAACACATTCGCTCACAAAAAATCATATTTGTGCGTTCAGCCGTTTCGAAGATCCGGAAATCTGCAAAACGTTACTCCAGCGGCATCTGCAATAACTCATAAACCACAGGTCGCACAAATGCCGCTGTTTGGCCAGTGACATGCACAAATATAAGCTATCTTTTAAGCTACTTTAAATTTGGCTAAGGCTAATGGGTAAAAACCATGCCGCTGCAGTAACGTTTTCAGGCGTTACTACAGCGGCATCTTATTTTCTCGAATAACTCTGGAACCTTAATAGGCACAAATTTAATATTTGGGGCACATTTACAGGACATAGTGCTCTAATTTTTCTGTAAGTTTCATCCCGATCCGAGTCAACATGCCGCTGGAGTAACGCACACCAATTTTGTGGTATTTTTTGGTAATCTGACAATGACAATGACATCTTTTGTTGTTTTCCCGCCGGATTATGTTGATTGTTTGATTGATTGAATTTAGTCGTGTAAAAATTGACACAGATAAACAGTAGGTTATTAGGTTTTTTTTTTTAACCACCCGGAAATCCTTCTCACCAAAGTAGGTTCTAGGACACCCCGACTTGAGTAGATTAGGTTCGAAATCTAACACAGAACCGACACAGAGCACCCCAACGCCACCTCGTCTTGTGGTCCCTACCCTTAGAGTGTATAAAAAATGCGTGAGTGAGAGTTCTGACGAGAGCCCATACTGGAGTCAAATATCCATTTTTATGATTTGAAACGGGGTTTTAGAGTGGTCATAGGTCATAGGTTCCCCTTCCCTAACACTACCGCATCCCCCCCCTCTCCCGATAGTGTGTTTTGGTGTATATTGTTTACGTTTTTTCCATACTTAACCTCAAAACTAAATTATTATTTTTCTCGGAAACTATGAGTTTCCGCACTTAACCCTTTTAGGGGGAGGGTCCTCCCCCCCTCCCCCACCCCTCCCACCCCCTTACCCCCCAAAAGCTCACTACACATAAAGGAAAGTCCTTCCTGAATCGTTATCCATATCTAATTTTCCTTCCAGATCTACCAAGATGGGAGAGCGCAAGGGTCAGAATCACTACTACCCACCCGACTATGACCCCAAGGTCGGAGGTCTCAACAAGTTCCTGGGCACCCATGCGCTGCGAGAGCGGGCCCGTAAGCTCCACATGGGAATCCTCATCATTCGATTCGAGATGCCCTATAACATCTGGTGTGACGGCTGTAAGAATCACATAGGAATGGGTGTCCGTTACAATGCTGAGAAGACAAAGATTGGCATGTATTACACCACTCCCGTGTACCAGTTCAGAATGAAGTGCCACTTGTGCGAAAATCACTTTGAGATCAAAACTGATCCTGGCGTAAGTATTATAGTTTATTAATTGGAAACAATCTCTACCTTGCTACAACTTTATATCTTACTTTCATGGAAGGTATTGGTTTTTATCCAATAATGTTTATGCTTATTATCCATAATCCATATTATAAATGCTTATATTTTATACATTATATCCTACTTCCAATATATGTAGGCATATAATAAATGCAAGCCTATTCAATATAAAAAAAACATGAACCAAGACAAACATTACTGAAATAAAAAACAAAAATAGAAAAAATCTTCACGACTCTTTCCCCAGGATATTTTCAGATATTGCTCAGTACACAAATCTATTGAGGATACCTTAACGGGGGTAGTACTTTATTGAAATAAAGTATTATATTCTATTCTATAGGAACATAAACATAATTGTAATTACCTTTTCATCCATTCTATTCCAGAACTTAGACTATGTAATAGTGTCAGGTGCAAGGCGCCAAGAAAACCGCTGGGACCCAACAGAAAATGGCCAAATCGTCCCTGAGACTAAGGAGACTCAGAAACGTTTGTTTGATGATGCCATGTTCAAACTGGAGCATAAGACTGGAGATGTGGACGTTGCTAAGTTGGAGAAGCCGAGGCTCGGGAGACTGGTCGGGAGAAATGAAACTGTGTGGAAGGATGACTATGAAGCCAACTGCTCTCTTAGAAAAAACTTCAGGGTATGTTTAAATAAACTGTGAGAACACTTAAACTTCAGGGTATGTTTCAAATTAAACTGTGAGAATACTCCCTAATACCCACCCATTATTCATAACCTATACCTCCTTGCCCCCAACCTGCTTCGTTGGTTCCCGAGCCACCCTCACCCGCCACTATACCGACGACCTGCCAGAGATCAGCCAAGACGAGGTCATACTGACCCTGAGACAGCTTAAAAATGGAAAAGCCCCCGGTGAAGACGGAGTCACTTCAGAACTTCTGAAGGCAGGAGGAGCTCCTGTTGTGCAGGAACTGCAGAACCTCTTCAACTCCGTCATTGACTGTGGGAGAACTCCAAAGGCGTGGAACGAGAGCTTGGTGGTTCTGTTTTTTAAGAAGAGAGATAGGACACTTCTTAAAAATTACAGACCCATCTCGCTCTTGAGTCACATCTATAAGCTGTTCTCTCGGGTTATTACAAATTGTCTCGCCAGAAGACTCAATGAGTTCCAGCCACCGGAGCAGGCCGGGTTTCGCGGAGGATATGGCACCATAGATCACATTCAAACAGTGAGGCAGATTATACAGAAGTCCGAAGAGTATAATCAGCCCCTGTGTCTGGCGTTTGTGGACTATGAGAAAGTCTTTGAGTTCTTGAGTGGAGACCGC
Organism: Horisme vitalbata; assembly: GCA_951804965.1. NCBI lineage: Eukaryota > Metazoa > Arthropoda > Insecta > Lepidoptera > Geometridae > Horisme > Horisme vitalbata. The sequence goes on along the minus strand of OX638101.1, from coordinate 18,303,425 downwards.
GGCTCGGCAAACGTAGTGTAGGACGCCCTCCGGCCAGGTGGGATGACGATTTGCGAAAGGCTGCTGGTAGAAGCTGGATGCGTCGAGCTCAGGACAGGGCGCAATGGCGCTCATTAGGGGAGGCCTATGTCCAGCAGTGGACTGATATAGGCTGATGATGATGATTCATAACCAAATATCAGCTTATAACGCCTTGATAAAGTAAGTCTTTCCCTGTCAGTAGATGTAAATAAAAAGAGATTACATGACATTTTAACTCCATTTTAGCTATCTAAGGTTTTAAGAACTGTTATGAATAGGAGGGTAAGAGTTTAAGAACGGATGTGAGACAAAAAGGAGTGTGGCTTATTCTATTAGCAAAGTGATTTCATAATTAAGCTGCATTTTTTTTCCATTAATTTATATGTATCTCTCACTTTCAGAAAAGGAGAAAAGAGCTGGAACAGGCGTCAGTGAATGACGGCTTCCTTCTAGCAAAGTCATCATTAGACCTTCAGCTGTTACCAGAAACAGAAGAAGACAGAAACATGGCCTCCCTTCTCTCCCTCAGACCCTCAACAAGCATAGAAGAGAAGAAAGAGTTGACTAGGAGTAAGATACTGAATACTCCAGCTTTACCAAGCTCTAGCGGTCTGCTGACCAGCTTTGGAGGGTTAAAGAAAGAGGAATCATTGAGCAAAAGCATTCATTTAACCAGAAATTCCTTAGGTATTGCTATCAAAAAGAGTAAATCCGATAATAATACGACTGAAACTGGTAACAATAAACTTCTAGTAAGAAATGAGACTCAAGGTATTGCTGAGGTTGAGACTCCATCTACAGATGAGACCCAAAACGCTGAGAAATTAGATAGTCTTAATAAAGTTGTTGCAAAGGATGAAGATAAAAATCAAAGACCTAAAGTTGATAATCAAGACTCAAATGATGAATGTACTAACATAAATAGTGTTGTAGTTTTAAAAGTAGATGGAGCAGACAGTAATGCCATGTCTCTATTGGGAGATTACAGCTCTAGTGGGGAGGGGTCAGACTGAATTAATATGTAATCAAGTCATTGAGTTTAAATAAGTGCTGAAATTATATTAAGGTAGCGAATATTCTGACAATTTAACTTGGCCAAATCAGACTTATGCCCACGATGATTTATGGTGTCAAGATATAAACGCTTATGTAGAGGCTATGTATCAGATGGGAGTTGCACAGAAGCCATGGAGTGCTATGCTCGGCATCAAGCTTAAAGACCGTATTCCTAACGTCGAGATCCGAAGTCGAACAAAGGTCAAAGATGTTGGGAACCGCATAACTGGAACTAAAATGGAGTTGGGTAAGACACCTGGCAAGGCTTGGTAATGACAGTTGGAGTAAGGCGATAACTGAATGGCGTCCAAGAACTGGGTACAGAAACGTCGGTCGTCCAGGAGATGGGCGGACGATATTGCATCAATCGTGGGCCGAAACTGGATGAGACAAGCTCTGAACTGTGGGGATTGGAACATACACACAGAAGCCTATACCCAGCAGTGGATGACGTGGGGCTGTGGGGGATGATGATGAAATCAGAATGGCCCTTATGAATTCTGGATATTTCGGGATAGGGATGGCGAAAATACAGTGGAAAGAGCTAGACTGAGAACTGAACCCGGAGTAAATACAGAAATAGCATTGAGATAGAGATAGGTATACACAGAAGAACAAAAATGCTCGCACCAAAACTGGAACCTCGCTGCCTATTGTTATCTATTGATTTTGCAATAAGTATAATATTCATACATGTATGTATAGTCAAATAAAACAACATAGCTCAATTACATTTTTTATTTAATCATTTAGAAAACATTTATTTTTCATTTGATTTAATAACAATTGTATGTATATTGTTTGTAGATGTTCAATAGTTAAATAAAAAGAATTAAGTTCAACCTAATTAGCATTGCTTAATTATGTTTTGTGCCAAATTAAGCGTTTAATAAAATAGGACTAATAATTGTACTAAAGATGGCAATTAAAGACAAAATAAATAAATTTTAACAGGTATGGAATAAGAAAGGGGTAAACTACTGGGTTAGGACTATCGGATAAAAAATGGGCCTCAATGAAGTGTAAGTTTAATATTAGGCCTGTTTTTATGACATAAAATATTCTTTCAAAGTCCTAATTAGAGTCCATTACAAACGAACTATTTAACAATTATTTTATGATTCATATCTAAATAACACGAATGAAGTTTACAATCATTAAATAGACACACATGTAGGTAAACATAAACACATATAAACATTTCCAACAGCAATACTTCTAAACTAATATTTGAATTTAGACACCGATTACATACCTAACTACTTTTACCTAAGTACATTAATATGAAAATATATTATAATAACATTTAATAAATTATAATGGACTTTGGATTAAAACAAAATCGTTTTTAGGACATACCTAAACCAATTTCTTTATGAATCTTATTTTATGTAATAGATTAATTCAGTATTCTTGTTTTAATCCAAGTCAGCAATATGACTAAAGACACAATAAAATCGCAAATTATTAAATAAATACAACAATCAACATACCTAGTATTTCAAATAAACTTTCTAAACAATGACTAGATGTCGTATGAGATCATTAGTAACATTGTATAACACAATGTTAATATTTTCATTGTAAAATCCGTAAAAAAATTGCTATCACGGTGGAATGCACGGGTTATTGATTGAGGTACAAAATATATGTAGCATTTAAGAGCGTGCTAGGCAATTGAAGCTATAGCTTGCAAACGACTTATAGCACACTTTTTATAATGTATTTCCTTATTTGAACAGTACCTACTACCTATTACAGTGTATTAGGTAGGTAATTTCTTATTTGTGCTTAACATTTTATTAATTAGGTACCGCTATGATTTTTTCATTTGTCCGTATCTAGTTCTTTGAATGTGTGTTTAATGATTTTGGAAACCATTTTAAGAAAACAACCGTCTTGATATATTTTTGCAATAAAGGGAACAAAGATGCAGGATTTTAGAGGCACATAGTACCAAAAACCTGAGTACCTACATACTCGTAATACCAAACTAAAGCTTACATAAGTATGAAATAAATAGCTATCTAATTCAGCCGTAAAAAATATGCCTTAAAACGTTATCATACCTCCGTCCCTGTTGATATAAATAAAATGAGACGTTACGCAAATTTGATCAGAAATAAAAGCGCAGTTTTAGTAACAATAAAAGGCCCTGCAAATTCATTTCTTCGTGTTTTTGAATCTAGGATAGGTTTCGTTTGGCGTCATTGTCAAGTCTTATATGAGTTTACTCCTGTGTCGGGCAGCGCTTGTCTTCCAAGGCCATTATAAGTGCGCACTCGATCTTAGCCTGCAGCCATGTCAACAGCTCAGGGTCCAGCACTTCTATAATCTTCTCGTCCGTCGCGAAGTAGTTCACCAGTTCGTCCTGAAAGCAGTGTTTTTAATTTAATGTTAGATAATAGTTAATGACCTTTTAGCTATGTTCTTATATATTTATCTATGAGAACAAAGTAAAGAGATCAGTAAATTCAGTGTGATATGGTATAAGCCTACATAAATAAAAAATGCTGGACATGTCGCACTACATCATAGTCTCAAAGTAAGCAGAGCATCTTATAAGAACCACATGACTGATGAGTATAGTAGGTATACTACATAAATATATATTTTAATACACCCGGAACGTCAACCTTTCGCACACTAAGCTCAGCGCTTAGTACCGCAAAATATACATATTAATACGGCAATATGCTTTCAGACTGGCGCCCAACATGGGGCTTACCTAGGATCAGAGCCCCATGTTGGGTGCCAATAATGATATCTTTTTAAGTTGTTAAAGTCAAAGTATTTTTATTGTCAAACACAAGTAGGTACAATGGTGATGTTTTTATGCTAGGTATCAATGTACTCTACCCTTTACGGGTGTACAATATTTAATACATAAAACACAAAAAAACAAAATTAAAAATAAACATATTATTAAAAATGAAATTAATAAATAAAAATTACAACAAAAAATAAATTCAAAATAATATATTAATGAATAATTTAAATAAAGATAAAGATAAATATATTTATTCGCCAAAAAACATGTGTATAAAAGGTAATAAATTATATATAAGAAACAACATGCTTGACCGGTTGCGGTATGCAAAATTAGTAGAGAGATGGCATGCAACATTAAAACTAACTACAATTTTTTATCATTGAGAAATTCGTCTAGACTATAATAACATTTTGAAATTAATAAAATTTTAATTTTGTTTAAATTTTTTTTTGTCCAGGTTCTTGTACAACTTAGGTAATTTGTTATATATTTTAGGAGCGACACTAACAACACTTTTTTGCATTAGTGCTGTTTTAACAGGATGTGATTGTAACCTAGTATTATCTCGTCTGTTTCGAGTTACAACGTCAGATAGCCTAGGAAATATTTGAGGATTATTTTTTACAAAAAAAGCAACTTCTAATATTTAGAGGGACGGAAGTGTCAGAATTTTGTTCTTTAAAAATAGTGGCCTGCAGCTATCAGTAATTTGTGTTTTAAACATAGCTCTCAGACATCGATAAATAAAATAAAATTCTCTGTGCTAGCGGTAACTTATTATAAACTAAATGAAGCCGAGCAGAAGACACTTTTGCGCATGAGTTTCGTCTTAGAGTTGCGAACACAAACTTTACATTGGTCTCGTCTGTTGCGACCAACGACACAGAACAGCTGACCAAACAGGTCAGGATTATGTCTAACAAACATTGCCGTTTCAAAAATTTACAGTGAAGGAATTGTTAAGATTTTATATTTACAGAAATAAGGTTTACATGTATCTGTTATTTTAAGATGAAACATCGCTCTGATACATATTTTTTATCATATTTTTTCAACATCTGTACAGTTTCCCCAAAATATTACACCGTATCTGATGTTAGAGGCAATAAGGCCGTGGTAAACCGTGAGTAAAGTTTCCCTATGTAATATTGGGGAAAGTTTATATAAAACATAGACTAAAAACAATGAATGTTTGTGTCAACTCAGCATCAAAAAAAACTTGCTTTACTGACAAAGTGTTGCTAGTGTTCCTATTGAGTAGAGTTTACAAATGTTGAAATGTGAGGTAAGCTAGGCACCTGTTTGATGTGCAACACGAGTTTGTCTCCTTCGAGTCGCGGCGGTCCGATGAGGTCATCCAGCTTGACGGCCCACTCCACGTGCCAGGAGCCGTTCGTAGTACCAGCCCGCACCATGTAGATGTGCCTGGCAACATGAATATCGCTTCAAAATAACTCTCAGAATACGTATTAATAGGGATGACGTAAAAAAAAAAAATTCTAACTAGTCCGTCAGATAGATCAACAAAAAATATTGAACACGTATTTTTTTATTAAAAAGTGACAGAGATAAAAGAGCTTCAAAGTTCGGGATTGGGGGCTCGTGAAGTCACGGCCAGGTAAAAAATATACTAAGCCGTAACGTCACGCGGAACTTCAACCCACTATATCTATGTAGGTAATTTTTTTTTTGGTAAACTATCTGACGGACTAATCAGAATTTTTCAGTCGTCATTCCTATTATGTTAAGACAACAAGAGCCTACAAGATATAGACGGATAAAAAGGACGTCGAACTGAAATACTCGAGTGACAAGATTCACGTGGCGTTGCTTTTGATCGACCAGTTATACAACAATCAATTAGGACAACAATCATTCAATCAACAATCATTAGGATTAAATCCGAATGAAAGTTGATTTGCTGGAATACATTGGATCTTCGCAAGTTGACTAGGGATCACTGTAATTAACCAATTTGTCGTGCAAATGTTTAAGCTGGTTACATTTTACAATTAGACCACGCGGTATTCAGTAGTAAGACTGTCTTACTGACTAATTAGTCAAGCCTAAGACCGACTTAGTGGCTTACTCTTATTACACTACGCTAAGTGTAAGACATTCTTACTAAGACAGAGTAAATAGCACGTGGTCTATTAAGCTTTAAGGGTGCCTTTCCACCAGAGATGTGCTATGCAGCTATGCTGCGGCAATGTAAAAGCTAAGCTACGAAATTTTGTCACCGTTTCCAGTGATGCTAAGCTATCTATGAAGATGCGCCGCCGCAAAGTAGCTGCGCGATGAAGATGCACAGCTCGAGTTATGCGATGTATCGATAGTAGGGAAGAGCGAGGGCGCATGCATCCATAGCACGCATCCATAGCAAAAATCCATAGCATGCATCCATAGTACACATCCATAGCACGCATCCTTCCATATACGCACACGTTTTTACCTAGCTACAGTCTAACGACGAATGTGAGTACCGAGTCAAACCTAACAAAGTATAACAATTACAAGAAATGTATTTATGTGTGTTAATAATAAAAAAATAAATATATATCTAAAAAAACATGTTAGTTGAATCCGTTTCCATCAGTGCGAAGCTAAGTGCACCAATGAATATGATTGGTGGATATCAAACGAGTCCATACCAACGTAGCATAGCACATCTCTGGTGGAAAAGCAGCATTATGTACGATTCACACCTGACGCGCCGCTTCGGAGCGCATTTTAAAACATGCTAGAGGAAATTGAAACATCCACAACGCATTTACGTTCCATATTTGCATTGAATTTACGCAGCTTTGAAGCCGACCGACTGCTCGCGGCTGCTCGGGGATGCTCGCGGCTGTTCGAGCCTACTCGCAACTACTGTCTCAGCCGTCACGATGCGTCCGTCAGTCTAGGGATGTGTTTTTTATAAGCCGGCGTCGGATGCTCGCGCATGCGTGCGTATCCTCTGCGATGCGCTGCGCTGCGCTTCGATGCACCGCGTCAGGTGTGAAACGTACAGTCAGCGAAAAGTCTACCTTACCAATTATAAAACAGTTTCGCTTCCAAGCAGTTTAGCTAGCTGACCCCGCATTTTTCTTTGTCCATTTATTTTGACCAATCGGAGATACAACATCTGTTTCTTTTTGAGAAACCCCTTTGTTTTTATGACTCTTCGAATTATAGTAACCTAGTCGCTGCACAGGAAATGCACCCTTAAGATGGTAAGGTAGACTTATAGCTGATAGTACATTAGGAAATTGAAGTGTTGTGTGCGGTACTCACTCGGTGGAGAGCAGCAGCGCGGCGTGGTGCGCGGGCGGCAGCAGCGCGTGCGCGAGGTAGTGCGCATGGCCCGCGCCCGCGCCCGCGCACAGCCCCGCGCCCAGCGCGCTGTGCACCGAGTACGGACGCACGCCCTGACACCACACAACGAAACTAAACGTGTATCCTCATACACATACACATACAAAACTGTCGATTCTGTTAATCACTTTTCTAAATTTAATATCCTCCCTCTCCCTCGCACTATTCAACATTTTTGAAGATATAAAATCACTGAATGTAGTTATGCAAAAAAGCAAACCTTCACGGCTTAGAAAGTAACAATACAAAGGTTCAGTAATAATATAATTTTGATTCTATCACGTTTTCTTACCAAAAAACTGGTACCAATGTGATCAATTTTGGTGCAAATTTTTTGGTAGGAAAACGTGTTGAGTCAACATGATATTCTTGCTGAACCTTTGTATTGTTATTTTACAGGCCGTGAAGGTTTTCTATTTTGCATAACTATTATTCAGTGATTTTATATTTTCAAAAATGTTGAATAGTGCAAGCGAGTTTGCCATGTATCGTAGCCTTTACTAAATTTGGCAGCTTTAAATTTGTAGTTATCCTTGTCATTTACATCTAAAAGAAAGGGATAGTATCACTTTTAGGAATGTCTATAATAGAAAAAAAATTAATTTAGTTTAGGAAATTGCATCGACATCAATGAAAGTGATTTTAAAAGATTTTCACTAAAGTTATCGTTGAACTGAATTTAATTGGTTGACTGGCAGAAAATGCTTTAGCATTAAGTACTCCTTTTGAACAATTATTTTGTTTTTGTGCGATAAAGTGATAATTTTTTTTTAATTTCCGGAGGATTGTTTGAGACGGTGCCTGCTGCTTCTTTCTATCTTCGCACCGCTCGACATCGGCTGAGGTATCATCCACATACATTGCCACCTTTATCTTCTCGCACTGTGAAGTTCCAGAGGAATTTCCTCCCGCGAACAATCAAGCTGTGGAATGGTCTCTCTGCCGAGGTTTTCCCCAGAGACTACAATATGCAGCGTTACATAAAGGGCGTTTTAAAATGTTATAACTGACTCTTATAACCACCACACCACCCAAGGGGTTCTTCTTGGTGTTATAGGAGTCCATAAGCTATGGGAACCGCTTACCATCGGGAGGACTGTATGCCTGTTTGCTAACTTATAGTATAAACAAAAACTTAGTCCTGTCCCTTTGCCATAACTCCAAAACAATGAACTTTACGAAAAGAAAAAAAGTAATAGAATATAAAATACATACTTATAACAATACGTAGATTCCAATTCCAACCATTTTAGCTCTTAAGGCCGTAGGTACTTTCTGTATCCATAAAATGAAATTTTCATACATATTTCTAACTCCAAAACTATAAACTTTACGAAAAAACTGTGAATTTACTAAAAGTAACTTTACGAAGAAATGGCACTTTTAAATATGTATGAAATATGTAGGTAGTGTTAAAGTTTCAAAGTGAAAAAGTGTTGAAATATTGAAGTGTTGAAATGTTTCCTTCCTCTCTTCTGTTTCTCAAAAACCAAACACAAACATTCCTCCGTAAATCCAACCTGGTTGGTATACGCTCTGGTTGGTGGTTGGTGACGTGCTCCTCTCTATCTGTCCTACGAAAAGTCGGTCGTAAAGTCGGTCGTAGGCGGGGGGGGGGGGGAGCCTTATATTCCCTATGGCAAATTTAACGCGCCTCGTTACAATATCTGCACGGAATCTGCGTGTAATCGTATTCTATGCGCATGTGAAATTTCTTAACGTGACGCCATGGCGTGTTTTGGAAACGTTTGTGTTTGAAGCATGATAAGACGTCACACGTTATCGGCAAGGAATCTTTTGTCATAGGGCCTTACATATAAAATCTGTCAAAAGATAAAACTGAAACTATTGCCATCTCTTCATCATCATCATCATTTCAACCTTTATCGACCCACTGCTGGGCACAGGCCTTCCTTTGATTATGCCACTTGCCTCGATCCTGCGCTATTCTGAACCAGGTGCCGCCCACGGTCTTTCTAATATCGTCAACCCATCTCGCTGGAAGACGGCTCCTATTTCTTTACCCAACTCTCGGCCAGCACTCGGTCAGCGCTCTGGTCCACCTGTCGTCACTCCGTCTGGCCAAGTGTCCTGCCCAACTCCACTTGAGCCCCAATATCCGCTCGCTGATATCCTGGACCTTAGTCCGCTTGCGGATTTCGGTATTGGGGACTCGGTCTAAAAGTGTAATGGCAAGCATGGCGCGCTCCATGGCTCTCTGTGCAACCATGCCATCTCTTACCGTTGGATAATGACAAACAGTGACAGGGCTAACTTTAAAGAATGGTTTAAATTAAATAGCGTTTATAAGGGGGATAGAGAATAAGGGTCCTGTAGTACATACCTCATTAGCGGGGCAGTGCCTCGGCAGTCGGCGGCGGGCGACGAGCCGTGGCGCAGCGCGCAGAGCCCGCTCCATGCCCCCCAGCCCCGCGCCCCCGCCCGCCGCCGCGCGGATCATATCTGACAACGAACACACCGTCATGCCTCACATAAGGCGACTATACATGTTAAACCTCCCTCTCGCTCGCACTATTCAACATTTTTGAAGATATAAAATCACTGAATGTAGTTATGTAAAATAGTAAACCTTCACGGCCTAGGAAATAACGATACAAAGGTTCAGCAAGAATATTATGTTGAACCCAACACGTTTTCCTAAAAACAAAAAAAAAATGTACCAAAATTGATCACATTGGTACAAGTTTTTTGGTAAGAAAATGTGATAGAATCAAAATGATATTACTGCTGAACCTTTGTATTGTTATTTTCTAGGCCGTGTAGGTTTGCTATTTTGCATAACTACATTCAGTGATTATATATCTTCAAAAATGTTGAATAGTGCGAGCGAGAGGGAGGTTTGACATGTATCGTCGCTTTAAGTTATGACGCATAGGGCATCGTATCGTAGGTTAGGAACGTACTCTACGATGCCCTGCGTCCAACTAAATACGTAGGCCTACCAACACAAAGATATACGATGGTCAACTATCCACGTACTTCTCACAATTTTAATAATGTCGTCGGTCGTACGGGGCCTGGGCCTGGGGCGGTACGACAAGTCTAACAAAATGTGTTTTAAAACCGTTATAATTTGTAAATGCCTCTTTATTCAAGACTTTTATTAATTTGTCAGCGACAAAAGTAGATTGACACTTGAAATTTTCGAACTGCAATTATTTTATCAAACTTCTGCCCAAAATTTTATACCCAATTTGAAGATTCGCCTTAAATTGTTTTCATCTTTATCTAATTAATAAAAGTCTTGAATTACGAGGCATTTTCAAATTATAGCGCGATGAAGGAAAACATCGTAAGGAAACCCGTGACTTTTCCGCTCCATACTTGATGATCAAGACTTTCCTGTGGGTAAGGCCGACTAGGCTGAGATATGGTACAGGTGCTGAGCAAGCCTACTCAATCTCACCATGCCCCAAGCACTATAGCGCCCCCAACAGTGAATAAATGTTACACCTACTTGACTTTGTATTATATCACTAGATTAGATAGGTTTTTTTAAGGTACCTAAAATATATGTAGTAAGATTAAAAATTAAATTAAAATATCATGCAAATTAGGTATAGTTTGACCGCTACCGCTGTACCACTCTAGGAAAGCGCGGCGAGGTGGGGGACGAGGAAAAAAGAGCAAGGGTACACATGAGATCGATATTGTCGGACAGATCTTACGATATCGCTTTACAATATTGCAATTTTTATTTCATAATTCTTATGATCATAATCATCAGGCAGATGATTTATGCATAAATATGTAAATATTCAGCCACTTTAAAATTATTACCCGACTGCGTTTATTAAGGTCCTTGATATCACGTTCTTCCTCGCGCCGCGCACATACCTAAGGAGTGGTACAGCGGTAGCGGACAAACTATAATACAGACAGAGACACACTAACTAGATGTCATGCTCTAAAATACTCACTGCGTACATATACATAGTCGTCATCTATCCACGAAAGACAGACAGACAAACAAACAGAAAAATATTAATTATGTGTATTAAATATAGGTACTTGTTTACCTACCTGAGGTAACTTACCGAACAATTAGGTCCGTAAATCTTATGCTGAGGATAATAAACACGTCAGGAGAATCCTATTGGAATCATTTAAATGTAGTATGTAACAATGACAAGCTAATTACTAAAATCATTACCTATAATAAGTTTCTCATCATCATCAGCAGTTCACTGCTGGACATAGGCATCCATGATATGAGCGCCATTGCGCTCTTCGCACGGGTACATTTGTAGATCGACTCAACCTGGCCGGAGGGCGTCCTACACTACGTTTGACGAGCCGCGGTCTCCACTCAAGAACTCGTTTACCCCAACGGTTTTAATTTCTTCGGCAATAAGTTTCTATCACTGTCCATTACTTGCTTTTTCATAGAGTTTGAGACGCTAGACACTTCAGATTAGCTAATTAATTATTGGATTAATGTGAAAGCAGATTACTAAGATACACACTTACCTTACGCATTATGATTTTTTTTTGACACATAAATATATAAAGACATGCTCCATCCATGCAAATATCATCGAAAAAGGCATTTATAAAATACCTAATACTAATCCTAATCAGAGATATAAAGAAAACATTATTAAAAAGAACACTGAAAGTCACAAATCACCAAAATTTTTAGGTAAAACCACACAAAACCCGTTAACTAGAAATAAATGTAAGAAAATCTAAAAACAGTCGGACAAAAATCAAATAGTGATAGCTATTCTGTTGTGAATTTTCCTAACCTTTAATTTGACAGCGCTAATGCGATCCCTAATATATCGCATCTAATAGCTGGATCCATAGATAGCTATCTGTTTTCATCATTCACTGCTCTACACAAAAACACAAATCAATTGCTTGTCAAGCCGGCAATGTGCGTTGTCGGAAAAATACAACCAGCTTAGGCTATCCTTAGCTAGGTACCTATTTTTATCACTTGCGGTGATATTCCGGATTTTTCATTAATTCAATTCAATTCAATTTAAAGCCTGTAAACTCCGATACCAGTAGAGGTATACTTGAGGTAAACGTTTAAAAACATTCAAAAAGTTTCAGAGTCCAATCCGGTGGTGTCGATTTAGCTGGTATTATCACTGTATCAGGGTGTGTCGCGTTACCGTATCGTAGCATTCTTCAGAATCTTCATCAGAAGCATTTAAACCTAGAAATCTAACAAATTGAAAATATGATCGAACAAAATCTGACAAATTCGACTCGGAAACGTTTGTAACGTTTGTACCTTTACCTAATTACTAAATACCTTTGCAGTTGACCACTAGTTCACAAAAATATGGAAGGAATCCCTCGAATTATGTGAAGTTCCAGAAAGTACACAACAGAATGGCTACCAAACCTAATCAGTTAACTCACCGAAGGTGGGTCGTGCGACGAGCGCAGTGAGAGCTAACGCGAGGCTGGCGGCACTCGTACTGTCAGCTCTAACCACGCACTCAGGAAGATCATTTCCGATCACCTCAGTATCTACGAACATGATAAAGATAAATTATTTTCTTAAAAATATGAGTAAAATAGGATGACGTGTGCAAAAGTTGAGTTAAATAAATAGGATGACGTGTACAAAAGTTGAGATAAATAAATAGGATGACGCGTACAAAAGTTGAGTTAAATAAATAGGATGACGTGTACAAAAGTCGAGTTAAATAAATAGGATGACGTGTACAAAAGTTGAGTTAAAAAATAGGATGACGTGTATTATTATTATTATTATACAGGGCGCTTTGTCGCTCATTAGGGGAGGCCGCCGTCCGACAGTGAACTTCTAGGCTGATGATGATCATTTGGCGGTGGGTGGCAAGGGTAAGTCTTGAAGATACCTGGTCGTCTTCTAGGAGTCCGGGGGGTGGGCAGTGCGTCGAAGACGTGCGTGTGTTGCGAGGAGAGCCCCAGCAGTGCGCCCGCGCCGCGCATGAGCCGCCATGACACCTCCAACGCCTTGCGACCGACGCAAGTGCCCTGCGTTACAAACACAACTCTAACTCTAAATTCACTCTAACTTTCCTAAAATTTTCACTTGCTACTGCCACTCAAGGTCAAGCTCAAACTCGGTCGCTTTATACACGTACCAGGTTCGCGACGCGTCGCCAACCTCAACAGCTGGTCTAACGCACCGCTCACTGGTCTAAGTAATCCACACAATTACAATTAACTTTGGCTAAAGGAACTGCACTAGCATTCGTGTTATAATATCAACGTAAGATTTGTTGTAGCTGTCAATGTCACAATTACTGTCACCCTGAGCCCTGACTGATATTGACTCGCCACCATCTTTTCTCTTCCCTTTTTGCTCTGTTCCCCGGCGGACCAGCCTGTGTAGTTCCCTGGTAATAATCGAATTTATTCAGTGGTTAAGGGGCCGTCCATTAATCACGTGAGGCTCGATAGGGGGAGCAAACCCCCCCTGGTTTGGCAAATATCACAAAATATCAAAAGGGTGGAGGGGGGTGTAGTAAGATATCACGTGTATTTACGTGTTTACGTGTATGTATGGTCGATTTCCAAACCAAAAAGCGACGTGTAGTGTGACCTTGACTCGCCGTTGCGAGGCAACGAACGAAGTTCCTAATCATGCTCCTTAATTTCAGAATAAAATTAAGCTTATACTTTATACCTGTATATTATAGGGTTAAAAAATGCTAAAAAACATCACGTGGTTACCTCTTTATTGTGAGTAATAAATGTGAGACAAGAAGACGAGCATCTATTATTTTCGATATCACCGACCTAGCTAGATACACGACCCCGTGCTTTATTGATAATCCTGAGTCCTACACGCAGAATCCACATCTATCCATGTTGACCTCTCAACATGCGTAACTCATTTTGACAGTTTCATAAAAAAGGTACCTGGGAGGGTTCGTAGTATCGCTTGAGGCCCCTGGCGAAGTCCCCGATGCAGCTGTAGGGGTTGCCGAGGATGGTGAGGCCCAGCACCAGCACGTGGAACTGCTGCACGAGCTGCGGCCAGTAGTGGCGCGACGCCGCCGCCGCCAGCTCGCGCGCCGTGCACGACATGTTGCGGACCTCCAGGTATGACATCCTGAACCATATTAGGCCGCGCTCACTTTACACCTAGATCCCTAGTGTTCCACGTGAAGCTACATAGTTTCATCGGTCCATTACTATTATTTGTTAATACACAAGATTTTCCCCAGAGACTACAATATGCAGCGTTTCAAAATGGGCATTTTAATTTTTTTTTTATCTCAGCACCGCGCCATGATGTTATAGGATGTTACAGATGTTGATGTTACAGGCGTCCATAGGCTACGGGAACCGCTTACCATCAGGAGGACCGTTTAAATAAAAAATAACACAAGTAACTTGAAGCTGTTACGTGTTTAACGGGTTATTTTTCAGAAAACTTTAATAATTGTCACGTTTATTTTTGAAAGAGTTTACTGATGCAGCACTAACTAGTATTTCTGGACGCCTATTCCAGTTGGTTACAATACGGTTGGGCAAAATGTGCTTTCTTGGGTTGCTTGTACCTGGCTCGTTCAGCAGCTTAAGTGAGTGCCCTCTCAGCTTTTTATTATTATTCATGTTGTACATGTCAGATAGTTCTGCGGAGTGATCGGCTAACTCTGTTGCAAACAGAAATGATTGATATTTCTTTGACATTTCATCCGTCGAAATTTAATAAACGTGAATTGACAAACTGTCGCAGTTTGTTAAAACAGGATCTTGCAACGGAGTTATGGCCGGTTCCTATATTATACCGTTACCGATTACGCCTCGTTTTCTCCTGAAAAACTGTCAAATTTTCGACGCCTCGTTGTTGATTTTTGACAGTTTTTCAAGGGAAAACGAGGCGTAATCGGTAACTGTATAATATAGAAATCGGCCGTTAGCCGATCACCCCGCTGGTACATTATAGTGCTATGTACCACTTTTTTATGTTAAGTTGCTATTAATCTTGTATTACAGGTCGCAGGGAAGACAGGGCATGTTGCGCTCCTCAAGGTGAATCCATCTTAAAGCACATGAGGTCGTGCTCACTATAGACCTAGACCCCTAGTTGGTTATGTTCCACATGAAGCTAGGTACATCAATTTATTGGTCTGTATCAGTTTTTAGTGTTCCGTAGCCAATGGGTAAAAACAGGACCCTATTACTAAGACTTCGCTCTCCGTCCGTCCGTCTGTCTGTCTGTCACCAGGCTATATCTTATGAACCGTGATAGTTAGACAGTTGCAATTTTCACAGATGATGTATTTCTGTTGCCTCAACAACAAGAAATACTAAAAACAGAATAAAATAAATATTTAATTGGGGGCTCATGTACGGTTCCACCATACATTTTGGTAATTTGCGCGCCCTTTGATTTACGTTGTATCGCACGCGCTGCATCTTTACGGAAACTACTAGTTTAGAGTATATTAACATTCAGTACGTGATCTACTCGCGCCAGAGACACTACCAAGGAAAGATTTGCCACCTGACCTTGTAAATAACACGTTACTTTTAATAAACTAACCTTACTTGTGAATCTGGTGTTTTACATGCTCAATATTAACTAATAATAATAGTTTAAAAAAACTAAAAAAACACGCTTGCACGCATGCGTAGTTCGCGCACTAGCTCTGTCTCTCTTACTCGCATGCAAAGGATGCGGAAAGAAATTAATTAATCCTGGCGAATCTAATTAGGATAATCGAATATTTTTATCGGATTATTGCATTGTCATCGACCTTTGACAGGTGTGCAAAGTTTGAATCAAATCTGATCGTTCAAAGTAGGGCAAAATCGAGCTCAAAGGAGTCGGTTACATACATACATACAGGTGAAACTAATAAAAGCGTGTTAAAAACTTAATTAAACTGTGAACTATCAGTGATACGTTGGTGCCGTGTAAGTGGTAAACTATCAACCTACATAGCATCTTCTCCATGTAAGGTCTGAGGGTGGAAACAAACAATCTTTAGCCCTTAAAGCTTCCATAGAAGAACTCGATGACGCAATGGAAGAATAGGCAGAAATTGCAGGTTCGATCCCCGCTGCGGGTCACATATTTGCAAGATCTGCGGTTATTGTTCTCGCTTTGGGTGTTTTGGAGCTGTACTCATAGTTTGTGATACACAACACAAGAGAGAGTAGTGCTAGATCAATGGTAGCTCTGTATGTGTTTGATCATTGTAAAGTTCCACTCACCTCAACACCACATCCTTCATATCGCAGAGCGAAGACCCCCAGCTGTTGAATAGATACTCCAAGAGATCACTGTTGAACAGCTTCGGCCTGTTCTCCTTCTTGTTCCCGAAGCGTGTCCTGCTCGGACTACCGGAGTTGTCGGCCAGATACCCGCGGGAGGAGAGAGACAACACTAGTTTTATCGGCGAGAGGTGCGCGTATTCAAACATCACGCCTTTCTGCCCACAGCTCAGCTTAGCCCCCGGTAAAGGCTGATGAACCAAAGCCAAATCCGCTCGTAGTCTCACCGCCGGCTTCTCTTCGATCTTCCAATGGTTCAGGATATCGAAAACATAGTTGACGAAGCCTCTATCCAAGTTGATGCAGTACTCCTGAATTAAAACTTTCAGATACTTGTACACTTCCTGGTTTAAGGACGGTCGGTACTGCTTCAAACAGACGATTTCGATGCAAGGTTTCGGTTCCACTAGCCTCAAGTCAGGGGATAGAGGGGCTGGGTACAAGACGCTGGGGAACACAGCCTCATTCAGCTGATTGTCTATCTGCAGCCGCTGCAGCTTCAGATGGAAGAAAGACAAGGTATCTGACTTCCTGTACTGCATCCAAACACCGGGATTGTACGTCCTTCTCAGCTCTGAAAAGAACGGTTTCGTCATCTGCATTTTCTCCAGGTCGATGTGGATGTACTCCTTCAGCTGGCACTTCTTCTGCTCCGTCTGGTATTTGTCCTCGATCCAGGAGGTCAGGTCTGGGGACAGCTGCTTCCACTTGTGGTTGACGTTGACCTCCCAGCGCGGAATGGAGTCCGTTATGCTGACGTAGGCCAGCTCCTTGACCGCTGCGTTGCTTTGCACGCAGACAGATAAGCTGACTCCTGAGAGGGACATGTAGACTTCGTAGTTGCTCTTCTCAGAGTTGATTTTGAGTCTGTACTGGGCCGCTATCCTCTCGTCCTGAGTGAGCGCGTAGACCCGCTGGTAGCCGTCCATGTAGGACACCCAGTAGACGATGACCTTGTCTTTCCTCATCTTCTTGGTCTTCGCGTGAGCTTCTGGAAGTTCTGAGCTGTCGGAGTCGCCGCTGCTGGAGTCGCAGGGCTCAGGGGACTTGGGCGTGAGTCGCTTGAGGGTCGAGGATAGCTTGGAGGTGACGCTGCTGGTTGCCACCAGGGTGGAATGCTTCACCGAGTGGAAGCTGACTTTCTCTTCTCCGTAACTGAAAAATAAAACAAATTGAAAACGAATAAGAATCTCTCCATCTTTAATAGCTTTCATCGTTATTTTTCGGATAGAGATGAATACAGGGATTCTAGAAAACTGAGGAGGAATGGTCTAAGCGTGGTAAAGTTTGGGAGACTTACGTCGAATATAAACATCTACGGCTGGTGTACCTACCTATGCTTAGATAAAGACACATTTTTATTTGCAACAACAAACTCACACATACTTAATAATAATAACAATTTACAAGAACTAATACAAGACCAAAAAATAATATCAATGTGTGTGTTGTAGTGTGACAAAAAGGTCATAACTCAGTGCATAATTTAGCTCAACGAGCAAACACTGATTTTCAACAAGAAGACCGAGATGCTATACAACAATAACAGTTGGTATAATGTAAAACAGTAATTTTTATCGGCGTCCTAATTGGCAGGGATCGTACGTTGGCACGATGCGTTTTCGTCGCACACATTTCTTTAGTGTATGTATGTTGAAGCTTGCAAGTCATCGCGCAAGCATAGGCCACAATTTTCATCGCACGAACGCATCGTGTCATCGTACGATTATTGCCAATTAGGACGCCGCCTAATTTATTAATTGCAAAAGTGACAGCTTTCGAAGACTCAGAGTGAAGCTTACCCATCCTGTTCAAAGTTGGCAAGGAATCCTTTCCCCTTGTTGTTGTATATGTTCCACAACAGTTTCCGCTCCTTGCCGGGATCATCCCAGGTGTACAGCATCGATTGATACGGACTGAGGAGGGCCACCTACAACCAACAGTTTACTTTTTACTTCAATACAACCTCTGTGGCGCAGTGGGCGAAGGTCCGCCTGTGACGCAGAAGGTTGCGGGTTCGATTCCCGCTGCGGGACAAATGTTTGCATGTTCTGCAGATATTTGTCTCGGGTCTGGGTGTTTTCTATGTATTATATGTATATATTTACAAAAAAAAAAATATGTATCTATGTAGTATATCAATCATGTGGTTCCCATAATACAAGCTCTGCTTAGTTTGGGGCTACATGATGCTGTGTGATAACGTCCAGGATTATTAAATAAATAAATAAATAAATAAATAATCCTTATATTTATTTATTTATTTTATTTAATAGATATGTGATTTTCTGATGGTATCTGATAATGCGTGTTTTACATTGGTGACTAAAGCCACACGATTTCGGCCGCACGAAAATAAACGTGTAAATGAAAATTCGGCAGGTCGGCGGCGGCTGGCAACTCAAGCGAAGAATTCACTAGACGGACATGTCCGCGGGCAAGTCTGCAGACATGCCCGTCGGACCTCGCTACTATTATAGGTCTGTGCAATGTTTGCTAGTGTAGGACCGCCGCAGTCAGTCTGGCGGTTGAGACACAGACTACAAACTGATGAGTCTGAGTAGCGACAGACATGCTCGTACAAACTGCCAGTGGACATGTCCGTCTAGTGAATACCCCGCTTAAAATCGACCAAGTAAATGTCCAATTAATCAATTACTTTTTCTTTGTCAAACATTTTTTTAGATTTTTATCGATGTGGCGTTGGAGATTCCATTTTTACAAGCGATTTCAATAATGACTTGCGGCTTTAGACAAAAACACATGCAATAACAATATGTTTATTGGCCGATGGCCGGTAATTTTTTTATCTTTTGGGCTCTTTGTAATTCGTCTGTTAAGCCCACCTGTGTTTGTATGAAATAATAACATATGACATAGGATCCCAAAGATACAGTTGGTGTCCTGACCTGGCCCGAGTCCTGCTGATGCAGCTTGAGGAACAGGTCCTCGCACAGGTTGTCGATCCTGACGGGCGCGTCGCCCGCGCTGTACGGCTTGAACGTTATCACGAACGGACGCTCCATGCCCCCCGTCACCTCCACGCATATCGCCGACTGTACCATACAAAGATTTACTATTATTTTCTGTGTTCCATTTACACTAATAATATAAAGAGGAAAAATTTGTATTTTTGTGTGTGTATGTTTGTAATGTGTAAACTCAAAAAACACTGTGCCGATTTCAAAAATTATTTCGCCATCGGAAGCATTCACCTTGAGTAACATAGGCTATATTTATTACTAGAAAAGATTAGGGATCCTTACTAAAACTTATGTAACGTAACCCAAGGTGTAAAAAAGGTGCCCTAACCCGTGCAAAGCCGGGACGGGCTCTAGTATTTACAACAATAAGCACGACTTGCCTCATCCAAGCTAACAACAACACTAACATATTCAGTCCACTGCTGGACATAGGCCTCCCCTATAAGAAGGGGGATATGCCCATAATCCCTACGCTGGGCATGCGGGTACAGCAGCGCAGGGCACGGTTTCTCGCACCGCCGACGCTGCTACCCATCGGCGGTCAGAGGATTTAGCTGTGACGGTGTTAGGCTGCGCTATGCCGCAATCAGCCGCCGCCAGAGCCCCGTTTGTTAGCTAGCAGGGAGCACCACGGGCAGGTGAGGTTGGCTTAGGTTCCGGGGATGAATTTGGAACCCTTTACACCCCAATTCAAGCTAAACTCATACCAAACTAGACAGAGCTTATACTTTATCTATTTAATCATCATCATCATCATAATCATCAGCCTATAGCAGTTCACTGCTGGACATAGACCTTCCCGAATGAGCGCCATTGCGCCCTGCCCTTTATGTTGTAATAGCGGCATTAAAGACTGATAATTAGGTAATACCTAATTAGGTACCTTATTACTCCAAATAATCAATTATTTAGTAACTATTTTCCCAGGACTGACAGATAAACGTCCTGAATGGTTCTGGCAGGAATCGAACCCGCAACCTCTAGCGCGAAGGCAGTTATGAAGAGATTTGGTACCTAAAATATTGAGTGCGGTCGTGTGTACACACCAATTACGTAGGTATTTTATTAATTTATAGAAACGCTTACATCTTAATTTTTTTAACCTTTATCGTCCCACTGCTGGGCAAAGTTCTCCCCCATAGACTTCAAAACATCTCTGTCCCGAGCAACCTCCCACCACTCTCTTTTGATGTTTTATTTTATTTTTATATTATTTAATATCCGTATAAGTATTGTAGGGTTTTATTAATAGTTTTACCATTGATCGCTTTTACATAATTAAAGTAGGTAATAAGGGTATTCTCAAGATTAGGTATGTTGTAGGTAATAGAGGCTAGAAGTATGTAAATAAGTTAAACACGACGCTGATCTATCGGCTTAACTATTTCAGTAGGTCACACCAAAACACATTTTTCCCTGCGCTCCACTATTAACACTTTTTCGCGACTACATTAAACATAACATTATACAAGGTCTTACATCACAGCGCAGGCGCGAGAGCACACTAACTTAATTAGCACCACTTTCGACTCAACTATTATAAGACCCATGTCACAGACTTTCACTCAGTTTTCAGATAGCACTTGTACCATCACATCCTTGTGGTGCAGCCGAAATGATAAAGCTAGTGCTTGTTTTAGTAGTGCTTTGTGCAGTGATCGCGAACACTAAAAGTGATGGATATAGGCCATATGGTTACATGCCCATGCAAGGGTATACACGGATCAAACGCGTAAAATACTCCAACCCACCTGCGAGATTCTACAACAGGCCCCCAGTCAGCTTCCCCAACAAAGGAGTCTACTCCTACACCCCACCACCTAACTACACGGATAATGACGAACCACCACCATACCCTGGAAACCCGCACCTTGGGAATCCCAGACCAAAGGTTAGTAAACGACCTCCTAACGAAGGATTAGAAGACGAAGATCTGCAGAACTTCGTCAAATACCTATCTAAACAAGATCTGGATAAGATTCTCGAATTCGCCGGTCATAAAAAAGACGCAAAATATAATGAACCGTACGACAAACATACTGAATACGGACCGACAGACGAGTACAAAAGCATATACAACAGTATAGAAGGCCCGGAAAAATATACAAAACCTAAGGAAGACGAGAGTAAAATATTCAACGCGCTTGTTCAAGAAATAGATTTCAATACCCAAGAACAAAATCCGGGCAAAGAATACCGAAAAGTTGTAAGTTATGTTGATTCACCAGCTAATCAACGCGAAAGATACCAAGATAAAGGACCAAATAATGAAAACAGTAACCTTGCCATATACGTGACAGACCCTAGAACACTGGAGTCAAACTCTTATCAAAACAAGAAGCCAGTCAACTACCAAGCAAACTACGTGACTGAGCCTACACCAATATCAGCATTCTACCAATACAACTCTCAGCTATCACAACCCAAAATAATCCCAAACACTCCGAATGACGGTGTATTATTCACTGACAGTGAATTTATGCCTGAAGAGAATCTACCCAGACCAGTTAATCTAAGAGATGAAGATTTCGATATCGCGTTTACAAATAACGTGCCTGTCAAAACAAATCCTAGTTACAAAATTGAGAATTTCGGTGATTTGCCGCTGATGAATTACAATTCTAAGTTGGACACTCTAAGCTCGTACCACGTACCTCATTATACTGTAAGTACCTAACCCAAGATAGGTACCTCTAAGATTCGAAGCATACTCAAAATATTCTTAAAAGCAAGATTCAATACCCATTTTTAGCCAAGACAAACTGATTGGATTGATAGATAAAATGGGTGGGCTAAAGGGGTGTATGGGGTTCCAACCCCCATCTTCGAAACCCAAGCCAACCTCACCTGCACCTGCCCGTGGTGAACCCTGCTAAACAACAAACGGGGCTGTGGGGGCCGGCTGATTGCAGCATAGCACAGCCTACATCGGCACAGCTAAATTCCCTGGCCACCGACGGGCAGCAGCGTCGGTGGTGCGAGAAGCTGCGCCTTGCGATCTGCAACCCTCATGCCCAGCGCGCGGATTATGGGCATATCCCCCTTTATTAGGGGAGGCCTATGGTCTGTGTGGCTGGTGTGGTGGTGTGGTGTGGTGATAGCAACAACTAAGAACTAACAAAGTCTATCTATCGTTGATTATGAAACAAAAAAGTTTAAGTTTTTCTACCAGTCGATTATTTCTAATGCCCGAAAAACAACGTAAAAAAGTCAAATTCAAAATCTCTATTTAATAAGATCCTAGGACCGACCACTTTGAATAGATAAAGCAAATTTTGTTTTTTATGCTACTGATTTTACCCTGTTTTCATTTCCTACAAATATTTGCTATTGATAATTTATTTCTCCTCTTGAATTGCATCAGCCTAACAGCTAAACAGCATCAGCCTTACTTATGCACATCTCTCAAAAGATAAACGATGCTTAGGCTATTGCCATCTCTTACCGTTGGATAATGACGAACAGTGACAGGGCTAACTTTGAGCATTGATTAACTTAAGTAGCGTTCATAAGGGGGTATGTTTCTATCAATGGAAACCATTAAATGGCCTTATCAACGCATAACTTTATGAACAAGTTTGTGACATTATGCCGTTAGTTTTCTTAATACAAAATAAATAAATTTTTCACTTCTCTTGCTCAAAAAGTGTATCATAATAGTGTAGCTTAGCGGGCCTAAAACTCGAGTTTAATACCTCGGGCTAAAAAGTATTTTTTCTTTTTAATTTTTGTCTAAAATCATCAGCATTCGTTCTCTTACATAAAAACTCGACTTCTTGGTGATCCGTCAATCTTTTTTTTTGAAAATAGAACCGTCTTGGTGATGTTTTATGAAGGTTGATTAATTTTTAATAAAATTTCTGAAAATTGTCTAATTTTGAATTGTTCTATTTTCTCGCAATCGAAGTGAAAAGTAGAGTGTTTTACTCGGGCCAAAACCACCCATTATAACTCGGTCTAGTCATCCTCCCTCGCTACGCTCGGGAGTATAACAACCTCGTATATAATGGGATGGTTTAGTCCCTTGTAAAACAATCTACTATTACATCTCTCATGTTCGGTAAGTAGGTTCTTATTACCTCCAAATGGGGCTTGTAGGTGACTAATTAGCGCTCTAGGGTAATAATGTAGCTAGAAAAGCCCTAGAGCGGTAAGTAATTTAAAAAAACGCTTCTTTCTTTCAAAAAGTTCGCATACATCTAACCATCATACTGGCAATAGACATCATGCATTCAGCCCAATGACCAAAGAGGTCGCTTTGCTATTCAGCCTTGTCTTCGTGTGAGTTTATTAGTCATCAATTTTAAATATCGAACGGCGAAGCTCAATTTCGTTCTTGAAAAAAAAAAAAATGTTTTATTCTTGTAATGCCGGTTTTTTTCTACTTACCTCACAATCGAAATGTAAAGCAGAATAGTTAGCTCGGGTGTAAGCACCAATTGCACCCTCCCAAATATCGAGATATTTGGCTGCACTTGATGCCTTACAACCATTGGCTACTAATCTACTAATTATGCCTCCCTTTCAGGTGACGTCAAGTAAATCTGAAGCCCCCCCATCCTACGGATCACACTCCTCAAAAGTCCCCCCAGTGGAGCCAGCCCCTCCATCATCAGCGGGCAAGGAGCAGAGCGATGCGCATCTCAAAGCTATGAGGATATGGTCCCACAGGTCTACAGGCACCGCGTATACTTTGCATGAAGATGGAACCCTGTCGTTGGAGAAGCAGGGAAGGCCGAAAGGAAGTTATGGTTATCCGTAGATTTTATTCTACCTAACTATTGTATTATGTTGATAATGGTAGATGATAACATTACAAATCATTGATTTAGTTGAAAAAAATGACATCGGTCACAACTGTCCTAAGTAACGCTTACAACTATGTAACTATAATTTATTTCATCGTTAGTTTAAAGTAGTGAAATATTTTTATTGATTAAGTATGAAGAAGCTTTAATGTACGTACTAAGAAGTTACTGCTCAATTTAATAAACTAATTTATTATATAAAAATTTATTTTATTATTATCAACGTCGCTGGCGATTATTCTATTGGGACATATGTGGTTGCGGGTTCGATTCCCGTTACTTGACAAGCGGGTCTGTGTACTATGGTGTACTCATAGTTCTTAATACCCAGACAAAAGAGAGCTACTAGAGCACTGTTGGTCATTAACCAACGGCGAGGGATGGCCATATTGCATTGCTTATCTTTTGATAAATTTTCTACACTATATTAGAAAGAGGAAAAATTTATATTTTTGTGTGTGTGTATGTTTGTAATGAATAAACTCTAAAACTACTGTGCCGATTTCAAAAATTCTTTCACCATTGGAAAGCTACATTCACCCTGAGTAACATAGGCTATATTTATTGCTAGAAAAGATTAGGGATCCTTACTAAAACTCGTGCGAAGCCGGGACGGGCCGCTAGTTATAAAAGCACTCTGTGAGTCTGTAATTGGTAGGTTCTCACCCCTTTGTCCATCCTGAGCACGGTGGTGTGCGTGGTGGCGATGGGGAAGCGATGCGAGACCAGCGCGAATTAATATATAGTGTTTTTTTTTATAACAAAAGACAAATAAAATAAGAAATATTGTGAGTAATGGGCCCTTAATATTATTTCGTAATGCGAGGGGTCGAAATGGTCCCGTCTCAGTGCTGCACAGCGCTGGTTTTCAAACGCAAAGTGTGATGACACGAACATCAGGAGAGGTAAAAAAATATGTAGGTACGTGCTTAGGCAATATCTAGAATATAAATAAACCACATAAATAAATTTACTCGTATGTAGTAAATGACTAAACATTACGATTATAATGATAATTACTACACATATTTTTTAAGTAAATAGGATTTGTACTTCTTATTATTATACATTTCTATTCGCATAAGTAGGTAGATAGATAAAATAAACAAGGAGGATGTTTTATATGGTAGGTTCTCACCCCTTTGTCCATCCTGAGCACGGTGGTGTGTGTGGTGGCGATGGGGAAGCGATGCGAGACGAGCGCGGAGTCCCGGTACTTGCAGTGCATGGCCATGGTGTCGGTGGCGGGGTGGAACGGAGCGCTCGCGCCGCCCGCCAGGTCCATCCACAGGTCCGCCGCCTCGTTCTCCTCCATGTAGCGGAGCGCTCGCCGCGTCTCGTTCACCACTATGAAGTACGGGAGGAGCGTCACGATCTTTGTCAGCTGAGGGCTCAGCTCGGAGAGGGTTACCTGCGGACCGGACATTACAATTATCCTTCTAGTATCATATATCTTTAATTCTTTGTACACAGAAACATTATACAGAAACAAATGTACTTAATTGAAAAGTACAAAGGCGAGTTTAACCCCGAAAGAGGTCTATCTAACACAAAGAGATTTAGTACGTCAATGATCTAACATCACTACACTACATATACGTATTTTTAAAACATAAAATAAATTAAACTATAATATTATGGTTTTACTAAGTTTGCAGAGATAAATAATACTCTTTTCGACTTTAAAGATGCATATATCACACACAAAAAGATGCATATAAAAATGTGTATAAGTGAGATGTTTGTTCCCTCATCTCATCTCCGTAACAAGTGAATGGATTTGGATGAAACTTGGAATATACATAGATTATGACCTGGATTAACACACAGGCTTTGTTACCGTACCTACTGCCTGAGGGGCCTGAGACCTACGTAGGTACGGATATAGCAGGTGGTTCCTAGTGGGACTAGAAGGTATCCTGAGGTTACAATTAAACAGGATGATTGAATGATTAATTACTTCCAATTACATTTAAATATACAGAGACAAGTATGGCGAAGGGTGTGGAATGAGCGCCGTTTTATGACTACTATCCGTATACATACGTTGAATCAGCGCCATCTGTGGTTTGTAAGGAGAACTACATCTGCCTGATAGGTAGCTACGGGATACGTTCTTCTCTGGGCTCCTAGGTGGCGTTATTAACAGGCTTTTTTATCCGGGTATCAGGCGTAAGCCGCTTAGGGAAGCTAGTGTACTATTTATGATTTTCCAATACATTTGGCCCGTTCCAAACCAAATCTACTATTTTTATTCATAACTTCAGAAGGTGGTTGTACTCACGTAGAGCGACAGCCCGCAGTCGGTCCTCGGTCGTACTCACGTTGAGCGACAGGCCGCAGTCGGTCCTCGGTCGTACTCACGTTGAGCGACAGGCCGCAGTCGGTCCTCGGTCGTACTCACGTTGAGCGACAGGCCGCAGTCGGTCCTCGGTCGTACTCACGTTGAGCGACAGGCCGCAGTCGGTCCTCGGTCGTACTCACGTTGAGCGACAGGCCGCAGTCGGTCCTCGGTCGTACTCACGTTGAGCGACAGGCCGCAGTCGGTCCTCGGTCGTACTCACGTTGAGCGACAGGCCGCAGTCGGTCCTCGGTCGTACTCACGTTGAGCGACAGGCCGCAGTCGGTCCTCGGTCGTACTCACGTTGAGCGACAGGCCGCAGTCGGTCCTCGGTCGTACTCACGTTGAGCAGCAGCCTGTAGTTGGTGCGGCGCTCGGTGTGCGGACACACGACGAGGCCGGGCGCGGCGGGCGGCAGGCGCGTGGCGCGGGACCAGGCGGAGTGGTGCGCGCGCAGACGCACGCGCGCGCCGCCCGCGCCCCACGACCCGCTCCACACGAGCGGCTCCGCGCCCAGCGACACCACGCCGTCGCTGTGACGACCCTGACACAACGACACAGCTGAACCAATGCCCGATGCCAGCCCTATGTGACATCCACCACACCATACCAGCTTATATCAGTCGACTGCTAGACATAGGCCTCCTCTAATAAAGGGGAACATGCCACGGCATACGGGTTGAAGATCACAGGACACAACCTCTTGCACCACCGACGATGTAGCCTGTCTGAAGTCAGGGGATTTATTTAGCTGTGCAATGCCGCAATCAGCCAGCCGCCAAAGCCCCGTTTGTTAGTTAGGTACACCACACGCAAGGGAGGTTGGCTTGGTTTCCGAAATTGGGGGTTGGAATCTCTTACACCCCTTATGACGTATACAAACGATTTTCACACACCGACACCGACACCGTCACCCTCACTCTACCAACTCAAACTAATACTCTAACCCCGGCTTTGGCAATATTGGCAGCATCGCAAACCTCAACAGCCCGTGTAACCCGTGTAAACAGCATGCCAAAGTTTCACATGAAAACACACACCTAAACTAGTCTTACTCAGTCTCATAGGGCTAAATTATTACTTAATGACTCTACACCTGACGGATTCGGCAGTATATCAGCTTCCGCTGTCAAATCAGCATATATTATGCAGAGTCGAAGCCATTTTGCTGCTATAGCACACATCCTATCATGTTTTATGTTAACATTTTCTCTATTTGTTTGTTACATTTTTATTTTGTTGTGTTGTTCATGCAACAGTGGCACCTAGCTGTCTGTACCTACTAAATTTTTTACATGCTACACAAGCTGATCATGGCTGAACTTATACATTTATGTACCAACCCCTGTACCCATGTTTCGTTAAATAAATTAAAGACTATTATTATTGTGTGTTTAGTTGCACATAAATATATGTGTATGTCTAAAACAGTGTGTAGACGTGTGCGTTGTTTACCTTCATCTCGAGCGGCAGGCCCGTCTTGTTGATGAACCAGTGGTGCGCGTGCACGTAGAGCTGCCAGCAGTCGCAGCGCTCCACGCGCACGCAGATCACGGCCGGCGGCGCGCCCCCGCCCTCCTCCGGGGAGAGGTTCACGCACTTCTCGCTTATATCTGACACAATTATACAGCCCTTCCTCACTGCTCCTAGACCTTATGCCTGTTCGGCTGCAAACAACGAAGGTCTAGGAAAAAAAATATTATAGGTATGTGTGACGTGTGTATTTTATTATTTCCTATCTAGTGTTTTATTAGCTTACAGTATAATTCTTTTGTTTATGTACCTCCCTCTTTATGTGTCAAATAAATACATATCCTATTCTATCTATTATATTATGTGCTCCTAGACCCTGTGTGCTCCTAGAACCTGAAGTGCTTCTCCTTAATCTCTAAAGAATTTTATTGAAAGAAAGAAATAGTAGTTAACCAATGAAATAAAGCAGTGTCTTACAGCAAGGACGCCATATTGAATCACGCAATGAAGGATTTTAGAGCTAGGGTGTTTTATGATGATTGATGACTCATGAGCGGAGCGAGGTAATTAAATTAGAATTCTGAGTGCAGCGAGAGATTCAAGCTCACCCACAACGAAGATTTCGGCTTTATTCCCGAGGTGAATACTAAACTTTTCAAAATAAAGTCTAGCCTAACAACATACCCAAACATTACAACCAATAATCAAATAGCCTTGACGCAACACTAAGATTGCCTGTGACGTAGGTATTAAGAACTATGAGTTGTACACACATCGGATCAATGTGAAATGTGTTTTTTTTACTTTATACCAATTCGTAACGCGACCAAACAGAGAATTGTATGAAAACATGGATGGTTAGCCTCGACTTATAATTGGCTGATAGAAATTACTAATATTATAGAGGCGAAAGTTTGTAAAAAAGTTCAGTAGCAGAGAGCAAAACCGTGGACAGAAGTTAGTTTTCCATACATGCACTCGGCCTTTAAACATACTTTCATTCCTTATCAGCACGGTTGTCTTTAATCCACCTCAACTAATCTCGTGACTTTCGTTGACGATGCAACTGCTGGAATGAAGTCTGAAAATCAAGTAGATCTATGCAGATTACAGTAAAGCCTTGGATCGCATTGATCACAGTATTCTTCTCGACCAAATGTATGGTACCTGAATAAGAGGTGATCTATTTCGGTAGTTTGCTTCTATGTATGTATGTCCAGAGATATTGCCAAACTGTAGTCTTGAAAGGGTTACAAATCGTTCCCATTTCCCTGATTCCCTCAAAAGTACCACAGGGCTCAATACTCGGACTCTTTCCTTTTATCATGTCTAAAAATGATATCGGTAAGTGCTTCAATAATTCACGTTTTCTATTGTTCGCAGGTGATACTTTTTTAAATCGATAAATAGTCTTGAAGACATTTTGCTTCTAGAGAAGAAACTGGACGACCTTAACTTGTATTGTTTGTTAAACAAGCTCGATCTTAACATTCGAAAGTACTAAAGTTTAGTAGGTCTTCTGATGCTTTACTATAGGACTATAATATTAGCGGTCAATTCCTCACTAGAACTCTTTTGCAGTCGATCTGGGTGTTATTTTGAATTCAAAACTGTTGGCTACACTGAATCTTCTCCCAAAGTCTTTACAAAAATCGTTTATTTCAGCAATTTCAATATAGCTACTATGTTTTAAAACAGACTATTCAATTCAGCAGACTCACCTGGCGATAGAGTAAAGCTGCCGTTCCATAAGGCTCCCTGGTAGCTCATGCTGATAGCCAACTTATGCGCGCGCGTGATCTGCAGCGTATAC
This sequence comes from Horisme vitalbata, assembly GCA_951804965.1. NCBI lineage: Eukaryota > Metazoa > Arthropoda > Insecta > Lepidoptera > Geometridae > Horisme > Horisme vitalbata. The sequence continues at coordinate 18,273,541 of OX638101.1, read as the reverse complement.
GTATGCAAGCGTTCACCCGACTCGATGCGCACCTTCCAATCCATTGTTGCACACGACATCTGACAAACAAACACTCCATATTTTGGATTTGTGGTAGAAAATGTGTAGAGCACTAAAGTAAATACAAAAGGCAAAATCTACTATAACTTACAATGAGTACTCCTAGGTAAAAATGAAATCACATAGTTTTTATTTATAAATGTAAACTGGGCAAGTCAAAATTAGCTTGGCAGCGAATTTATTGCTTTTAATTTGATGGTGGCCGAGAGATGGCATAGAAATAGGGGACGTCCACGGGCAAGATGGGTCGACATCGGAAACGATATCAGAAAATCGTGAGCGGCTTAGACTAGCGTAGCATTAGCGTAGCGAGAAAAAAGGGAGGCCTGTGCCCAGCAGTGGGCTAAAAATCGCTGAAATGATGATGAATTTGATGGCAAATTACCGGATGATTTGACGAAACCAATAACTAAGATTATCGCCCGTTACTCATATTTAAATCAAGCCGAAAGCCAGATAAAGGACCGAAAAATATTATAATGTTCAAAATAATGTTATATGAAGAGTAAATTAGTCTTACCTCTATAGCATAAGGAAGTCGATTGTACAACGCGAGTGGAGGGACCACTCGAACCAAATAATTTGGTATAGTTCTGCTCACTTTGTGCGATTGGATTCCTGAAAGAAAGCATATACTTATACATTTCGTTATACCATTTATATCTACTGAATTTCACTAGGCACTCTAAAGAATGTGTCTAGAATTGCTGAGACTAACACACTTCATCATCATTAACAGCTCGCAGAAGCACTACAACTAATGTTTAACTAAAGTGCTCCTGCCAAAGATTTCCACGAAATAACAGCTCAGACGGCAAATAATTGCAGATCAGGTAAACATTTGTTTCGCAGAGGGTATCAAACCTGCAACTTTTTGCGTCTCAGCCGACTATTAGTCCATTGTGTCACAAGTACGTAGAATAGTTTAAACCCTTTGTAAATAAATAAATAAACCGTGCGGGACGCAATATCACAGCATCATGTAGCCCCAAACTAAGCAGAGCTTGTATTATGAACCACATGATTGATATACTACTAAATACATACATTATCATTCATAGAAAACACCCAGACCCGAGACAAATATCTGCAGAACATGCAAAAATTTGTCCCACAGCGGGAAACGAACCCGCAACCTTCTGCGAATATGAATTCTTCTTATATAAAGATAACTTAAAATAAACAAGTTGGTGTAAGCAAATTTGCTTCATCTTTGAATTACTTACCTTCAACAGCCAGTATCCTCATAGCGAAGATCTTCTTATCCTGTCCGTCTTTGGCCGGGCATATCATATCTCTCGGTGTGCCGAGGTCATTGGCCAGCTCCATCCACCAGATACCCTGTGTTGCTGTTTGGTAGCTCCTGAAATATCATTTACGAATGAATGGGGTCGTAGAGTTAAGCCTTGCAGTACACCATAGTGGAAAATTATATTGAGCGAGTGATGATTGTTATCTAGACTTATGATTTTATAAATATTGATAGATAATCTTATTTATTGATAGATCTTTGTATTCAACCTTTCTCAAATTCTTATTTATAATTTAAAAAAAACAAATATTTTTGTGTATCAACGCAGTCAATAGCTAGACAGAAGTCGACCAAATGCTATCCTATTATGTTTGCTGACTTATGATGATTTATTTTCTCTTTTCAGTACTAATTACACATCTTTCTTTCCATTATTTTGTAAAGGAAGGCAGCCCTGTACTAGGGCCCATCAAATCACATGTTATTCACTACTTACTCAAAATTACTCGGCAGTAGATAAAGCTTGCAATGATATGCGATGTACAAAGGTACGTTGTAAGTTTGCTGCGGGGCGATTACAGCCAGCTTCATCTTATCGTCGAAGGGATTGGTGAGAGAGCCAATGAGATCAGCCCCAATAGCCTGCAGGTCTTTCTTGTTGTATAGTAGTTCGAGGGCGTAGGAGGTTTCGTTTCGTATCTGTAATTGTTGTTAGAGTTATTTTTTGTCATTATCTTATGGCAGTGAATAAAAAAGTAATGTTACCACAGTTTAAAGACGTAGAAAAGTTCAGCCTAATTATAATAAAACTGTATGTAAAGATACTTTTTAAAATATCATCACCATCAAATTAGTAAAAGTTCACTGCTGAACGTATTTTATTCAATTCAATAAGATTTTCGGACCACTTTGAACCAGTCGTACAATGGTCTCCCCAGAGATCGGTCTTCAACTAACTTGTCATGACGATGTCATCGGTCCAACTGGCAGGTCTTTCAAAGCCTACAAACATTACAACTAATCATTTTCATTTAGCAAATAAATTAGACAAAGCTATAACTTACTTGTAGAGGCGATCTGACGACAATCTTCTTGCTATTGTAGTTGGACTGCCTCTCCACTACGATGTAGTACCGAGTGGAGTTCTTGCTGGGATGGAGAACGTGTAGTTTGGACACGGTTCTTTGCGGGCACAGTATCTGGAACAGAATTACTGTGATCCCTTTTCCCTTTTCCGGAGATTTTTAGTTTTGAGGTAACCCATAGTGTATATTCATAGTTTGGGCAAGGTATGTGATTGGTGGGTGTTAATGGCTACCTGTCATCGACAGCAAACATTATCGAGTGGACCAAATGTAAGCCAATGGAAGCTTGTTGATTGGTCTAGACTACAATTTACGTGGCTAAATAACATAAATGCAAGCTAAGACTCCGGCTTTAGTTAACTCACAGAAAGCAGGAGAGTAAGGAATCTTCAATAAACAATAACAACACCTTATAGGGCCACTGCTGCGTAACGTAATTCTCATTTATGTCCTCCAAATGTCCAGGGAATCCTAGCGTGGGATCGAGGTTATTTATAAATATAAATAAATAATCCTGGACGTTATCACACAGCATCATGTAGCCCCAAACTAAGCAGAGCTTGTATTATGGGAACCAAATGATTGATATACTACATAGATACATTTTTTTTTGTAAATAAATACATATCATACATAGAAAACACCCAGACCCGAGACAAATATCTGCAGAACATGCAAACATTTGTCCCGCATTAAACAACATTGTTATTTATTTATTTATTTTGTATTAGGAAAACCATCGGCACCATGTAACGGAGTAGTTAATAAAATAGTGTTGATAAGGCCATTTAAAGGTCTCCACTGATAGAAACATGTTGTATAAGTGTTAGGTTGATACAATTCAAGAGAAGAAAACATTATTCTAGTTATGCTAACGCATGTTATGTTCACATCAATCATTCACATTCATGATAGCTACGTTAACGATTCACGATAGCTACGTGTTATGTGAGTGTTGTGTATGTTTTGTTTTATTATCTGTCACGCATTGCCTTTATATTAGGTAGTAGGGTTTATTTTTCTGTGATTGATAGAGAGTCCTAGAGAACTTTAAGAGGGCTTTTGTGGTTGCTACTACAGAGTCCTAGGGAACAGAGGGGGATCAACAAGGCTATGAGTGTCGTGTGTCATGTCGCGTGTTACTGTTAGACACTCACGTTAAGATGTTGGTCCCGGCTTTTCAGTCGTTAAGCCATGTCGGAGGCGTTCGGGCGGCCTAAAAACTCCGATACCAAAGTTGGTCACTAGGTCATACGAAGAAGAAGAAGAGTCACCGTGAGCTGGTCGAGGTCGTGCAGCCTGACGGTGAGCGTGAGGTCGGTGAGGTGCGCGTGCAGGCGCGCGGGGGGCGCGGGCGCGCGGGGGGACCACTCGCGCGCCGCCGGCAACGCCACCTCCCCGCCGGGGAACCCGCCAGAGAAACTGACACACAACTTGCAAATAAGGTACTAAACATTTCTATTTAAAGCTTTACAAGACCATGCATACACACAGTCACGCCTTTTTCCCAGAGGGATAGGCGGAGACCACGGATCTCCACTTGCTACGATCCTGGTATACCATTTTTGCTTCATTCACTCTCATCACATTCTTCATACATAAACTTCGGTTTAGGGTACTCCTGACCTTGGGGCAGCAGTCTCGACTTTTTCGTTAACTACCGATATATCGCTAAGTGTAAGGCCATAAAAAATATCTTCCCAAAAGTAAGGGAAAAATATTTACCTGTTAAAGACGAGTTATTAAATAATTTTATTCAATGTTTCTTCTATTTAGATAAGATGAGATAAATAGGTATTTATTTCACCCAAATTATAAAGTAGGTAATATTATTGGTTAAATTAAAGTGTTATTAGATATAGTATCTTAAAATAAGTTACCTAGATAAAAACAAAATGCACTTGAATTGGGTAACATAGGACCCGAAACAGATAAAATAGGATTTATAAAGCCGTGACATATTTGAAAAAATTTGAAAAATATATAATTTAACTAATCGGCGGATTAAATTTCATACATAACATGAAACTTGTTTTGCAATAATGTACAATACAAATCAACGTATTACAATGTTAATTGTTTTTAGTTTGTAAGGAGTTGTATAAGTTTATGTTCTTGCAACACTGAAATTGCAATGTTTAGTTTTTAGGTTAGAAATTACCGATAGTAACGGGCTGTCATATTTGGCTGCAATGAAATTTGCAAAAATGGTAGAGTTGACATTGTGTGTCGGTAATCGGTATGCTTACGTCACAGTTTACGACAAATTATGTTTAACTAACAGGGCCGCAATGGCGCTCATTAGGGGAGGCCTATGTCCAGCAGTGGACTGCTATAGGCTGATGATGATGATGATGATGATGATGTTTAACTAGCCTATAATTTAACATTGTGAAACTGTGAATCCTTATTTAAATAAAATAAAATAAAAATCGTAAGTTTCAATGATTGACACCGCTCGCCTCGACCTGTTTCCGAGCTGCTACCGAATTTCGGTAGGTAGCAATGGCTAACTATGTCGAGACTGCAGCCCCTGGCCCTTTTAAAGCACATCTCTAATTTGAACGCAAAACGTACGTCGAGATCTTCCCCTTCCAACTGTCCCATTCACACTCGCCTCATTCACTATTCTCGTCAATCTACATGCCCAAACCACCTCAGCATACTTTTCTCAATTCTTGTCACAATGACGTTATTCACTTCATTTATCTCTTATCACACTATTCCGCACTCTATCTCTCAAAGTCACACCACACATACTTCTCAGAGCTCTCATTTCTACAGCATTTATTCTACTCTGGCGTTTCTTCTGCCATACCCAGCTTTCACTACCATACATCAATATCGGCCCCGACACTCCTCTATGGACAGCCAGACGTGCCTTTTTTAGACACTTTCCGGCTGCTCATAAAATCGTGCAACGCCCAATTTACTCGACTGCCAGCATCCACTGTCCTTTCAATGTCTTCCTCATTCTTTCCATCTCTTGTGAACAAAGTTCCTAAATACCCAAACTCTTTCACTTATTCCACTCTTTTTCCATCTATCATAATACAAGACCGTACGATACATTATAGACACATGAGTATTATCACATTTAGAGACACAGAGATTTGTTTGCATTGTCAGCATGTTCCAAATATGTGCGACCTACGATGCAATACTTTTGTTATACCTACGTGATAATAAACAAGTAAAATATGCACATAAAACATGGTGAAGGAAAAGATTATGATGGTCGTGGTCAGCTCTAGTCGAGTGAAGTAGACTAGGCTGAGGGCAGGTAAGGCTACTCCATCTAACTATGTTCCAGTTTCAAGAGTCTCTTTCAATGAGCTTAAGTTATTACTAGACACAAATCCTGATGCAAAAACATACGTTTGTGAGTACATAGATTAAACGAAAATAAAAATATTAGATGCATTTTTTTTGAGAACTAACTTTACATTTGTAACAAGCCTTCAAAGATTGTTTTTTTTATTTAAGCGCTAGTTGAGTTGCGCGATTGTCGCGTGTATCCAATCAGACTTGCTAAGTGTCACGTGGAATGTGACGTGCGTTCATAATGTATTAGCCTGATTGGATACGCATGTCAATCGCGAGACTCAACCCGCGCGTAATCGCCCATCTGGGAAAGCCAGGGGAAAGCTCTAAATTTGGGTCCTTGTAATATTTAGCGAGTTTACTTAAAAATTCGTTTCAAAAACCAAAATAGATATCCTAGTTTTTAACACTCACCAGTCCCATTCGTCGCTAATATCAGTCATTTCGTGTTTCGGCTTATCAGTCTCATCTAGAATATCTCCGATTGACGTGTCACAACCTACAAGACAATTTCAACATTAATTTACGATCAGTTGAAGAGAATGGAGACGTAGAAGTAAGGCAGATCGTATTCAGTATTCAGTATTTAGTATATTTATTGCAAGATAAGACTCAATAGCGCCCTGCACACGTAAAGATCGGACCGCGCACCGGAACTGCGTTCCAAACCCCAGTTTGATCTGTACGGTTTGGGCTGCGGATCAAACTGTCGTGCTAATGGCGCGTAAAGATCGGACCGCGCATCTGGGACTGATCAATGACGTGATGCGCGGTTAAAACTGTGAGATTTGCCTACGCGTCGACATGCATTAGGCCATCGGACTGTCAGCCCCGCGCATCTACACGTACGTTTCGGAGTACGGGTCGGAATGTCGCGTGCTGTTTCTGTTTCCCGCGGTCCGAACGTTACGTGTGCAGGGCGCTAATAACTATGACAGTGTTCAGTTCTTTAAAAAACAATTGAAGTATTAAAGATTCCGCTGACCCTCGCTCGCAACTTCAATTCGAGGCGCGTGCAGAAATCGCTCCGGTTATCGCTATCTCTTTTTAGCTAGATGATTTAGCCGTGCGTGCGCGATAACAAAATCAGCCGTTAAAGTTTGATATGTATTTAGTTGTGTTCCGTAATACCAAAAATGATGACTGAAAACTTTATGTACCTATTATTTACATATTTTTGTTATTCTGTAACTAGATATCTATGTTCCATAATAACACGTAAGATATGGTTGTATTTAATACGACACAATGAGGAAGAAAAGTGGTCAATTTTGGCTTAAAAATGTGTAAATAGCAATTGGCTTTTATTCATTTTAAGTGAGTATTTTGTAAAAACTATCCAGGTACCTAGATAAATACTATTGGAATACAACAATACAGCGGAAATATGCTTGAATGTATAATGAAATGAAATAATTATGGTGTAGGTATTACATTTATTTGTATGGGCAATTTGTCCGTCGCGGGCCCCATATAGGATGTGACAAACCTTTACTTAAATGAATGGTATTTAGTACTTTAAGTATAAGAATGCTTACCCGGAGTGCTGGGTCTGCTGGTGTCTACATCATAGTCCGCTATGGCTATCACCCTGTCGTTGCCCGCTAGGTCAGTCTCAGCTTTCGTCTTCAAGTGCACCGTGGATCCCGGCCCTGGAAGTTGGTTGGACAGGGTAGAACAGGTTGGATAGAAATGGTCTTGCAGACTTTGGATTTTGGATACACGTTTAGGAGATGTGTTGACTATTTGTAATACGGATGACGACTGAAAAATTCTAAAAAGTCCGTCATTATAAATAAATAAATAAATAAATAATGCTGGACGTACCACACAGCATCATGTAGCCCCAAACTAAGCAGAGCTTGTGTTATGGGAGCCACATGTTTGATATATTACTTATATACATTTTTTGTATAAATACATACATATCATACATAGAAAACACCCAGACCCGAGACAAATATCTGCAGGACATGCAAACATTTGTCCCGCGGCGGGAATCGAACCCGAAACCTTCTGCGTCCCAGGCGGACCTTCACCCACTGCGCCACAGAGGTCGTCATTACATTATAAAAAAATATTGGATGCGTATTTTTATCTTTTGTCAATTTAACAAAAATTTGAAAAACATAGAACTTAGAACACTTCTTACAGAGTCGTGACGAGCTCTCCCGAACTTTGTCGCTTTTCATCTCCGTCAATTTTTATTTATTTGATAAATAGAAAATACGTATGCGATATTTTTTGTTGATCTATCTGACAGATCAATTAGATTTTTTTTGTCAGTCATCTCTACTTAAATATATCTACACGAACTTTTGTACCCTGCCCCCTGAACGGGGTTTAAGCGGGCGGCATTGCGATCATTTCAGCTTTTGTGTGAAAGGTATTGAGTGTGAGGAATACAAGCACTTCAATCACATTTTTTTTTTCATTTTCACTCACTCCTATCTGATGACGGTTGATAGGACTGAGTGGAAGAAAACCTGTGATAACTTCAACTTTGCGTGGGACTGCAGGCGAACGATGATTAATTGTTTAACAAGACTTTTTGGCTTGCTTTTATTTTCATTTTCAATGAAAATGTTACTAATTTTAAAAGCTTATTATTCGCATTAACTTGCTTCTCTGTTTGCAAATGGGGGACAATATTGCGATCAAAGATCATTTAGTTTTTTTACTGCACCTACATAATTATTAAGTATGTTATTGTATTTTAAATTATAGGTTCATAGTTGCTTTTTTTATAGCATAAGTATTTTGTGACGTCGCCCACTTAACAGGCACTGTCAGAATTACCAGTGCTGCACAGTGTTCCACTTTATGACAACACTGTGCAGCAATATGCTGAAACAGGGCCTTTTGAACCCGGTTGCGCCTGGTTTAGTGGGTGGGTGCCTTCTGGTTGTTAATATTATTTTATGTGTTCCTGTTATAGGTGCCTTACCTATTTTGTATTTTATTTAAGTGCCAATATATGTATTTTATTTCTTTATTTTTATTTCAAAAATGTTATCTTCGTAGCATGCTGTCTCTCTCGTTGCAGTGCTTTGTTACCGATATCGTTGAGCAGCAGCAGTCCGGTGTCTGCGGCGACGATGGCGCTGACGGCGGCGGTGCGGTCGGCGACGGCGGCGCTGAGCGCGAGCAGCACGCGCGCCGCCGCCGGCGTCAGCGTCGCCGCCAGCGTGTCGCGGCTCTCCACCATTATGTACGTGCAGGTCCGCTCCAACGCGCTCTCCGCCTCCAGCCCGGAGTCCACGCTGTCACCGCGAACCGGCTCCTGCAATAGGGATGACGAATTAAAAATTCTAATTAGTCCGTCATTTAGAATTATATTTTTTTTACCCAGTCGTAATCCCTATTATAAGATGCACCTCTTAGAGGGTTAACGGAACACACACTATTTCACAACGAAAAAGAAATAGAAAAAGAAATGAAAAATGAAATAACAATAAACATAGAAATAGAAATGGAAATAGAAATAGAAATAAAACCAGAAACAGGTCCAGAAATGGAAACGAAATGGAAACAGAAACGGAAACGGCAACGGAAACGGAAACGGAAACGGAAACGGAAACGGAAACGGAACCAGAAACAGAAACAGAAACAGAAACAGAAACAGAAACAGAAACAGAAACAGAAACAGAAACAGAAACAGAAACAGAAACAGAAACAGAAACAGAAACAGAAACAGAAACAGAAACAGAAACAGAAACAGAAATAGGAACAGGAACAGAAACAGAAACAGAAATATAGAAACAGAAACAGAAATATAGAAACAGAAACAGAAATAATAGAAATAGAAACAGTAATAGAATCAGATAGAACAGAAACAGAAAATGACCTTAGTATCGTGCTTGTCCGCGCGCAGTCCGTCGTGGAATGAGACGGCTTTCTCGTTGTCCTCGTCGTCCGCGTCGACGTCACTGTGCGGCGCGGACGAGTCCTCCGCGTTGCTCAGCTCCTCGCAACTAGACTCGCTGGAATTGTTGACACACAATATTTCTGCTGCTTTTGCATATATGTACAAGGTGGATTTTTGAGACTGGGCAGGAAAGGCAGGTAGCTTATCCGTTATAGTTACAGGAAAACCTTCCTAGAAGACCATCCATAACTTAGAGATATTCTGAACTGCATCTACATATTTTGGAAAAAATTACAGTCAGCGATAAAAACACTAAAACGCCATAAAAATTTGCTTATGCCAATCGATTCCGTTTCATGTAGGGATCAAAATACTCTATCGGACAATTTAAGGTACGAATAGAAAAAATGACACAAATCGTCAAAAAAATCCTATGCATTTTGTTAAGAGAATTAAACTTCGATATTAGCCAAAGATTTTGTTTTCTTTTATCCGCTATATTATAATGGATTTTTATTGGTTTTACGAACCAAATTGGTTTTCGTCATAGTACATCATAGGTCGTCGTCATCACTACGTGTATGTCAATGTCAATGTCCCACGTAGGTATCAACCTATAATAAATATAGGTATTATATTAATATATAGCATATGTAGTTTGTTTGGTAATGGATATTTTTGTTTTTCCTATCTACTGACCAATTTACAAGTATAAACCTTCCTGATATTTTCATCAAAAAAGATAATTGTAACCAAAAATCTTTTTCGGTAACAAGTCAACAACTGTTCCGTTGCAAAATAAAATAGGAAAATAGGGTTGAACCCTAAAAATATATATATTTGTAAAATATAAAAATGATTAAAATAATTGGTGTACATAGAGATCTTACTTACTCAGTAAACAGATGTCCAATCGCTGTCGCAAGCTTGTCCATCAAACCATTTTCATTCTCAGAATCAGACTCATCATTCTCCAATGTTCCCAAAAACGCCATATTTCCCCCGAACTCCATATTACAATTCCTACTTTCTCTCCCATTAGGGTTCCTTATGAACGTCATTTCGTTGTCAGTATCGCATTCATCGGCGGAGGTTTCCGACTCAAATTCGTTCTTCTTCTTGCGTTTCTTAGATTCGGATGCTACTGAAGAATCGGCTTCTGTTTCTGGTTGGTTTGTAGATTCTAAGCGGGTTGACATGGAGTAGGCTTTATCCTGAGATAAATAAGGTTTTATTAACAAAAGGGATGATTTTACATCTATTTGACACAAGCTTAATTGATAATGAAAAAAAAAGCTCTAAAGTTCCATGCCTCAACTTCTGAACCCAAGCCAACCTCACCTGCACGCTCAATGCACCCTGCTAACTAACAAACGGGCCATAGCGCAGCCTAATACTGGCACAACTAAAAACCCCTGGCTGTCGACGGGCAGCAATATCGGTAGTGAGAAGCGGTGCCCTGCGATTCCCCAACCCACATGCCCAGCTGATTGGGGATTATGGGGATTATGGGCTTCTTATGGGGAAGGCCTATGTCCACTGGACTGTGGACTGTAATAGGCTAGTGTTGTTATTGAATTGAACATTAATGAATGACAGGGTGCTTCTATATTAATAATCTATGAAGATAACCTTAATAATTAATACTGAAACAAATGGCCGACGCGCGCTGCTTAAGAAGACAAGGACAGATATACCTAGATTAAAGAATACTGACATAGATATTGACAACGAATATTTACAAAATAATAAATTCTTTATCGACAAATGAAAACAGGTACATTTCAATAAGTAAAAGTTGTCTCCCACTGTGGTTCAAGTTTCGGCTGAAACATAATTATGTATTTAAGAAAGACCCTACGATAGAAAGAGATGACGAATAATATTAAAATATGTCTCTCACTGTGGTTCAAGCTTCGGCTTAAATCTAAATATACGAGTATTACTGTTACCTGGAAAATGGTAGCAGTGATCTCCCAGGGGCGGTAGATGTTCTCGTTGATGACGAGAGGCTCGATGAGCGGCTCCCACGCGTCCACCCGCTCGTTGTAGACGGACGCCTGCGCCGCGAGCCGCGCGCCGCCGTGCAGCCGCTGCGACCACTCGTGCAGCGTCACCTCGCCCGTCATCTGTTCAATACCAACGTAAACATAATCTATTGACTCAGGCGTCACTTTGCGGAAATCCATTACAAGATATTCTACAAGGCAAAATATTTAGTACAAATACCGCTAACTTTCTCTGACGAGTCCCACAAAATGCATACCCTCGCCCTCCCGCGCGCAGATTCACATGCAAATCCGAGAAAGAACAAGCAAACAAGCAATTATCAATAAAAGCAACCGTCTACTTACTCGGCGGAGCAACACGTCTACGGAGTTCTGCGTCGTTGTCGTTTTTTTACCGTTTTTTAAAATAAAATAGCAATTACAGGTTAACGTGTGATAATTGCTTGTTTACTTGTTATTTCTCTGATATGCATGTGAATCTGCGGGCGGGAGGGCTATGCACGCGTATGGATTTTGTTAAACTCGTCAGAGAAAGTTAGCGGAATTTGTACTAAATATTTTGCTTGTAGAATATCAACCAACACAAATGCTTATTATACCACACCGTATTCAGTTTATTTTAGTAAGACTGTCTTACTGACTAACTAGATTTACTATGACCGACTGATTGGCTTACTCTTATTACACTACGTTAAGTGTAAGACAGTCTTACTAAGACAGACTGAATACCGCGTGGTTTAATAAGCCTTATAATAGGTTTGGTGAACAAATTTTATGGATGTACGGTACAAGCAACCGTGCATCTTCCTGGGTCAGCAGAAAGGAGCAGCGCGTGCGACCCAGTTCAATAAATTACAACATTTCATTTTATTCAAAATATTAGCAAATCAATGTGTCCGCGTTCAGCCACGCGGACAAGCGTTCACGCTATAATTATCATCATCAAGTTTACAGTTCTATCATCAACAGTTTGGTCAATATAACAAGTTATTGCCATACTTTAAGCATTATAGTTTAACAATCTAGGTGTACTGGTCAACAAGTTACCGTACAATGGGCCCTATTGTCGATCCTTGTGGAACGCCATCACAGATATTTTACGAAGTGAAGTATATTTCAAATGACACTGTTTGAAAACTAAATTAAAAGGTTTAATATTCCTGTTTGTTCTATAAAAATAGCATAACACAGAATCCCCTATGAATAAATCAACGATTTTAAAAGTGATATCGAATCGAACGCTTCTCTAAAGACTAAATACTGCATAGCTATACATTAATTAGTATTTTTTATGGAATTTTAAAAACAAATTTTTAAAAACGTTGGCGTTTTAGAAAGTGTTTTTGACTTTTAAATTATTACCTTCATCATCAGCACCGGTATCCTAACCGTTTGTTCGATTTCAAAGATGATCCTAACCGACGGGATCACCATCTCGAACGTCTCCGTGGGCTTGGCAGTGGGATACTTCGGCTGGTAGCACTCCTCGGGGCTGATCGTCACCATGGGCGTTATCTTCTTCGGAGACCAGAGGTCTTCCTCCAGCTTCTCCGAGCGAGGGTTTAGGAAATTGAATTGTTCGCGCTCGTCCGGTATCATCATTATTTCTGATTGTATCTCGTCCAGGATGTCTGTATGGAATCAGTAAATTTATTCCAAGTCATTGCTATACTTGTTCAAACAGAAATTTGCCGTTGGGTAATATTGTTGATGGTGTCAGATGGTAACTTCTGATTAGTTAGAACCCAAAGAGTAAAAATGGCCATAAAAGTTTTTTTTTATAGATATCTGAAGATGGGACTAGCACATGATGTTAAGTGGTAACTATTGTTTGTAACAAAGTATTAATAACGTAAATAATATAAAATATAATAATAGGTCACGCATGTTTGGGACATGCCTTACGATGCAACGCCTTGCGCCCATGAGGCATGTAGGTGCTAAGCCTCATGTCACCGGCACCAAAACCCTTCAAACCGAAACACAGCAATGCTGCTTCACGGCAGAATTAAGCATGATAGTAGTACTTACCCTTCACAAAGAACTCGACTACTTCTTAAACATACATACCTGATTAAGTATTCAAATAAAGTAATAATAGAAGAAAGCTGCAAATCAATTTGAGATCTACGTACCAGTAACAGTGTGAATGGTGGTAGCAGCTATGTGGACTTCTATCTCTGATACGGACGTTTTAACTCTTACTCCTTCTTCGAGGTTCTTGAACGATTTGGAGAATTCGAAATCGCAAGGCTTGAGGACTAATTGTGGGGGGAGATTCTTCAGCTTCGATTGCAGTTTTGACATAACCTATAGCAAAATGAGTTCCGCTTTAGTAGATGTATAAAAATACTTTAAACGGAATATATATAGGATTGTACCGCGTTGCCCGCTTCGGTGTTCTTTAGTAAAGATTATATTAGCGCCCTGTACACGTAAAGATCGGATCGCGCATCGGGACTGCGTTCCAAACCGCAGTCCGATCTGTACGGTTTGGACTGCGGACCAAACTGTCGCGTAAAGATCGGACCGCGCATCTGGGACTGATCACTGACGTGATGCGCGGTTAAAACTGTGAGATTTGCCTTCGTGTCGACATGCCATATGCCAGATCGGACTGTCAGCTCCGCGCATCTTGACCGGGCAGAATGTTGTATAATAGCGCCCTGCACACGTACGTTTGAGAGTGCGGGTTGGCATGGCGCGTGCTGTTTCCCGCAGTCCGAACTTTACGTGTGCAGGGCGCTATTATACAACATTCTGCCCGGTCAATACATGGATGGGTGCCCGTTTAGTGGTATTTAGATCTGAGCGCAGGTTAAGCTTATAGAATAAGAGCTATGTTGGAGGTCTTCGGGCGACATAAAAACTTTGACACTATTCTGTGCCCCTAGATAGGTCAGTTTCTATTTAAAACCAGTTGTCAGTTTTTCAAAGGAAAACGAAGCGTCATCGGTAACGGTATATTAAAGGATCCGGTCCTAAGAAAGTTGAAAGTTGAAATAAGTTTATTGCTGCAAATACAAGTTTTCCTTAAGATCTAACAAGTGTAGGTACATATGTAGGTCTATATCTATATCTAGACTATGAAACTTATTGCTAGGATTGTTTGTTTAGCAGATGGTATGTTTGGTACTGTAGTGGGTACCTGCAGTTATTTCGTTGATTCCCTCACTAGGCAGAGCCTGTATCGAGGGAATCTAGATTTCCAAAAACACATAAGGTACGGTAAACAAATAATCATCAGCATCAGCATCAGCCTATAGCAGTCCACTGCTGGACATAGGCCTCCCCTAATGAGCGCCATTGCGCCCTGTCCTGAGCTCGACGCATCCAGCTTCTACCAGCAGCCTTTCGCAGATCGTCACCCCACCTGGCCGGAGGGCGTCCTACACTACGTTTGCCGAGCCGCGGTCTCCACTCAAGAACTCGTTTACCCCAACGGTTATCGGTTCTTCGGCAGATATGGCCAGCCCACTGCCACTTCAGTTTGCTAATTCTCTGAGCTATGTCGACAACTTTAGTTCTATGTCGGATAAACTCGTTACGGATTTTATCCTTCAGAGAAACCCCGAGCATAGCTCGTTCCATAGCTCGCTGAGCGACTTTAAACTGGTGGACTAAACGTACCGTGAGTGTCCACGTTTCGGCTCCGTATGTCATGACGGGTAGGACGCACTGATTGAAAACTTTCGTTTTCAAACATTGCGGTATGGGTGACGAGAAAACTCGACGTAGTTTTCCAAATGCCGCCCAACCCAGCTGAATCCTCCTCTTGGCCTCCTTCTCGAAGTTGTTTCTACCCAACTGCAATATCTGCCCGAGGTATGTATACTCCGAAACAACTTCAAGAAGGTGTCCATTAACGACGACAGGACTCGGATCAATTCGGTCATTGACCATAACTTTGGTCTTGTCCAAATTCATGCCGAGACCTATCTTTCGCGAGGCTGATGCTAGGCCGTCCAGCATCTGTTGTAGCTCCTCCAGCGACTCCGCCATTAGGACTATGTCATCAGCGAATCGCAAGTGTGAGTGCCGTTTATGTTTATGCCCATACCTTTCCAGTCCAGCGTCTTAAACATATCCTCCAACGCGCTTGTGAACAGTTTCGGAGATATGACCTCTCCCTGTCTCACTCCGCGGCGCAGTTGGATGGGTTTAGACTGCTGGTCCTGTACTCCGACACTCATAGTGGCGGCTTCGTACAGACACCTCAACACTTCGATATAACGATAGTTCACTTGGCATCGCTGCAAGGATTCCAGGACAGCCCAAGTTTCTACAGAGTCAAAGGCTTTCTCATAGTCCACAAACGCCAGACACAGGGGCTGATTATACTCTTCGGACTTCTGTATAATCTGCCTCACTGTGTGAATGTGGTCTATGATGCCATATCCTCCACGAAACCCGGCCTGCTCCGGTGGCTGGAACTCATCGAGTCTTCTGGCGAGACGATTCGTAATAACCCGAGAGAACAGCTTATAGATGTGACTCAAGAGCGAGATGGGTCTGTAATTTTTAAGAAGCGTCCTATCTCCCTTCTTAATAAACAGAACCACCAAGCTCTCATTCCACGCCTTTGGAGTTCTCCCACAGTGAAGGACGGAGTTGAAGAGGTTCCGCAGCTCCTGCACAACAGGAGCTCCTCCTGCCTTCAGAAGTTCGGAAGTAACACCGTCTTCACCGGGGGCTTTTCCATTTTTAAGCTGTCTCGGGGCCAGTACGATCTCGTCTTGGCTGATCTCTGGCAGGTCGTCGGTATAGTGGCGGGTGAGGGTAGCTCGAGAATCGTGGCTGCTACGTTGGGGGCAAGGAGCATGTGCCGTATACAGTCGGCCATAAAAGTCCTCTATCTCAGATAATACCTCCGGCTTTGACAAGACGGTTCGGCCATCGTGTGTCGTTAACTTCGTCAGGTGGCTCCTGCCAAGCTGCTGAGTGAATACTTTGGACCCTCGGTTTCGCTCTATTGCCTCTTCAATGAGGCGTGTATTGGAGCTCCGAAGGTCGCGCCGTATCATCTTCGCAATTCGCTTGTTCAGGTCTGACCTCTCTGACGAAGTGGCCTGAGTGGTTTCCCGTCTTTTTGTCATCAGCCGAAGAGTCTCATCCGTGAGTTTGGACTTCTTGCCTTTAGGCTGCATTTGGCAGAATTTGATGCCCTCGTCCCTTAACGTTCCAACCACGTTTTGTAGGGCCTCATCAACGTCATCGGTAGGTTCCACAGCAACGAATCTGTCACCGAGAAGCTTCTGAAACTTCTCGGTGCCCGCCATGATCTGGAGTAGATTGGGTCGGAGCGTGGACTTCATCAGACGGTTTCTTTCCAGCTTTAGATTGATATTCAGAGAGCCTCGGACAAGTCTGTGATAAGATCCGGTGTTGAACCTGTTGATCACGGAGAGGTCTCTGAATATGTGCCTTTTATCCGTCATGATGAAGTCGATCTCGTTTTTGGTCACAGTGTCGGGGCTACGCCATGTCCACTTCCTGTGGGGCTTCTTCTTGAAGAACGAGTTCATCAAGAAGAGCCCCTCCTTCTCTAGGAAGTTGACCAGCATTTGCCCCCTGTGATTTCTACACCCAAAACCATGCGGGCCCACTCTGGATTCGTCGCCAATTCGGACTCCCACTTTGCCATTAAAGTCCCCCATAACAACGTTGAAGTGAGCCTTTGTGGTGTTGTGTAAGGCTTTGGATATGTCCTCGTACATATCCTCCACTTCATCATCCAAGTGTGCCGAGGTCGGTGCGTAAACCTGAATTATCTTCATGCTATACCTCTTGGATAGCCGAAGGATCAGGTATGCTACCCTGGTCGACACACTGGAGATTTCTTCAACGTTGTTAGAGAGGGCCTTATTGACGAGAAACCCTACGCCACCCTGGGATGTTTGGTCACCCTCGCGGAAGTACAGAAGGTGGCCCGAGTCTAGGGTTATGGTGTCCTCTCCCTCTCTACGGACTTCACACAACCCCAGAACATGCCACTTAATGTTCTCCAGCTCCACTTCCAACTGCGCTAGATGTTCGTCGAGCCTCAGAGTCCGTCCGTTAAACGTAGCCAGGGTCAGATTTTGCAGGTAGCCAGAGGTAGCCCGGGGATTCCTAGCACCCCCTGTCCCGCCGAACAAATAATACTAACAACAAATAATTGGATGAAATAATTAACAGGATAATTACAGCAAAGGGTAAATAATATTAGGAGTAGGTGATAGTTTAGTATTTAGTTAAGTATAAATAATGTAATCGGAGGGTAAGTTTTAAATTGCATATGATAAAGTAAGTATTTTTAATATATAGGTAAGTACATAAAAAGTTTATATTTAAACTGATTACATATTGTTATAATTAAAGTTAAAATAAACATGTAATAAATTATTATGAAGTGGATTGGGAATGCACTTTTATGATATTATATATTATACGATACAGATTTTATCTAGTGTGGGTTCCACAGCATACCTTGTTTAGTTTTAAGTCCTCAGTAAAACGTTGTCTAGTAGAACTTGTATCTTACCTTAACTTAAAACAATTTGCCTTTGTTTTACTGCTAAATAAATATTTTACATTTTCATTTTTTTTTCATTATAACTAGTAGTTCTTCTGTTTTCTCGTAAGACAGAGAAGCTAGCCATGAGTAGATTATGTGTTTCGCCTCAGCGACAGATTTCTTTAAGAGGTTCTTACTTGTAGGCCGGCGAGCGATATGACGAGAGTGTCGGTGCCGCAGTGCGAGGAGTAGTCCATCATGAGCTCGGCGCGGAGCAGCAGCGCGTGTCCGTCCGCCTTGCCGCCCGCCGCGAAGCACATCACCTCGGGCTGACGGAACTGCACCGACACCGCGATGTTCGGAGCCTCCTCCGACAACGAGGTGCCTGACCAACCAAAATGGACAGTTTTATAATGGTCTGACTCTATTTTTCACTTTTTTCTCTTCATTTTGTTTTCAAATTGAGACATACCGCTCCGCTCACTTCCCCTCTCGTTCTGTACAATCCAGTCTATCAAAAGGTTGCCTGGAAGAGATCGCGTTTAGCGATAAGGCTGCCCATTGTATAACCGCGGATTAGTTTTATAGATTTGTTTGTTTATTTAATTTTTTTAATTTTTGGTTTACAAAAAGAGTTTTCTATCTATCTATCTATCTATCTTATGCTAAAACTTATAAAATAATAAAGACATCGTTAAACATCAGTCTCGGCGTAATAACTATAATGTAAGAGAGAGAGAAAAAATTGAGTTGACTAAAAAAGCAACACATGTGTTAATTATAATTAATACCTGCTCTGATATTGACAAAAATAAAAATTACGAAATAAGTATATATAAATAAACGAATTACATTCCTGAAATTTTTGATTCATAGAAATTGTATGGAAATGAAATGTTTTTGATTTTTGCGAAATTTTACGATTTCATTTGGTAAGTAACTTTGTGAAAAGTGTTCCTGTTAGGAAATAAAGTCGATTGAGACCAACTTGTATTTTTGATAAATATCATTTACTAGCAGGACTGTAACTTTTTTCAAAATTCCGAAAATACAATTGTTTTTTCTTCAAAATTAACCTACAGTTTCATCAGAACAAAACCTTCTAACTACAATAGAATAGGTGGCTGTCCTCAATGAGGTAAAATTTTGCCCCACCCTGTATATTTTTAACGAACTGGTGAAGTTCTATTATATCGACACGGCCAATTTGCCTTCAGCGTCGCAGTAATAGGTGCACTTGATTTTTATGTTGGTTCTTGGTAGGTGAGAACTCAGATTTATATTTTATTTTTAATTGTTTTATTTCTTATTTTTGTATGTATCTCGTTATTTGTGTTCAAAAAGTAGTGTTCACACGTTTATTGTTTAAAAGATTGTTAACAGTGAAGACCTATAATTGGCTTCCAGTATTCTATTTTGTAGCTATGATCAGTGTGTATAGCTGTTGGTTTTCCATCTCAAAATAAATAAATAAATAATTATACTTCGTGCTTAGTCCGAAGAGATTAGTAACCTGAAAGAGAAATCATAAATAAACATTGTAGTATGTAAAAGAGTGGTGTCACGTAGGCGTTACTACAATGTGTATTTATGATTTCTCTTTCAGGTTACTAATCTCGAGAGAAAATTATTATTTATGGTACTTGCTTTGCTTAAAATTATTATCTACTAGTCACCTGTCAGGCTGGCACCTAGCTATTGTCATTTATAATGGCCAAAGCGTGCGGCTATAGTCACCCACACCCGTGTAAAATCTGCATAATAAAACTAAAATAATTATGTTAAAACATTGTATTTCCATTTTTCTTTAAATTTAGTTTTTTCTTAGATATTCTCGTTTTTACGTGTGGAAAAAGATTAGTTTTTCTATTATCAACTTTTCATATAAAAGTAAGAAGCTGTTTGTTTTACAAAAATAAATAAATAAATAGGGTTAATAAAGCTAGAGAGCTATGTCATGAATGAATGAATGAATGTTGAGTTACCTGTAGAGTAATACCCGCTGGTGGAGTCGCTGGCGCTGTGCGTGCGGCGCGTCCCGCCCGCGCCCCGCCCCGCGCCCTCGCCCACGTACCCGTGGTTCACCACGCCCCCCTCCAACGTCTTCTCACCTGGGGGAGAGGGGGGGATCATCAGCATATAGCACTCCTCTGCTGGGACATTCGGCTAGGTCCCTCTATGGTGCTTATTAGGAGCATCAGCGCCATTGGAGTAAATACTACTGTTTAATTTTTATAGGAGTTATGATCGAAACAGCTATCAAAATATTGAATTAACGCCAAAAAAATACGAAAAATGGACACAACTCTCGACGACGTCTGTCTTCACTTTCAGTGCACGGCCGGGACTCGAAGTAAAATCTCAGAAGACATCAAGGCTTCTTAGAGTTCTTATCTCAGTTCCTCTCTGTATTCTGTGCCTCAGTAGAGTTACAGCCTGCGCACATTAGAGGACAAACTTTAGCGATTAGACGCTACGTACGACAAGCTGCGGGGGACAATTTTCATACATTTTGTTCAAAGCGGCGACAATCGCGACGGCAAGATATGACAGAAGCTCGCGACTAAGCGCGACGACAAAGCGTCGTGTTTGCGAGGTCTGTCAATCAATTATCCACTTACTCCTACAAAGGACATCGAGCGTCAAGGATCGATGCGTGAACATTCGTAGCATTCGCTAGTAGGTTTCCTTCAATTTTGCCAGAGTTTTTTGACGTGGCTGCGTAAATGTGGGTAAGTATCTGTATTTACGTGAAAACTAATGACAGCGCCGCGTTTTGCGCATGAAAAACCTAATACATAGGCTTGTGGAATGTATGGGTAAGGTGGGAGCAAGGAACGAACCGACGACATTCTCACGCATTCCACGTCACAGCTGTCAGCTGTCAGTACAGTACACTCACCCGGCATGGCGTCGAGCAGACAGCGCGCCAGCGTGAGGAAGAAGGGCGGGGAGAGGTTGAGGCGCGTGCGGTCGACGCGCACGTCGAGTTGTCGCGCGCCGCCGCCGGTCGCGCGCACGCTCACCTCGACGAGCGGCGGCCGCCGCACGGAGATGCCGACCGTGTCGCGGCACGACCCGCCTTGCGACTCGAAGATCCTACAACATCATCAACACCATCATCACCACGCGGTAGTCAGTCTTATATTCGATTCACACCTACGCGTCGGAGATCATCGAAGCGCATTTTAAAACATGCTAGAGGAAATTGAAACATTCACAAAGCAGTTAAGTTCCTTAATTGCATACAATGTCTACTTACGGATCTTTTTATGTCAGTGTTTGACAAAGCTCAAAGCTGCGGAAATAGCATGCAAATAAGAAACTTAACTGCTTTGTGAATGTTTCAGTTTCCTCTAGCACGTTATAAAATGCGCTTCGATGGTCTCTGACGCGCGCCGGTAAGTGTGAATCGTACATAAGTAAGGTCTTACACTTAGCGTAGTTTATGAAAGCGCCCTGCACACGTAAAGATTTGACCGCGCATCGGGACTGCGTTCCAAACCGCAGTCCGATCTGTACGGCTTGGACTGCGGATCAAACTGTCGTGCTAATGGCGCATAAAGATCGGATCGCGCATCTGGGACTGATCACTGACGTGATGCGCGGTTAAAACTGAGATTTGCCTTCGCGTCGACATGCCATATGCCAGATCGGAGTGTCAGTCGCGCATCTACACGTACGTTTCGGAGTGCGGGTTGGCATGGCGCGTGCTGTTTCCCGCGGTCCGAACTTTACGCAGCCACTAGAACGGTCTTAGGCTTGACTGATCAGTAAGTAAGACAGACTGAATACTTCGTGGTTTATTAAGCCTTTAAGCATGTGAACTCCCCTAACGAGCGCCATTGTACCCTGTCCTCAGCTCGACGCATACAGCGACATAAAAAAAAATGTGGGTGGGATTCCATTCCAAATCTTTTTATTAGTTTTATCAAAAGTGATCTAACAAATCACTTTTAAAAATATCACTTCTTCTTTCGACTTTGCTTTGGTCGGGGAAACCTATTATTGATGGCAAAAACTTTATACCAGACCACCAGTTTGACTTCAGAGAAAAGCACTCCCGAGTCCACTGAGTAACAAATCTACATAATTCAATAGCACTTGAGTAAAAGAGTCTGTTGCATTGTTTTCCTTGACGTGGCCCAGGCATTTGACAAGGTGTAGCATAAAGGCCCTATAATAAACATGAAAGTATACTACACCCAAACAATACACTGATATTCTAAAATCGTAGACATCCGATTTTTTTTTTAGAATTAAGCAAGAAGATGACTACTTTGGAATTAAATAAAACTGGAGCACCGCAAGGTAAAGTGTTAGGTCCAGTCCTGTACCTTCTTTACACCTGTGATATTCCGATTTTTTTACAGATTCGAGCACGTGGTAATACGCAATTTATATAAAGATTTATTTAGTTCTTGACCAACATTCCACTCCATGACCTCAGGTTCGGATATCGGGATACTTCCTCCAAGGCCACCTAGACCTACAATTGCTGTACCTCTAAAAAACTGTTTCCTACCTCTTGATAAAAACATTGGGGTCCGTCCTGATATCATCTATCAGCAGGCTCATGAGACTAGCTTTGAGCTCCAGGCTTCCGTCGGAGTAGCAGTCCAGGTTGAAGGTGGCTTCTCCGGCCGAGAGGCGCGCCAGCCCGTTGTTGACGTCACGAACGGGAGACGACAGCACCTCGTCTATGTCCGAGAACAGGCGGAGAGTCAGACCTTCGAGGGTGAACCTGGAGGAAAGTAGTTACAATTAAAAACAACGTAACCTACTATACGACGCCAATAGACTAGCAGCACAGGCATGACGAGTTAAGGAACCAATAGCAAGACCGGAAAAACACGTCATGCGCTGGCCAATCACCTAGAAGAAACGATGACACGATACTTCACAAGTAAAGCAAACCCGCCAAAACCCATCTACTCAAATCTCTGAACAAATTCTACTGATTGTCTAATTTTAATGAGTCTTGCCTATCAGTCTTTTACGTATATATATAAGTTTATTACCTATCCCGAACAACCTTTAAAATTGATTCAGATTGTTCAGATCAATATTTAAGTATTAAGTTAATAGTTTAAGTAAATTAAGATCTTGTACTTTTTCTTTGTGCCTGAAATAAAATTTATTACTATTATTATTATTATTATTATTATTAAGTATTAAGATTAAGTACTAAGAGTTCGTCTAATATACGAGTAGCATTTGTAGCGAAATACGAATATTAATTAAAAAGCTTAGATAAGAAATAACGATTCTTCAAACTAGACGATCTCCAACTAAGTTTTAGTACATAGATCTATTCTACTATTCTCAGAGGTTTTACAACAAATAAATACATGAATTATGAATTACCCATTTCTTGCAATAGATCTTAGCATTTTATGTTACAGACTGCAAGCGTACCCTTTTTTGAGGGTAACCATAGGGTTTTACGTTCTAATATATAGCGGTAAATAGTAGTTTAGAAAAACTATAAGTACCTACAATGATGGTGATGATAATGATGATACTTACCCTGCAGAGGGTAATAACCCGCAACCCTCAATTTTATACCATTGCTGTTGTCTGATATAATGGATTATCTTAAAGATACCTGATAGCAGCTTCCTTCCGGATAGGCTCGCCCTGTGCAAAGAACGCTTGTAGCTTCTTCACTGAGGCGTCAGTCTGAGGCACGTCCACGGGAGAACTGGGCACTATGCTCCCTGAAATTGTCATCTCAAATTAAATTCTTCATTCTTTAAAATATGATAACACTGATATGATATTTATAAGATAGCAACAATGACCTATAAAATGCGTAATGCTGAGGTTATCCACCTTCATAGCCAGTATGAGGGAGTGAGGGAGTGAGTGAGTGAGTGAGTCAGTGAGTCACTCAGTCAGTGATTTAGCTCATGAGTAAGTGAGTAAGTGAGTGGAATAGTGTGTGAGAGAAAGAAAGAGAGAGAGAATGAGAGAGCGAGTGTGTTAGTCAGTGAATCAATAAGGTTTTATGTATGTGAGTTTATATATTTGTAAATGACCTATAATATGTTCCATGCTAAGATTATCAGTGAGTGAATCGGTAAGTGGGTCAGTCAGTTAATCATTAAGCTTTTCTATCTGAAATATGTGAGACATCTGATATTCTTGCTCGATGCTGAGGTTATCCACCCAGGAAGCCAGTTTGACTAAGTGAGTGAGTTATTCAGTGAGTGAGTGAATCAATAAGTGAGTCAGTAAGTGGACTAGTGAGTAAATGAGTTAGTTAGTCAGTTAATCTAGAAGCTTTTTTATCTGAAATATGCATGGCATCTGAGATTCTATAGAGTTTGAATATTACAATGCTCAATGCAAAGGTCTGCCTAGAACGCCAGTATCAGTGAGTGAGTCATTCAGTCTTCTTCTTCCTATGTGCTAGTGGCCAACTCTGGTGTCGGAGTTTTTAGGCCACCCGAAGGCCTCCGACATTGCTTAACGACTGAAAATCCGGGACCAACATCTTAAAGTGCTTTCCGAAGCACGGAAGCGCTCAAATCTAAATGTCACTTAACGGTCACCCATCCAAGTAATGTCTGGGCGGAGCGTTGCTTAACCAAGGTGATCTGCTAAGAACACAGACGTTAACCACGCCACGAGTACTTCGTCACTCAGTGAGTGGATTAAAGAGTGAGTGACTTTGTCAGTGAGTGAATCATTAGGCTTTTATGTCAGAGAGATGTAAGATTTGTAAGTGACCTATGAAATGTTCGATGGTGAGGTTGTCCGCCCAGACGGCGAGTATGGTGGCGAGGTCCTTCTGGCCCAGGTTGATGAGCACGGTGTCGAGCGAGATGTCGGCCTGCACGGCCAGCGCGCCGCGCCCCGCGCACGCCCCGCCCACGCACCGCTTCAAGTCGCACCGCACGCACATCGGCTCCAGGATCGGCTCCTGCACCCGCGGGTTATTTATCACAGATAAAGAACAGGACTAGATGAAGCCTTAAAATTCACTATGTTCTGAACATCAACGGCTGATCTCTACTTTCTTATGTCCATATATCATTTGCTAGAAAGGGATGCATACTTTATCTCAATGCGATTGCTGCGACTTCGTACCAGGGCTTTTCTATGAAACTGCATAGAATTTTGTTCGAGCGCCCTGGTACGATTAACTTTCTGATATATTTTGAAGTCGCATCGATATAATGTATGCGTCCTTTTCTAACTGATGATATGGACATAAGAAAGTAGAGATCACCCGTTTGAGTTGATGTTCAGAACATAGTGAATTTTAAGGCTTTATATTGTTCTCTTCTATATATGTGGCTCGAACAAAATTCCATGCAGTTTCATAGAAATGCCCTGGTACGAAGTCGCAGCAATCGCATTGAGATAGTATGCATCCCTTTCTAGCAAATGATATATGGACATAAGAAAGTAGAGATCAGTCGTACGAGTTGACGTTCAAACATAGTGATTTTTTGCTGTCGTCTATAAGGCTCATTATACCACGCGATATTCAGTCTGTCTTAGTTAGACTGTCTTACTGACTAACTAGATTTACTATGACCGACTTATTGGCTTACTCTTATTACACTACGCTAAGTGTAAGACAATCTTACTAAAACAGTCTGACTGCCTTGTCTTGCCTTTTTATCTGTATTATTTATTTATTATTATTAAATTATCTGACAGATTTCTATTTTCAAATTATCTGACAAAATTCAAATTTCAAACTATCTGACAAATAGTTTTAAAAGTCTTATTGACCACGCAGTATTCGATCTGTCCTAAGCCAATAAGTCGGTCAAAATAAGTCTTATCAATCAGTAAGACAGTCTTACTAAAACAGACAGAGTACCACGTGGTCTAAGAAGCCTTTGCTATTTCTCAGCTGTTCATTTAGGTTTATTCCAAAAAAAAATGTCTTAGTAGTTTAAGAATCGAACCTGCACTTCTAACGTGCCGGCCAGCGTCATGACCGCCCTCGCGAAGGTGATGTCCTTCAGCTTGATCAGGATGTTGTCTATGACGGGAGCCGGCATCGGACTGGAGCTGTCGTGGCCAGAGCTCTGGTGCTTGAAGAAATTCTCTATCAGGAGATCACCTACAGAACAACACATCGTTTTTGATACTTAGTAGCAAAATATCAAATCAAATATGAGATTATAAATACGGGAAATCTCACACATGATTGACGACTGATCACGATCAAGGCACTTATTCAATAAGTCTCTCTTATCATCGTATTTATTTATTTATTAATAAATTTTAGTTAGGGCACTTTTTTACACCTTGGGTTACGTTACTTAAGTTTTAGTAAGGATCCCTAATCTTTTCTAGCAATATATATAGCCTATGTTACTCAAGGTGAATGTAGCTTTTCAATGGTGACAGAATTTTTGAAATCGGCACTGTAGTTTATGAGTTTATTCATTACAAACATACACAAACACAAAAATAGTAGGGAAACCGAACACAGATTAACACCACACACAAAAAAACCGACCAAAGTTAAAAAATCTCAGGGATTGTAATATGTAGGTTTAATCTTGTATTACACCGCCATCCTATAAAGCTTAGCTCTTCCTATAAGTTATATGATTGCCTGGAATAGATTGGCTTCAGAGATAAGGCCGCCAATTGCGTTACCTACACAATGCTTAGACTAAGTTACTTTTACTTTTCCTTATGTGAATGTGGTGATCAATAAAGTGGTCTCAATGTGTGTACACAGTGGAATAGTAAAGGCCTCGTACTGCTTTTCTGTTATCCGAGAGTGAACTGTGTTACAACGAGTTAAGGTTTAACTTACCCATGTTTAAAACCAATAGATTGGGCGAAGATGGTTTCTGCGGGAGAAGTAGTACTGGAGCGTGGATCTGCAGATGAATCATTTATTAGAAAACAACTGTTTTCTGATCAGATATTGAGTTTTACTTGCATTAGCACCCTGCACACCTAAAGTTCGGACCGCGGAAAACAGCAGGCGCCATTCCGACCCGCACTCCGAAACGTACGTGTAGATGCGCGGGGCTGATAGTCCGATCTGGCATGTGGCATGTCGACGTGAAGGCAAATCTCACCGTTTTAACCGCGCATCACGTCAGTGATCAGTCCCAGATGCGCGGTCCGATCTTTACGCGCCATTAGCACGACAGTTTGATCCGCAGTCCAAACCGTACAGATCGGACTGCGGTTTGGAACGCAGTCCCGATGCGCGGTCCGATCTTTACGTGTGCAGGGCGCTAATATGTAGTTTATTTATAAAAAATAGTATAATATACAGTTGTAGTTATAAGTAATTTTAAGTTAGAATTATAGCACGCCTACCACCATCTAAAAACAAACCACAGGTATGTCTGGTAGAAAATGCTCGTAGCATTAAGCCCACCTTTTGTTATATTTAATGTGCAATAAAATAAAACACGCTAATTTTATGAGTAAAATTAAAGAGCTTGGATTTTTTTATACTAAATCTATGAGTAAAATAGTTATGAATATGTTAAGTTGGGGTGTAAAGGGTTCCAACCCCCATCTTCGGAACCTAAGTCAACCTCACCTGCCCATGGTGCACTCTGCTGAATAACAAACGGGGCTCTGGCGGCCGGTTGATTGCGGCATAGCGCAGCCTAACAATGGCATAGCTAAATTCCCTGACCGCTAACGGGCAGGAACGTCGGCGTGCGATAAGCTGTGCCCTGCGATTCACAAACCGCATTGCAGCGTGGGGATTATGGCCCCTTTCTTACTAAAGTAAAGTGAAGTAAAAAAAATCATTTACTCAGATGGAACCACAAGGAACACTTTAAATCGTATTTTTTTATTTACAACCATTCCTAGCGCGACTAAACAGAGAAGAAATGGCAAGAAACTCTAATTGGCTTATGTTTTTTTAAAGTCTTTGTTACAATATCTATTCTTAACTATTACATTTTGAGGGGGTTGGAGACAGTTTCATCCTAAGCTTTTGGTCATTTAAATAATCAGAGATTTTATATTAAGCTTTATTACCAAGATCATAGCAGTCCACTGCTGGACACAGGCCTTCCCTAATGGGCTCGACGCTCAACGTAGAGTAGGACGCCCTCCGGCCAGGTGGAGTGACGATCTGCGAAAGGCTGCTGGTAGAAGCTGGATGCGTCGAGCTCAGGACAAAGATTATGTTGTATTATTGATATTGGTTGTTGTTGTTGTTATTTACCTCGATGACCAGATTGAGCCTCGTGTTCCAAGAGCGGTACGTGTGCGAGTGTCTTTCGGCGGCCCTCTCAGCGACCAGCGCCGCCTCCGCCGCCACGGAGCTCGGGATCAAAGGCTCTATGAATTGCTGCAAATATTACACTCACTGTGAAAAGATCTTGGCAATTCTTACATTCATATTTTCGCGCCATGCATTCATTGGCTTTTCATTGTGGGCAGCATCTTTATTAATTCGAAAGCAGACACAATTTGGAGGGTACTAGAGAGAGGTGTATTTTGTTTTCTGATTGGTTGGATGGTGTGACATTTCCTCGTCTCTCGAAGAGATCCCTACACAGATATAGAAGAGAAATAGATGAAGTCTTAAAATTCACTAAGTTCTGAACATCAACTCATACGGCTGATCTCGACTTTTTTATGACCAATATCATCAGTTAGAAAGGGACGCACACATATATCAATGCGACTTCAAATGAGATCAAAAAGTTAATCGTACATACAAAATTCTATATAGTTTCATAGAAATGCCCTGGTACGAAGTCGCAGAAATAGCACTGAGATAAAGTATGCATCCCTTTCTAGCACATGATATATGGACATGAAATCAGATGTATGAGTTGACTCTTTTATATCTGTGGATTCCTATGGCCAATCCCGGCACTTGTCGTCGCACCACGATACATAAAACACGCCCACGCGAGCTTCTTCGGATCAACCCTACCTACGCACCCGCGCAGACCCTTAGCCGTTCCGCGGTGTTCTTTGTGTCTTCTCCTTCCTCAGTTTCCGAAACACTGCCAGCTCTATGAACCTTTCATAACAGCCCTGTGGGTGCGGACCCTAAAGTGCGTCAATTTATCAGTGCGAAACGGGATCGAATCTGGGATTTGGGCATGAAAAAAGCCACCCACCCACCTATATTTCTGGAATGTAAAGATGATAGAGAGGAAAGAACCACAACAAACCGGCGACAGTGGTTCAAATAGGAATGACGACTGAAAAATTCTAATTAGTCCGAAATTTACATTATCAAAAAATATAGGACACTTTTTTTTTCTTTTGTCAATTAAACAAAAAATGACAAAGATATAGTGCGTTGAAGTTCCGCTGACGACGCAGTGCAGCCTGCCGACGTGCAGCCTCAGCTCGCACGTAGTGCAGCACGTGTCCTACCTGCGTGGCGTGCAGCAGCTCGGCGCTGGCGACGCAGTGCAGCCTGCCGACGTGCAGCCTCAGCTCGCCATGCGCCGTGAGCTCGGAGGCGGCGCCGTACAGCCGCGGCGCACAGCGCACGTACTTCAGCTCCACCACCTTGTCCTCGTCCGGCCAGATCAGCTGAAACCACGGTATTGTGCCACTATACAACACCACCTATATCTCTGCACTACTGGACCTAGGCACAACCTAGGCCTAATAGCGGGTACATGTAAATGAACTCTCAGTCCCGTAATTGGACTGCAGTTGATCCATTATGCGTGCCCTAATGGCGGGTACGGACTGCTGTATGTAACATACAATGCTACATGAAAAGAACGAACTGAACATGTATGCAGAAATGCTCTGTTCGAGCGCGTAGCGCGCAAGGCACACTACAACTACAAGGTCCACACTATGGGAATTCTGTTACACTGCATGATGCATTACGACAATGTGGACGGCAAATTATTGCATGTTACATTGAATGTTACAATTCGTAAGTCTGTACCCGCCATGACAAAGAGGGCAATATGCCTATAATCTCCGAGCTGGGAATGCGGTTAAGGCAAAACATTTCCGACAGCTCTAGCTGTCCGTCGGTGGTCAGGAGATATTTATCGGTTTCAGGTTGCGCTATGTCGCAATCAGCCGCCGACAAAGCTCCGTTTATTAGTTACTAGCAGCCCGTCCCGGCTTTGCACGGGTAAGGATTCCTAATCTTTTCTCGCAATAAATATAGGCTTTGTTACTCAGGGTGAATGTAGCTTTCCAATGGTGAAAGAATTTTTGAAATCAGCACAGTAATTTTTGAGTTTATTCATTACAAACATACACACAAAAATATTTTTTTCTTCTTTCTAATATTATTAGTGTAGATCAGCGTACACCACGTGTAGGTGAGGTCAACTTGCCAAGATGAAGGTAGAAACACTTTCTTTTTTTTTACATTGGATAAACTTTTGTTTGAC
This sequence comes from Horisme vitalbata, assembly GCA_951804965.1. NCBI lineage: Eukaryota > Metazoa > Arthropoda > Insecta > Lepidoptera > Geometridae > Horisme > Horisme vitalbata. The sequence continues at coordinate 18,243,100 of OX638101.1, read as the reverse complement.
CGAACTCACTTGATGTTAAGTAACGTTGTGGTCTAAGATGGAACACAAAGGTCCAGAAGACAATTATTCACTCTAGACTTAAAGAGACCCGGATTATAATTATCAGGAGGCTGGTAGAGAGTTCCAATCCTGACACCCCACGGGTCACGGACAGCTGTTTTCAAACTAGGCAATGCCTACTCAAACATGGCTACAACAAACGAGTGAAAACGATGAGTGCCGCAAGAATAAAACACCTATGCCGCAGCCTCGTTAGTCGTTATTAATCAACGCCCTCCTTCATAGATCTTGTACATATTTCCAAAGAAACAAATCAAAGTAGTGAATCAAGTTACCTATAACGTTAGTAGTAATCAATCTGTGGAGTTGCAAAATAGATCCTACAGTCCTCACCTTAGGATACAGAGTAGCATCTCCCAGGTCGTCCAGATGCATTGAGCTGAGAAACAGCTTCAGGGTCATCCTGTCGTTGGCTCGGAACACGCAGTCGCTCTCGAGCGCTCCTAAACGCAGCTCTAGCATCGAGTACTCGGTGTGGCACAGCTTTATCGATATCGATGATGACCTGTATCGAGAGTCGATTAATCAATTATCGATTATTCACTCAGATTTGACAATTGATTAATTAGATTGATGACTGGATCTAAAATGACTAGCATACCTGACAGAATAACTGAACTTCGTTGCTCCTGAAGGAACCGGTGGATCTGCTTCCGGCTTCATCAGATACTCCCAAAGATTCTGCGTCTTCGGCACCACCACACTCTTCAAGTTAATTGCGTGCCGATTTTGAATCCTGTTCAATAATTTAGTAACATTTTTTAAGAGCGATTTAGGTCTGGCATGTTCTCCAACTCTAATATTTCTAACATTGTGTTTATTCGGTCCGATAACGGTCACCGGAATGCCTCTCAAAGTTGTTCAGGAGTACGACTATCTGGGGCAGATCTTGCAGTTTTGCAGCAAAAGACACAATTTTGACAGTGAGCTAAACCGGAGAATCCAACTAGGCTGGGCAGCATTTGGTAAGCTTCGTCAAGTCTTCTCGTCACTCATCCCTCAATGTCTGAAGACTAAAGTCTTCCACCAATACGTCCTACCTGTTATGACATATGCTACTGAAACGTGGACCCTAGTGGGACTGGTCCACAAATTGAAAGTCACTCAGCGTGCTATGGAGAAAGCTTTGTTTGGAGTTTCTCTTAAAGATAGAATATGAAATGAAGTTATCCGACAGAGAACGAAAGTGACCGACATAGCTTTGAGGATTAGTAGGCTGAAATGGCAATGAGCCGGCCATAATATATGCCGAAGAACTGACAACCGTTGGACCAAACGGGTATTGGATTGGAGATCCCGTTTGAGCAAGCGTAGTATAAGACGTCCACTGACTAGATGGAGTGACGATCTGCGTAATGTATCTGGCACAGACAGTGAATAAGTCGAGTCGAGGATCGGGCTCAACGGCGAACCTTGGGAGAGACCTATGTCCAGCAGTGGACTGTGATAGGTTGGTGATGATGATGATGATGATGATGATGATGATGATGATGATGATGTGTGTTCGGTCGCACTCAATACAGGTTAGTCCTAATGCGGGGTCTGATGGATATTGTATGTATTCATACTACTTACAAAAAAAACAAAATCATGTTTTTTTTTATTATGTATACACAACATGTATTAGGAAGTGTTCGCGGCTTGGCTTACTTCAGTGTTTTTATCAGATCATCTCGGTTGATCAGCACTCCATTCGGCCACTACTTGAATGGGTAATAGCTTAGAGACATATAGTTCTGAACGCTTTCTATCTTCGGAAGGCACGTTAAGACGTTGGTTCCGGCTTTTTCAGCCGCTAAGCCATGTCGGAGATCTACATAAACGCCGTCACTACAGCTCCACCGCGTGGGAGTGTGACCGGTACTCGGGGCAGTCCGCACCTACACACTACAGCTCACTAACAGTCCGCACCTACACACTACAGCTCACTAACAGTCCGCACCTACACACTAGAGCACACTAACTTGTGAGCGATGTACTGCAGGTACTTGGCCAGGGTCTGCAGCGCCGGCGCGTGCAGCAGCAGCGCCACGTGTCCCGTGTCGCAGACCAGCGCCTGCTCCACCGCGTGGAACTGGGACCGGAACTCGGGGCAATCCGCTCGCACCTACACACATAGTTTACCTTCACTACAACATACACTAGACTGATTTCAGTTTTAAGTACAAGCATGAAAGTTGTCAAAATCGAAACATTTGAGTTCGCGATCAGAGCCGAGAAACCTTTCTATTCTATGAAGAAAGTTGAGTAGTACCCCATGTCTGGCTAACAGCTCCAAATATTGTCTATTGCTGCTGTGATATTACTCAAAGTCCAGCAGCAAAGACGTACAATTTCCCTTAAAAGGTTATATAGACATAGGCCAATTAGGTAAGTACGTGAGAAAAAATACACAGTTATAGACTTTTGTTAAGAGCAAGTTAAGTCGTTCCACATGGCTAAAAAGCTCTAAATATTGTCTATTGGTGCTGTGATGGTGCTCAAAGTCAAAAAGAAAAGTCGTACAATTTCTTCTTCGAAAAATCACGCTTGGATTGGCGATTCATATTAATATTCATATCATTTAATGCTTACATAATTATAATACATGTCAGCTTATCTTCCACTTGTGTGGTAGGTGTAATAATAATGTACCCGGAGACCCGGATAGGGTGTTGCAATTTGTAATTAATTCAATTATATAAAATAAAAAATAAACTGGTAAAGATTAAAGATAAATTAACAATAATAAAATAGGTTAATTGACAAAAAAGAAAATCTATATTTTTATACTTTTGTCATTAAAAAATTCGTCAAGACGATAGTACCTTTTTACAGTTAATATATTTTTGATAATTACTATAACTTTTTTATCAGTTTCTTCCTTAAAGTGTTTTGGTATTTTATTATTTATATTTAAGCGGCCATTGTGTTCGGGCTGGAGCTGTGCTTTGCTAATTTGGAAGCGGGTAGCCAGTCGGTGCTTATACCTTTACGCGAACCGACGCGGCTGATCTATCTTTTTTTTTAAAGAAATCGGGGTATTTTCTTACAAATTTGCAGGCTTCTTGGATATAAATTGACACAAGTGTTCGATCGAGCATCCCAGCGGCTTTTCATATTCAGGCACACCTAGTCATAGTTATAGGCATAGGCCAATAACGTAGAAAAACACAGTTACATTCTATACAGCAAGTTTCGTGGTTCCCCATGGCTGGCTAACAGCTCCAAATATTGTCTATTACTGCTGTGATGTTACTCAAAGTCAAGCAGCAAAGTCAAATACAAATACAAATAAAAGCCGTAAAATTTCGATTCAAAAAGTATACATAGGCCCATAAGGTACGGGAGATAAAAAAGCACAGTTACAGACCTTTCTATAAAGCAAGTTGAGTAGTTCCCCATGGCTGGATAACAGCTCCAAGTACTGCCCATTGCTGCTGTGATGCTGCTTGTCGGTCAGCAGCGCGCCGCCCACTGACAGCTGTATGGCCGGGCCGAACTGCATCAGCGCGATGTCCAGGCACAGCTTTGTGATCGACACCATTATGTACGGCTTGTCCACCTGCTCCGCCGAACGGGACAGGTTGATCACCACCTCACCTGGAGAAGACAATTGTTTTGTAGCGGAAATAAAAATGGTGGAAATAAGCATCGTCCAAAAATCATCGTCAAATGTTGTAAACGTTGTAATAAAGCTTATTTTATAATATCTGATTATTTAGATGACAAAAATGCTTGGGATGAAACTGCCTCCAACTCCATCAAAAACAATGTAATAGTTATTAAGAACAATGACGTTAAAAAAATATAAGCCAAGCAGAGTTTCTTGCCAATTCTTCTCTGTTTGGTCGCATTACGAATTGGTGGTAAATTAAAAAAAATGACGTTTCAAAGTGTACTATACAGTTTCTACTAAGGTTAAAACCAAACCTGACTTTATAAAAAGTCATTTGGCTAAAAGAAAAATTAAACAAGTTGATTAGCAACTTTGCACTCGTAGGGCTAGCTTATAGGCTTACCGTCTTAAAAGTTCTATAAACCTCAGATAGCTAAAATGGCGTTGAAATATCATGTCACCTCTTTTTATTTACATTTATATAACAGGGACAAGCTTACTTTATCTAGCGTTATAAAATGACATTTGGCTGTGAGTTAAGAGGTTAGCTTATACAGTATGGGGTAAAATTTTACTGCATTGAAAATCAAAAACCAAAATCAACAATTGAAAGCACCTTTGCTTTTGAAGTAAGAATGTTTTGTTCTTAGGAAACTTCAGTGCCCTGACAGGGTCAATGTACCTACCGACCTACTCATAGGCTATACAAGATCTAAGCTATATCACTATAATGTAGGACATTGACGCCAAAAAAAACTGTTAGTTTATTTTGAAGAAAAAACAATCTGAAGTGAATTTTATTATATTTTTAAGCTATTGCATAGCTTCTATCGAGGGCCTTGAGCGCGGGGACCGAATCCAGAAATTCCGTAACGAAAAAAAACCTCACGCTCCCCACTCCGACGGGCACGGAGGTGTGGCTTGAAGGCCGTGCATTGTCTAACGTCGTTTCTTTTCGGCAGTCTTCGACACGGTGTTTGTGTGCGTGCAACTAGACGTATTTTTATTTAATAAAAGAAAAAAAAATATTTTCTTATCGGTCACCACGCTCAAAAAGTGTAACTTGAATTAATATCAAAGAAAAAGAAATACTGCATAAATAAAATAAATAAATAATTATAATTGCATAAGTTGATACAAAATGATATGCAATAGCTTTACCGCGGCAGTCCCCGAGTGCCACACGTCTTTTTATTTTATTTAAATTGTATTATGGGCAAGTTTTCCTTAATTAAAGTAGGCCTATGAGAGTGGACTGATATAGGCTGGTTTGGTGATGTGTGGACTCACCCACTATGAACCTCAGCAGCGTGTTGATGGTGTTGGAAGGCGACACGTTGTCCTCGAAGCCGGGCAGGTCGACGCTGCGCGCGAACACTTCCATCTCCTCGTCGCTGTGCTCGGAGGCCGCCGAGCCCGCCGCCGAGAGCTGCGCGCGGAACCCGGGGGCGGAGTCCGAGCTGGTCTCCGCAGCCCTACAATAAGGGATATCAAAACTAGAAAAGCTGTTTTTTTGCAGTTGCAGGCGGGATATCAAACTAGTCATCATCATCATCATCAGCCTATAGCAGTCCACTGCTGGACATAGGCCTCCCCTAATGAGCGCCATTGCGCCCTGTCCTGAGCTCGACGCATCCAGCTTCTACCAGCAGCCTTTCGCAGATCGTCACCCCACCTGGCCGGAGGGTGTCCTACACTACGTTTGCCGAGCCGTGGTCTCCACTCAAGAACTCGTAGGGCTGTTTTTTGGTGCAGCGGGCGAAGGCCTACCCTGAGACTCAGGAGGGAGGTTCGATACCGCCGCGAGGTAAATATTTGTACGATGTTCAAATATTTGTGTCGGGTCTGGGTGTTTTCTATGTATGTTTAATATATAGTTAATCAGTCATGTGGTTCCCATAATACTATAATAGCTCTGCTTGATTTGGAGCTGTGTGATACTTCAAACTTCAAATATTATTGATTTAATTAGAACCATAACTTAGGAACACTTTGAATCGTCAACTCTTTTAATTTAAATCAATTCGTAACGCAACCAAACAGAGAATAATTGGCAAGAAACTCTGCTTGGATTATATTTTTTATCGTCATTTTTAAATATTTCATTTTTAATTATTACATTATTTATGAGGGAGTTGGAAACAGATAATGGGTACTAAAACTAACCGAGCTAACTGACTAACCGAGCCGATTATCTGGGGTCGCTCCACGACAAAAATTGATAAGAGGCTAATAAATTGAATTTTTAATATAAAATGCATGCTGTTCAAATAGCCAAGTAAAATAAATCATAATGGTTTCATTAATTGTTTCAAGTTAACGAAGGTTTATTGATAATGTCTGACTTGGTAGTACACCAGATCTCAGAACTTTTTTTGCGATAGCAGAAGTACTCCGCGAAGAGTTGCCATACCTTTTGCAAATGCAAAAACATGGCAAAATGGTTTTATATGGATTCAATCGTACCTGTTCCTACTCAAATAAGCAGCGACAATCTTCTGCCTCAGCCCGACCAGATCAGCATACCCCGGATCTGCCGTCACCCGGTCCTGTTTGAGCAGTGCTGCCAGTCGAGGGTCCTCCACATCCTCGGAGTAGTCGGAGTCGGTGAATGTGACGGGCACGGCCGTGGGCCCCGGCACAGGCAGATTGTCCGCGAAGTCCAGGAGGAGGCAGATCACCCGGTCTGACAGATTCAGTTTGAAGCTTGACAGCGAGATGTTTAGTTTGTATCTGTGAAAGAATTTGTTCGAAAAGTATTTCCGTTTCAGCACCAATTTTTTGAGCACCAAAAGTATTCCCATTTGAGCACCAATCAGTTTTTTAACGTGGTGTTTAAATTATTTATTACATCTGTCTGGCAAACAAAACACAATACAATCGGAATAAATTAAATAAATAAAAAGTAAACTAAATAAATAAAAAATAAATAAATAAAAATACACAACAACAGGTTATGAGCAGAACAGTGTTCCAAAGCATGTCTACACATTAAAATCAGAATAATATCGTACCTAGCAGTAGAAGTATGTGACATATAAATCAATATAAATAGTATGTGATGTGCAAATTACTCGTTTGCAAGAGCGGCTAAAACTTCTCATTTATAGTACAATATTGCAGAGGCCAGCAATAGAAGCATTGATGGACGAACGTGTAAATGTGTACACACCTACGTGAGTCCATTAATGCCTAGTTGTGGCCAAGGCTTGTATAGTACGTCACTCAAGTAATGCGCGGAAATTAAAACAAAATAGGTAGTTCCTAGGCAGAACTTGAACATTTTTCAATAAACAACTTTCTATTTGCAAGCCAGTTCGAAATTTTAAAAAAAACTTTTGATTAGTTACCTCCTTGGTTGCCATGTTTTGGAGTAAAAGACCGTTCCATTTTTAAATAACACGACAGTTATGAGTTTTCATAGTAATTTATTTGTCCGAATTTTCATACAACTTTTGCCGGCCGCTGCTCGCATGTATTGGGCCGGTACAGCAATTTCGATTTATCTCGAAGAAGGTTGTCAAAATAATGCTCTAATTTCCAAGCATGTTTGAGAAAAAAATATTTACCTAAATTATCATAGAATACATCGATAGAGTCACTGTGATTAACTAATAAATCATTATATTGATGACATATTCTAACCATGGGATAACCTGTATGCTACAACCTATATGCTATAAGAAAAGAAAAAAAGGAAAAGGAAGGAAAGAAAGGGACGGGGATAGGACAAGGTGGGACTTGGACGCTACGACTCTTGTATTTTCCTAAATATACTTTGACGACCTCTGTGCGGCAGTGTAGGTATATTCAAAGTGTAGCTAAGGTTAGTACGGAATAAAGAAATTTTGAGTTTGAATTTGCAAAGGCATGCCCGGAATGCAGAAGGTTGCGAAGGTTGGTAGACCTTACGGTTTATCAGTCAGCTTCATAAGAGTTTGATATATACAGAAGGTTACGCTTTCGATTCCCGATCGAGTCAAATGTTTGTATGATCTGCAAGGAAGGTTCGCTTTCGATTCCTGACGCGAGACAAATGTTTGTATGATCTGCAAATATTTGTCTCGTGGGTGTGTTTTCTATGTATCATTTGTAATTGTTTACAAAAAAAAATGCGTTTAATATCAGTCATGTATTACCCATACAACAAGCATTGCTATGGGGCTAATTAATGATGTTGTGTAAGAATGTTATAAATGTATTTATCCCGGTTATGAACACGCACTACTTCCAAATGGGCCAGTGTTATGTGTCCCGGCTTCCGATTCAGAGATCGTGGGTTCGAATCTCGGCTATGTGCGCAAAGCGTCGAAAAGACAGCTGCACCTTTTTTTTATAGTACTTGAAGATGGAACAAGCACATGACCCACATGATGTTAAGTGGTAACCATTACCTATCACAAAGCAATACATCGTAGATTACGTATTTTTGTAACATGCTCTACGATGCAACGCCCTGCGTCCAACAATTTGAGGCACGAAGATGATAAGCCTCTTGTGCCTGTAATGTCACCGGCACCCACACCCTTCAAACCGAAACACAGCACAGCTGCTTCACGGCAGAAATAGGCATCGTGGCAGTTCTTCACCGGACGAACCCTCCACAAAGAACTCTACTACTGCTAAATCACCAATAAATAATCATTTTTGCCCAGCATTTAGCACTGACCTCGGCAACAGCTTGTACTCCTTCTTGATGCTGTTGGAGAAGACGACGGTCATCTTGACCTTCGGCACCAGGTGCAGCTCGGAGTCCGCGTGCCGCCGCGCCTCGCGCCACGCCGACTCCCACGAGCAGAACAGAACCTGCAAGTACCACGTTAGCAACACGACCTCCTAACTACTTCATCATTATCAACAACCTATAGAAGTCCACTGCTGAACATACGTCTCCCCCAAGGAATTCCACGAAGAACAGTCTCGAGCCCCCTCCATCCACCGATTACCTGCAATCTTGAAGATGTCGTCAGTCCCAGTCAGTGTCTCTATACTGCGTTTTCCAGTTCTTATTCGTAATTTGAGAACAAACTAACTTCATCATTTATTATTATTTAACACTTTATTGCACAAAAAAACAAAGAATTGTACAAAAGGAGGACTTAATGTTAAAGCATTTTCTGCCAGTCAACCTTTCCTGGTAGAAAAGCAAGGTTGGCGTGCTATTAGTTAGCACGCCAAACTAGGGACATACATAACGTTAAAAATATTAAAGAATTAACAGAAGGGAACAAAAAAAGACAACAATTTAATACTAACTAAAAGAAATTTGAATGTAAACAGTTTTTTGAAACTCATATAATATGTATTTAAATATGTATGTGTTTTATTTATGGTTGTTTGCAAAAAAAATCAGTTTTTACAGTATCGTACCCAAGAACTAGCTGGCGACAGACAGTTTACTTCACTTTAACCATTGAGTTAAATAAGTAACAATATATATATCAATGACTTTAACATCATACGTAAATAAAGAAGCTTGTTTTACGTTACGGAGTGTTTAAAAATAGACTATGGAAGAAGAAAATTGTAACCAAACCGAAACAAGAAAGAATATCATTCCGAAAAAAAAAACACATTTTTTTGCAATCAACCATATATGATAGTCTTATAGAAGAAAGTTGGTTGTAAAATTACGAATAAGAACTGGAAAACGAAGTCTAGGGATATCATGATGGACCGACAAAATTGGTGGAAGGGTCAAAAAAATGGTCCTTTCTCTCACACATTTCCACAATTCTATATTTTTATTTTTTTCACGTGCAAAACGCGGCGCTGTTATTGTTTAGCAACCAAATACAGAGACAACGTTTACACGCACGTCACTTCAATGGCAAAATCGTATGATAGTATAGTTAATGGGGCGATGCTCGATGTTCATTTTAATAGAAAGAAGGTCGGTTTACTAGTCTGTGGGTGTGACGTCAATCAATTCAAATGACACGGTCAGCCATGGCACGGGGTGACATGAATAATTTCTTAGTAAAGGTTTTATCTGAAAGTAGAATAATGTCAGACCTGAGCACAGAGCTCGGCGTGCAGCCTGTCGTACAGCTTCTCCTCCAGCTCCATGCAGGTGGCGTCCTCCAGCGCAAGCTCTCCCCCCTGCAGGTCCGACTTGATGACGGCGCGGCTGATGTCGATTATCATCACCCGCCCGGACCTGACAACATCATTCTCATTACATATGTAAGCCACGCTACGGAGAGGCTAACTTCATACCCATATCAGTACTGCCAACATTTAGTAAAATTATTGAAAAGCTTATTCTTAGCTGCAAAGCCATTTTAAATTTCTTAATGGCGAACAATTCGTATTTACGCGGGGCAGTTCAACCACTGATGCCGGTGTTGAGTTAGAATCGTATATTTACGATGCCTATGAGGACTTACGTGATGCTTTAGGCATATTTTGTGATTTGTCTTTGGGCTTTGACTGGTAGGTACACCATGAAACAATGATCAGGAAACTATATCACTATGGTGCCTGGGGCATGGCTTTATCCCTTCTCACTATAGAATTCTGTCACATATATAGAATCTATGTGACAAAACATACAACCGAATTGAGAACCTCCTCCTTTTTTTGAAGTGGGTTAAAAATACAAAAAAGTCACCGTAAATGGAAAGTGTTCTGCGGGATCTGTGGTAATAATGGGTGTACCACTTAGGTGTTCAAAAAAATTGCCACCGTTTTCTTTGTCTTGTTTCTATTGAATACCAAAAATTTCGCAGCGCCTTCAGTAAACCCCCACGCCCCCAGCGCTGCCCGCAGCACGCGACAGCAGTGCCGACTTACTTATTGACACATCCGTAGTCTGGCAGCAGCACGCAGGGCGCCTTCACGTCGACGTTGACGTGGAACAGCTTGCGGCGCTGCAGCGCGTGCGCCAGCACGGCGCGCCCCACGTCCCCCGCGCTGCCCGCAGCACGCGACAGCACAGCCGACACCTCCGCACACGTCAGCGAACGGGTTTGGAAGAAGTTTATCAGTTCCGTGAACGCGTGCTGAAATTAATTGGATAGTTAATTGACTTAGTCGTGACTTTGAAGAAATCAATTGTTTGGTGAAAGTTAGCGAAATTTGTAATAAATATTTGCCGTCCTATTCATGACAGATCTATAAACCTCAGATAGCTAAACGTCTAATTAAAGTAAAAAAAAAACCGACGAATTGAGAACCTCCTCCTTTTTGAAGTCGGTTAATAAATGCTTGTAATATTTCATGTGTGTCAAAAAGAAAAATTCCATCTCTCACGCTCACACTAAGTCACTTCTAGGTAAGAGAAGTTAGAGGCAGGGATTCTGAGGTTAATATTGGCATAAGCAGCTCGTCACTCCACCTGGTCGGAGGGGCAGGAGCCACTAACCTCAACGTGCAGCAGTTCAACTAACCTCAACATGCATCAGTAAAACTAACCTCAACATGCAGCAGTTCAACTAACCTCAACATGCAGCAGTTCAACTAACCTCAACATGCAGCAGTTCAACTAACCTCAACATGCAGCAGTTCAACTAACCTCAACATGCAGCAGTTCAACTAACCTCAATGTGCAGCAGTTCAACTAACCTCAACATGCAGTAGTACAACTAACCTCAACATGCAGCAGTTCAACTAACCTCAATGTGCAGCAGTTCAACTAACCTCAACATGCAGCAGTTCAACTAACCTCAACATGCAGCAGTTCAACTAACCTCAATGTGCAGCAGTTCAACTAATCTCAACATGCAGTAGTACAACTAACCTCAACATGCAGCAGTTCAACTAACCTCAATGTGCAGCAGTTCAACTAACCTCAACATGCAGCAGTACAACTAACCTCAACATGCAGCAGTTCAACTAACCTCAACATGCAGCAGTTCAACTAACCTCAACATGCAGCAGTTCAACTAACCTCAACGTGCAGCAGTTCAACTAACCTCAACGTGCAGCAGTTCAACTTACCTCCACGTGCAGCAGTTCAACTAACCTCAACATAGAGCAGTTCCACCGGCTCCATGAGACAGCACAGCGCATAGTCCGCCTCTATGTTATGAGGGTTCTTTTCCAGGTCCACAGCTAAGAGGTTGGTGCCCGTTAGCGCGGTCCCTCGCTCCGAAGTTAGCAGCGGGACGAGGTCGCCGTCTGAAGTTGTACCTTCGATCACCATGTTCTCTGCGCGCGCTGACAGCTACAGATAACAAATATGCTATTTGAAGTCAGTAGTGTTAGAAAGTCCTTTATAATTATATCAAACTCTTACGACGCTGACTGTCTGCATGTCAATCAACGTACAAGCTAAACCGTAGATCCTAGAGACTTGTTTGGTTATCTAGTTTAGGGATGCACAAAAAGGACTTCCTAAGATTCAGCCCCTAAAGAAGATCGGTCGGTTTCATACATTCATACAACCTGTGACCTGAGACCTGACCATAAAATGTCGCGTCTAGAAATGACCTATGTCCTAATTGATAGTTCTTATTGCAGGATATCATGTTCAATTAATCGTTTTTTTTATTAAAGCCAGATAATTTTTGTGGGTATTTATTTTATACTTTTTGGTTACGATCGGTTAGGACCACTGGCGCCATTAAACAAAAATAACCAAACGCGTGCTTTTCTATTGGCAGTTTTGTTTTAGATGGTTGACATTGGGACGAGAGATGCACAATGTGGGTGAGAGTGCGTTCAATAACCATGACACGTTATGATAGGGCGTATTGCGATCAAGATTTATTATTAAATTACTAAGTATTCCGGCCTTAACAAATAAAGTTATTAGTTATAATTTCAATACTCCATTATGAAGAATATTTTTACATAATTAGTATTTTTATTCGCTTCGATTTATAGTCAGGTCTAAAGTGACGGGCTTTCTTTAATTCAATTAATTTATTTATAATTTCTAACTTATCAATTTAAAAAATATATAAACCACAGTAAAATAATATAACTAATAACGAATTGAGCTAAAATTCTTCACATGTTTCCAGACCTGGAATGAAATATAGGCTACTTTATGCCGGGGGCGGAAACTAGTAGAAGAATAAAGAAAAAGCCTTACAATTTTGACGAACTAATAGAAAGAAATAAAAATAGTTTATTGCTTCAAAATAGTTCGACTGGTATAATCAGAGTTACATATAAGTATTCCTATGCTTACAAAAAGTAGGTACCAAAGTTAGTTAGTTAGAAATGTTACCTTATAAGCTTTAGCAGAAGGTCGCGTCTCCAGCGAAGCTAGGAACTGTGTGACTGTCACCACCATTATTTCCTTGCCTCGATTTATCAAAGACAATGAGCAGTTCGCCAACGTCAGGTTTATTTTGTGCTCTGAAACACAACAGAAGATACATTTAGAGTAAGTTGGTCTGCACATACCATCGTCCAATAGTTTTTTCTCAAACATGCTTGGAAATTAGAGCATTATTTTGACAACCTTCTTCGAGATAAATCGAAATTGTTGTACCGGCCCAATACATGCGAGCAGCGGCCGGCAAAAGTTGTATGAAAATTCATATCTGTCGTGTTTAGCGGCCAAATAAACCAAAATTGGCACCAAAAGAGAAGAATCTTTCCACAATACCTACTTTTAAAAAAATATAAAAGGACCGGACTGATCTGTGACAAGCAATTTACAGGATAATTAAGAAAATTTAAGTTATGTACAGTAAATATTCGAATTGAGTGATTGTAAATAAAATCAAATCTTGTTCTAATTATACCTTTACACATAATCCTAATAATTAGCTGTTTGTTTTCCTAATTAAATCCTCATACTCATTCAAATTAAAACTTTCACAGCATACTATTGAAAACCTACCTTAATATATAAATACATTGGATGTGTAGCATATATAGATATCTAATCCCTACTTTTATTAAAACTATTTTGAATGTATATGTATATTTTTGTTTATATCTACCATAAGCTAATTATTTTACTCATGTAAGTGGCATTATGTCTTTTCAAGAAATAAATTCTTTGAACCTAATCCTACTAATATTATAAATGCGAAAGTTGGTGAGAATGAATACTGTCTGTTACTCTTTCCCGCAAATGGTTAAAATTTGGAATAACTATGTATGACATAAACTATGTAAAATCCAAGGTCATTAACTTTATGACCTGGATTAACACATAGGCTATTTATCAGGTACAACGAGAGCGAAGCCGCGGGCGAAAGCTAGTAAATAAATAAATAAAATAAAATAGTAAGTGTGTGTGGGTATATGGGTAGGTGAGAGTGAGTAGTTTATCCTGTTCAAACATCACAAACCTATATACTGCTTGGACTTGTCCTGGCTGGGCTCTCCCTCCACGTATCCGATGAGCTCGCAGACCCTCCTCCTCTCAGCCTCCGACAGGTGACTCCACAGGGTGCGGCTCCGGGCGGTGCGCACGCAGAGCTCCACGCGAGCCCCGGGGGAGGGGGCGGGGGGGACGGCCTGCGAGGGGCTGGCGGGCTTCCACCAGTCGAACTCTGTCTCCACCACCTCGATGCGCTCCGGCTCTTGGGACAGCAGCTAAACGACATACCAACGCTTAGGGCTCAAACTTTAATGAATAAGTTCCTCCAAGAATGTAACCATGTAGATATTTTTGCTGATAGTCTATAATAAGATAATTTAAGATATTTCTTAGTTTTAATTTAAGATACTATGGTGGTTTATCAGTTACACTATTTATCGCTAAAACTACTTAAACTACTACTTAGAACTAGCTAAAAGTAATTTCGTCTCGTGTTATCTCCATCTACAATAAATAGACAGCTCCTTTAAGTTTTACGATAACTTTAGTGAAAATCTTTCAGAATCTACCACTAAGTGTTTTTTGTGTAAACTTTGTATCTTTCTTTAATAAATCTATTAATTTTAAATCTATTAAAGCGGATAGTTGGATTTCATCAGCATCATTCTTCACTGTTTGATCGGGTTACGAATTGGTGGTAATGATTCAAAGTGTAGGTACATTAACGGCTATATTTCACCGAAAAACCATGCCGGGGCAACCATTCAAGTACCTATCTTGATATAGCGGCAACAGAATTACATCATCTGTGAAAATTTCAACTGTCTAGCTATCACCATGGAATAAATAAGTTATTCCATGCTATCATGGTTCATGAGATACAGCCTGGTGACAGACAGACAGATAGACAGTGGAATTTTAGTAATAGGGTCCCGTTTTTACCCTTTAGGTATGAAAACCTAAAAATATAAGTCAAGCTAAGCCAATATTTCAGATACAGTTCACAAATAGGCATTAACAATAATTATAAACATTAGTAATAAACATGTCGAGTTATAAATCTCGCTTCGCTCACCTCAAACTTAGCCTGCTCCCTCGCAATGACCACCGCCACGATAGGCAAACTATCCTCGCACTTCTGCAGATCCAGTTTCAGCTCCGTATCGTTAGGGCTTCGCAGGGTGCTCTTGTAGGTCCGCTTGTATATATTGTAGTTGTCTCTGTGCTTCTGGATGGAGGGCCACGTGTAAGGGCGGATGCGTTGTTCTACGACCGCGTTGTACGCGTATTTCCACCATTGGGGGATGTTCTTTGAAAGGGGCACGCCAGGGTGGAGGTGGCGGTATCGTCTGGGAGACAAATGACAGTGTTAGGCTATCTAATAATCACAGTAATCCTACTTATATCCTACCCTACTAATATTATAAATGCGAACATCTTATACTCGTCTGAAACATGGTGCCTGTATCGTAAACAAACACATACGTACGCTAGACAGATTTCACCTTAAGTGCCTCCGCGACATTATGAATATTAAATGGCAGATCGGATTCGCAATACCGATGTTCTACGAAGAGCAAATGTCTGCGGTATAGAGGCATATCTGATGCGGCGCCAGTTGCGCTGGTGTGGGCACCTTGATCGAATGTCCGACGAGAGAAAGGCTAAGCGTCTCCTCTTTTCTGAACTAGAACACGGTAAACGGAATAGCGGGGGCCAGTTCTTGCGGTTTAAAGATGTTCAGAAGAGGCATCTGAAAAGATGTAATATTGAACCATCCCGTTGGGAGAATCTTGTTAAGAACCGTCTGGAATGGAGACGTTGTGTGCAGAAGAAAGTGTATGCGTTTAAAGATGACAGGAGGCGAGAACTTGACATAAAACGAGACCAACTCAAATGTAAACCGCCTTCAAACATTATATATAATTTTGTAAATAATATTTTAACGTTTGCTGTTTGCTTAAGAACATTCAAAGCCAAGATAGGATATATCAGTCACTTAAGGGCAAAGCATCCAAGCACGTTGGACAAAACGTAAAAGCCAGTCACCGAAGCCGAAAACGGCTAGGTTGATTATTATATTAAATGCGAAAGTTTACGAGTATGAAGTTTGTGAGGATGAATGGATGTTCGTTAATCTTTCCTAAGGAAGGCTGGATGGAGAGACGATCCACAGTCTGCGAGCTGCACTATGCAGTAGTGCAGCTCGCAGACTGTGGATGAGAAGAGAAGAGCTAGGGGTCGGTGGCATGCCTCGGGAGACACCTATGTCCAGCAGTGGACAGCTATAGGTTAATGGTAAACACTTAAAGTTACCTGTTAAGTTTGATCCTTGCGAAGGAAGCAATAAGGTTGTCAATGGAGAGATATTGCCGCCTAGATATCTGCAAGGCGCTGTCGTGTATGACCGCGTCTAGCAGCAGTCGCGGCACCCGAGCCTCCCCGGACCGGTTGATTAGCACCTTCACTTTGCAAGACACCGGTTTCAGTACTGAACAAAAATAAACAAGGACTTTAAAAAATAAATAAACCGACTTCAAATAAATCACTTCTTACTTCTTGCCCTAAAGTATTTAGAAAATCGGTTCACAATTATCTTAGATATTGGTGATCATAGGGCGAAAATTACAAAAGAGGATGAGATTTTTTGAGTTTTCCGGGAAAAGTACCAATCCCTCAGGAATAAAATGTGTATGGGACCACCTGTGAAGTATACTCTTTTAAACAAAAAAAGAATTTTGAAAATCCGTCTACAATTGACGGAGTTATAGGTGAACATTGTTCCGTTCTCATAGAACATAAGTAATTTTAAATCAAACAATATCGATGTTCATATCCAAGCTTACTCAGCAGTATCGAGGCGCCATCTATTGGTTGCTATGCACGTACGTAAAACGTCAAAGCTTGGAGTGACAGTTGAAAGAAGAGTTCGTTCGGCCATCAATCGCGACGCACGCGCATCTTCATCGGGAGGCCAACATAGCTTTCAAATCTAACGGTTCAGTGTGTGATTTTCATATCTGGTGTGCCTTTCGTGAACCCTTACATCTCCAATCATCATCAGCTCAGAAACCATCTAAAAGTGGAAGTTCATCGTGCAGTGCTGGTCGCAGTCCGAGGTATGTACGTTGCATATATCTTTACTGTTGCCGGCCTGGATCTTGAACATCGTTTTTAACGTGTAAAATCGTCAGACCATCATCAGGTGGTCTTCCCAGAGTAGCGGAAAGCCATCATCTCATTTCGGCTGATGCGTACGCTACATCTTTATGGTGCCGAAACCGGGACCTTCCATTTTTAAAAATCGTAAACGGTCGGTTTCAATTTGCTTGTGGTATTTCTGGATAAAATATAGCTTAGGATATCTCAATCTACCTATTGCTTTAGTCAAAACTATAGCTTATCGCATTCTAAGATATTCCATTTTACCTGTGATTTACTTGTGAATTGAATCTATCAACTATCCTTCCTATCGTCTACGAACAGTTTCACGAATTATTCTAAGTCGATCTATCTATCTAATCGTATCTACATAATTATTTGATCGTAAATTATTGCGAGATTAAAAATTGTGCAATCATTCACACTCATCGGTGCATAATTTAATATCGGCTCGCAATAATTCGCTCATCTATCTATCGTACCTATTATTTATATATTTTCGTAATCAGTTAAATATAGGTAATCAACATAAGTTTCGCATCAAAAATCGTTAAATCATTTTGTTCCCATCATTTTCACTAATATCCGAAAACTTTAAGGTAGTTTTAAATCTCGCCGCTAGCGCATACGCCGA
This sequence comes from Horisme vitalbata, assembly GCA_951804965.1. Classification (NCBI taxonomy): domain Eukaryota; kingdom Metazoa; phylum Arthropoda; class Insecta; order Lepidoptera; family Geometridae; genus Horisme; species Horisme vitalbata. The sequence goes on along the minus strand of OX638101.1, from coordinate 18,225,418 downwards.
GCGACATTCTTGTGAATATTTAAAATATCAAGTGAATGAACAGATTAGCTAACAGTTAGTACGAGTGTTGTACAGCTCACCCCGCAAAAGCAACTTTTTATACGAAATCGACCCAATTTGTGTGGGAGGTTGTACGACATTGGAATCTATACATATCTATCTTTTTACCGTGGCGATCAGCTGTGCTGCCTGGGTTTATGCTTTGTTCATTCGTACCTAGCGCCAACGAGTTGTGTTCCTAGCTGCATAATTACGTTTTCTGCCGGAACTACACATTAGGAAACTAAACTTTTTTGTCAAAATATTAAGTACGCAACTTATCTTTTGTTTAAATATTCACATTACTGGCTATCTATCAATGGTAGGTCGGTACTAAATACTAATTTAAATACGTACCTAAATAATATCTACGCCTAGTACTAGTACTTAAATATAATCGAAAATGTCTCTTCTAAAGCATTCGTCTCGTAAATTAAGTACCTTAAAAAAGTCAAAGTCAAAGTCGATCGACATCGAATACACTGCGCAAGATTTGCCATCTTTACGTCGAAAACGAACTATCGCATACAAACGTTTGACTAAGGCTTTAGAGATAGGTATTTTAGCCGCTAACGATTCTACTCAGCGAGATTTATTTTTTTCGTATCATCAAGAAGTAAAACAAATCGCTGCTAATTTTGAGGATGCGCACTTCACTATCCAGGAAGTTCTTGATGATCCTGAAAATGAGGATAATACTATTCAGGAGCAATTTGACGAAATGTATTTCAGAGTTTTAGCGATCCATCGTAACTTATCTAAACCGGAATCGTCTAGTTCTCGCGGCAGTTCTTCATCGAACATTCGATTGCCAAAAATCGTACTTCCGACTTTCAACGGTGATATCAAAAAATGGCCGGAATATTTTGACACTTTTAACGCATTGATACACAACTCGACAGCGATTACCGACACTGAGAAGTTTCATTATCTCTTGTCATCTCTCAGCGGCGATGCGTTAATGGTAGTCAAGCCGTTCCCGTTAACTCACGAGTACTATTGTGACGCGTATAGTGCACTTATTGCGCGCTATAAGAATAAACGCGATCTAGCCTTTACGTGTTGGCGGGATATTTTAAAGATCGAATTTAAATGCACTGACGCTCACGAGTTTAGGAAATCGCTTGACTTATTCGAGGAAAACTTAAGTATTCTGAAGACGATTAACTTGCCAATTAGTCAATGGGACTTTATTTTAGTGTATCACATTTTATCGAAACTAGATACGAAATTGCGCCGTGATTTTGAAGAAAAATACTCGGAAGTAGAAATGCCTAACTATAATCAATTAAAATCGGTTTTGCATTCGAAATGTGAGGCATTATTGCGAGATACACACTTTAACGAATCGAATAAAACAAACAAACCTTCACACAAATTTATCCCTGCGCTGCCGCATCAATCGACGCGCAGTTCAACGTCACATACACTGGTCGCCGCGACCCCCGTAACCGATCAAACCCAAACCGGAAGTAATGCGTCCACTATTACGTACACAAGTAAATGCTCGTTTTGCAGTGATTTTCATTCCATAGCGGCATGTACCGAGTTTCTTAAAAAATCGGTGGATGATCGAATGAAAATCGCTAGCGAGAGAAACTGGTGCTTCAATTGTTTAAGGCCATCTCATCAATTGAAGGACTGCAAATCGATCTTTTCGTGTCGCATATGCAAACGGAAACATCACACCTTACTCCATAGCGATAAATCTAAAGAATCGAATCAAACCGTATCGTCTTTGGTTTCAAGGTCTCCAACTCACACGACCGTTTTGCTTGCAACTGCAATCGTTCAGGTTAGGGATGCGTCTGGTTCGATGCAATCGTTCCGTGCTCTATTTGACACCGGAAGTCAAAGCAATTTTATCACGGAGTCAGCGGTGAAGCGTTTGAACTTACAACCCACTCAAGCTAACGTTAGCGTAAGCGGTATCGGAGAGGCAGTAGCTTCTACACTCGGTGACGTCACTTGTGCAGTAGGTACAATCAATAAACCTATTTTCAACTTGGACTTTCATGTCATCTCAACAATATGTGGCGATCAACCTATCGCAAAACTAAACACATCGGGATGGTCACACATTAACACGTTGCCTTTAGCCGACCCCGGTTTCGATATTCCAGGACCTATCGACTTATTGTTCGCTGCGGATGTTTTTGCGGATTCACTCCTGAATCAACACGTCAAAGGGAATGTCAACCAACCTACCGCCTTTAACTCCGTTTTCGGTTGGCTTCTTTTAGGCAAAACGCGCTTGGCTTCTAGCACCTTAGCGCACTCATCGCTGGACATCGATAACGAGTTGAACTCATTAGTTCAACACTTCTGGGAATTAGACTCCGTACCTAAGGCTTCACTTCTAAATCGGGATGAAGCTCTTTGCGAACAAAAATTTTTATCCGATCATAGTCGAAATTCATCCGGACGATATATCGTACGTTTGCCCTTTAAGGATAACTCGGAACCTACATTCGAAGGCTCTCGCGAGGTAGCGATGCGACGGTTCTACGCTATAGAACGCAGACTGTCACGTGATCCAGATTTGCAGGTTCAATACGCCGACTTCATGTCGGACTATATCAACACCGGTCACATGTCGCTAGTTCCTGCGGACGAACTAAGTATGGGGAAGTATTACATACCTCACCATTGTGTCTTACGCCCAGAATCGACAACCACTCGTCTCCGCGTTGTTTTCGACGCCTCTGCCAAAGATGCTCATTCCCGTTCCTTAAACGATTCTCAACTCACCGGTCCGAAATTACAACCTAACATTTTGGAAATTCTCTTGCGATTTAGGGAACATAACATCGTTTCTATGGCCGATGCGCGACAAATGTTTCGTCAGATTTTAATCTATCCCGCCGACCGTGATTTTCAGCGTATCTTTTGGAGAGCTTCTCCTAACGATTGTCTTCAAGAATATCGCCTGAATACTGTCACGTATGGCGTATCATCATCCCCCTTTCTGGCTTGCCGTACACTGCGACAGCTTGCTGTAGATGAGGGAGATGCGTATCCCATTGCGAAAGACATCATTTTATCTGACGTGTACGTTGACGACGTAGCAACCGGAAGTGAGTCCATCGAAACCGCTCAGCAAGCAAAAACCCAACTGATCGCTTTGTTCAACCTTGGCGGATTTCAACTCCGAAAATGGGTGAGCAGTGATGCGCAACTTTTGTCCGATCTTCCTAGCGAGGACTGTTTAACCGGCTCCGTCTCTCTCGACAATTCTGAACCTTCAACTCTAAAGGTGCTCGGCCTCAAGTGGGACCCGTCATCCGATTCCTTTCTCTTCGAAATCAAACCTTCAGATCGACTATGTACAAAGCGATCTATACTCAGCGAACTCGCTCGAGTTTTCGACCCATTGGGCTTCTTATCCCCCATCACAATACAAATCAAATCCTACATCCAAAAGCTTTGGATTCTCGCTATCGGATGGGACCAAACGCCGCCTGATGAAGTAATCAGTACGTGGTCAGCTTATAAAAATCAACTACCCCAGTTGAGTCAGCTTCGAATCCCTCGCAAGCTAACTTGCATCGATTCCAAATCGTGCGAGCTCCACGGCTTTTGTGACAGCTCCGAGATAGCCTACGGTGCTGTTGTATACTTACGCGTCACTGATAAGGACGGTGCAGTCCACGTCTATCTCGTCTGTTCAAAGGCTCGCGTAGCACCGCTCAAACGAACTTCGTTGCCTCGACTGGAGCTCTGCGCTGCAGTTCTTCTTGCGGATCTTTATAAATTCGTCCGAGATACTTACCTCGCTCGTATCAAAATCGATGCTATCTACCTGTGGTCAGATTCCACAGTTGTCCTTTCGTGGTTACGCTCACATTCGTCTCGCTGGGCCACATTCGTTGCGAACCGGGTAAGTCATATTCAAGAACTAACTCCTACAGAATGTTGGCATCACGTGTCTTCGGGAGACAATCCCGCGGATATCTGCTCGCGTGGACAGTTTCCGAGTGAACTCGTTCACAATTCGCTATGGTGGGCGGGGCCTTGCTGGCTATCGCAAGATTACAACTCATGGCCTTCGAGCCTGCATATCGTACCTCATGAAGATGAAGTGATCATCAAAGCCGAAGAACGCAAACCAGTAGCATTAGTTACCGGACAAGCTGATGAAAGCGGGATCAACGACCCGTCAATAATCGACGGTCTGCTTAATCGTTTTTCTTCGTTATCGAAAATTGTTAATGTTCTCTCTTACATTCATCGTTTCATTAACAATACTCGACATCCTAATCAAGCAAATCGAACGCAATATCTCAGTAACGTTGAACGTCATCGAACTTTGATGCATATCGTAAAACACGTCCAAAGTCATGCCTTTTCGGAAGAAATCTCAAATCTAAAATCAAGAAAGATGTTATCAAAACCCTTTCGCAAACTTAACCCGTTTCTTGACGACCAAGGTGTGCTCAGGGTGGGCGGTAGAATCTCTCGATCAGGATTAGAATACGAGCAAAAACATCCAGCATTCTTACCGTCGGACCACCCATTAACGTCCCTAATCATCGACTTTATTCATCGAACATATTTACATCCAGGGGTTAACACTACGCACTTCTTATTACTTCAACAATTTTGGATTATCGCTGCCAAACGTGCCATTCGTCGTCGCCTTTCGAGGTGCATTCAATGCTTTCGAACGAACCCACAGCCATTACAGCCTTTCATGAGCGATCTCCCATCATATCGGGTCAATCAAATCAAACCGTTTTCAGTAGTAGGCGTTGATCTAGGCGGACCGTTTCGCATCAAACTAGGTTCACCTCGGGGAGCTAAGATGGACAAGGCATATTTATGCCTGTTTGTCTGCTTAGCAACCAAAGCGGTCCACCTAGAAGTAGTGTCGACGCTGTCGTCGGAGGGTTTTATCGCTGCTCTACGGCGTTTTATAGGACGGCGCGGTCGCTGTAACGTAATTCACGCGGATTGTGGAACCAATTTTGTCGGCGCTAGGAATCAACTTTCGTCGTTAATGCAGCAGGCGTCCAGCGCAGAAAAAATTGAATTCAAATTCAACCCTCCCGGCGCCCCGCACTTCGGTGGAGTCTGGGAAATCCAAATCAAAGCGGCGAAATCTCACTTGTATCGGGTAATAGGAGACCAAGTCCTCACGTTCGAGGAGTTAACGACCCTCTTCGTTCAAATCGAATCTATTTTGAACTCGCGGCCCCTTAGCCCTATTAGTTCTGATCCAAATGACCTGTCATGTTTAACACCTGGTCATTTCCTCACCTTAGAGCCTTTGACATCTGTGCCCGATGAAGATCTCTCTTCTATCAACTTAAACCGGCTTCATCGGTGGCAGATGTTACAAGCATTCCAACAGAATTTTTGGTCCAGATGGAAATCCGAGTACTTGAACTCATTAACACAACGCGCCAAATGGACCAAGGATTCAAAACCGTTATCGATAGGTTCGATGGTGATAATCAAAGACGACAATCGCGCTCCATTGCAATGGACTCTCGCTCGCGTCGTAGATCTCCATGTCGGTGGTGATGGAATAGCTCGGAGCGCATCTGTTAAAACAGCAAACAACCACATCATAAATCGACCGTTGGTAAAACTTTGTCCTCTACCAATAGAAGACTAGTTTTAATCGTATCAATCTTAATATCGATCTTAGTTAAGTTAATTAAGAAATTAGTATCTAGTATGTATCAATCAAACTTATTATCGTTTGTATCATTATCTTTATAACAAGCTTTTCCTTTTTTCGTTTATCCAGAAAATACCATAGGTATTTTGGTGGGCGGGATGTTCCGTTCTCATAGAACATAAGTAATTTTAAATCAAACAATATCGATGTTCATATCCAAGCTTACTCAGCAGTATCGAGGCGCCATCTATTGGTTGCTATGCACGTACGTAAAACGTCAAAGCTTGGAGTGACAGTTGAAAGAAGAGTTCGTTCGGCCATCAATCGCGACGCACGCGCATCTTCATCGGGAGGCCAACATAGCTTTCAAATCTAACGGTTCCGTGTGTGATTTTCATATCTGGTGTGCCTTTCGTGAACCCTTACATCTCCAATCATCATCAGCTCAGAAACCATCTAAAAGTGGAAGTTCATCGTGCAGTGCTGGTCGCAGTCCGAGGTATGTACGTTGCATATATCTTTACTGTTGCCGGCCTGGATCTTGAACATCGTTTTTAACGTGTAAAATCGTCAGACCATCATCAGGTGGTCTTCCCAGAGTAGCGGAAAGCCATCATCTCATTTCGGCTGATGCGTACGCTACAAACATACATTAAAAAAAAGTCGAAAAAAAGGTTCCGACGAATTGAGAACCTCCTCCTTTTTGAAGTCGGTTAAAAAAAACTTACAAAAATTGGTTTAAAAATACAAACTGCACTGAAAAGTAAAAAAGGATGTGTAGGTATTTTTGTTTTTACAACTTACAATCAACCAATTTTTCTTCTCAATTTATCCCGTAGTACTATCTTATATCTACGCGTTGACCACGTAACGACGAATCTGAGTACCTAGTCAAACCTTAAAACGTTTTTAGGTACAATATAATAAAAAAGTGTATTTTGGTGTGTTGATAAATAAGATAAAAATAAAAATCATAAATATTTAGAAAACCCCATTCCTACCTACGATTGATATAATAGCGTAGGCCCACATAGACTGTAGAACATTGAATCGTAGACTGTAGAACATCGACGAAAGAATAGAGATAACTTATTTTCGGTTGTAGATGTAGCAACAATAACATTTTGAATGTCCTGAATACGGTTATCTATAGAATAGATACAAATAATCGTTTGGGAAAAAAATAGGCATGTTTGGGATGCAGGGAGATCCACAATCAGGAAAAATACATTGTCTTCCCTATCGTAGAGTAGACATAAAAACGGCAGCTAAGGGGGCTGGATAGCTCATAGCGTCTATACTACGAATGTATGACGCACGTTGAGCTACGAGACTACGTAGCTGTTTGTTGTAGGCCTACGCCGTAGCGGAAACGTAGCATGCGACAGATCAGCTACGATCACCGCTACGATACTGCGAATGTCAATTAATTGACTCAAGCGTGTCTTTGCGGATCGTTGATTTGCATGTGAATCTGTGGGCGGGAAAGCATGTGCACCACGCATATGCATTTTGTTGAACTCATCATAAAAAATATATTGCCTTGTAGAGAATGCCTTGCGAATTCCACAGCAAATCCGGTAAGAAGTTTAAGTCGTCTCAAATTTATTAAATTAATTACATTAAATCTCCTCTCCTCTCCATCTCACCTCTTTAACAATATTTATACAATGTAATCTACACAGTGTAAATTACACTTTTTTATGTAATATGAACCTATCGTTATCAATGTTATGTTAAACATTGTTATGTAAATTTTTATTAACCAATAAATTAATTATCCCTGATTATTATTATTCCGATAAAATAAGATTTATTTTTCTACACACTTTTTAGAACAAAATATACATAAATTAAAAATTTACTATTATTACGAACTAATTTAAAAAACTAAAGTATTATAAAACTTATAAAATATAAATGCATATTAACTAAGGATGTTTCCTTTTGAATTGTAATCTAGTATTCAATAAAGAGCCGAGGATCGGGCTCAGAGGCGTACCTTAGGAGAGACCTATGTCCAGGAGCGGACTGCTTTAGCTTCATGATGATGATGGTGATGATTATGATCATTCAATAAATGTCCCTGGTCCACGTTTCCCATCGAAACACCTTCGCGTTCCGTTCCCTCGCACTCCTCTGTCTTATCATAGCTTTCCTAGTATTCATATGTGGATTGCATCACTTTTGCCCTCGCAAATCTAACATCGCCAAACTTTCATATATTTTTACAACAGATATAAAACCTTTTGAATTTATATAAGTCAAATCAACTCACAGAAGTCAAAGTCCTCGCGATGCATTGAGAACTTGTCCAGCCCGGTGAGCATGTAATGCTTCCAGTTGTAGTACTGCATGGGCGTGATGTGCGCCGTCTCCGCATCGTCCAGCGCCGTGCAGACGGGGTTCCAGTACAGCGAGAGACTTTCTACCCGCATCAGCTGGTACACGGTCGATGCGTTCGCGGGAGTCACTGCTGGCTTCCATTTGCTACAATAAAAAAAAAAGAATTTTGAAAATCGGTTTACGACTGACGGTGTATATATATATGTTATGGACAATGTGATTAATTGGTCATTATACATAATGACCTGGCATTATGAATAATGACCAATATGTGAGGGCAATGTGATAAGAAATATTGAATTAATCAAATTGCCCGGGCAATATACATAACGCCCATCACCTGTTGGGCAGAATAATAAAAGACACAATATTTAACTATTATTTTTATTTCAGGCTTTAAATCAAAATTTAAAACACAAATTTCTTCCTTTTAGCGATGCCTTATGAACTTCGCTTTTCTTCGTTAGTCTTTCTTCACTTTAGTTACGAAACTGAATTACGAAATTATCGGTCTGCGTCCGTCCGTATTCGCTTGGAATGCAAAACTGAGAGCTGTGTAGTGAACAGTGAAGCGATGGACGTTCGTACGCCGCCATGCGCGTGTCACGCGTTCGCTTCCCTCCCCTCACTCCATCCCCAAAGTAGCTATATTATCACATCGCCCGATGATCACGTACTATTATTCATAATGACCGGTCAATGTGATAAATAATGAAGTTTAGGTAATAATTAATCACTTTGCCCTAAGTAGCTGGTCATTATTCATATTGCCCGGGCACTATGAATAATGCCCGCATTAATCACTTTGTCCATAACATATATATATTTATGGTTCTTGAAGATGGAACAAGCACATGGCCCACCCGCACATTAAGTAGTAATGACGATGCAACGCCCTGTGTTCATCAACTTGAGGCATGAAGATGATAATCTTCTTGTGTCTGTAATTTCACCGGCACCCACACTCTTCAAACCGAAACACAGCAATGCTGCTTCACGGCAGAAACAGGCATGTTGGCAGTACTTCCCGGAGGGCTCGCCCTCCACAAAGAACTCTACCACTACTAGATATCCGGGAAAATACAGGCGAAAATTAGAAGTCAAGATGAGGTATTTTGAATTGCCGGAAAACTACCAATAGCTCAGAAACTGTGAAGTATCGCTTTTTTTTATACTACTAGAAGATGGAACAAGCACATTGCCCACCTGATGTTAAGTGGAAACCGTTACCTATCACAAAGCATTGCATCGTAGATCACGTTTTTCCGGAACGTGCTCTACGATGCAACGCCCTGCGTCCATCAACTTGAGTTATGAAGATGATAAGCCTCTTGTGCTTGTAATTTCACCGGCACCCACACCCTTCAAACCGAAACACAGCTCAGCTGCTTCACAGCAGAAACAGGCATGGTGGCAGTACCTCCCCCGACGAGCCCTTCACAAAGAACTCTACTACCTTCAACTTTTTACTTTTTTTGACGGAGAAATCGTTGAATATACAACAATAATGCTTTTATCTTGCGCACCGCCAAGGAGTGAAACGCCCCTACACGAATGTGTATTCCCCGTTTATTATAATCTGGGTTTCTTCAAGTCTCGAGTGAACAGATAATGCAAAAATAAAGAATCCGATGAATTGAAAACCTCCTCCTTTTTAGAAATCGGTTAAAAATTGTGAATATAAACGTCAAATGTGAAATGTTTGGCCATCCATAAGGGGTTCCGACTCCCATTTTAGTAATCCAAGGCAACCTCAGCTGCCGTGGTGCACCCTAAAGATAACAAACGGGGTTCTGGCTGAATGCGACATAGCACAGCCTTACATCGGCAAAACTAAATTTAGACCGCCGACGGGCAGGAACTTCGGCGGTGCGAGAAGCTGTGCGCTGCGCTCCCCCAACTCGCATGCCCAGCGCACAGTGGGTCGAAACTGCTAAAAAAGGGACATAGGATTTTTTTCGATTATTCGAAGTTTTTTTTGTGCCAATCGGTGGAGCTCAATATCCCTATTAAAAACTATTCTGTGTCATTTTGTCATAAAACTATTACTTACCGAGAAAAAAAATAACGTTTAAAAAATTTGTATGGAATGACATCTATCAAGGTCGATTTCTACAAAATGCTTACCGATACAGCTTGGAAAACACCTAAGTGTTATAGAATAGGGTATTACCTATCGTATGATATCATATACAAATGCATTCACTTGCCCCCTTTTCCGATAAATGCCATTGAAAATGAGTTCTTTTTTAGTATATTGGAACGAAATAAAAGTAATATTGTCGTGTTTGTGGGGTCAAATATAAACAAATACATTAGTCCGTTCCTTAATTTCATCAAAAGCACCAACATATTTGATCATTTGTAAGATTTTTGTTAAAAAAAATTATATTGATTTTTTTTTCACAAAAGTTACTAAACTTATTTACATATCTTTATTGTCATATTACATACACAGGTAATAAACTACGTTAATTCTGCCCGAAAGATTTTAGTACCTACTGTTACTACGTACGTACGTTCATGTAAGTACACTTTAACTTAGGTTCTATATTTGTGTAAAACAAGTTAGTATACTTGTTTACAAAATACATACCTACATATAACGTCAACTTACATACGCAGGTAATAAAATACGTTAATCCTGCCCGACAAATTTTAGTACCTATGTACCTGGGAGCTCACTTTAACCCTTTGCTACCTGCATTTTGGATGTCATTCACAACAAATAACTACGTTATCTAAAGAATTGTCCCACATTTTCGTAAACAAACCTATTGTTAGGTAAAATGGCAAAGAATGGACCTATTTTTATCTATTGTAATTAACTAATTAGCAATATAAAGGTATTTAGAGTAAAGATGTGGTAAAGGATAGGGTGGGGTAAGTCCTTTATAAATATCAAGCTACTATCTTCCATAAAACATTATGAGTGCCTTCCTACACGAGTAACTAACTTACGGTTAACAAAAAGTTATCGCGATTAATATGGAAAGATTAGTAAATAACATTGATTTATTTGTGCTGATGAGAGAAGAGTTGGACTCATTATCTGACAGTGCTAAGCTTTGTGACCACCTTAGAGAAAAATTTAGTTTGGAGTTAAGTGACGAAAATTCTATTAAATTGTTAAAGTTTTGTCAACAGTTTTGTTCGAAAGTTAGTGGTAAATGGAAACAGAGCAACCGACCCTTAGTGCGGTTTTTAAAAAATAATGAAAGTTGGTTGGAAAGTTCTATAGCGTGGCTTCATCTTGGTACACCTGGAAGTGAACAATTGGAAGAATTGCAATCGCAAGAATGCGATCACGATGATGAGGAAAATGTGATCCCCACAACACCGAACAAAATTCAAACTTTATCCCAAAGAAAACCTTTTGAAGATTTGACTCCCAGACATTAGAGAAGACGAGTGGATGCCCTGAATTCGTCATTTTCGCCTGAAGAAGTAACTACTTCTACATTAAAAAGTTTGAAACAGAGTGGCCAGAAAGAAGTTGGCAATATAATGGAGCATCTAATGAAGCATCCTGAAGATATTCAAAAAGTTAAGGCGTGCATTGTCAGAGAAAAGCCAGCTGCAGCGTACACACCTGAAAAAGCACTGGGGTTGTTGGTGTCGCTTGAACTGTCAAAGTGGCAGTACATAAATTTGAGGGAATCAGCCAGTGATCAGGGATCCCATATATATCCCTCATATTACAAGATAAAACAAGCAAAACAAGATTGTTATCCCGGGAAAGAAACCGTAATGGTGAATGAAGATGGAGCTGAAATACTTCTTCAAGCTTTACTGGACCTAACTGTGTCAAGAATCATAAGTGCAAATAATTTAACGTTTCAAACTGGTGATGAAGTGGCTTTAACAAGTAAATGGGGATTTGACGGAGCTTCCGGCCAAAGCCATTATAAACAAAAAGGAGAAGTAGACGAGACTACGGTATTTATGGCCAGCTTGGTTCCTCTCAGGCTTCATATTGGTGATGTCGTTGTATGGGAAAATGATAGACCTTCGTCAACAATGTATTGCCGACCGATAATGTTTAAGTTCATGAAAGAGACAAAAGATATAGTTGTTGCTGCAAAGAAAAAAATAGAAGATCAGATTATGGCACTTCAAACAACAAAAGTGGGAGAAGTCAACGTCAACCACAAACTGCTATTGACGATGATCGATGGTAAAATTTCCTCCATCATCTCTGACACCTCGTCTGCAGTTTGCGGTATATGTAAAGCAAAACCATCCGAAATGAACAATTTGGATAATTTAAAAGATAAAAGAAGTAATGAAGAAATGTACCAGTACGGATTGTCTTCGTTACATGCCTGGATAAGATGCATGGAGTGCCTGCTACATATAGGTATGACAATATTTTAATATTTCTTTTTATTATTTTTTTGTTTTGCAATATGTACCTACCACTAACTCACCAATTTATTTGATTATAATACTTTTTAATGATTGTTTCAGCTTATAGAATCGATTTTAAGGAGTGGAGTGCAAAGGGAGAACACAAAGAACTGATGGCACAGAGAAAAAAACTAATCCAAGCATCGTTCAAGAATGAGTGTGGTCTACTAATAGATATAGTCAAACAGGGATCTGGTACTACAAATGATGGGAATACGGCTAGAAGATTTTTTAGGGATTCTAAAACCAGTGCGCGTCTTACGATTCTCAATGAAGATTTGATTGAAATATTTCACGTGATTCTACAAACAATTGCTTCTGGAGAACGCGTAAATATTTCCAAATTTTTTCAGTTTTGTCAAGAGACTGCAAATCTTTATGTTCAATTATATCCTTGGTATTACATGCCTTCCAGCGTCCATAAATTGCTCATACACGGAGCAGACATAATTCAACATTTTGGTTTGTTACCTATTGGCAAACTTTCAGAAGAAGCATCAGAAGCTCGAAACAAAGATTTTCGAAACTACAGAGAGCACCATTCTAGGAAAGTGAGTAGGACTTCGACAAATGAAGATATTCTGCATAATCTTTTATTGTCGTCAGATCCCAAGCTCAGCCTTATAAGACCACAAATGGGCAAAAAACGAAGGATGACTCTCTCTGCAAAAGCTGTAGAGCTATTGATGCCTCTTCTGGAAGAGACTTGTGAGACTGAATTTATTGATATAGATAATCTTAACGATAGCGATAGTGAATAGGAAAAACTTTGTTGTTTAATTTTAAGAAACTATTATTAGTATTAGTATTACATAGCTATTTGTTTTATAATGTACGTAGTGTGTTTTTAATTGTTTCGTTTTATTTTTTGCAATAATTATTCATAAGAGTAATCTTCAAATTAGCGACCATTAAGGAAATAACGAAAACTTTGTTATGTTGTTTATTTTAGAATCCAATTTACCTTATTTACTGTGATTGTATATAACACATTTTATTTTTCTTTATGATGTACGTACCTAGTGTGTTTTTTTAAGTTTGTAGGAAGTAATTGTTTCGTTTTATTTCTTTGTATTTTTTTTTTCTTTGTATCTTTGTACTAAATTCTATGAATATATAAGTAGGTATGCAAATTATGTAAATAAAATAAATATTCACGGCACTTTCCCGAATCACTTTTTCAATTTATTTTAACAACCTGCCCTAAAGAGTCCTAAAAGAAGGGTTTACATCCAACTTAACTAGCAATAAGTTTGTTTATCTCTAAAAAATGTCAGACCATAGGTGAGCTATGTAAGGTATTTGTTGTGAATGACATCTAAAATGCAGGTAGCAAAGGGTTAAAGTGAGCTCCCAGGTACATAGGTAGGTACTAAAAGTTGTCGGGCAGGATTAACGTATTTTATTACCTGCGTATGTAAGTTGACGTATGTATTTTGTAAACAAGTATACTAACTTGTTTTAAACAAATATTGAACCTATGTTAAAGTGTACTTACATGAACGTACGTACGTAGTAACAGTAGGTACTAAAATCTTTCGGGCAGAATTAACGTAGTTTATTACCTGTGTATATAATATGACATTAAAGATATGCAAGTTAAGTAACTTTATTGAAACAAAAATCAATATAATTTTTTTTTAACAAAAATCTTACAAATGATCAAATATGTTGGTGCCTTTAATGAAATTAAGGAACGAACTAATGGATTTTGTTTATATTTGACCCCACAAACACGACAACATTACTTTTATTTCGTTCCATAATACTAAAAAAGAACTCATTTTCAATGGCATTTATCGGAGAAGGGGGCAAGTGAATGCATTTGTATATGATATCATACGATAGGTAATATCCTATTCTATAACACTTAGGTGTTTTCCAAGCTGTATCGGTAAGCATTTTGTAGAAATAAACCTTGATAGATAACATTCCATACAAATTTTTTAAACTTTATTTTTTTTCTCGGTAAATAATAGTTTTATGACAAAATGACACAGAATAGTTTTTAATAGGAATATTAAGCTCCACCGATTGGCACAAAAAAAACTTCAAATAATCGAAAAAAATCCTATGTCCCTTTTTTAGCAGTTTCGACCCACTGTGCAGCGTGGGGATTATGGGCATATCCCCCTTTATTAGGGGAGGCCTTTGTCCAGCATGGACTGATAAGGTTTTTAATTTCTCATAATTTTACAATACACTTACTTTACGAATGGTTGAAATAATCGTGACTACTCTACGATAAACACTCACCTATTGGTAGTCTCGATGGACAGACTCTGCAAGCACAGACCACAAGCTAGCGGCCCCTCCTTTGAGCTGATGGAATCCTCGTAGCGAACATGGACATTCCTCACATAAATCTGAATATTATTCACTATAGCAGTGAACAAACTCTCGAAGAAATTCTGTGGACCTTTCAGAATCTCACTCTCCGCTTCAAGATCCTGAAGGATCTTCCTCTTAGCGGCTCTTGTTAGTCTTCTCTCCCTTTCAGGGTCGAAATAGGAGTTGGAGATGGCTGGGCCTACCAGGAGAAGGACGTCTTCAATGTTGACGATGACGGGTTGCGTGTAAAGGCCCGACCAGGGGATTTGGAAGCTGATGCGACCGATAGTACCGATCTTCACATCGATCGGGAGGTCGAGCTCGTACTGAAATTGCATATTTAGTTAGCTAGGTCTAGGTTAGCTGGTGGTAGTTTGGGGAGCAAGAAAATCGTTTCAAAAAGGGTGAATTAAAAATTTTAAAAGGGTCAGCACCGCGCATGTAATTTTGATGTTACAAGCGTCCATAGGCTACGGGAACCACTTACCATCAGGTGGATCGTATGCCTGTTTGCTAACATAGTAGTAAAAAAGTAAAGGAGACTTCATGAGGCGCCGGTAACAGCAAGGCCTGGTAAAGCAGAGTCTTGGCTGGTTTGGCTAATCCTTTCACCACGATGATACATACAAACTACATACTCGTTAAGTCTATTATTATAGAAGGTTTCTTGACAGAAAAAGCTGAAATGCTGTCAGGACTATGTCACGTAACCAGTTGCGACACACTTTGCGTGTAGGAAACCCATCGCGACGAGTATCACTGGTGGTAGTTACAGTCCAATTTATGAACGTAAAGCATTCCATTTTAAGACCTGACACAAGGATAACATCTCGGTGTAACTGGAAAGGTCGATCGATGGCAGGTGGATAGAGGACCTCAATGCCTATCGATTTAAATCCATATCCAGTTCTGTAAGAGGTACTTGGTTAAACTTGGTTATAATTCTATTTTGAGCTGGATGTTCAAAGAGTAGTTAAACTATTTGGTCTACGATCGTTATTTTAACATTGAAAAGGTTTGTTTTCCTGATCGAGGATTATTTATGAAATTTATAATAACTCCGATTTATGAAAATGTGACCTTTGCCTGTAGTTTCGCAGATAAAAGAGATACGCTGATGAATCATATGTGCGTCTGCCGGAGGGCTTCAAAGTGCAATTTGAATTCTCGAAATCGGTCGGTAACTTTTTGAGATTTTCCAAAATATAAAAATTTTTTCGCTGACTTGGATTGAAAATTTCTCTACATCTTTTTTTTGAGCTCGCTATTCAAGAAACAGAAAAAAATATCTCTCGTTTGAATTAAGCTATAGTTTGAGCCATCTTGGGAGGCGGGCAAACAAAAGCTGTAGGCGGTAGAAAAGCATTTACGCGCGAGGCCAGTCTGCGCTCCGTTCAAATTTATCGTGTGCTTTATTTCTAAATTACATTTTCAATTATAGTTGCACGTAGAACTGTAGTTTTTTCTCCAAGTAGCTCAATAGAAGGCCATACATTATACAATGCCGGTTTGAGTTGCTATTTAATCAAATTCCAAATAAAAAATAATTTTACGAAAAAATCTACAATGCTCTCCAGTTACACCAAGATCATCAAAAACGATATAAAAACTAATGGAAGGGTACTTACCAGAGCCTCCGGCTTTAACTTCAAGTCAGTAAGGTTGACATTCCCGGAGAAGATGCCCACGTTCAGGTTCTCCGTGTCGAGGTCCTGGACGTATTTACCGAGGAGTCGGTTAAGGATCCCTGCGACCGCACCCTCGAACATTGTGCCTGCTTTATGTGCCTCTGCAAGGGCAAATAAAGAAAAATGTTGGTCTAACAAAAGTCACGACTTACGGGCGGGTTCCTATAATATATTGTTACCGATGACGCTTCGTTTTCCCCTGAAAGACTGTCAAATTTGTGACGCCTCGTTGTTAATTTATGTCAGTTTTTCAAGGGAAAACGAAGCGTCATCGGTAACGGTATGATATAGGATTTCATGGTATATTAGCACAGTGGGAGAAGGCCCGCCTGATACTCAGAAAATTGCGTCGTCAAGCTACGCTTTACGATTGACCAAAATTTTAAGATACGTTTACAGACCTCGCAAACACGACGCTTTGTCGTCGCGCCTCGCGAGAGTCTGTCATATCTTGCTGTCGCGATTGTCGCCGTGTGTGCGGAGCTTTGAACAAAATGTATGAAAATTGTCCCCCGCAGCTTGTCGTAGCATCTAATCGCTAACGTTTGTCGTCTAATGTGCGCAGGCTGTTACGATAAAAATAGTTGAAAAGTACGTACTTGAAAAAATGCAATCTATTTTAAAGCACCGCCTACGCAACGTGCTGAATAAGCGATATTGAATTTCTAACTCCATCCCAAGGTTTTATTACGTAGAAACTACGCAACTAGGGCATCTTTCTATTAAAGCGAACAACTTCATATTATTGTTATGTAATGTTTCATTAGACTTATTCATATTTTCTACTAGCTTATGCCCGCGACTTCGTCTGCATAGAGCATTTCTTTCTATTTCGTGATTTTTACTTTGAAAATGAAGGAATTTCCATCGGAACTTAATCCTCATTTTCATCCCTTCTGGGGTGAAATTATCAAAAAAGCTGAGACACGTGTAAATTAATTTTAATTCGTCATCCAAAATATAAAATTTCAAGATCCTAACTTCGAAGCTAACGGACTTTCAAACTTTCATGCCCTATTTTAACCCCTTAGAGGTAGAATTTCTTAGTGGATGCCTACACTAATAAGGTACTTACCTATGTGCAAAATTTCAAGTCTCTAGGTCCAGCAGTTTGGGCTGTGCATTCATATATTATTACCCAGTCAGTCAGTCTACCATTTTATATATTTAGATATGCATTTTGTTATACCTACTATTTTGGTCTTAATATTGATAGATGGTAATGCAATATTAACCATGTTGCTTGTAAAAACGTAACAAATAAACAGGTAGGTAGTTACTCTCTACTTCTCCTTAGGTTAGATTATTTACAGTTCCAGTTCAATTAAGTTGAAATCATTTTTTAACATACCTACCTATAGTTCTTTAGCCCACATTACAGTTACGACGTTAAGACGATATATTTACGGATAGAAAAATACACTAAACTAAACTAGGTGCATGTCTAAGTGCCTACACATCAACACCAGCCCATTCAGTCCACTGCTGGACTTAGGCCTCAGGGGGATATGACAATAAACCCCACACTGGCATGGGCATGCGGGATCGGATCGCAGAGCGCAGCTTCTCGCATCGACCGACGCTGCAGCCCGTCGGTGGCCAGGCGAATTAGCTGTGCCGGTGTTAGCTGCGCTATGCCGTAATCAGCCGGCTGCCAGAGCCCCGTTTGTTAGTTATCAGGGTGCGCCCCGAGCAGGTGAGATTCTCTTGGGTTTCAAAGATGGAGGTTGGAAACCCCTACACATAAATTATCCAATAAATTATCACTGATCTAATCTTCTTGACTTTATACAACCTTCATACCTCAAGATGATGGACGCAGGGCGTCAAGCTTGGCATGTCAGGAAGGTGCCCTACAATGCAATACTTAGTTATAGGTGATGGTTAGCACGTAAATTAGCTAAATATTTTCTTCAAGATTTTGAAATTAAAATGAACCTACTTAAACTCTTAGTTGAACGACCTACCTGCTTTTTTGTGAAATTATCTTAAGTAAGTTGTCTTGAATGATATTAAACCTTAAAAGTTTACTTAACATTTCATAGGATAGTTGCTTGTACTATTTTCAAACATAACAAAATCTTTTCCAAAATTAAAATCAATATTGATTCACTTCCTTACCTCTGCTAAAATGTTGCTTGAAGTAACTTCAGTTTGGTGAAGCTGAAGACAGGGCGCAATGGCGCTCATTAGGAGAGGCCTATGTCCAGCAGTGGACTACTATAGGCTGATGATAAACTTAAGTTTGCTAAAACACTCGTTAATCTGATGTTTTTATTCCAATGCAATGCTATAGATTTCAGTTATCAGAAATAAACTACTACGGTAGTCAACTTCACACATTATTTTACTTTTTCGTTTCAATTATCACAATATATTTTCTTTGCCCTCGTGTATTGATACCAAAACAAAACAATCGAATGTTTGACGAAGCGTTTCATTTCGTTATCAGTTGTATGTCGTGCTATCGAAGATAATGCAGTCGCTATCGGTCGGACTACAACTTGTAATTTTGATGGTAAACTTGATAAAGATGACGTACATTTTCCACCCATATCTACAAAACGACAAGCCTTCGCTAAAACCAAATTTCAGTAAATAGATAAGTACTATATGCATTAAATAGCACAAACTATCAAAACGGTCCTTGCTGGTCCTCTTATAAATTTTACTTAGATCGTATAGAAACTTCGAGATAGAGCCACAAACATGGCAAAAAAATGCCTGCGCCAAAACTCTGCGCACGCTGCCTATTGCACCAACATTGAACACTATTCAAGCGACATAAGTACAAATGTGACATTGCGAACTATTTTTTTTATGATACCTGAAGATGGAACCCACACCATTCAAACCGAAACACAGCAATGCTGCTTCACGGCAGAAATAGGCATGGAGGTAGTACTAGTAGGTAATACTTCCCCGTATTTATGTATGTCAACGACGTTCGGACTATTTTGAGTTTTCAGTTGAATTGGAAACTGACTCTATAGAGAATCTCTATATTTACAATTTCAGCTGGTCTTAAGTTTAACCCACATCAAGAAGCACCCTCTTCACTCACCCCCTGCACCAGAGGTCGTCGCTAATTAAAGACTACCTCGATAGTTGATAGTGATCGATAGTTTCGCCAACGCCTACGATAAAATAGGCTCTCGTATGCTTTGGCAGCTGAACCACACTTTAATACTTTATAAAAGACGTAGCTTGCTTCTTCTTGTTCGTATAAGCTTTGGCCAAATCTGGTTGCGGAGTTTTTAGGCCGCCCGGAGGCCTCCGACATGTCTTAAAGACTGAAAAGCCGGGACCAACATCTTAACGTGCCTTCCAAAGCACGGAAGCAGCTGACCGTCATCAATTTTATAACCGCTATATGCATAATTCTACAAGAAATGGACCCCAAGCCTCAGATATTCGTAAATTACGGCAGGTAAGTAATCATCAGCTAATGGACGAACGTGCCCGGAGTAAACACAAAATTAATTTAAATGCAAACGGTGCCTGGAGGGCTTGCTAATGAAAATGGCTATGAGAGCGGTTATATAAATGTTTACTGTTGGTTCTTTTCTAAAACTGTAAATGCAAAGGTTTCTCGAGATATTTATTTGAGTTCCGCAAAGGATAACCAAAAGGGGGACCTCTGCAGAGACTTTAGGGAGCGGTAACAAGGATTATGATAACATTTTGCGAATTTAGATGTGATAATTAGATAAATAGGAATGGAGATAATTAGGAAATGTAGCAATTCAAATCTGTAATAACTACTAGTTACTAAAGCGAATAAATAGGGACTTGGAAATTTTCTAAAGATAGAAAATTTAATTAGGTTTTGCTATAGTTCTACCTAGGCTGTGTCATTTTTAAATATTCATGAAAACAAAACGACCTTACGGCATAAAAGTATACCGTTGTATAAACAAACAGTTCCATTTCGGAAATGTTAAATACTTATTGCCATGACATGGAAGTTCATGCTTCATAAATTTTAATGGCGAATATTTGCTCGCCCAATATTCATCTTATGCAATCGACTGTTAATCACACAGATCACAGAAAGGTCAGGCACGCGCAATACATCATCTACGCAGGTACTTATCTCTTATCACTAATATCTATTAATAGATTTCTCTAAGACACCATTTTTTGCTAATTTTACTACTTACTACATTTTGCCATTACGTAGTCACGCTGTTAAAGGTAATTATTTAAAAATAAATCCTGATCCATAATTGAAAATAATTAAAACTAATATCAAAGTAATATGGCAGTTACATATAAGACTAATTAACTACTGTATCATCAAAAAATGTTGAAACATTTATATTTTTCGAAAGGAAAATATATCAATAAGATCACTCACCGAATAGATTACATGGTTTTCTAGAATGCACTGTGAATTTCCTTTAAATTGTTGCAATGACGTCAAAGGACCACACCGGGGTGGACTATTCGACTATCCTGTGTTTGACAGCTGTCAAGTTACCAGTGTTACTACCACTGCGCATGGCCACGTCCCGCGCATGCGTGAACTGTGGAAAGTTTTGAGGGATGCGCTCAATATCCTGAGAGTGGTGCGCATCGAGGAGTGACAAGGGGAAGGCTATTGATAAGGATTGGATCACCTAGTTTCCCTAAGCCTATGATTTAAGTAATTACAAATTCATTTTCCTATATATCTATTATGAGATAATCGATGCTACGGAAATGGCTACGAAACGGCTGTCTCGTAGCTGGTTTTAGGTAACTACCTAAGGAACTAGATATTAACTACTATTTTATTATGTACTTATAGTATACTACTATCTACATGACATGTATGAATTGGAGTGAATAAATTGACTTTTGCCTTTTATATAGCTGCCTAATTAAGTGTATACTAATATTATTAACGTATAATTTTAATCTATGGTTAAAATGCTGATAACCGTCCTATTCATAACAATTCTATAAACCTCGGATAGCTTAAATACGTGTCACCTCTTTTTATTTACATTTAAATGACAGGGACATGTTTATTTTATCGAGCGGTATAAAATTACATTTGGTTATGAATAAAGGGGTAAGTAAATACATGGTACCTATGAACTAACTACGAACCCATGATTTTGTTCTATTGCAAAAATTGAACATGGTTACTACAAAATAAATGAATGTTTGTGCTACATAGTTCCAATGTTTTTGAACATCATTTAAGCATCGTACAGTAGTTTCAATAAAGCAGAAAGTATTGCACTTTGTAACAAAACTGTCATGTTAGTTAGATATTAATAAAACACATTTTAATAAAAGTAAAGATGTTTATTTAAAGAAGCCACCCTTAAGCCTTAAATCCACAAAAATATTTTTAAACCTTAAAATTTAAATTAAATTTATATTAATTTTAAATTTAAAATATAAATTGTTTCAAACAGATATTGTATTTTTAAAATAAAAAGTAAATTGTAGACTTGTCAGCGCTTTTGTTTGAGGTAGTGCTAATCAAACGGTACAAAAAAATATAAAAATTCTGTCAACTAAATGTAAAATGCATTTTGAAATTATAAAAATAATAATATAAAAATCCTGTTAAAATTATATAAATTCCAATTAAAAAAGGCATGGAATATATGTAAAAATACTCAAAATTCTAATTAGAAAAATTTCGAAACCAAAATGGCTTTGAATATAATTAATTATGTTCTATGGAGACCTAGGTAGAGACAAACAAGCGTTGCAGGTTCCGTAAGGCACTAGTGGTGCGAAGCAGTCCGAGGGGCAGATGGGACAGGCTGTGCCGAACGACTGCGCTTGCGCACATTCCGGAGTCGCGCGCCATTGCGACGGAGACGCGTTCTAAACAGAAACAATAAGTCATTTAGCTATCTTAAAGCGTGAATACATAAGTACACTCTCAAATTAACTCTCCTATTCAATTTTTGTTATTAAATTAAACTAAAAAAAGAAATATCTTTATTCTCAGATACCATTTATCCATTGTACAATACAAATATTTAAATGAAAAATGCACACAAAAAATACAATAACATACTGAAAATAAGGGAGGTACAAAAGGAACTTAAGTCCAAAAAAATAAATATAAATACTGACAAGATCAAACGATCTGCCATACTCTCATTGACGTACTATTAGTAAACTCCTTATAATTGCGTTTTTACACATGTCAACTCTGGACATAAACGAGGCTATTCTCTTTCTCTGGATGGCATGGAAAGAGTCAAAACGGGCCCTTGCGGGTTGGACTTGTTTTAAGCACACATTGTCCCACAGCTGAGCAAAGGCTTCCCCTCGAGTTTTCTATTCTTTGCGGTCCAACGCAAATGCCTGCCACTGATAGCCGCTGAAGTGTCAAGCTCGACGCGCCATCGCTAGCATGGTCTACCGGACGCCATCTCACTGTCTCAGAGCTCCACGAACGACCATTGAGGTCGTTACGCTTATAAATAAGTAGTACCTACGATTAATTCGTTTATTGGTAGATAAGTTCGAATTACTAAATAATTAATTATTAGGTTTCGTCTTGGAGCAGAAAAAGAACCCACTACCTAATCATCAGAGCCGAAACGTGGACACTCACAGTAAGGCTAGTCCACCAGTTTAAAGTCGCTAAGCTATGCTCGGAGTTTCTGAAGGATAGTATCCGCAACGAGACTATCCGACATAGAACTAAAGTTGTCGATATAGCTCAGAAAATTAGCAATCTGAAGTGGCAGTGGGCTGGTCATATCTGCCGAAGAATCGCGATTGAGCCGAAGATTGAGATGAGGCTGCGGCTCGGCAATCGTAGTGTAGAACGACCTCCGGCTAGGTGAACGATTTGCGAAAGGCTGCTGGTAGAAGCTGGATGCGTCGAGCTCAGGACGGGGCACAATGGCGCTCATTATGGGAGGCCTATGTCCAGCAATGGACTGCTATAGGCTGATGATGATGATGATGACCTAATCATGTGTGTGTATGTATAAGTTATATATAGATATATATTTATATTTATGATTATACTTAATATGCGTTTTTCTAAGAACTTATTTATTATTTATTTATTTCTTAGTTTTTTAATGTTTACTTTGTTTATTGTTTTTTATTGAAAATATTATATTTCTTATTACATGTACACCCCCAGCCGTACTTTTTTATTAGCATAATCCTCTCCATCCAAAGGTTGTCTGGAAGAGATCGCTTCTAAGTGATAAGACCGCCCATTGTACATTTTTATTTTTAAGATTCTATCTGCTGTTTTTTAAATTATGGTGTACAATAAAGAGTTTTCATTCATTCATTCATTCATTCAACTATGTAACGGCTGAACGGATTTGAATGAAACATGGAATATGCATAGTTTATGACCAGGATTAACACCACGCGAGTGAAGCCGCGGGCGGAAGCTAGTAACTTATATTTTCTTATTCACAACACCCATGCCTGAACTTTAAGGTCAGCAAGGCTAAGTGGTTGGCTCGTCCCGCGTTATAATGACGTCATCTCTATCTTCGAACGTTAGCATATTGTACACTTCACACTTTACCAGCGCACATCGGTGAGCGTCGGATCGGTGAGCGTCGGAGCGCATTTTATAACATTCTAAAGGAAATATGCATGCATAAAATGCGCTCCGACCTGCTCCGACGCGTGCCGGGCGGTAAGTGAGAATAGTACATAAAGGTGCTCGTAAAAGGGGCTAGTTTTTGGACAATTTGTTGCTGCAATGGTATAGCCGTCAACTTGCCGATTATATCTCTCAACACAATGCAACAATTGCTGGAATATTGCTGTGTAGCCCGGCGATATTGCCAAGAAGTGTACGAACAAAATTCCTCGGCAATCCAGTCGCCGACTCTTGACGGGCTACACTCGGCAATGTATTGCAAAATTAAATTACAGCAGGAGTAAAGATGCAACTATAGTGAGCTATATTGGTCAATAAAAATAGCCTATAATTTTTATAGCCCGTTTACAAGCCTCTTATGGCCCCTAACGGGCTGAGGAGAGTGGCGAAACAGACGCGCTATGAATGTGATCATTAAAAAGTATGCTTGTTCGTAGTTTTAATTAAATCTGTCCTCATTTTTTACCCCCCAACGCAAAAAGATTATAAGTTTGACCGCTATGTGTCTGTCTTCGGCACCGTAGCTCTTAAACGGGTGATCCGATTTAGGTGCGGTTTATGAGCAGGTTTTCCAGCGGTGGTTTTATGAAATCAAGATTAAGGTTTTTTTTGCGTTGGGGGTTTTTTACATCGTGTGCTGTCATATAAACTGTTTTGGAAGTCTGGTAAATTAAAGACACACTCACCCTGACAAAGCTGATGAAGATGCAGTGCAGGATATCATACGCTGGACAATTCTGATCCGCGCCTTGCGCCGGTAAGTCCTTGTCCAGGCAAGTCGCCTGAGAAGGTAATGCAAGAGAGAGAAATAGTCATATAAAAATCCCTATTAGTCTATAGAATATTTTTAGGTTGCAACACCTGGCAATGGTAGTTCCGGTGGATGGGAAAGAAACTAAAACCATTATTTGTCCAACTAAAATTTTTCTTCTGCAGTTTTATTTCGGAGGTATATCGTATAGGAAGTAAGGGAGGCTGCTTTGGAGAGAGGTAGATGGAAGGAGCTGCAGTTGCGCCGACAAGAGCACAGCTGAAATAAATGATGATGATTTCGAAGAACGCGAGGACGACAGTCAAGGACGTTTTCACTGTTATTCTAAAGAAGTTAAGCTTAAATGCGGGCTCTAGGCTTAAATGCGGACTTCGAACTAGTAGTCCTGCAGGAGGTGCTAGGTGGAGCAGGTTTTAGTAGTAGTATACAGTTCTTTGTGGATGGGATTGAAGGGTGTGGGTGCCGGTGAAATTACAGGCACAAGAAGCTTATCAATATCATTTACATGGCATTGCATCGTAGAACACGTTCCAAAAAAAGCGTGATCTACGATGCCTTGTTTTGTAATAGTTAATGGTTACCACTTAACATCAGGTGGGCCATGTGCTTGTTTTATCGTCAAATACAAATAAACAAAGGTGCGCCGTTGTCAGCGCCGTTTCAGGAGTTCAGCTAATAAAGAAGGCTTCGGGTAGGCTATCAACTCCAGCACCAATTTAGACCAATAGTTCATGCAATGAATCTACCCAAGTAGGTTAGGACAGCTACAACTAAAGTAAGTTGTAGCTGTCAATCCAAGCTTACCTTCAAATGCTGGACAGCGGCTGACCACTCCGGATGTTCAGTAGCGTACTGGTTGAAGTACTCAGCAACCTTCTGCTTGTTCACCTTATCGTCAGTCGAGGCCCAGCCCGACTCACGGAATATGCATTTCTTGCTGTCACACTGAAAGGCGATACTTAAAAGTGATACAAACAGACAAACGGACAAGTAATACAAAACTATGGCTCCTTAAAAAAGGGTTTAAAGGTTTAAAAGGGTTCATTCGTCGGATCATCAAAAACCTACACATTAAAAGTAATAATGTTTTCTGCATTCATGAACTCATCATAGGATATAGAGGGAAAAGTAGAAGGAGAGAGGTAGGGGAAGACCAAGGATAAATTATATGAGCCACATTAAAGAGAAAGTAGATGACATTTCGTGTAGGGAAGTAAAGGAGGCTGCTTTGGAGATAGGCAGGTGGAAGGAGCTGCATCAGTTGACGACAAGAGCTCAGCTCTTAGATAAATGATGATGATGAACTCATCAGAGAAAGAATAGCGGGAATGAGTCAATTTTTTTCTTGTTGAATATTTTGTAATGGAATTCCGCAGTCACTTTTTTAACCGACTTCAAAAAGTTCTCAATTCGTCGGAACCTTTTTTTTCGACTTTTTTTTATGTATGTTCACCGATAACTCTGTCAATTGTGAACCGATTTTCAAAATTCTTAAGGGCAAGAAGTAAGAAGTTATTTACTTGAATCCGTTTTTTTGTAAAAATTCCTACTTGTTTCTTTTTGAATATTTTGTAATGGAATTCTGCAGTTGGATATACTCAGTGTGAGTATATCCAATATGAAAACTCTTTGCTAAGCCAGCTTAAGTTTTTAGTAGTAGTAGAAGAATTACTACTATTTCTGCCGTGAATCAGCATTGCTGTTTCGGTTTGAAGGATGTGGGTGCCGGTTAAATTGCAGACACAGAGGCTTATCACCATTATCTCTGAAGTTGATGGACGCAGGGCGTCGCATTGAAGGCCACGTTTCAATCAATCATGATCCACGATGCAATGCTTTGTGATAGGTAATGGTTACCACTTAACATCAGGTGTACCATGCGCTTATTCCATCTTCAGGTACCATATAAGTAAAAGCCAAATTAGAAGCCTAAACCAACCAAGTTGGTCATCGCTAGCCACGTAATAAAGAAGTACCAGGCATACGGGTTGGGGATCGCAGATCATAGCTTCTCGTACCGCTGACGCTGCTGCCCATCGGCAGCCAGAGAACGCAGCTATGAAGTGATTGTATCTTCGATAAAAACCACTATAACAAGTACCTACATTGATTTTTATTTCTAAGTTTGAGGCCCGTATTCAAAGCAGATGATGTCATCATCACAAACTTGGAGTATACCGGACCTAAATGTACCTACATTATTATTTATGTTATGTATTTGTATGTATGTATGTATGTATGTCTAACACCTACCGCAGACAAACGCTTGTCGCATTTGCGAGTAACGTCCTTATTGAACACCTTGGGGTTGTCGAGGCACGCCAGCAGCTAAAACAGGTCCAAAATAACAAGTTAATGTGATGGAAATGTATTGAGTTCGACAAGATACAGGTATTAGATGTGGGATGTAGCATCAACTGCGATTGTATCTCAGCTTCGACGACCTCTGTGGTGCAGTGAGCGAAAGTCCGCCTGAGGCGCTGAAGGTTGCGGGTTTGATTCCCGCAGCGGGAGAAGTGTTTGCATTATCTGAATATATTTGACTCAGATGTGGATAATATGCATGAAATGAATGTCAGTCATGTGGTCCCAATAATACAAGCTCTGCTTAGTTTGAGGCTACTTACATGATTCTGTGATGGTGTCAAAAAATAATAATGTAAAACTAATGTTAATCTCAATAATGTATTGGTGAGGTCAGAGTCGCTGGAGAGAGGCCTTCCAGGGCTGCAGGACATCACATAGTGATCACTATCTTCAGGAATGAAGTACCTACTACAAAGAAAGAAGAGGTGTTAGCAAGGACGGTATAAAAATATCGACAGATGCCTTAAGAACCGAAACCCTAAATTTGTAAGTTAAAATACTCAGCAATCAAGGCATATCGTCTGTAACAACCGGGCTACATAATGCACCCTTTGTTGAGGGTTCGCGCTGTGTAGAAATTGACTTCTCAAACGGAATGTAGCTTAAAATGAAAACTTAATCTTAGTGGTATACAGTACGTTGATAGGAGTTTCGCCGCAGTACACCCCGGCCCTTGCAGCTGGAGTGGTAGACGGTACTGGTGGTGGCGGAGCGTTCTGCTTAGCAGCAAGGCATGCCTGGAATAACAACTAAATATCAGTTCACTTGTAGACCGAACGCGACTCCATGCGTAATGCGTGCCGTGTAATTCTAACCTCGACCTTTGGAATTCAAACCAACCTCACCTGCCCGTGGTGAACCCCGCTAACAAACAAATGGGCCTCTGGCGGCAGGCTGATTGCGACGTAGCGCAGCGTAACACCGGTATAGCGAAATTTCCTGACTGCCGACGGGCATCGGCGTCGGTGGTGCGAGAAGCTGTGCCCTGCCCAGCTTGGAGATTAAGGGCATATCCCTATTCTTATTAAAGGAGGCCTATGTCCAGCAGTGGACTGATAGGAGCTGTTGTTGTGAGAAGATAGTTAAGAAAAGTTTGGAAGCCAGTGCTTTCACTCGAACCTTTGCTTCGCTGTATCTGCTGATTGGTTTATACCTACCTGTATAGCAGCAGGTTACCTGTCTCTCTCAAGCCCTCAAAATGAAGACGGCAACAACCATTATAGTATTACTTATCGCCAATACTATGTTGATATTCCCATCAATTTGGGAATGTCAGTTCTAAAACGAACTTCTTCTAATGATGAAGAGGTACAAATCTAAACAAATATGTGTTGGATAGCATTTAAATTTTAAAATAAGTATACTTACTTCACCTTTGGTTTCCAACACCAGCCTACTCAGTCCACTGCTGGACATAGGCCTCCCATACAAGCAGGGGTATAATCCCTACCCTGGGTATGCGGGTTGGGGATCGCAAGGTATATACGCAGGCTTCACGCACCACCGACGCTGCTGCCCGTCGGCGGTCAGAGGATTTAGCTGTGCCAGTGTTAGGCTTGCACTATGGCGCTATCAGCTGGCCGCCCGCCAGAGCCCCGTTTATTATTGTTTGTGTTGGTGTGAGTACAGCAAATAGTTTTCTATCTATCTTAATTAAACAGCAGGGTGCACCACGGGTAGGTGAGGTTGGTTTGGCTTCCAAAGATGGAGGTTGGTACCCCTCACACCCCACTTGTGTTTGGCTTAAGCAAGATTTAATATTTTTCATTGTGTCTGGAGTAGGTATTGTAATTAAGGTATATTTATAGGTACTTACCACAAAAGCACAGGCGAAAATCACAAACTTCAACATTTTAAAATCTCAACACGACTAAACACGTACAAAAAGCCGTTGGAACTAAGTCGATTGGTAAATAAACATGATATCACCAGATAGACGAGGTCTGGGTCAACTCAAGAATTCTTTATAGTCTGTAGGTAGGCATACAGACTGGCGTCGAATCTCTTCATCAACTAGTTCTGTCTCTAGCGAATAATACTAAAAAGAGAAGGACCGAGGTTTACACGGAGCTTGAATTGAATGCCCAGAATCGAAACGAAACATTAAGTAGGTAGTAGGTAATTAAGGTATCAGCAAAGCAAAATAAACAATGTTTTGGGATAACGCCTAAGGTCTCTGCCTCGCTTTGAACTTTAGATTGCTACAAAATAGGCAAATAAACTTGGAATAACCGACCTTGATGATGCTAAGTTTGTATCTTAATACTGACTGTGCATTACTAATGAAGTAGTTTGACTGTTTCACCTTGGCTCAAGTGCTCAAGAGCGCCATTTTAAACTCCTAGTCTCCAAACTCCAAAAACAACGTAATAGTTAAGAATAGAGATTATAACAAAGACTTTAAAAAAATATAAGCCAAGCAGGTTTCTTGATAAATCTTATATGTTTGGTCGCATTACTAATTGGTGTAAATAAAAGAAACTGAAGATTTAAAGTGTTCCTTGTGGTTCCAACTAAATAAATGTTTTTTTTTTTACTTTAAAGAGTATTCATACAACTTCAATGTTTAAATTTTCGTATCGTAAGCGTGCCTATCGTAATATTTTGACCAATGACAAAGCTAGATAATAGACTCCAGCGTGACTTTACGAAAACGCTTACGAGACATTCAAAAGAAAAAAGAATGTATCATAGGAAAATGTATCATTGGACATTGGAGGAACATTGTCGAGTTTCTGTTGAGTTTTTGTGGAGCTCGTCAGAGGTTAACGAAATTTGTACTTAATATTTTGTATTTTGAATATCTTGCAATGACAAAGCGTTATTTCTTGTCTACGCTTTGGTTGTTGGACAGAATTTTACGATACGATTGGTTAAAGGTCTTAGCCTACACACGACTTCGCTCCCACCCGGGAAAAAGAATATAATTCAATATGGAACTAGGTATTGCTCTTTAAATATACTTTAAATTGGCAACATAAATTAGCCGCGAGCTCGCTTCCATCAAACCCGCTCGGTAGTTGACGCCTCGTTTACCTCGCGTTGGAAGCAAGCGGTCTCCGAGGTGTCCACGCGCTGACTGCGAGCGGTCGCCGCGTGGGCAGCTGGTTGCCTACTAGCTTTCGGCGCGTGGACTGCTGGGTGCCTACTAGCTGTCGCCGCGTGGACTGCGAGCAGTCGCCTCAGTTTTGGGGCCTATGGAGCGGAGTCGAGTAAGTGGGCTAAGAATTTAAATATTTGTGATTGCCCTACAGCCATCTGGTCTGGTTATGGATAAAAGGAATAAATTGACGTACGTAAGTAAAACAAAGCATTACCGGTGTAATCTAAACCACTTGTTGCTTTTTATTCTTGCGTTTTTACATTACAAGGATCATTGCTACACCTCGAACTTGCAATAACGACAAAACTGCAACAAACATCACACCATTCAACAAACAAGACTTTATAAAAAAAAAAAACAGAACAAACATTCAAAAAAATATATTTCTCTTATATTAAAACTACACTTTTGCAGGTGTAGAGAAAAAATCTTTTTTTAGAACTGGCAATGCCTCCTCATCCCCCATATTCCACGGGAGTCTGTTGTCAAAATGAGGGTACTTAGGGTGCCACCAGTCAAACACCATGATAGTTTTGACAGTGTCGAGGACAACGGTGCACTCGGGGAGGATATCCTTGGAGACAGCATAGTGCCCCGTGTTGAAACCCAAGTGCATCCTGTGATGACGGAATCCTTGCGACAGCAACATGTTTAATGATGATAAAGTCATGCCCATTAGTGGTGGGACTTCATTGAAGTTTTGGCAGGTTACCTGTAAGATGAAATACAATTTTGAGATGTTGAAATTACATGATATAGATAGATAGATAATGCTGAACGTTATCACACAGCATCACGTAGCCCCAAAGTAAGCAGAGCTTGTATTATGGGAAGTACATGATTGATATACGACATATATATAGTTTTTTTTGTAAATACATACTTATCATACATAGAAAACACCCAGACCCGAGACATATATCTGCAGAACATGCAAACATTTGTCCCACGGCGGGAATCGACCCCGTAACCTTCTGCGTCTCAGGAGGACCTTCCCCCACTGCGCCACAGAGACTATCAAAACACTTTATTGATCATCAAATTCATCATCATCATCAACCTAAAAAAGCAGTCCACAGCTGGACAAGAGCCTCATCCAATGAGCGCAATTGCGCCCTGTCCTGAGCTTGACGCAACCGGCTTTTACCAGCAACCTTTCGCAGATCGTCACTGCCCCTGGCCCAAGGGCCTTCACTACGTTTGCCAAGCCACGGTCTCTACTCCAGAACTCGTTTACCCCAACAGTTATCGGTTCTACACACAAGGAATAGTCGAAGTAACTTAGTCTAAGCGTTACAAAATTGGCAACCTTATCTCTAAAAGTGATTGAATCTCTTCCAGGCACATAACATGGTTTTAACAATTCTCTCTTGTGTGTGGGAAGTAGGTACACTATGGTACTACAACACCCAGACCCGAAAGAATATAATGCAGATCACGCAAATCTGATCTGCAGCAGGAATCAAACCCACCTCCAACCTCATCTCAGCCAACATTTTTTTAAATTGTTATCTTTACTATTTTCGAATTGCTGATGCAAACGTAATACCAAAATGATTTCTGATTCAACCATATTTCCACTATATTATAGTATTATTTTTATTCCAATAGTATTGATCTAGGTTCCCGGATAGGTTTTCTTTACAAAATGCTTACCTAAACTAAAATAAAAGTAAATAGTATTTTGCTCATTTTTATGCCAAAATTGACCACTTTTCTTCCTCTTTGTTTCGTATTAAAAACAACAATAACTTATGTGTTGTTTGTTAAGAAAAATAGCTAATATTATCTAGTTACAGAATAACAATACTTTTTTATTATTACATAAAGTTTTCAGTCATCAGTTTTGGTATTATGGAAGACAACAAAATTCTTAGAAAATTGTGAATGGCCAATATTGCTATCCCACCCCCACGGCTGAATCATCTATCAGCTAAACAGAGATGCAATAAACGGAACGATCCTTTACCCGCGTCTCGAATTGAAGTTGCGAGCGAGGTTTGCTGCATTCTTAAAAGATTGACATACAGGCTTTCGGGTCCCACACGAGCAAAGGCATGACTATTTTTATTGAATTTTGACTTTGTATAAACTCAACAAAATTTTTATAATCAGAGTAATTGGCGCAAGCCGTTTCTAGTTATTAAGACAATAAACAAATAAATAAATAAATAAACAAATGGGCGTAAGTTAGTCCATTATAAATTTTCTAAAATGCCGGTGGAATTCGGTAATACATACCTCCAAAACCTGAGAGCTTTCTTCAGGATTGGCATCAATCCTCCCAAGCTCTTGAATAAAATCTAAATCTTTTACATTCTCCGATGG
This sequence comes from Horisme vitalbata, assembly GCA_951804965.1. Taxonomy (NCBI): domain Eukaryota; kingdom Metazoa; phylum Arthropoda; class Insecta; order Lepidoptera; family Geometridae; genus Horisme; species Horisme vitalbata. The sequence continues at coordinate 18,192,808 of OX638101.1, read as the reverse complement.
CTGCAGCTTCTTGAACTTGAAGAATATAGACCAGTGTGATATTCCCTTACAGAACCATACGTTGACACATCTCCGGCGGACCAGCTGGTGCGGCTTGCAGTCATGGAACGACTGCTGGAATACCTTCTGTATGAACACATCGTAGGTGTGGTACAGGGCTCGTATCACTCTCTGCCTTAGGCCATAAGTCCTAAAACTATTCTCGATCCTCAACCGCTCCGGTAACTTAGGATTATTCTCACAGTAGCGTTTATAAATGACTCGCCAGAAGGATTTCTGCCCGGTAATAGTATAAGTAGTTTTATTAATCCCAGCAAAACTGCCGATGTCTTCAGGCTTTATGTATTTGGATATTTGATACCACACAATTTCTGGGTAAACGACACCTGGGCGAGCTTCTATATTGTCGGGCTCTGATTTAGAGTTGTTTCTCTTTTTTTTGTAGATAAAGTTTTTTGTTCCGTCAGCATTGATTTCTTCAACAATATCAAAGTTTTCGTAGTCATCTTCAGGGACCTGATCCCATGGAATGTCAGCGACTGCAGTTTCCTTTGCAGTGGACTTCTTCACTCGACCAACAGGCTTAGGCGCGTTGGCGCAGTCGTTTAATGTAAAATCTGGAATGGGAGCACACTGGTTGAGACCTACTCTAAGTTAACCTATAAATACATTACTATGGCTTCAGGTTTCGCGGCTATATTGCAAAATCTATGAATGGAATATTCATGCATAGCTCTAGCGATTCGCATATAGCGAACGAGACTAAATAATAGAATACAATAGTATACACACACCAACCTTTGGGAATGTTTTTCTTTTGGCCTTTTTTCTTCGGCATTTGTTGTTATCAAAAATAAACCCACCAAATGTGCGGATCCACATTCAAATTTTGTGACTGTATTTCGTGAAATCCCTTTATTTTGTTTTTTTATGCACAGAAACTATGAGATTTTTGTGAATTAAACGAAAAATTATTGCTTTGTTTATTGCTTGTGGTTGAAAAAATATTTTTTTGGTTTGTTTGATTGATTGATGATTGATGATTGATTGACGTGAGTGATGAATAATTGACAGCATTCTTCTAAACTTGAATAAGTCATTGTCATTATTGACATTAAAAATCAAATGCCATTGTCGAATATTGGACAAATATTAGACTTAAAATTAATGAATTGACCCTTATGCTCACCTAAACTAATTGTTTACATTAATTGGAGTTCTTTTAAAAAGATCTACAAAAATAATCAGAATCTACAAAACTCATTCACCTCATTCGGCCAAACTACTAGCGACCTCTATTGGTACTATGCGATGACATAAGGGGCCAATTGTAGTGGCCAAAGAAAACAAAGTAACAGACTAGGCAGTCGTGTCTAAATTGCTCAAACCTCACTAAAGTCCTCACCAGGAGTATTGCAAGCGGGATATACATACGTGTAAACTTCCCAGCTCACATTAATTCTACTATTCTTTAACATAAAAAAAACTGTTTGATATTTAAAAATATTTTATACTATAATTGAACATCACACATGTAAAAACCACCCTTACTGACCTATATAAGTTGTAATAGATCTAAGATATAGTATATTCAATCTAAAATCCATCAAAACCTTCAAAAAAAATACATTTAAGACGGTGATTTTAGCAACTATTATTTTATACCTATTGTTATAAAATTTTTGTTTTGTTCCTTTTTAAATCCGCAATCAGCTTGTGGACTATAAGCGGATGAGTGATCGCCGCGACATTTTTCTAGCAAAAGTGTGCATATAACATATGAATAAGAAAACCACGATTTATGTCTGGATTTCAACCTAATAATTAAAGATCCTGGTTTGGTCATTTCTGCGCCCCCCAGAAAAGAAAACTACAATTTGTATCTGGATTTCAAACCTGACCATAAATGGAAGCGACTAAAAATGCGAATTATGTACAAATATTCTTGATAATGGAGTATTGACATTATAACTAATAACTTTATTTATTAAAGGCGGAAGAACTATCAATTAAGACATAGGTGATTTCTAGTCGCGAAATTTTATGTTCAGGTTACAGGTTTTAAAAAATATTGCTCAACTAAAATTATATCATCAAAATACACTATTAATGCATATAAATATCTCATATCACACTAATATTGTAAACTAGAACTGCCCGTGGCTTGGCCTGCGTGGAATAGACTTTGGTTTACTTTATTTTTCTTGAGGACAAAATTACGTGACATTTGCCGGGACTCTCCCCCTCCCCCACGTGAGATTTGGCACGAACCCCTCCCCCTGCCCCCCCTTAAATGCCTCACGTAATTAATGGAAGCCCTCTTATATAATACCTAAGAACTGAAACTACTCGACTAATTATAATTTTAATGAATACAGATTTTAGTACCTACTTATGGCATATTTTGCTTTAGAGTTCATATTGTTACACTACACTTTACTTATACAAGGTACAGTACGTAAAACTAGTTTTTAGAACTATGAAACGATAGTAATATATAAGTTTTATACTGTAATAAATGCACTGAATACTGAATAGAACTCTTGATCTTGATTCCTTCCTTCCTTCCTACTTTGTATGACCGTAACCAACTCTGGTGTCGGAGTTTTATAGGCCTCTAACATGAGTAACATGACATACTAACTGGTCTAACTGGAGCACAGAATAGGCCAAATATAAAAGCCATCCAACGGTCCATACAAGTAGTGACCGGGCAGAGAGTTGCTAAGCCAAGATGATCTGTCTGCTAACAATGCTGACTGAGGCAAAGGTCAATTCGAACTAAAGAATTGTCCTATCTGATCACTAAATAGTTCAAAAGGTTTATTCTTTGATTCTGATTGACGTTCCATTTCAAGATGGCAGACATGCCGCTTGAGCCATGATAGTATGGAATCGTAGGAGTAAAATTTTTAGGTGTGTCTTTCCATAAAACGACCTAGAATGTATCCTCAATTGTTGACTAAACTCTTGGACGAATATTTTTACAATGTGAATATAATTTCTCGCGTTACGTGCGCTAGATTTAGGTAACGTTAGTGCCGGATCCTGTAATAAAACGGTAATCGCAAGTGTTTCTTCGGTGTCGTGTACGCTAAGTATTCTAGTTTGATGTTAAATTAAAATGTGGAATATGATGTGCGACGTGATGCCCACGATATCTGAGGACAGTATCAGCCAGAGGAGTTCGCAGTTGTCGGGGGAAGATGCGAACTTCGAGCAGTTGATGGTGTCTATGCTGGATGAGCGAGACAAGCTGGTAGAGAGTCTGCGGGAGACACAGGAGCGGCTTGGAGATTCGGAGCTGCGGCTCAAGGAGGTGGAGAAGGAGCGGGACTCATTGCACCGTCAGATCGCTGCCAACTTACCTCAGGTCAGTCCAGCTTACAATTGCATCTCTATTTATTCTTCTATGAATGAGGTCTTTTACACATTAGCTCAGGTTCTCATGAACCGATGTAATAGAGTGTTGTAGAAGGGATACCTACATTTTATTAACATCTAACCTCAAAAACCCTTAGCAATATTGTTTCAATAAATAGTTTTAGGAGGAGTTATTCCTAATATTACCAAATTTTTTTACTAAGAAAATCCGTATTCAAATTGAGAGTATGCCTGCAAAGAATCCCCTTATAATAAATTTATATCAAATATCCCTATTTCTCACAAACAATATTGTAAATTTTCCCAAAAGTGAGGAACAAAATAATATCATTATATTTCTTAGATTTTTAGGTATTTATTACAAACTACATACCTAGTTATGCACTCACCCTTTATCATCCTTACCCTCCATTACCTGCCATCAAAATTGCTTCAACGGAACACACTTTATTTTTTTTCATTTCATACATGGGTACATTCAGCCACAAAATAACATCATTATCAAGCGAGATATTTTAACACGTAGTGTGCTATAAACACAATGTGCAGGAGGCGCAGGATTCCCAAGGAGTCCCTACATACATTCGTAGTGTCATGTCCGAGGCCCGCAGTCAATTTAAATAACTGCTATAATTTTGACTAAACTTAGCATTTCAAATAAATTTTTAAAACACATCCGGACTGTGTCATTAGGTAGGATGGATGCAGGCAGCATCGGGAATTCTAAACAGGCAGCATCAGGAATTCTACAGCATTGTTCCCAACAACCCAGAGTCCTTCTCCATTACTTTTAAGGAGTTGGGCTGACTGGGGTCAGGTTAGCAGGGGGCAAAACACAATACACCCCAATGCGGGATGTCAATGCACAACTTTCTCACCTGAATCAAAATTAGAATTAAGATGGATGTAAGATATATATAAGATTAAAGATTTTTGTGAACCTTAAATTTGAGATTCTTAATTATGAATAAATACATTCTGAATGAAAAAATGATGGTTGAATGTTATCTTATCAACAAGATAAATGGCCTTCATATTTAATGGAAATTATGTCATCAATCGTTGCCACTACATCACAGTCTTCTAAAGACATTCTTAGGCATGAATGATTTTATTTTAGTTAAAAGTAAATAAAAATGTAGTAGGGATAATTATGAATATCAACGGGATATTTACCATGATTTGTGAGTTCTGCTGTTTCCCGATATTTCGACACAGTTGCATGCGCCATGATCACGGGAGGAACTGAAGTCTGTGCGAGTGGGTAGTTACTGTACTGTTGTGTTACTCGTGTGTGTTGTGGGTAGTTGTATGGGTAGTCACTTCTAAGTTGATCATGACACACAACACTTACTGTATCAGGACACACTTTTGAAACATCACTTTTTTGGTTCCTACACATTCTAACAACAGGATTTCAGACTCCAGAAAATTGAAAACCATCTTCTTGATTGAAATTCGATGAAAAGTGATGTTTCAAAAGTGTGTCCTGATACAGTAAGTGTTGTGTGTTGTGATCGAGTTAGAAGTGACATTGAAACCAGTGGTAGTGGTGTCATTCGTAATAAAAGACTAAGAAAGAGGGTAGATAGATTCATCTGCCAGTAACTACCCACTCGCACAGACTTCAGTTCCTCCCGTGATCATGGTGATGCAACTGCATCAAAATATCGGGAAACAACAGAACTCACAAATCATGGTAAATATCCCGTTGATATTCATAATTATGTTCACAACCATGATAGTTTCAAAAGTAATATGTAGTAGGGAATCGAGAAATTACATATTATTTATATTATGACACATTTTTAAAATTTTAAAACTCATAATTAGCTAAGTTGCGTTAGTACCACTGGTCAGTGAAGGCTAAACGCAAGAAGATCACAGGAACTGGCTTCATGCATCACCTGCAAATTGTGAGGAGGCGATTAAAAATACACATTTAGAAAAATCTCATGTGAGATTTAAGAATAAGCTCGACATCTGGCTATGATTACAACAATCAGTGATAGAAAAGTGACAGAAACACTACTTAACTTTTTATTACTGCCTGAAATTGACACATCAGCATCAAGCTGCTGTTCATAATTAAATGATAATATCTTACATCAAAAAATCAAAAAAAATCTTAAAAAGATAAGATAAGAGCAAAATCTTACATCTTGCCAAAATCGCCTCGCATTATCAATAAATGTCCCCAAACAATGTTCAAATGATGGTTCTAGCTGTTCACTAGTTTTATCATAACAAACAAACATACAATACATCTTCACATACAAACTTTAAAATTAAAATAATTTTATATATCAAGTGAACTGTAATTCGTGCAAACTTTATTAGTCTTGTAGATATCTCTACCTTTATTACACAAATAGTAACTAACTACATACATAAATTCTAAATCTACCTATTTCGATCATTACTTTTTACCATCGTTAATATCAAGAGTGGGTCAAGGAAATCATTGCAGAAGTTGTGTTCAGCCATTGGAACTTTACTGCGAAATGTATTAATGTAACTAATGACACCCTATACTGAAGTGGTTCTTATTCTTTAATTACAGCTACAAGTCAAGTAAAAATGGATAAGTATAAATAATTTGGTAAAAATTTTTTAAAAATAAATTGATAAAAATTTACAATAAATTACCAGTAAAACTTAAAGCCTAAGAAGAGAATAACATTTTTGCAAATAATTTAAAGGACATGCTATTAAATAAAATATATTATTCTCTAGACGAATTCCTTAATCAATTAACTAATAATAACGACAGTCAGTAATGTGCAAAGTATATTATGTAAGTACCTATTTAAAATATCGGTCTGCTCCTACTCAGTTGTGAACACCCTAACTGGGTACATATTATGTATTGATTCTCAACCTAGTCTTAACATCTGACTTATTTTTTTATTTAATGTACCTATATATGTAATATGATTGCAATACTGAATACTGAAATCATAATTTTGGTCCTCATCATTTTTGAACCAACCTTGACTACTATTGCAGTCAGTCGTGTTAAACAATTTATTAATAACATTGCTTAAAATAAACATAATATATGTCAGAGTTATCACAAAAGTTAAAAATTGCATTAAACAGTTTTCTGATAATATTGCCACATCAAGTTCAAGAACAAACATGTTGATTATTTATTACTATCATAGTGGGTTAATGACATTATTGATAACTCTGATAATTGTATTGAGTTAACCTAGTACACTATTTGTTGATATTTAAAGATTTGTTTGCATATGCAATGCAAAGACAAAGATCAATTGAAGACACCTAAACCACATTATTGCCTCCAAATACAATGATCGACATCAAAATCATATAGTCTCAGATTTTTATATATTATACCCCAAAAATGTCGACTGCGGCTGGATTGAACCCGCGACCTTCCCATTAATACCGGGACTCGCAAATCCGCTACCGAGTCAACTCTTCGCCTTGTTGGTTTTTCCCTGAAGTGTGGGCTAACACTTAAAATACAAAAAACCATCTTAATGTCCATCGATATCATTATAAAGAACACTATTATTGTTTCAATCAATGCTGTCGTTGATGTTACGACACCAAATTCTCAGAGAAATGTAGCCGGCGAGTGCAGCGAGCCGCAAATTATTTACCTGACTATTTGGAACTATAACATACAGAATGCTTAATCCGAAGAACAGTAATCCAAAACGTGGACACAGAACGGCTAGTTCACCAGTTTAAAGTCACTCAGCGCGCTATATAAAAGCGTTCTGAATCACGCACGATGCCATTCATCATTTTCATTTTCATTTTCATCAGCCGGGCATCAGGTCTAGGTAGACCGTGAAAGTGTGACGTCATAAGTCTTTTAGGGTTGTGGGCATGCCCACAACAGTGGATCCGCACCTGCGTAGAGTCATGGTCTAAGAGCTCTATATTCTGGGCTAGGTAGAGATATCCTGCAACTATCCCTATTTTTTTAATCATAGTTATTGTGCCCAGACATAGGGCCACGACGCCGGGGCGTCGCGACAGGCCGCAAATGAGATGGAGGGACGAGCTTGCTAAATTCTATGCCGACTGGAGCATCTCAGCACAGGAGAGGGATGAATGGAGAGAGTAGGGGAGGCCTTTGCCTAGCAGTGGGATATTGAAGGCTGATGATAATAATTAATTAGTTTTGAGCACTGTAAGTACGGGCCGCATCCCGTCCGACGAAACCTCACACCGGTCACGAACAGTCGTTTCACTCCATAACATACCAGACCCATCAAAGTAAGCAATTATCACTATCATCATTTTGGGTATTGGAAACCAGCTGTTCCCAGACAAGCACCATGACTGTACGATGATGCCTATATAAGCCTTATGCTCGGCAACGTTCAAAAATATCTTATGTTAGAGATAAATAAATAATGCGGGACGTAATCACACAGCATCATGTAGTCCCAAACTAAGCAGAGCTTGTATTATGAGAACCACATGATTGATATACAACACACATTTTTTTTTTGTAAATACATACATATCATATTTAGAAAACACCCAGACCCGAGACAAATATCTACAGAACATGCAAACATTTGTTCCGTAGCGGGAATCGAACCCGTAACCTTCTACGTCTCAGGCGGACCTTCGCCCACTGCGCCACAGAGGCCGTCAGAAGAGATGAAGTCAACATTCGTGATTTTATGAGTTTTCAGCCTAGATGTCATTTTATACCATGAATTTTGTTGAACATTAGTGAACATAAGGCCCCAGGTGTGATCCCTGAGCGGCGTTGTAACGATATCCATGGAAGGAATGGTTGATGATGATACTCGACGGTTTCTACTTTACGGTTGAGCGCTCGTACCTATGCTATTTAGGTAATGTTAAGTTTCTTTGCTAATTTAGCAGTAGACATCTCGTGGCTGGCCTGAACGAAATTTGTCTTGAACCCTGTTTAGTAGTGTCGTTTGAACGAAGTCGTTTAGCTACATTACTTAGGTTTTAACACCTAACTAGTAAATAATAAAGCGTCCCAGGTGGCTCGTACGTGACGCTTTAGTGCGTTGGACAAGATTTGGATGAATTGGAGTTTCTCAAACTTTTAGCACTTATTAGGGCCATATTCAGGCTACCACCGCTAATAAAATAGTCAAAAGACAAAGTCAAAGTTCATTTATTGCTTGAAATACATAAATAAATAATGCTGGACAGTATCACACAGCATCATGTAGCCCCAAACTAAGCAGAGCTTGTGTTATGAACCACATGATTGATAAACTAATTTTATACTTTTTTTTTGTTAATAGATACATATTATACATAGAAAACATCCAGGCCTGAGACAAATATCTGCAAATAATGCTAACATTTGTTCCGCGGCGAACCCGCTTCTGTGTCTCAGGCGGACCTTCGCCCACTGTGCCACAGAGGCCGTCAACTGTATATCAGTCATGTGGTTCCCATAATACAAGCTTTGCTTAGTTTGGGGCTAATTGGAAACAAACATCAATTGGATTAGAATTAATACTGACATTGAAATTGTGCACTGTGGGAAAATGGGATCCTAGGAAAGCCCATATATAAAATCTACATCATGGCCGGTGAGCTAATTGAAATAGTAATTAGAAAGTAGTAGCTACTTCGAAGTCACAAGCTTACTCACCAGTCAGCTAATTGACATACCTGGTTGAAACATTCGATATTACTTCCACAACACTTGCTAATTGCTAGTTTATTCTCTCGTCGCTGTAGAAACATGCATTGGCACAGCTTTCACTTCGAAGCTTAGACTGACTTAGAGCATTTTAAATGAAAACTACAAGTTTTCATGTGAAACTTAATCAAACTATCCATGATCAGTACAGCTAGATTGAGTAATTAGTGGGAAAAAGAAAAAGCAATATTTTTGTCAATGTATCGCACTAATTCCTTGTAGTTTAATCAACCGTAGACAGTTCCAATCTACAACACATCCGGTTATCCCACAACAGATATCCGGGTCTATTCTCGGCACAAATGAACCGAATCTCCGTCTCCAGCCTTTTTAAGTTCGCGCTATTTTTAAACTCTACGTACAGGGTATTTTAATGTGTCTAATTTACTCGATCGTAGCCCATCTTTATCTGAGTATGCCAATAGAACCAAGTTCACATTTTAAAAACATTTGTTTGCTTTATTAGTTTGAAGTAGAATACAAAATACCCAGACCCGAGTCAAATATTTGCAGATTATACAAACATTTGTCTCGCGGTGGGAATCAAACCCGTACCTTCTGCGTCTCAGATAGCCCTTTGCCCACTGCCCCAAGGTAGTATGCAAGAAAGGTTGTAGACACGAACCTACTGATTCGTGCTTGGCCGCGGCTTTGCTCGCGTGGTACCCGGATAAAATGTAGCCTAGATGTGTTAATCCAGGTCACACTCTATGTACCTATCTGCCAAGTTTCATCCAAATCCGTTCAGCCGTTCTGACGTGATTGAGGCCCTGGACTCGATTGAGCGGCGAGCTGCCAGGCTCATCGGCGATGATTCGTTGGTGAAAGCAAATCTGCAGAGCCTCGAACACAGACGTCGAGTTTCCAGGCTCTCGGTTTTATACAAGTTCCACTTTGGTGAATGTGCCCAAGATGTTCACGACCTGATCCCTCCTTCCACCGCACAAGCAGGCGTACAGCAAAGTACCACCCATACCTGGTCGACATCCCACCTTGTCGTACCAAAAGATTCGCTTCCATGTTTATTGTTAGTACTAGTAAGGAGTGGAACTTGCTTCCGGCGTCTGTTTTCCCGGACCACTACAATTTCGTAGTCTTCAAATCCAGAGAGAATCGGTTCCTTCTAGGCAAGCGTGCTCCATCTTAGACCAACACCTTCAGGTGTGTTAGTGATTACTATTTGCTTTACTATTTTTATAAAAATAAGAGTAATAAACATCCATCCTCACAAAATTTCACATTTATAATATGAGTAGGAAAAAATAGGATAGGATAGGATTACATTGACACACATAAGATCGCAGTAATAATGAATAGACAAAACCAGAATACGCTGAAAATATAGTTTGGTAACATACCTAGTAGATAATGATGTCATGATGAGGGAAATACCGCCCAAGGCTGACCTTGCCTGACAACTGTCTCGAGGCAACCCTCATCTTATCACTGTAATTAGTTCACATGATTACAGTGGCTACATCAATGTTCTATTTCCTAGCTGCTCTGCCTATTCTGATTAACAAAAGTCAATGTTATTATACTTGTAATTTGTCACAGAAACAATTTATTTTGCTTAATAATTTTGAAACAAAATATACCTGAATTCCATCAAAATTTTTGTTAGATTTTGAACAAGCCGCCATGGACGCCATTTCGACGTTATTTCCTTCAGTTGCGAAGATGTTGTTTTCACTATTTCGTAATTGAATTGAGAAAATCCAAAATAACTTCTACCCGTGGCTCCTCTCGCATGGTACCCGGATAAAAAGTAGCTAATAATATGTTAGGCTCTAGAATCTAGACTAAATCTGGCTCTAGGCTCTAGAAATAGACTAGTCTATTTACGTATAATTTGTGCAAAATTTCAGCTTAATTTTCTCAGTAGTTTTGACGCGTGAACACACAGAAGGTAACTACCCCTAACGCGTTGCACAATAGTTTTCGTTTTCGAGCTCAATTTTAATATGTGTGATATGGAAATTACTGAATCGGATTTCAAATATAAACGCATCAATCGAAGGTAAAGTAATATTCTTTTATTTTATTTATTTGTTTATTATGCAAAGCCACATAATGTACTGTACACATAATCACCACAAGTGTACCACAAGTACACATAATGTGCATTATATAAAACACTTATATATCGCTAATACTATAGAATGTGTGCATGCACTGCATTTACATTATTCTTAGCAATACACGACAACAGATAAATACACAAAATATAATACAAAACATAATGAGTGAAATAATATCTAAAAATAAGGAAACAAAAAAAGTAAAATAAAGACTTATTTACATTATTTAAATTAACTTTTACTACACCAGTGGTCGTCTTGAGGTTTTCAAAATAAAATATTTTTAAATTATGTGTAAATTATGTTTTTGAAAATAGGTAACGTCCACCAAACAGAATCTAAATCATTGATTTTTTGTGAAATTAAGCTCTACTCATTCTAGTAAGGGGGGAGTTGAGACCAATTTTAGTTCTACAGAAAGGGGTTATAAAAAGGTTTTTAATCGGCGCTCTAGGAAATTGTTGCAATGTGCTTCACTCAAAACAGTTAGGTATTTGCCGTAAAAAGTAAATTTAAAATGATGAATGATAAATGATGAATGATGAATGATCAGTTCACATTTTTAACATCTTTTTTTACAAACTCTCGCCGTCTCCTCAACCGACTCACACTTTTACAGGAGCCAGAATTTCATCATTTGAAATATCCTATGTGTTTTTATCAATAAAGTTTATTTTACCTTAGCTGAGGAAGCCAATCTAAGTAGTAAGTACTTATGTAAGTATAGGATGCGGCACAAACACGGCAACCGGATTTCTTCCTTCTCAGCGCCCGGACATGCTAATGTCCGGACATTGACGCAACTTTTTCATCTTTATCACGCGCATAATAGATGTTTCCGAATAACTTCCTTCCTAACTCTGAGATATTATGTAGGTTACAGCTCTATGATCCAAACAGATCTCGTAGAGATATCCTCTCCCACATTCAGTGTTTTTGTGAATACTAATTATTGTTGTAATTCCTACTCGTATCTATGTTGTATGTGTGATAGTTATAATAATAACAAACAGCATAATTGTACAATCGACTTATTTAAATATAGTTTTTTAATTGACTTATTTTTTTATGAGGCTTACTATAATTTTTCTATGTGCTTATAATCAAAATAAATATTAAAACATTTATTGAAGAATTCTCCTCTAGATTATTACTAGTACCACCAGTAGATGAAACTATGGCTATAAAACATACCAGGATCAGTAGATCAAACTATGTTCAGACCAAGTAGGTTTTTATGTTCCACCTCATGTAGGTACTTCTCCGACTGGATCATTATCGCCTTTTAATTAACGAACCAAAATGTCTCCCACAATTCTTCTCCCTTCACATACTTCTATAAAAACTGGCACATTTACATAAAGGTTGCCGGTTGCTCAAAGCGTACGTTTGGCACTTTGTCCCGGAGCTATGAGGATACACATTCCAGCGAGGGCTCAACAGAAGGGTATTTCAAAATTTTCACACGTGCACTAAACAGGTAAATGAATTACGCAAGATGAGAAACTGCGTAAGTCTGAGAAGTTATGTTACGACGAAAACAAACAGAGTAAAATAAACTCGACGTATTGACTACACGTCATAGTCTACTGATAAATCATGTTAGTTCATCACTGTGTTTTTTTATGGTACTGGATGATGGAACAAGCACATGGCACACCTGATGTTAAGTGGTAACCATCACAAAGCATTGCATCGTTGTTTACGTTTTTTTGGAACGTGCTCTACGATGCAACGCCCTGCGTCCATAAACTTGAGGAATGAAGATGTTAAGCCTCTTGTGCCTGTAATTCCACTGGCAGCCACATCCTCCAAACCGAAATACAGCACAGCTGATTAACGGCAGAAATAGGCATGGTGGCAGTACTTCCCCGGACGAGCTCTCCACAAAGAACTACTACTACTAAAAACTATATGTTACTGCTTTGTTCTAAATACTTTTGTGAAAGTCTTATAAAAATCGTTTACTGTGGATCTAAAAGCTGCTAAAATAATTCTTCTTTTAGTCTTTTTGAGTTTCCTACTAATGTCAGTAGTTACGTTAGTGAAACTGGCAACGAATCCTCAAAACGAACCAAAAAACAATGCATGAGCGCGTTGATTTTGGTTCCGATTCTTTCTTGAGATATTTGTTTTGACTTTCTAGGAACTAATTAATAATTTACCCCCTTATTTCATAACCAAATGCAATTTTACTCGAAAAAGTATACTTGTCCCTGTCATTAAATGTAAATAAAAAGAGGTGACATCATATTTTAACGCCATTTTAGCTATTTGAGGTTTATAGAACTGTTATGAATTGGACGGTTAGCTTATAAATCCTTTATAACTACTAAAAGTTTAAGAAAACCTGAATAATGGAGATATTGGCGACACATAATTATGTTAAAACAACCATTAAGCAAAACATTCAATACAGAAGTGAAATGTATGTGTAAAATTTCACAATAGAATGCAAAGTGTTTTGTTCGTGAGAAGATACGCATGGATAGTGAGTGCTCAGTGATCAGCCAATCAGTGACCGCAGCTGGTGCATGAAATTGTAAAACAATTAAACTTTACATAAAGCGAAATGAATAATTTACTTTCACTATTTCATTGAATGAGATTAAATCGTTTATTTGCTAGGGAAGCGTGTTTCAACTCATAACAAGCCAAGGTGCCAAGGATAGGGCGTAATGGCGATCATCAGTGGTGGCTTATGTCTCGCCAGAATTTTACAGGCTGATGATGATAATAATCAATCAGTATTTATTCTAGGATTTATATGTGATAGTCGAGAGATTCGAGTCTCAGCTATGGGAACAGCATTGGTCTCTTGCCAATATTAAGCGCTTTGTTTGCCATTTTTGGCAAAAATCATTTTAGAACAAAATACAGACGAGTTCGTTGGTATGCAATGCTTCAAGTAATGTTTCAATATAATGTTTTAAGTTTGGTTGCTAGGTCTTTTTCTTCTTCTTCATTTGAGCTAGTGTGGTTTTTCCTCAGAGCTACGATAAGGGGTCCTTCAAAAGTCGAGTATTTCACCACCTTAAGAGCCGGCAGCGCATCAGTATCGCCTTTAGTGATGCAAGTGTCCATGAGCGGCGCTGACAACTTTCCATCAGGTGGCCCGCTTTGGCATCAAAAAAAATGTGGGCAACTCTAGTGTCGTTCTTGGCGGCTCGAAAGCCTAACACATAGCTTTGTCGCTAGGTCAAAAGGGTAAAAATACTAAGTCTAAGAATTGCTCATTGTATCAAATTGAATTAATATATTATCAGTTAGGTATAGCTAGACAACTCTGTAGTCACACTGATGTCACGTGATGTACTACAGAGTAAAAGCGAACCGCTAGCTGCGTGATCGACCAAATCAGCCGTGGCGCTTCATTGTGGGCTAGGACTGCGCTAATCAGGGCGTGACTGGACAGCTCCTGTCACAGCTAGCGTTGGCAGCCCATTGAGCCCGCAGAATTATCAAATTGATTGAATATCACTGAAACCGCTTATTCGCCCCTAGGTCCTAGAAGTTTAGTAAGCACTGGATATTCCCAAAGAAATCTTAGAAGAAATGCTTAACCACGCGGAATGCCAAAGGTTTACGTGAAACATAACCAGGTTCTGGATTGGTAAGGTTGTTGTTCTATTGCTTAGTCAATTGCCCAAGCATGGTGATCCATCCAGGCCCCTAATTTTCTCCTGTATGTGTAGCACTCTAGACTTCTAATCTACCTAGGTCGAAGTTCTAAGACATGATCACTTACTAATCAGCAGTATCCATTTCACAGATTTTAAATATTCTCAACTAATCGTCAGTTAAAAACCAGCACTCATATCATCCTTATGAATTTGCTATCATGAAGATCAGTGAGAAGACTGATGACTTGGATTATATAGGGATCTCAACATCTAAATATTCCTTAGGCTTGCACCACTGGATAGTGGATAATCAGCGCGCGACGATCCTTTGACGTTCACTCGGCTACTGTTACATAGCCGACGCGCTCGGTGACACACTTGCCGACTGCCGTCTAGTCTGTTGGGTTAGGTAATGGTTGGTACTTGCAATGCACTCAGTCCGGCCGGAGTCTTTGAAATGGTCTAAAATCCTAGTTTTGAAACATTCGTCTTGTTCCTCATACTGGATGTTTACTTCATATTAAATCTTCTTTGGCGTATCATAATTGCTAGACAGGCCAAATCTAGTGTCGGAGTTTTTATATAAGTAAACGCTGCTTCCTATTTGTTTTAAGGCTGCTTACTTAGCCGTGATGTGCCCTCAGGAAACATGTACATGATCTCTTTTAAAAGCCTTTAATCCAAATGGTCGTGCATTAATTTGTTTCATCATCATCATCATTGGGTATAGGCCTCTTCTTTATCACGCCACTCTTTCCGGCCTCATCCACAAACAAATTATTTTGTTTAAACTGGTTAATCTAATGTGTCGACTTAAGACCTACCTCCAACGTAATCATACCTTGAAGAGTCAACAAATATTTTTTAAGACCTGATTCGGTTCATTTCCCGCAACAAATTCAATACCGAAAATGTTTTCACCGATAACCCTCTCAATCCTTTCCTCATTGGCCTTTCGAAAATCACGAGGATAAATTCCGAAAGGGATACTCATAATGCTTCTCCAAACACTTTCCAGTTCCCTATATTTTATCCCGGAACCCATAGCCCGTAGCTCTGTTAATAATTTACGCGCGAGTATGTGCGCTAAGCGACTTATCATCAAATATGAATTCGCTCTGATCCTTTGATAATCACGGTTTCAGCTTCATCAAAGTGATTACAAATTAAGATAGAAAAATAATCAATCGTTTATGTACTGTACGTACAGTTAACGGCGCCATAGAAAAAAAACGATGTGGCTACCTACTCTTTACTGATTATGAAAATAACTAGATTTATATTTTTTTATTTTAACACCCGTCTCGCGCGCAAACAACCCAACTATATCATCATCATCATCATTATCAGCCTATATTGCTGGCATTACTGAACTATGTATATATGTGGTATATATGTACAACATTCAGCTCAATCGGTTCACTAGTTTTGGCATGACGGAGCAACAAACATTTCTCATTTCAATTTAATTTTTATGAACCATCGCATTTATAGTATTAAGTATATAGGAGGTAGGAACGGAATAGATTATACTCACATCTCACAAGGGAAAAGCATTGAAGAATCACATAAGAAACACGGCTTGGATTCTCTTTTGATGAGTTCATAAGAAGCTCGTACAATTTGCAGGCTTGGCTGAGTCCTTTCATGTACCGCCAATTCGTTCAAATGGAGGGCAATTTGATCGGCCCGTGTAATATGCATATTAATTTTACCTGGATGTACCAATCAGTTGAACGGGTCATCGTCCAATTCAGAATGAACACGAAACGAACGATCTGTCTGATCCTTATTTTCAGCTGTTTGCTTTTATCGTTATTGTTTCAGCCTTTTCAATATAATCATTGATATGAGTTACCTCAATTTGGGTGTATTATTGGAAGTGAGGTCTTTCAGTCAACAGTCAAGTACCGATCGATTAAAGCTCGTTCTGTGCAGGGGGCAAGGTCGTTAGGCAATCGCTAATCGCAGACCTATCGATATTCTCATTTGCACCTTACCCCACTGTGAGTAGAGGCAATACAATACAAAACAATACACTTATTGCTTCCACATGATGGTAAATTGTATGTTACAGGTTTTAGGTATCTCACATGAACCCTGTCTAAGGGTATAGCAAGATGGTAGGCAGACCGAGGCTTTGTATATACTTAGTTAACTAGGTTAACTAGGCGTATCTACGAAAAAAAAAATTTGATTTAACCGACTTCAAAAAAGGTGGAGGTTCTTAAGGTAGGTAATTATTTTATGAGATTGCTGTCAATGATTGAATATCATTATTATACGAATAAGTAACTATACGTATAATAATATCCCCATGTGGTTCGGCTTATTTTCAAAGTAATGTTTGATGATGAATGAGCCTTTATATGCCTCTGCTTAGAAACCTACAGATCTCATATTCAAACTCATTTTCACGTCTTTGTATGTATGAGCGGAGTTTGATTGCTTTCATTATACGGTGCCTATTAGTTGTCTTTGTCGCTCGTTGTGGAAAATTTTCGTCTTAATTCAAATTTGCTTCGTAGCCAGCTAGTTGAAATGTAACCGCCTTTTATAAAGGTCGTCGTGGGCTCGTGATGTTCTCGTTGCTGCGCAAGTGGAGCACCTGACATAAAAAGTCTTAAATAGGGCGCTTGAATGCAAGCACGCATCCTTTACACCGACTTCAGAATATACGAAACTAATCATTAGTTTATAAATAGGAAAGGTTTCACATGCGCCCATTGACAGGTAAATCGGTCTTCGGGCACCCCCCTCTGCGATATATCGACGTGGTCGACTTTAATTATCGGTTCACTTCCGAAATAACGTGGCGTGCCCGAGTGCCTTGCTTTTGTTGTACCATTCCTATACTTACCGACCTGTTAAGTAGCTGCCGTTGTAATCAAATAGGTGGGTCAACTTGTAAATTGAATTATGGGAACATGAATATGTCAAATTGATCTGTAATTTTCGTCCAAGTGTGTAATTCAAATGTTGTTTTACTTTAGGAGAAAATTATATAGTCTAGAGTTGACTACTACTGTAAAGGAAATACAGAAAAACAGGCGAGGTTACAGATAGCTACTTAGTACTGCATGTATGCTCTCTTCTTCTGTAACCATTTCGTTCTGACCTACATGGGCGGGCGTTGAACTCCAAGGCCGTTCAAGGCCAGCTCGAATACAATATTCAACCAATAAACTGTCTGACAGCAGCATCTCCGCTTCCCCCGCTCACCTGATGTATTACGCGCTATTGTCTGAAAATTGTTCCTGTCGTCTGTCGCAGCATCCACTCCGCGGGGACTCAGCTTATGTAAGTGACTACTAAGAGGACATGTTATTATTAAATTGAAAGATGCATGGTTAAAGGATTTGACTCTGTTCAAGACTTCAAGAACAAGAGTCCTGCGGGGTGATCGGTTAACTCGGTTGCAAACAGAAATTATTGACACCGATCCTGTTTTTACAAACTGTGACATTTCATCCGTCTAGATTCAATGTTAAAACAGGATCGGTGTCAATAATTTCTATTTGCAATAGAGTTAGCCGATCACCCCGGTGCTAACCATGTCTTATTTCGATCTTTATTGAAGATTCAATATGGTGACAATTATTCCTGAAGCATCCAATGAACCATTAAATTCTTTGACATTACCAATAGATTCATAATTTATCCTCCTCTATCTTTAGATTTATAATTTATCTCCTCGGAAATGTTGTTTCAACTCCGATATCTCGCTCTCAGATGAAACGACGTCACGCGGAATAAGACTCCTTTGAATCGGATCCTTGTGATTTTAATTCGATTTATCGGAACCTCGTGATTCGGGAAATAGGCCTTTATAAGAGGCTTGAGTGAAGGTTGTTTTGGGAAGAATAAATGCTTTTCTCGCTACTCCTTTTACTTTTACTACATAGTGCTTTTGTCAAGGTTCTTAACAGCTTCTTATCTCCTGATGATTAAATATATATTTTTCCATATTTCTCCTTATGATGACATATATTTTTCTATTAATTTTAAAGATAATATAAACTTCAAATCTCGTTCATTCTAGGCAAGAGTGCTCCATCTTGGACCATATCTTCACCTGTTTCAGGTGAGGTAGTGGTTAAACGCTTGACTATTTTTTATATATATAAAACATGGTCATTTATTTATTTTTTAACCCCCGACGCAAAAACGACGCGGTGTTATAAGTTTGACGTGTCTGGTCTGTGTGAATAAGAAGAATTATGTACACAATATTGAAAGTGAATGAGGAATATTAACGAAATGAAAATAAAAAGATTTGTATGTATGTATGTTATGATCAGTATTTGATTCTACAAAGAATGCAATAGTGGCAAAATGATGAGCTGTCGCTGCAGCCAGGATATCCAGCACAACAGTAGTACACTTTTAAAAAGGAAAAATGAAAATTAAATTAAAAATCAAAAATTCAAAAATAATACGATCTTTGAGCCATCATTATCAGCCACATTACAAACTCATAGTGCTCCCAGACTTATGTCGTAAATGCTTGTAAATGATTAAATACTCAATCAAATAAAGTGTCTGATTACAAAGCGTTACCCCACGCAAATTACTCAATCGAATTTGATGGCTCGACGATGGTATTATTTTTGACTTTTTAAATGTTTGCTTTTTGAGTTGGGGTTTTTTTTAAATTTTTAATTTAGTTTTTCAAATAGCTAATTGCAATCGAGAGACACCTGTATAAAAATGAACTCATTTCAGTTATCGCTATAGAAGTTTATCTAAATTCTAATCGCTATCTCTTATCTAACAATTTGCCCCCTAAACCCCTCCAAGTGGAATGTGTGTCGTTTAATATAACTGCTTCCTATTTACATACTAGAAGCCGAAGAATGTGACCATGACCAGCCGCGAAACGTTGAAACTTGGGCCGACATGTTTAACTTTGGCAGAACAATTACACTTCGAAAAGATAACTACTACTTCAACGAAACTCTCGTAGTATGTGTGCTTGCTTACGTATTTGCAACGGTAAATGTGACAAGGATGTCAGCTTGACCAGCATTTGGCGTTCAGCTGTAGTGTGTAGCTTCATCAGTAGGCAAATCGAAATGGCACAGCGGCTGTTTACCAGGGGAGAACAGCCGCTGGGCCATTTCGATTTTCCTTACTCGATTTGATCGATACCACAATACAGCTCATAAGACCAATTTACCTTTATCAATGTTATGGTATATGTGCAGGTGAATGTTATGATAGTGAAATGAGATCGAGCTTAGATTGAGCAATGAACTAAGTAAGCCCCTAGAGCGCCACTCAAAGATAGATCAGTTTCAATGCCCCGCTTTACCAATGAATGTTCGGGTTGAGGAAAACCAACTAGAAGATGTACTGTGCCCGCCCAGTTCACATCGCTGATTGTAATTGATAGAGGGTTCCGCACCATCAATCAATCGTTTTATAAAACCCGCCCGGTAATTAGGGCTTTGTATCCGAGCCTTGGGCTCCAAAAGGTTTCCTTGAGTAAAGGAATTACGGAGATTTTCGCCGCAATATTTTCCAATTAATATGGTGTTTGTACACTTTTTGAAAATGTTCAATTATATAAATGTGTCAATCGGGTAGTTTTTTTTTGCAATCGCTTGTATATCTGTTTGTTTGCTTATTTATCAAATACTTTTGGGATTATTTGAGTAATTGGCAGGTGGCTTGTCATGGTAATAAGTCCCTGCCTACCTCGCAGATTGTGTTCGACAGAATCAGAAATTGGTTGTTATGTGACTGAAGAATATTGAAAAAGTTTACATAATCTTGTAAGAGGCTTCATGCTTCTTTTCTAATTTGAAAACTTCTACAAAGGTATAATTTCAAACAAAGTCGCAAAGTTGAAAAAACAAGGTAAATTGGTTTATTGCCACAAAACGCTTGTACGAGTATTTTCTGTTTTGTGACGTAATAAAACTACGAGGTTGGGAGTTGGGAATGCAGAACAATTTACAAACGCAGGCGAAATATATTATTTTGTTTTAGTGTGGTTCAGCAAGACATCATTGCATCTTATTCAACATGTTTCCGATAATCATCCTACAGAATTATCATAATCATAATAATAATGGAACATGTTTTATGGTTTTTGGAGGACTCGTCCGGGTAAGTATTGCCACCATGCCTATTTCTGCCGTGAAGCAGCATTGCTGTGTTTCGGTTTGAAGGGTGTGGGTGCCGGTGAAATTACAGGCACAAGAGGCTTCTTCATGCGTCAAGTTAATGGACGCAGGGAGTTGCGTCGTACAGCGCGTTCCAAAAAAAACGTGATCTACGATGCAATCCTGTGTGATAGGTAATAGTTATCACTTAACATCAGGTGGGCCGTGTGCTTATTCCATCTTCAAGTAACATAAAAAAATATTTACTTTAAAATGTAATGTAGGTTCTACAGTTTCTTGGATATGTTCTTGAAGGGCTGAGAGAAGCAGCTTATTTACCGTAGTCTACAGATTTATGTGAATGTAATTACATGTAATTGTAGTATGTAATTTAACTCAAATGCCTCCGTTTTAAGCACAGTATTTAATATCGTCGTCTCCTCTAACATGCGCCAAGTTTTCAGATCCCAGTCCTCGTTTTACGAGGAAAAGGGCATTTTACACAAAACTGGGTCCACTGTAATATTTAAGAGAACACTCAGCACACCTCCCCGATGTATTTTGCAGGTGTTTTGTTAAATATTTATTTACATCCATCATAACTGCTGGCCGACGTATTTTTATCTAACAAATATTATGATTGCGATTTTTTTCCAATGTGTGTTAGTTACTTCTAAATGTTAGAATGACTGAACATATTTGTAAGTGGTATGAAAGTAGATTATCGAGTGAAGTCGCGGATGGAAGTGTTTCTATAATATTGTCGGAGAAGCACATAAGAAAAGAACTTGAAAAATTAATACCAGGTGAAATTATAAAACTTAGAACAAAAAAATACTTTTCGCCGCAAGTAGCTTACAAAAAATATATTGATTGTGTTTTGAATCATGGCAGAACAGTGGTAAGAATCCATGTGAACATGTGGCTCATTTACATAAAACGTATTTCTGGTGCAAAATAAAATAAATAGCAAAGAATGAGCTGTGCCGGCAGCAGACTACGTATAAATAGACTGGTCGATAGGTACTCCACTCGGCGACTGTTGAAATCCGAGCCTGGACGCTCCTGTATCGTGTTTCTGTGATCTCGTGATATTTCAATTCAATTTCTGTGAAGCCGATCGCACTGAACGAAAAAAGAAAAGATACATATTTATTTTTCAACAAAACTATACAAAATATAAAAGGTGCCAGAGAAGGAAAAGAAGAAAATGTGCTACTCGGGGTTAATAAGGTCCACTATTTCTCTTGAATTCTCGTTTTATTACTTTATTTTTATTATACTGCAGTATTGAGACGATTCGACAATCGCCAGGATCTGCCATAATGCTTTGCTATTCTGTACGCAAATTCTCGTAACAAAAGGCGACGTGAGCATGTGTGTCTAGATCCTACATCGTTTCTGTATATTCTGCTTATCATTATGCGTGGCAACTCTATGTATCCTAGCTACTGTTCACTGCGCCAGCTATAGCTTTGTCATTTTGCCCGGCCCAGTTTAGTTGAATTCTGAATTCCTTGGTACAAGCCTGCACTCGAATGATGGGAATGAACGGGCCTAGATTCCTTACGATATGGTAAAACGTTTTGCCATTGTATATTTGTATAGCTTATTTATTGACAAGGATATTCCGCAAGCTAAAGATTATAATGATGACTCTAAAAGCCATTTTACTCTGCTGACGACCTAAAACAAGAATTAGGATAGATAGATTAGCTTTCATGACGGCCTCTGTGGCGCAGTGGGCGAAGGTCCGCCAGAGACGCAGAAGTTTGCGGGTTCGATTCCTGCTGCGGGACAAATGTTTGCATGTTCTGTAGATGTTTGTCTCGGGTCTGGGTGTTTCTATGTATGATATATATGTATTTACAAAAAGAAATATATGTGTAGTATATCAATCATGTGGTTCCCATAATACAAGCTCTGCTTAGTTTGGGGCTACATGATGCTGTGTGATTACGTCCCGAATTTTTTTTTTATTATAAATATGTCTTCTCCCTACTGCATTGTTTTTCCCTGTGAAATGTACACTGGTTCACTGATTATTGATACTGAAAATCCAATCGTCAGATTACAGCCAAACCTTAACCCAACTTAATTACTGTGTAATAGGATTCACAGATTACGAACTTTAATTTCATCTGCAAACAGACAGAACCGTTTGAAATTGAATTCATCATGCTTCTGAGAAGTCTTATGAATCCTGGATTTAACCACAACCTTGGTCGAAGGGTGTTTGAGCTACTCTCGAAGCGTACCTGATCGTAATCCTCGAAACCTGAGGTGACAAAGTTTTATAAAGTGCAAACGTAATGGGCCCAGAAACTGGTCAATTTACGAATCTAGGGTTTGCAATCGCTTTGTTCCATTTGTACAACAACAACGCTTGTAAAGGATAGACTCGATTTAAATTTTCACAGACTTTACAATAGCTATCTGAATTCCATATTAGATCCTGCTCTGAAACCGTCTCACAGGCGTAAAACGAAAGATTCGAAAGCCGTTTGTCTGCGCTGTTTTCGACTCTTTCTAATCCATCCTTTAATGCTTGCAGCTCGTTCGTGACGTTTGTTGTAACAGAGGCCAAGGCCAATAATTACCGATGAGAAAATGATACCAGTAACATCTACTAGACAAATATTTTAACTGCTATCGTATAAAAATATCAGGTGTGTGGTAAAACATCAAAAGCCAACACAAATAAACAGCATTTAATGGGATCTCGTGGCGCGTTACTGCCGGATGCCGCTTAGTTATTAGAACTAGCGTCGTTTTGAGGTCCCATGAAATCCCTACAATTGCCAAAGTCAAAGACCTTCCGGACAATCGTATCGTGATTGTAAGTCATCACGCGTTTCACCCACATATATATTCACAGTGTACGTGTGACATAACCGTGTATTCGCATTCCATTGCTGGCTGCGAGCTAGTTTAATTTCGCGCGTTCATGTCGATATTTCAATGTCTTACGACATCATTATTTTCGTCTTCGCGTGTCGGAGCTGCGTTGCTACGTGGAATTTGCACCTGACCTTTTCAATATGAGGTGTTGTGTTTGCTGCTTACATTTCTTAGAAGTATTTTATTATAATGACGAATCAGTAGTCATTCTGTCGTTTCAGATGTTTCCCCGAATATTTGTGTAGTCAAGTTGTTTTGCTGGCTGGGCTTGGATGTGGACTTTTGTATTTTTATGAGTATTATTATCCTCCGTGGGTGTGCGAACGCAATTACCATTACTGGCTGCATTGAATAAAAGCCACTGCAAAAAATCCTACACATACGTTGATTCGATATTTCAAAAACCTTACTGTTTTACTCTGGGTGTCACGGCCTCCCAAAATGCCACTGCAAAAAATCCTACACATACGTTGATTCCATAATTCAAAAACCTTACTGTTTTACTCTGGGTGTCATGGCCTCCCAAAATGTTGAATAACAGCCAATTTAAATAATGATGAATGGCATGCAAGAACTTTCTTTTCAAGATGCCTTTTCAACTTGAATATAACTGGGGTAATATTTCCACAATCATTGAAAATATTGGAATCTTAATTTCACTTTTGAAGGCGCGTTCATTAAATTTCCATCAGTCCCATTCCGACTGAAGATATTTCTCCTATTTCATTCCCTTTCATTAGTAGTCGACATCGGAGATATCATTAGGACATTATTTGACAATGTCTGATTTTACTAAAACTTGCCCAATCAGTGTAATTGATTTTACACGATTCGTCTCAGCAAGTTGGTATATATAGTAGGTATACAGTTCTATAGGAGCATTCTTATTCTTTTATTGTTTCAAGTTAGTAAGCCAAGTTTTTCTCTTGTTGTTTTGTGACACATATAAAAGATCAATCGGCGTATCAGATCAAAGGCAGACGGTCACCGTACGATACAAAAGTGAAAATAAAACGTGACGCATTCGAACCACAATCTATGAATGAACATTATTTGTCACCTGCGATCACGACCGGTCTGCGCCCGCGCCGACCTTGTCAAGGCGAACCACTTACGATAGATATGTGAGAATTATGTCATGGGTACATTGATATGATGATGTACATTGATTTTACTTTGGTCAGAATTAGGGATTAAGAAATAAATAAGTGTGTAGTGTTGGTACATTACAATTACCAATAAGATGCCTGAAAGCTCCCCTCTTTGCTGCTTTGACTTCCTCAACCCAAAGAAAAAACTTGATATGATCATGATCCAGTGCTAAACAGTGCGTTGAGCTCGGAACAAGACGCAATGGTGCCCATTAGGGGAGGCCTATGTCCTGCAGTAGTCTGTATGGCCTGATGATGATGACGATGATGATGAACTGCTACACATAAACAGTTACATTAAGGTCGAATTGAGCACTAGGAAAAGTAACATTAGCACTCTTTGCCTAAGTTTCTTATGAATTTAAATAGTTCTTTGGAGCAGAAAGCTGGCGCTGGGCCTCAGGTCTCCTAACCATCAATCGTTCACCCCATGAATGTAAAATTTATTTCACGTGTCACTTCTAAACTACTCGCCATTAGGCCTCAACGCCTTGACAGATTGTCAGCGCCCCCTAAAAGTCCATTAACTCTAATACCACACTCTGTACGTGCCAGCCTAAAATTTAAACGCATTTCACCGAGTTTGTCGTTGTGGAGATTCCGAGAGACAAAGTCAGCTTAGGTACTTAAACTCTACACTCTTGAGATTAAAGTCTAATTTAGTTCAAGTCTGTTTCGTCCATCATCAGCTTCAGAATATTGTCACTTTTTATTATCCCGACCAGAGTCACTTTCCTTAGATTGAATAGTAACGAAAAGGACAAGTACAACATACAAAGGCCCTTATGCCGATTAAGCATAGATATTATATTGTTCGTTCAATTATTTACCGACCTCAACATCTGTATTCCGAAATCAGAATCTATTTATCTTATTCTTAGTAGGCAGGTTATTAATATTCTAATGGGTCCGGATTCTTGAATGTTTAGATTTCTTACAAACTTTGTCGAAGCCGTCCCTAGTGGGCGCCGAGAATAAACTTTGATATAACTTAGCTTGGTAGATCAATTTTCGTCGGGCAAATCACAAATTTAATCTGATTCTCACAATCAGATCGATAACTTAAACCCAAATGCAAATGAATCGATTAATTTCACCGATTGGCTTTGAACGAACACAGTTCACATCTCTCGCAAAATCAAGTATTATCTATCTCTAACTTTGCCTTGGAATCACCAATGACATCAAACACTAACGACCTCTATTTTCGCATGGTAAAATAATATCATCATCATCAGCCTATAGCAGTCCACTGCTGGACATAGACCTCCCCTAATGAGCGCCATTGCGCCCAGTCCTGAGCTCGACGCATCCAACTTCTACCAGCAGCCTTTCGCAGATCGTCACTCCACTTAGCCGAAGGGCGTCCTACACTACGTTTGCCGGATAAAGGATAAAATAATATATATATATTAAATCGAGGCGCGTTCTTTTCTTTCCAGTTTAATCTAAGTTTCGTCCCGGCTAGGTTATTGCCCTGCGAAGATAGGTCGAAAAGATTTATAATATCTCGCCCACTCAAGACTGTTTTAGCTTTAATTCCCTTAGAAACTGAATTGTTTTTCTGATATTGCTGGGTAATATCAGGACTGCAATATTTTGCTGTGTAGGTACGAGGAGGTTTATTGCGGTATATCTCGGGGCTTGATTAATTGCGCTATCAAACGCAAGGAATCTAATTAGGGCTGAAAATACATTTTCTACTGAGTTGTGGTTGGTGATTGGAAAATTAAGAGAAATTCTTTGAAGTGATACAGATTTTCAACCTCTGGGTCTTTGTATTCAGTGAAAGAATGGTTTTATTAATTTGATTAGCTCATCTAGCTCATTAGGACACCTATAGACCAGCTTAGGCTTAGATTTTATATTAAATAATCACGCGGCAGGTATCACACGGTATTCTTCTTCTTCTTATGAACCAGTGGTATTTTGATGTCAGAATTTTTAGGCCTCTCCGACAGCATTATGTAGCCCTAAACTAAGCAGAGCTTGTATTATGGGAACTAAATGATAGATATACTACTTATATACATTTTTTATTGTAAATACTTACCGTGTGTATTACACATGGAAACAGCCAGACCAGAGACAATTATTTGAGATATACAAACATTTGACTTGCGTGGGGAATCGAATCCACAACCTTTTGCGTCTAAGGCTTGGGAATACCTAAGGATGAGCACTTTGCAGTTTCCGTAACTTCTTTAAACGAATGCAAATAACAATATTTTCCGAAGCACTGCAAGCAGCGCAGCGGTATTGCAATGGCCGATATCTTACCCAACCAATGATATCTGCAGTCCCGACCAAGGCTAGATACTCGATTTTCTTTTGCTCGCGGTAACGTTCCCGACCAAGTTATTTTATTGGGTGTTTGCCAGAAACTGCAACCCTTTTGTGAATTGTCGCTTCCCCTGGAACAGGGCAGAGCGAGGATCAGGGGGTTGAGGGGTTGATTTGATTTTTCTGTCGTCGCTGGTGATGAACTGTCTGTAATGTTGGAATAAACAAATAAAAAAATAATATATATCACGAAATGAATTCGTACCCTGTGGTTACTGTACTTGATAATTTGATGATAATGGTTCTTGACAGACATAGGAACGGACAACAAAGTTATCCTATTAGGTTTTGTTATCTCAGAGGTATGGAACCCTAAAAACGAATAATTAAAAAAAAGGAAAATTATGTTAGGAATATGTTTTATTGATTTATTTTTAGCTTCAGCCCCCTCGTGTTATCTGGCTGCGAGTCTGCCGAGAGGGATTATTGTTCGCACAGCGGTTACATTCAATCCTCGATTTGGGAGCGTTAATTTTTACTGTGAAAAGCTCTCCGGCCCATGTTAACAGCCTTGTCTCGGAACACCCTCGCCCATTTTGAGCGGGTGTCGAACTTTCATGTCTGTATCCATTTCTATTCTGTAGAGTGCGATCCTGATTTTTTATTCACTATTCTAGTGGATCCAGCTGGCACAAGTTCGCCAGGAGTGGCATCATAAAGAAGAGGCCTTTACTCAGCAGTTGGTGTTACCGGCTGACTGGAAAGATAGATAGATTCTAGAGAAGTGCAAACATCCTTTTTGATTCACATCTTTTCTCTTCTCGACGCATTATTCAGATCAAACAGTGTGAATACTCCCATTTTCTTGGAACGAACAAAGTCAAAGTCGAGTAAGAAAATGAAGTGTTAATAGCTGTAGCATTGTTTTCATGTTTTGACTGATTGAAACGAGCTATGAACGATGTCGAGTCCATTATGCCTCCGCGCACTCTACAGCCTCTCCGTGAAAGTTGTGCCTCCGCCGCCCTCCCGGGACGCAAGTTTGCGCCTAATTTGTGTACACAGTTAAGCTTGTTACGCCGTTTGTTTGACTGTGCGTCCTTGTAATTTTTCATGCATAATGAACTTGTTTTCGTCCGTTGATGTTTTTGGTTGATCTCCTTTGAATGGTTGGTTAGACAAAGTGATGTTTTGTAACGGTCACTCGGACACCTGCTGTCTCTGTTTGCATATTATAATTGTTTTTCCAGTTCAATCATCTCTTGAATTTAATTATGTTTTATTTGTAACGAAACTTATGTAAGACAGTTGCTAGCGTCTGTTTTTCCATTGACTCACTAACGGCTTCAAAAAGAATTAATAGGCATCTTCTGGGAAAGCTCGCCCCATTGTAAACCTCATCTTTGCCCACGGAAGCATCCAGGTCAAGAGCTGGCCAATAATAAATAGAAAAAAGACACACTTATGTGTTGCTTAACAAAATAGTATATTTTATTCATAAACATCATTGAAAGGAAATTTCACATCCTTACCTTAACTAAAAATAACTTAAAATTAGCCTGACATTATTGTAACTGTTTACGATAATGTCATCGCGGCGTCGTTACAAATTGTTGTCCGACGCAGCATGAAGTCGGATGCCTTCGGGCGGCCTAAAAAGAAGAAGAGGCCTACGAAGAAGAAGAAGTATGAAGTGCTTTAAATGCCATACCAATTTTATAAAGTAGCCCTTACATTGATGTCGATTCTGTTGTGCATTTTCCTAAACTAAACTTAATTTGACCTTCCTAAAAGTGATACTATCCCTTTCTTTAAAGCTGTCTAATTTAGTTAAGTTTAGAAAAATGAACAGTAAAATCACACTATTGTCGATATAATTTATCGTGTTTATTAAATTCAATAGGAGATAACCAACGTTATTATTACTGGAAACATTAATTTTAGTATATTTGGAAGTGACCTAAGCACGATTCTTGCAACTTTGCAAGCTACCACAATTATCTTCGACCTAATTATAAAGCTAAACTTCTTACGTGTAAGAATTTCATCTTAAAGCGTTTTCATTCATCGACCAACTTTATGAAATCCGAACACATACTAGGGCAGCGGGGCACATACGCGTCTAAATGATTGTCCGAGCTATGCATATAACTAACCTTTACGTACATAATGTATATTGGTATGTTTATCTGGAACATGTAAGGTTGTATATAGTATATAGTATACGCAGGAATTTATAAGCACAAGTCGTTTTATCTAGTTACGCAACAATAGCCTATTTTTGCTTGAATATTAAGTATTTCTGAAAAGGCTTTTCTTTTAAAACCACAGTAGAAGCAAGCGGCCTTTGCTTCGTGTCTACACAGCCACACAGTTTAAAAACTGCAGTTTTAACACTAATTATACGAAATACGTTTGTTACATTTACATAAAAGTAACCTTTATTTTGTTGTGAAATTCTGAATTTTGCCAGCCTTTATTCCATCAGCGCCCCTAGTGGGCTTAGAGGGAACTTTCTCGTTTGGGGTTCGTATTTTGTGGAACCTTGCTGAACTTGTGTGAACCTCGCAAGAGGTTGCGAGACCACTCCTAGTGTTACTTAATTCCGCTACCCTTACATAGATGGCGCTGGGAGTGGCCTTAGCACATCATGTTATACAGACTAAAGTAACAGTATCGATGCAATAGCATTAGCATAGATAGCACCACTGTGAGTATGAGGCTTTAGGCCCTTACGCATCTTTCATGATTTACAGAAAGTATTCTTGTGCTACTTTCACTTGTACTACAGCATAAAAAACTACTGCGTTATTACCGAAAAACTAACAAATTCATAACATGCAATCACCGATTCATCACATCACAATGATTATATATTTGTTAATCACATACATGAAAAGTATAATAAATCCGTAAAAACATAATAAAACAAAGATCAAAGCCCTTTGTTGAGATATCGCTATCATGCGAGATTTCCCTAAAGAACGCCTCGGGCGGACAGTTTTACGGCCGTGCGTCATCGCCCGTCTTAGATCCAGGAGGCAAACAATAGGAAATTACTTATAACCGATAGGCAGCGTCGATAGCTCATCAACATTATAATCATAACATTCTTTCCATCATAAAATAATCCGTGATACATTCAAGCATGGCTGCCTGGGTGTGAAGAGGGTTTTACAAGATTGCTGATATAAGTAGACATATTTTGCCCTAGTACGTATATACTTTTCAGGATAAATACAGTTTTATTCAGAATAAATGAGTTTGAATAAGTAGGATATTCCGAAAGGGGGTAATTTGTTTGAACCATGGTTAGCCAAGTAATTCCACTCTTCCATACAAGTTCGCAAGCGTTTGAGTAAAATTATGGCGTATCTTTAAAAGCCATTTTCAATGAAAAACTACTTTCATCAAAGAGTCGTAGAGAAAAAAATTGTACTCTTGGATATAGATTTACCCCCTTTCTGTCTAACATTGGTTGACTCATAGATTGACTACGGGCAAGCCTTGATACCGAGAAACTGTGCCTTTTTAACAACTTATCATGTAAGGAATGGCCTTCAATTTGTCCGGGTCAAAGCGACATTTGGAACCTCTCGAGACGTCGATTGAGGGTTATATGCACAGTGAATAATCAGGGTGTCTTATAGGACCTTCTGCTTGCTAGTCAATCAGATGAAAATACGATCAATCGGTACAAAGCGCTTCAATTGATCGCATTGGCTTGCGCACCTCAAAAGGAATACGGAAGCCGTATTAGTCCGGTCTTGCGTTGCTAAGAAAATTGTTCCCTTTCATTGAACATCTTTGCCAGTGCCCTTTTGTTCTGCACGCTTCACTTCTTGTGCCCTGGGTATCAGAAACGTGAGAAAAATGAGTACCTACCTGCATCATGTTACCACCATAACCTCGCAGTGGGAATCGAACCCGAAACTCTTCAATTGCTTTGTTACTAGACGAAACTGCCTTTGATATGTGATGCGTTGAGTTTCTTTTATATATACCTAGTCGATATCTACTTACCGAGTAGTGCATTGCTAGGGAAAGTTTCAATATCGGTATTGCTTGCAATCCCTTGTGTCTCCATTCCAATCGCTTGGATGCTTACCCAAGAAAGGTCGATGTGTTCAATGTAAAAGACTTTATTCTCCGGAACTCGGAACACGTAATGGAGTGTTAATTAATGTCAACGCGGTTTTTTGATCCCGGAGCTTCCAGGAACAACAATTGATCTGAAAAAAAAATCGGTTTAGGAACATTGAATTCGCTGGCAGTAAGGCCTTTTATGGTAATCATTTTCACGATGTATTTTGTTTCAGGTACTTATTTCATTTGGTTGATTATGCTGATGATTTACTGAAATTCTGAGTAAGTACACAACAAGGATGGTGCAATTATGGTTTATGCGTTATAGTAGATCATACAACATAAATATTAATTAGCCTACTAATTCTATAAAACAGCAAGTTTGTTATTGCAGCCATTAAATCACTATTAACCGCAATTCGATAAATAGCCGATACTCAGCCAAGCTAACAATTAGTTAATTGCCGTCTGTCACACATCATTTAATTGTCTCACGCTGGCTTTTAACCCACATATTGAATGCCTTGGAAAAACGTAAATAAATAGTGTATCAGAAAAAAAACATTGATTAAAAACTACTGCTCATTTGGCAGAATGCCCGACGGTCACGTGTCTATTTATAAGCGCACACGCAGGCAGAGTTCATTCATTCGAACTTTTAAATTTAGAAGTATGCTTTATTGTGGCAGGCGATCAGTTGGGTGCGGGCCGTGGGCGTGGGCGGATGTCGTCGGTCCCATGATGACGACGTGATTAGATCATGCCGGAGGTCACTATCGATTTTAGACGAGGTTAAATTATTGCTTATTTCGGAAGTTGCATACAAAACAATCTTAGTAAGAAAAACTATTTTTCCAAATCTTGGCTCCAAAAGAATATTGGCTGAGCTTATATCACTTGTAACACTTCAAAGTAAGACGATTTAGCTGGAAATCTGTCAGTAACAAGATTGTGTCGTTGATGCCCGTTTCGCCCTATTAACCGTAAACGTTGGAAACGCTTAGATAATCTGAATTGGCCATGGATCCTGCGTAAGCTCCCTCGGCGTCTGTCTGTCTGATTGATTGCCTCGTTGACAGATCTATTAACCGCTTTTACACAAATAAAATTCTCTGCGTTGTAATTATGATTTTTTCGGGCCGGGCGTAGTAGCGTGTTGACAAATTGATAGCAATGGGGGACGTTGGGCTATTTTGGACTTTCTTCGTGTTAAACCCGGTTTAATATCTGATTTTTTTAATTGAATTTGATTGATCTTCCTGTAATAGATTTTGCATGGTTATTATGGCAAACCATTCTATGGGGTGTACGGGGTTCCAACCCCCATCTTCGGAACCCAAGCCAACCTCACCTGCATGCGTGCGTGGTGCACGCTGCTAAACAACGAACGGGGCTCTGGTGGCCGGCTGATTGCGGCATAGCACCACAGCCTACATCGGCCCAGCTAAAGCCCCTGAACACCGATGGGCAGCAGCGTCTGTGGTGCGAGAAGCTGTGCCGTGCGATCCCCAACGCGCATGCCCAGTGTGGGGGATTATGGGCATATCCCCCTATATAAGAAGAGGCCTATGTCCAGCAGTGGACTGATACAGGCTGGTGTGGTGTGGTGTGGTGTGGTGTAGACAAGGACAATAACTTAGCAATGGGAACCCACAGACAAAAACACCGCAAATTTCCCATTGAATAAAGGAATTTTTCGCAAATCATACCTACAAGCTGGAATAAAAACATCCTAGTCGTCCGAATTTTTTAATTTCCTAGTAAACAACTTGCCGTCGTGTTTGTAGGAATGTTGTAATTTCGACGAAGCTGACTCGTTGGAAAAGTGACAAAGATGAATTTGCTAAAAGAGCGAGTCGACACAAACATTTCTTTTGAGTTATTTCTCAGCCATTTTTTATATTCTCAAACCAGAAGTTTAATAACTTGGGAGTGGTTTTTCGGCTATGACTCAACCAAAAAGACCAAGTACTGATTTTTATCGCTTTCAAGAATTTAAGCTGTATTCTTATGCTTGCAATTAGTTAGAAAGTTTTGGTTGGCCAAAACATATTCTATTTGCAATATATTATTTACCAACCCACTTTAATCCAATAGCTTTGTGCTCCTTAAAGGAACTTAATCTTTTTTCATTTCTTCAAAACGTTTTCAGAAATCTTTGACTCAAACCGATAACGATAGTCGAAATAGTTTACGTCATGTTTACCTTCGAATGGAAAAGCTCAAAGCTTAAGCAAGGCTCAAAGTCAGGAAGCTTTATTTGGTCACTTTAAGCCACCCCCAGTCACGGCACGTCATGCAACGTTTCCGTAACCCAATACGTCCATTACTTCGTCAGCTTTCAGTGCATGAAGACCACGAGCGCACCCGCAATGCAATAAACCCACCCCGATTTCAATATGTCACAATTGTGAACTTTCTAGTGTTGGCATGTATAATTTACGCGTCAGACATCATCTCTATACTCTATATTGCTGTTCCATTCGGTTTAAATTAGACCAAGAATTTCACTGACTTTATGATCTGACCTGAGCAAATCAAAAACTATGGTATCATTTTATTTCCGTCACTGCCTATTAATGGATCTAACTGAATATTGTATATGTATTAAATACAAACAAATTGTTCGGGCTTTCGACAAAGTTTCCGTTTGAATCCTATTTTCGCGAGTTTTCAACTTGTAATAAATAAAGTTAAGGTTGACGGTTATGCCAACTTGAACAGTTGGAACATTCCTGACTAGACACGGAATGCCGCAGTTGTGAATACCAATGATGCTACTATCTTTGTTTTATCTATTTTAGGAAATACGCCATGTTTGTAACCGGGAAGTTGGCTTTTACCGTGACATTATTCTACAGGAGTATAATTATTTTTCAAAAAGATTCCTTTTAAAAGGTTCTGGTGTCAAAATGATACGTATGAAAAACGGCATTAATCCTCAAACTCAGGTGGTGCGAACTTTATGCGGTGCAGCTTCAATTCACTATATTCAATAACGAAACCCGGGATTTACTCCAGGTTCAATATTATCATTCTAGACTGAAAGAAATAAAACTTTCCGTAACTTTTTAAGACAGACGTAAACAACTCGTAAAGCTAACTGCAAGCTAAACCGTCGCAGACCCCGAAACATTACCTATGCAGCCAACTGCTCACTAAAGAACAGATTCTCTCCGGACCCGGCAGGCCCGGAGCCAGAACTTTCTTTGTGGGTACCATAATATTTTAGAGGTGACAGGTTTCTCCATATTGTTATCACTCAGTTAGCGCTTCTCTATTCTTGCGCTCTAAAGTTGAACCGAAATGTAATTCTACCCAATTGACATCAATATTTGCTGTAATACGGCCTGTTTGATCTGAAACTTCTAAACAGGTGCTGTGCATTTTCTTTGCATTGTACTATTTATTTCTTGTGATAAGTTTAATTCTGACAAGATTGAGAGATGAGTGTGGTTGAATTACTTCTATATAACCGGATGTAGGCCTCACCTGGACAGGTCTGCTCTAATGAGCGTCAGTTAGTTGATTGAGTGGTTTCATCATCATTCGCAGGCCGTTTTCACCCACTGCTGAATAGGCTTCCCTTTGCTCTTGCCACTTGCCTCGGTTCTGCGCTAGCCTGATCCACTGGCTGCCCACAGCGCTCACTATGTCGTCAATCCATCGTTCTTCTGGACGACAGACACTTCTCTTCCAAGTCCTCGTCCACCATTCTGTTAACCTTTTGCACCATCTGCAATCATCACGTTTCACCAGGTGTTCTACCCAACTCCACTTGAGCTCTTACCCGTATCGTTAGTTATTTACCAGTATTGTATTGGCATCTCCGAAGAAGTGATGGATGAATTGTGTGAAGTTTTAAGAAAGAAAGGAGTGGACACAGATTTGACGGCTTATAGAGATTAGTACAAAGAAAAAAACGTGCGGACCTCTAGATGGGCTAGAGGGACAAGGGCAGAAGAATGATGATGATATTTGCATCTCTGAAGATTCCTGTGTGTCAAGTGACGATGAACATCCACATCTCCCCACCGCGCATCAACCTGAGTGAGATCCAGCCCTCGCGGGTCAGGTTGTGCTTTTATATCACAGTACATTTATTCGCTGAAAGGCTCTCGCTCTAATTTATTGCCGGATAGTTCGCCGCAGGAAATACAAATGTTTCCCAGACAGTTTTATTATGTAGGTTTTCTGCCTTTCTGCTGCTTTTATTGAAAAACTCATCAATATAGACAGTTGTTTTTGCCAGTTCAAAGTTAATTATATTTTTTATTTGTACTATTGAACTCGCATCATCTCCCCCCTGTCCACTCAAAGTGGGGTCGACACAATACTCTGGTCTGGAATATGCTGGTCAAAATCCAACGCAAGTTTAGAAAGGCAAAAGTTTGTTGTCAGGATCAAACTAATCCATATCAAACATATACATAGCTACAATAACTAGTCTTCCCAAATAGTATTTTCCATTCCATTGTTGCAGACAAGAACATGTCGACTTAAACACTTGCATATTTTGCAAATCATAAGATCACTGGTCTCCCCGCCGAGGTTTTCCCCAGTGACTACAATATTTAGCGATTCAAAAAGGCGTTTACATTTTTTAAAAGGGTCAGCAACGCGCATGTAATACCTCTTGATATTATAGGCGTCCATAGGCTACGGGTACCGCTTACCATCAGGAGGACCGTATGCCTGTTTGCTAACTTAGTTTGAATTCTATGGAAAAGTACAGAGTGCTCCTTAACATGAGATTGGAGAGCTGAGAGCGGATAGGTGGCGCCCTGTACAAAGACCAATCAAAGCAACTGCCTTCGGGCGGCTATTCAATTAGAAATACTCCCGCGAAGAGTGTGGGGCAAGCCATAGGCTTTCCATATTCCACAGTATTGCGAAGTATTTGAAGAAAGAACCATCATAGGGTGCTATGTTGACCCTCGCTCCTAGTATCCAGCTCGAAGGTCCCTGACGAAAGAAGTAGCAAAGAGTGACCTTCGCCCTTCTTTCTTTTGGTAGTTTCTGGTAGATGGTTGTCTTTTGTAGGTACACTGCAAGTGTAGTATGATTTTTTTTTGAGGTTCTGTACCACAAAAAGAATAAGTAACGCTTATAGGATCACTTCCGTCTATCTGTCAAAGTCTGTCTGTAAGGAACGCATGAAGGTATCAAGTTGAAATTAATATCAAATACTTAGGTCTGAAAATCAAACTTTTAAGTAAAAAAATACGGCCGTTTGTTGAAATCAAATCCTTACAGGGTACTTTCCGTTGATCTAGAATCATGAAAATTTTGGAAGAAGCAATGTCTTATAGCCAGTGATCGGAATTAGGCGGGCTAAAATACCTAATGTTCGAAAAATAACAGAGACGACATAGAGACGCCTTAGGACTAAATATTTTTTGGGCCAATCGTTTTAGTTTTAGGTTTATTTTTGTACTTAAATTAATTAAATAGATATACACATTTATAGTGAAGCACGCACGATGACTCTTGGAATGTGAAACACAGTTAATAACAATCAAACCTTAAATAGTAAGTTATAAAATAAATAACTTTTTGCAGTCGGTTAAAAAGAAAACATTAAAATTAAATGTACTTACTGCGGCAATTGTTAAATTTTTCAGCTGAATTAGGCAGAAAAAATGTTGTAGTAAGGAAGTCTCCACAATCTGTTCTTTGAACTTTATGTATTTTAGCCCGCCTAAGTCCGATCACTGCTTAAAGTACAAGTAAAGAAAAAAAAAATCATACCTGCAAGTTCCTTCGCTGCGCGAGTTCAGCTCACACTCGACTGTTTTTTTACATGATACGTGTCAGCTTTTGTCCTCGAGGCTTGCGTGGGCAAGAATGAGATAGACGAAATGCGAGATTTCCCAGGAAATACCAATTTATTACTTGAAGATGGAACAAGCACATCGTGGATCACCTGATGTTAAGTGATAGATAGATAGATAGATAGATATATCGTTTATTTGCAACTACAATCACACACATATACAACAGTTTTAAAATTTTACAAGTAGGTAATTTGACATAAGGTATATACAATATGAATAGTGAAGACTGTATATCTAGAAAAATATAAAAATTAAATTGAAAAAACAATATGTACGACTAAACATTGTGAGAAAGTCCATCACAGTGTATGTGTGTGTTGCAGTATGACAAAAAAGGCCATAGCTCAGCGCATAATTTTGCTCAAGGAGCAAACACTGATTTTCAGCTACTACCCTTTGAGGCCACAAGCGGAACGAGTCAGCAACAAAACAACAAACAAGTGTGTACATAAGTGTGTGTTAGGGTAATGTGTAAACCCAGTATGTAGATGGTTACGCTTCCCTGAGTTCACATATAAATAATATTCGTAGGTACATGTATGTCTAATTGCCTATCATTTCGGAATTAAAAAATAGTTTTTCAATTCAGAGACTAAGTTGCACGCGAGTCATCTGATTCATCATCATCAACAACCCAAAGAAAGTGGTAACTATTACTTATAACAAAATTATTGCATCGTGGGTCACGCATTACACCATGATCTTGTTTTTATTATACCTATGTTTAATTAAGAATTCTGAGACCTTTAACATTTTTATGTCGACAGTTTAAAAAAAAAAATTGATTTTTTAAATTTTATTTTATGATGGAAAGCTCTGCGTTTAATTATAAATTAAGCTTATTATAAATTTTCTTATTATTTACGTGACAAAAACATTGGGATGAAACTGTCTTCAACTCCACCAAATTCAAAAGTTTTGAACGACTGTAACAATGACATAAAAAATATAAGTCTGCAGTCTGTGAGGGCTTTTTTAAATAGCAACAGCCAGCATTATGCTTATGACATGCGCCGGGTTCAATACAAAATGCCCTATCAAGACTCGTCGCGCGGGAACTAGCAGCGGGTAGGTAAATTGGGTCGCTTCAGATAATCCGTCTTCTGACCTTCCTTTTACATTTCTTCAAATGTTTGCTTCTTTTACTGCCTCAGCCGGAGCCTGGATTGCCTTTATTTTAACAAATATAAGATTGCTGCCTATAAAAAACCTTTTTTCATCCCTAATTTTTCAATTACAAGATAAGCTGACGTAGGTGTTTATTCCATACATCCCATAATGATCAAAAACAATTTACAAAAATGATGTAACGCCTAGTTAAGCGCCACGTACCAAAAATGCCAAAACAACTAAACGAATAAAAGGATATAAAAGCATGTCTTAAATCCGCCGTCAAAGACATGACAAAGTACCGGTCGCTTTTCTTCCAGGTAACGACAGCTGGAAATGTCAAAGTCCTTTGTTTTTGTCATAAAGATGCGATCTGCTGTACGGCTTTGCGAAGGTAGAGCTGGGGTCTTCAGGCAACACATTTAACAACTTCTCATGCTTATTGTAATGTCCACGAGTAAGATATTTATGAACTCCTCTTTTTGTATTGAATTAATAAGCTGATAGTATTTCCCATCCTGCTCTTTACAATACACACATTGATCAGAATTTTCTCATGCAAAATCTGAATCGAATGTGTATGTTATTGCACGTTTTTGTGGCTAAGATCTGCTTTCTATCACAAATTTAAGATATTTTTTGAATTGCCTCTATTCCTGTCTTATAGTTACTGTATACCATGACTTGTGTCCAAGTCATTGTAGGAAAACCCGTAACATTTAAAAGATGACTGTTTCGGAAACCGAATCTTTTTTTGAAACCGTTCCCCTACGTTTCCATCTTTACCATCAGTTCATACATTAGATCGACGGCGTATATTGTATTGGTCCGCCCAATTATTCTCCCTCCAAACACGCGACCCACCGACAGCCATTGAGGCATCAACTTTATCGGTTATTGATACGGGTTCACACATAAAAACAAATTGTTTTGTGTATGCGCCGCTCGCGGTGGATCGTTGGCTTTTACTATCCGATGGGGAGGCGAGTGCCGTTGATGCTTTTGTTATTTAAATTTGTTAATTGAGAACTATGTACAATATGTTCATTGGAGAGCGAGATGACTGATGAGCGATGACTTGATGAGTGATGATGAGCCACCTGTGTTTTCTGGTATACTTTGCCTGCATTAAGATAATATGCACTGTTTGATAAATTGTAATAATTTGATAGAATACTTACATATTTTTGACATGAAATTTGCTATTAATTTTAATTATGTTTCACGTAATCTTATTTAAAAAAATAATAATATAAATTTTCTACTTTAATTTTATTATTAAACTTAAAACCTAAGATAAAATTATATAATACCTACTCATAAAAATCTACCCACCTAACATCTAATGCATGAAAGCCTCTGTCTGCCTTCTACATATTGCTATGGCCTAAGGGGTCCACATGTGATACTACCACACTATACTGTGTTAACTCTGTTACCTCATAACCATGTGATGTCAATAATTATATTGAGTATTGATAAATGTTCCCTGTTGTCGTGTTACCACGCCTGTCGTTTCATGTGTCCGAATTATGTCTCACGATATTTGAGGTCAATATAGACAACACAACCACTAGGTTATTTGCGAGTTTTATTACATTTAACTAAAATCAAAATCTCATTATGCCACCATAGCAAATAGAGATTATTCCGGTGGCAAAGAATAAAAATGCTCTCAAATATGACAAGCACATATCGTTGAGATAACGGAATCGTAAAGCGACGCCGTACGCGTCGCGGGCACGCGCGACTCTGTTTTATTGCGCCCCGCGGCCTAAATATTGCAAACCTTTAGAAAAATGAATGCTGAAAGGCTAACTGAATGCGAAAGCGCTAACAAAAGTAAGCATAGAATTGTGTGGAAGGTAAAGTCGGAGGGAACACAGCACGAAACCACATACACGGAATAGTACATGCGTACTTTGAATACTTTAGGTTTTTTTTAATAATGCTAGACATTCTCACACAACATCATCTGAAACCACATGACTCATATTAATACTACTTATACCTATATACTTTTGTGGTAAGCAGTGCAATCCACTCACGACCTGCACACCAACCCCATACGTTATGAATTTATAATAGGACCAGATAGAATATGTTAGCGCTGGTTTGTTTAACTCGATACTTGTACATACATACATATACAAAAAACACATATTAATTTGTTCAAAAAAAAGAGCGACAGTCATAATGTTAATACTAGAAATAAAGATAAACTAGCTGTCCTACTGTAAGGCTCCATAAAGTTAGTCAATCATTTAAAGGGCAAAGTGTACGTTTCTTTAACAAAATCCCAAATGACGTGATTAATTTATCTGTAAATAAATTCAAAAATTTTGTTAAACGTAATCTCTGTGATAAAGCTTATTATAAAATTTCTGATTATTTAGATGACAAAAAAGCTTGGGATGAAACTGTCTCCAACTCCCTCAAAACCAATGTAATAGTTAAGAAAACATATTGTACAACTGACATTTAAAAAAATATAAGAGTTTCTTGCCAATTCTTCTCTCTTGGTCATCGTTTGGTCACGATACGAATTGGTGTAAATTAAAAAAAATTACGATTCAAAGTGCACTGTAATGTGCGTACTGAATAAAGAAATTTTCACTTTCACTTTCACTTACACGTCTACAGAATGTACCACACTAGCCTATATCAGTCCACTGCTGGACGGATATAGGCCTCCACTCATAAAGGAGGATATGCCCGTAATCTCCACGCGAGGCACATCTCGCATCGCCGATGCTGCTGTCCGGTGTTAGGTTGCGCTATGCCGCAATCAGCAGGCCGCCAGAGCCCCGTTTGTTAATTAGCAGTGCAGGTCAGGTTGGCTTGGCTTCCGAAAATGGGGGTTGGAACCCCTTACTGGAAAACCCTATGAAACTATTACAGAATGTACTATCCAAGTTCAATATACATTACCACATCAGCATACCTTCTTTAGGAGCTACATCTCATGTAATACTTATTAGCTGAGAGAGTATACCATTAAAAGCTCTAATACCCGACTAGGCTGAGCCTATATAGGTATTAATTACTTCCTCAATCCTTGTCACTTTATCTTCATACACTCACACCACTCGAATGCATATTTACATATTTTTAAAATTCGATCAAACGCCCTTGTTTTTGAGCAACCGCGACGGATGAGCACTCCCTTTATTGCATTATTCCGCGCTTTATTTCTCGATAACACACCACATACTTCCTGTGCATACTTCTCCGAGCTCTCATTGCTACTACACCTAGGTTCTATGAGGTCAGTTATACACTAGCACTTTGACAGCGAGTCGCCGCCTACACGGAAGAACAATTAAGCATGAAAGTACAAGCAAGAAAGCTCGCGGTGCGTCAGCTGTAGAAGGTTACATAAATACTTGTGTTATGCCAAGATTCGAATAATTCTAAATCAATATTGCATCCTTTGAGTTATAATTACCTAATGGGACGTATCCTGACTCTGTCTGGAGGTCGTGAGTTAGAATCCCGGCCGTGCACCAGTGGATTTTTGTTGTCGATTGTGCTCATTACATAAGCTGGACGGTGAAGGAAAGCATCCTGAGGAAATCTGCTTACCCTAGAACGTATAATTCGAAAGGTATGTGCTAGGTTAGTGTTCCAATAAAAGCGGCGATAGGCTTGAACGCTAGCTACCCTCTATATAGTTTTCTCAATAAATTTAAGTATCGAGCAATGTCTGAAGATCTCTATAATTGATAATAAACCGTGATAATGTTTGTTGTTTTGATTTTCATTCAGCGTGAATTTGCGGATTATTACAAGATCTTCAAAAGACAAAATATTTAGTACAAATTCCGCTAACCTTTTCTGACGAGTTCCATAAAAACCCAACTTAAATTCGACAAAGTTTCGCCTTCCCCGTAAGATGTCCTCAGGAAATTGACTCGCTGTCCACCTTCAGTACTCCGCAGACCTCCGCAGACGTGTTGCTTCGCCGAGCGCCGTCTTACAGAACAGAAAGTCTTACACTTTTGTCCTTGACCAAACGTGCCTAAAGCTGCAATAAAAACTGTTATTGAAAACTGTATTCAAGTAGCGAACTCACCCTTTTAACTAGTCCTAAGTGAGTTTGAAGTTTGCGAAGTCAAAACGTTGGGGTGCTGCCGTGGCATGAATAATAAGCGCTTATCTTTTACCGGATTTTGAGGCAAGAAACAACTTCAATTCAAGAACAAGCACAGAATTTTATTTTCATTATTTTTAAATACTTGAAGATGGAACAAGCACCTGAGGTTAACCATTCATCAAAATTATCATCTGCTTATAGCAGTTAACTGCTGGACATAGGCCTGCCCTAATGAGCTCCATTGCGCCCTGTCCTGAGCT
This sequence comes from Horisme vitalbata, assembly GCA_951804965.1. NCBI lineage: Eukaryota > Metazoa > Arthropoda > Insecta > Lepidoptera > Geometridae > Horisme > Horisme vitalbata. Next base: position 18,150,200 of record OX638101.1, on the reverse strand, counting down.
CGACGCATGCAGCTTCTACTAGCATTTCGCAGATCGTCACTCCACGTGACCGGAGGGCGTCCTACCCTACGTAACTTTATACAGTTACATTGCATCGAAGGTCACGCATGTTTGGAAAGTGTCCTACGATGCAATGCCCTGCGTCCATCAACGAGGCATGAGAGTACTGAGTCCCATGAGCCTGTAATTTAATTTTTGGCTTGACTCTGCATATCTTAATATATCGAGATATCTCAATAGATTACCGAACTGAGTGTCAGTATAGGCTACTAGTACTGCTAGTACCATTAGTATCCAAATACGAAATTATTTGCGACGGAAATCGAATGTGCACCTAAATTTTTACGTACATCGTTCGTATCCCGTCTCCAGAAATCGTTTGCGGGTTTTGGTACCCAAGTACCACGGGGTGTGGTGTGCTTTCGCAGTGAAAGGAATCTTAACCTCGAAACAATTTCAAGGTTGGATTGGATTTACGAAGTTGAGAAGTAAAGGGTAGCCTCGGAGCTCCGCGTGTAAGCTCAGTTTGATTAGTCGGTTCAGGATGATAACTTTGTACGCCTACTTGTTCCACTTAAAATTATAATTTGATCAAAATTAATCATTGTTTTAATAGGATATCGACTTTAGTGCTCTTCCTTCCTTCTTCGTCTATGTTAGTGTTCTGGTGTCGGCGTTTTATGCCGCCCGAAGGTTTCTCATTTAGAAGCTTTTTCAGTCGTTATTCCATGCTTTTAAACATAGCTTAGCGACTGAGAAAGCCGATAGTGAAGCATTTTTTTTAAAATAAATACCTGATTCTTATTCTTTCGTTTCGTTTTCGTAGTTTCCAACTCTATACTCGAGTATTTTTGCCTGGAATTAATCCTCGCTTCGCTTCCTCGCTCATCTCATGGAAAGCCAACCTTATTCTTGTATAAAAGGTCCGATTCTCATTCTTTGTGCCCCCAGATTGGCTCGTTTTGTTCAGCTCGCGGCGAGATAACGCCTTTTGTCTACAGTAATTATAATAACGAGATGCTAATTATCTGGTTATCCAGTTACGTTTTTAATTAAATATGCTTGTGAAGGTTGGAAGTAGAATTTGGGGTTTTGTATTTTTTGGAGCTTAAATTATTGTTGTTAAGTTGTTTAAAACAGAATGTATAAAGTGTTGCAGAGATCTTTTGCAAGGAGGCGAAGGCAAAGATTTATGTTCATCTGAAAGACAGTGCAGTCGGTGCATAAACTTTCAGTCTAATTTATCTATTTAAACTTCCAATATCGTTTAAGTTTATGCAACGGTTACTATACTTTTTAAAACGTTTAACTCTAGCCGTATATATAATTGGTTGTACCTAAAAAAAATATATCACCACTGAGTGGGTTCCACAGGGCATAACGTAGCCGCGTCCCAAACGGAGGTAGCGTGACGAACTGGACTTTTTTTCGTATCTGGCATCCTGGCAAGCAAATAAGGAAGTGTGAAAAGAGGGAATAGAGGCATTTGCACTACAGTCGAATCTAATTTATCTCGAGGGTCATAAGATAAGATAAGATATAAAATAATCACGATTGCAAACACTAAAAACATTATAACATTATGCAATAACTCTCCTTATTAAGTAGAATCTAACTTATCAATCAGCACCAAACTTTCATGGACAAACTAGTTTAAATCATACTTCGGATAGAGTCAGACAGCTAGAAATAGATTCAGCTAAAACATCCCTCTACCCTCTAATTCTGTGCTGGTTAATTTGCCAGTTTGGGCTTGCAAATTGGCTTAAATCGTTTGCTAACAGCCGCTGGCTCCGTTACTCAGCCCCGGCCAATAACTGAACTAACGTCCGCACTCAGAGACATATATAGGAAAGAATGAAAGTAAGAAACGAACACAAAAGTAAATCTTCTTCTTCGTATGAGCTATAGTGGACAACGCCAGTGTCGGAGTTTGTAGGCCGCTTGAAGGCCTCAGCTTAACGACCGAAAACAGATGAAACCAACATCTTTTAATGTGTTTTCCGATTCACTGAAGCGTTCAGATCTAAATGCCAGTAAACGGTCACCAATCCAAGTAGTGACCTGGCGGAGTGTTGTTTAACTAAAACTATCTACTAGGAATACTGAAGTGAGCCACGTCTCGAGCACTTCGACATAAGTACATAAAACACGGGTAAAGAAAAGTAGGTACTGTCACGTGCGATGTCAAACTAAAGATCACATTTGCAATGATGATTTGGTCGATGCAAGACTCCAAAGCTTGGAACATCGTCGTAAAGTTGCAAATCTTTCTGTTTTTTATCGGTTACATTTCGGAGAGTGTGCAGCGGAACTGTACAACTTGATTCCACCAGCTCCATTCCCCATCGGACAAGCAGGCGTTCTGCACGGCGACATCGCTATATGGTAGACATACCTCGTATGCGCACAAAGCGGTTCTCTTCCACCTTTATCATGCGCACCGCCAAGGAGTGGAACGCTCTACCCGAGTATGTGTTCCCCAATAATTATAACATGGGCATCTTCAAGGCACGAGTGAACAAGTTTCTTCTAGGCAAGCGTGCTCCATCGTAGACTGCATCTTCGCTTAACATCAGGCCAGTTGTAGTCAAACGCAAGCCTATCCAATATAAAAAAAAAAGAAAATCACAACGCCCTTGTCGAATGTTTCAACTTTACAGAGAAACGGTCCTAAAACGTATACGAGTACATTCTAGTGCACGTGACTGGGCCTGCAAAGGTAAAGATAGTACATACTTACAATAAATAAACTAAATAATTAAGTAAGTGGGTTACTTAAATCGTTGCTCATTACGAGGTATAGCTGCAGCGAATCTATAATTAAAGACTTAACGTCTCTAAGTGCGGCCGTAACTAATACTTCGGGAGGTAATCAGTAAGAAAACTAATTTTTGAAAGAGTTAAAAGTAAGCTTTAAATGAAAAAAAAAACACGTAAAAAAACGTGTTTACGTTTACGAAATTTCAATTTGCGTTAGGTTTGAAAACTAATTCGAATTTAATTTGTGAGGGATAATAAAGAGCACAGAATTAATTCAAAAGTAAAACTAAGACAAGTAGATTTTGGGCCGTGGAAATTCACTTTATCGATCGATGTAAAAAATATGTCTGGGGGTTAAAAAAAATGGTTACTACATCCGTAGTCTTTAGATAAATAATAATAAAAATAATAAATAATCCTGGACGTTATCACACAGCATCATGTAGCCCCAAACTAAGCAGAGCTTGTATTATGGGAACCACATGATTGATATACTACATAGATACATTTTTTTTTGTAAATACATACATGTCATACAAAGAAAACACCCAGACCCGAGACAAATATCTGCAGAACATGCAAACATTTGTCCCGCAGCGGGAATCGAACCCGCAACCTTCTGCGTCACAGGCGGACCTTCGCCCACTGCGCCACAGAGGTCAGAGAGGATAGCAATCAGTAAAGCTCAAATTAAATCGATTAATAGATAATTTATCGACGAAGTTCTTAGTGGTCGTGGGCTAGTCAAATGCGATAAGTAATTGATTTCTAATCAAAACTTCTGAGCTTACTTATTACTAGTGCTAAAGCGCTACTGAAAATCAGCGCTGCAGTTGCTTACATGCTTCTACGGCATAAGCTGAGTATTACCTTGTTTTTTTTGTTAATTTGGGACTCCAATATATGTTTTTAATCTTTATCTTTAAAGCAGACAAATTAAATCACAAAGTTATTTAATCTTATAAAGAACTATGGGCTGTCCAGAGCATGCTAATTTTACCAGCTTCTGGCTACTTGCCACGCTTTTTAAGCTCTAACAAAACCAGTGGCCCTCTGACCCGTACTTAACTCCTCTGGGAATATATAACAGATGACGACAAAACTTTACTCTCTTAATTTAAGACTTGCAATCCTAGCTAATATTAAGTTATTCAAAAGACAAACCCCTTTATTCATATAACTTATGTCATTGTATGACGTCTCGATAACGTAAGCTTGAGCCTGTCATTTAAATGTAAGTGCTCGTGCACTTTTGCACGAGCCAACACACGAGCGGTATGCCGCCAACGGAACTTTGCCGCTCGTGTATAAGAGCCCGAAATAAAAAAACTGGGCATCATAGTAATATGTTTATTAAGTTTTTTTGAATATCTTGTAATGGATTTCCGCAGTCACGCCAAGTCAATTAACTACCTAACTAATTCTATAAATGCGAAAGTGAGTATATTGTCACCCACAACAGTGGATGTTAACGGGCTTAATGTTGTTGATGATAATGATGATAATTCTAGACAGGGTTAGCTGTCCTACCTACTATAAACCTACTATAGCTACCATTACAGCACCGACTGTAGAGAATTTCAAGTGAGATAGTATTTTTTTTTTAATTCTACCTCAGGCATTCCCACGAAAACTAGTTCTGTGTTTATGTAATTTTCTAATTATCAAATAATTTTATTAATAACCTGAGGATATGAATGACATCGTAGCTTGTGAGGAAATCAAACGAATCATTAAACATTTATTTCCAGGTATTCAAAACACAACATTTTTAGTTCAGATTCCATTAACTTTCTCTGACGAGTTTAACAAAAACCCAACAGAAATTCGACAATGTTTCGCCTTCTCCATAATCATCTTCCATTCCATGTTGGGATGATGAGATTTATTTTCTTACTAAAGCTGTTTTATATCAAAATCGCAAGTAGAAATCAGTTGCTATACTGAGCAGAGGTATGTAAATGACATTAAATAATAAATCAATAAACTACCTAGATATTATAAGTTTAATATTGTACGTCCATTAATGGTAAACTGTTGTTCCACCTAACTTTGAAGATCTTTTTGTACATAGTTTCTACACTAAATATATTTCTATTTCTATTTCAATGGACTTTGATAGACTGGAAAACATGGAACCGGAAACCTCGTAAATAGTGCAATCACGTGAGTCGGCTAGTGCTAGAATATAATCAGAATTATAATAATTTGTAGGCTCTTACGATCATACTATATGTATTCCGTAACCATAAAATCCTTCCAAATCGAAAAGCTCAAGGGGACTTGACGTTCGATTCTAATCTAGTTCTCGATTCTTGATTTGATTTTGACGTTGATAAGTCGAGAATGGAGTAATTTATCATTGAAATATAATGTTTTGGGTTATCCGCATTTGAGTATTTTGGTTTATGGTGAATTTAGATGATTTTAGGGTAAGATAATACAAGGCACTGTAAATAGATTGGACCCGTAAATACAGCAGTTTCATGAACTGTATTTACGGGTCCCCAAAGCGTGTTATCGGCGGGGTCGCTCACTCGTGTTACTCGCTTCGTCGCGCTTTACGTTCTAGTGTTGAACTTCTCCGCTCCACACTCAGCATCTCTGAGCTTTGTGTTTTACGTTCTAGTGTCCAACTTAGAACATTGATCCGGTATTTGGAGAGAATTTGAAAGTTTGACGCGATGTGTATAGCTTTAGACACAAAGGGCAATGCCCATTATTGTATTAGGTTATTATTAAATTCAGCTATCACTACATATTATAAAACAAAGTCCCCGCTGCGTCTGCCTGTTCAAGATAAACTCAAAAACTACTAAACGGACTTTCATGCGGTTTTCACCGATAGACATAGTGATTCATCTTCCTCATGCATCACTATGTCTATCGGTGAAGTATCAGTAAAAACCGCGATCGTGTGCTTGTGAAACATTATAATACACTAAACCTATTTCGTTAAAAAAAATGGTTTAAATTTAGAGTAAATTCATATAAAGTTACATGAAGCTCTCGATACAGACTGAGCTAAGTTGTATTATTTTATTAACAAATTATGACTACCATTTTATGTTATTTAATCTAGGCATTGGCTCTTTCCGGTACCAGACTTTTATGTACACGTATGGAATTAATCAATTTTATTTTAAAAAAAACTTATAGAGCTAACATGCACAAAATGAACTTAATTACACTTGTTATGGTAAATTGAATGATAGAAATCTGTTATTAATGTTTGATGACAGTCACAATAGTCAACAAAAATAAAGATATGCTTAAAGTCTGCATTATAAACCAAAATAAATAAAATTATGACTATGGTAAAACTGAATGGTGGGGTGACGATCTGCGAAAGGCTGCTGGTAGAAGCTAGATGCGTCGAGCTCAGGACATGCGCAATGGCGCTCATTAGGGGAGGCCTATGTCCAGCAGTGGACTGCTATAGGCTGATGATGATGATGAAAACTGAATTTATGATTAATTGGTTTTCTACCCACGACGGAACGGAGACGGTATATGCGTTTGGGGTGAGAGGTTGTTAGTTTGTTTGTGCAAATCCATGTTGCCATTTTTCTCCAAAACTACTTGTTCGATTTTGATGTAATTTTCAGTTATGGGTTCATTCAGGTTTAATTGGTGCATGTTTTTAGATAGGTGTTATGGTGACAACTTACCAGGGGGCGCTGCAGTAAACATTGTTTGTGTAAATGAATGTTGCCATTTTTCTTCAAAACTACTAGTCAGACTTTGATGTAATTTTCAGTTATAATAATAATAATAATAATATAAACTTTATTTCAGGCTACAATAGAATAAAACAAATGGTGTTTTACTTATCCTACGGCCCATATAAATATATACCTTATAGACTAACATATATATTAATAAAACTATAATTAAAACACAAATTATTATTTGCCACGTAATATACACGACGTGGGTCGTTTGCCACGTAATATACACGGTGTAGTTATGGGTTTGGGTTTAATTGGTGCATGTTTTTAGACTCACCAGGGGGCGCTGCAGTAAACATTTGTTTGTGCGATATCAAAACGACTATAGTCCGGTTTCGATTCAGTGTGTGGTTTATTAGTGAGGTCTCTTAAATAGATGTTTCGATAGTAACTCGTTAGAGGGCGCTGCAATAATATATTTTAATATACATGCTCTCTAAAAAGTTAAAAAAAGAAAAAATAATTTTTTTTTGAAAAACCCACGACTGATAAAAGTATTTGAAAAAGGATGAAATAATTTAATTACCATCGACTTCAAAAATAAATGTACCTATTAACTTAAAAAACCAAAGAATATCTGTCGGGGACTGCCACCACTATTCTAAATTTCTTCGTTAATAAAAATTAGTATCATCATCAACTTCTAAAAGTCCCCGTAGTAATACTGTAGGGGTACGACGGCTTATGGTTGTAAGTATAGCCTTAAAAAATCTCCAATTATTCACGTTACCTACTATAAAACTGCAAAACTGCATAGTTCATTTAATGGCAGCCCCTCACGGATATTCTTTGGTTTTTTATAGGTACATTTATTTTTTAAGTCAAGGGTTTTTAAATTATTTCATCCTTTTTCAATTACTTTTATCCGTCGTGTGTTTTTTCAAATTTTTTAATTTTGTTTTTTTGTAACTAATATTTATACTAACATACCTATCAATTTTTGTAGCAAAATAAACTTATTTATTTATAATACTTTTTTTATTAATCGTTTGATTTGTTTATTACAATAATGATAAGTATTAAGATTTTTATTATTTTAATTCATCAAGGATTCTTTAGTTCCTAGGTTACGTCATGTTACCCGACCTTCCTCGCCGCAATGCTACGAGCGGTCTACGAGCGTAGCTGTCGGCGTAGCAGTGGCTACGCGCGACTCGGCCGCGTAGCGCGTACCCACCTCTACGTTTTCGCAGAACTTTACAACTTTGTTTACGTGACCAAAAACATATAAAAAATGTTTATTTGTTATATAACTTTTTGTTTAAGTGATCCTATGAGACAGAAAAAACTAAAACGTGCTTAGTTGTACAAGCTGTTAATGAACTGCAATACCAAGTTTTTTTAATTAAACGCGAACCAAAAACAACAATTGCAGTTTCTCGCTTGTTTGAATTGCAATTTTCTCGAGGAACTATTGCGCTTAATTGAAAAAATAAAGCGGGATCCTTTTTTCAGCGCTGTTTACAGAAATAAGAATGTTCCGTTTTGTCAACAGTATTGCCTGGTAGCCTCGTTCGGTTGAACGTGGCCCAGAGTTCGCAGAAAAATACTATAAAAAGTGGGGAAAATTATTCGGAAACAAAAATTTTCGCTGTATGTGAGTTTTTTGTGTTCAGCATTTTCTTTAAATCGTATGTGAAGTTAATATTTCGTATGTGAAGTCAAAGTTAGTTTATAGGGCAGTTAGGGATTTGTGTTAAGTGGTCGTTCTTAAGTGTGTTTTAAATCGGGTTTACTAATATTTAAGTATTCACCAAAATAGACGTCATACACCCAAGTTTGTTTATTATTTACCTTTATTGTTTTGAACACGTGATATTGAGCATATAATATTTTCTTCATGACCCCTAAATTAGTAATCAAGGTATACCCCGTAAGGTTACCACGGGCCCAATCAAATCTACAATTATTTTACAGTATAGGGATAAACAAAAGCGGCAGCATTGTAAAAAATGGCACTTTGCACAATACCCTATGGTTGAATAGTAAATATTTAACCTATTTTAGGTAAAACGGGGTTAGGATTTGCAAAAACCTAAAGTGTCACTGCTTTTAGGTGAGTTTAGAACGTCACGAGTGGTTAGATGGAGACACGATCTGCATAGTGTATCTGGTAGACATTTGATGAGAAGAGCCAAGGGGTTCAGTGGCGTACCTTGGGAGAGACCTACTTTCAATGGAGAAATGCTATTATAATAATAATTTGTTTATTTAATCAACCAAAGATCACAACTTAAATGACGAATAATATAACGTGGAAATAATTAAATATGATATAATAAAATTAAGTACACAGGCCCGTTTTTTCAATCGTCAGTTACCACGTCTGTTAGTTAGTTAATTTGAAAATAGTGTTTTATTCATTTTTCGAATTTGAAAACGAATGCTATAGGTTGACGATATACTAAAATTGCGGGGAATTCACTAGAGATACAAGGCCTAAGTATGTGAAAAGGCCCGTTTTTTCAATCGTCAGTTACCACGTCTGTTAGTTAGTTAATTTGAAAATAGTGTTTTATACATTTTTCGAATTTGAAAACGAATGCTATAGGTTGACGATATACTAAAATTGCGGGGAATTCACTAGAGATACAAGGCCTAAGTATGTGAAAGGATGGTGGAAGGCCAGAGTCCCGGGGTGTTCTTCTCAGGCGCCAACGGCACCGGCTACCGGCTGTCGCTGCGAGGAGTCAGGACGCTGAGGAGCTTCCTCCGCGACCATGGAGCCGACTGCGTCAGGCAGTTTATGCAGGTCAGGATAGCAAATACATCAAGCAGCAATCATAATTTTATTAAAATCATTTTGTTACCAGCTTTGGGTTGACGGTTACCAGCCGTGACTGTACTCTTACTAGGAGTGAATCTAAAAAGAATATGTGTTGTGTAAATCCCATTGGGAATATTCCGCCCACGGCTCCGACCACTCAGTTTCTGTGCTTCCTTCCTTCTTCTTCGTATTAGCTAGTGGCCAACTCTGCTGTCGAAGGCCACCTGTAAGCCTCCGACATGGCTTAACGATTGAAAAAGCCGGGCCAATAATTTAACGTGCCTTCCGAAGCATCGAGCGAAGCGTTCAGGTCTAAGTCCCACTAAATGATCACCCATCCAAGTGGACCTGCTAGGAAAACCGAAGTAAGCCATGCCATGAGCGTCACAGTTGCGGCGTAGAAACAAGACAAACTTTACCTGTAACACCTCCTGGTTTAGCAACTTTATAGTAATATAGATCATGTCCTCAGATCCACTGATTCTCAGGTAATGGCGGAACCATTAGATTTTTTTATAGATGGTGTACGTTATCTTGCTGTCCAGTACACCTAGATTGTTTTATGTTAGGTTGTCTTTCCTTTTATCTTATTTTTTTTATGTCACCGTTACAAATGAATCCAGTGGCGCTTCCCGCGTAGTTTTAATCAATAATTCAATAAAAGCAAGGCTTCGCCAACAGTATTCGATTACCATCCATCACGACACGCTCATGACGTATTGTATTGACATAAACACGCGCCGGCAGAGCCTATAAATGTGTAATTTTTCGCGACATTAATATCCATATTCGATTTTTCCAGAAGCATGGCACGATACAAAGACTGAGTTGAGTGGCTTTTTCCTTGCGTCTTCAAGTTTTGAAAATTTCCTGTGCTTTTCTTTCTCAGATCAAGGCGTCTATTGTTTTAACTTATAGGTATTGTCTGTCACTGTATCTTAGACGTTTAAGGCGTTTTGCAGAAACTTTTTACAATGAAGAGTATTATCATCATCAGCATATAGCAGTCCACTGTTGGACATAGGCCTCCCCCAATGAGCGCCATTGCGCCCTGTCCCTACCTCAACACATCCAGCTTCTACCAGCAGCCTTTCGCAGATCTTCACTCCATCTAGTCAGAGGGCGTCCTACATTATATTTGCCGAGACGCGGTCTCCATTCAAGAACTTGTTTACCCCGAACGGTTGTCGGTTCTTCGGCAGATATGGCCAGTCCACTGCCACTTCAACTTGCTAATTCTCTGAGCTATGCCATTGTAAAATATGATAAAAAAGGACTTTTCCACATTTTATGTATAGGATATGATGTAATATGTAGATACAATACGAATACACGCGACTTACAAAGATTTATGCCGCCAAAGTTAGGAAAGTTGAATGCTATTTGATGACAAAACATGTGAACAGTTAAAGTGAGCTCAGTCATAATTTTCAGATACTTACGACTACTAAAAACCGTAAGAAACCGCTTAATAATGATAGAATAGTACAAACTACGCGATGCGATAACCAGACTGACATGGATGACGATTTGACGATCATCACACTAAAATGCGTAAATTTGTATGTATGCGGTGCTGGTGTGTATGTTTGATCTCAGTCAACTCCGTAACGGCTCAACGGATTTGAACGAAACTTGGAATATACATAGATTGTGACCTGGAATAGCAAGGCTTTTTATCCGGGTATTACGCAAGCGAAGTCGCGAGCGGAAGGCTAGTGATGTGTTCTTCCCGCGGCTCAGTGATATTCCCATCCTGGTAATCCAGGTATTATCCCCGAAGTCATTAGGCCGTCTTCGGGACAATTTTTCATTGATCTCGTATCGCGGCTTGGCACTAATCCGAGCCCACTTACATTAATCTTAGTCTGGGCAAAGCCGGGGGATTTAATTACATGATTTGTTGGTTTTGACTTATTTATATTGATGACTTCGTTTTACGTAAAGATTATCTATTTTATTAGTTTTCAAGTAGCTTGAAAATTCTACTGAAAATTTGTATAAAATAGATTTCAACCATGACGCTACTTCGACCTATAGCACAATTGGATAAAGTACGCTGGCTTTAGGCCGATTTCTTTAGGTTCAATTTCCGTCTGGTTCGAAAATGTTGTCAGTGTAGCATTTAATGCCAGTGTAGAATTTAATCTTCCTAGTCTCGAAGCTTATTTACCAGTCAGAATTCACCAATAACATCATGGAGTATGGGTTGCGTGCGGAAAAAGGGATAATACGGTAGAGGTATGGATAGAATAGGCTCCTCGTAAATCGCGAGCGTCCGACGCACGTTCTATGAAGCTTTAACTAAATTTAAGGAAACACAGATTATGGATGCTCCAAGACGCTTGCTTGAGACACAGAAGCTGCGGGATCGATTCCAGCCGCGTGACAAATGTTTGAATTTTTTGCAGATTTGTCTCAGGTTTGGGGGTTTCCTATGTATAATATGTACGTGTTTACAAAAATATCGATGCAGTGTACCAATCCTGTGGTTCCCATAATACAAGCTTTTCTTAGTTTGAGACTACATGATGCTATGTGATAGTATTCTGCATTAATTATTATATATTATTTAAGCAGTCCTTAGTCCACACATATTGACCATGTCTTTCTTGTGTGCTTGTGGGTAAAGAAGTAATGACAAGGCTGCGATGATGTTATAGAAGCTAGGCAAGCCTACTTCATGTTACCATGTCCCAAGCATAACAGTTTCTTTCAGTTAGTAAAAGCTAACACTCGACGCTGCTGTATAGATCATCTAAGACCGGCCGATCTCAGTGCCGATACATCAAAGTCATCGGCCGAGGAGTAGTCTGTACACACAGAAACTCAAGCTCAGTGCTCCCAATACTGAATAGACTATATTTGTTCTACTATTTATGTTGGAACCGTATTTGCTTGGTTTAAACATGAATGTTAGCTCGAACTTAGGTAAAGCTATTTGTTCAGATGAAACTAAGGTATGAATCAGTTGCAGTTTGATCCCAAATCTGACTACGTTAAACCCAACACGGAGTATAATATACGGATTTAATATTAACTTGTATAAGTCTAGAAAACCACTCTGAAAATCAACGAAACGAAGAATAATTAAAGTATATACTATTAAATGGTTGTTATGTGTTTATGCATAACCATAACCACGCAGACCGAGTGGTGGCCGAGAGTTGGTTACAGGATAAGGGGCCGCCCTCCAGTAAGATAGGTTGACGATATTAGAAAAACCGTGGGAGCACCTGGTTCAGAATAGCGCAGGATTACCTTCAGGCAAGTGGCATACTCAAAAGAAGGCCTATGCCCAGCAGTGGGTTCATAAAGGTTGAAATGATCATGATGAAGTGTTTATGCGTCAAAATAAATAAAAATAAATAATAAACATATTCTAACAACAGAACAAATCTAGGAATTTGCGATAAGGCTGAATTGTGTTTGTTAAAAAAAATAGTGTACTCTAAAATAATGCCTCTATTTTCATGAAATATCAACTTAATTACTATCATCTCAAATCATCATCATTCGCCTGCACTTATTCCATTCTTTCTTATTTCTTAAACATACATAGCTACTTATAAAACACCCAAACACAGAATTAACACCCATTTTCTCCACCCCGATGTTTGTCCGAAGTGGGAATCGCACCCGCGACCTGCAGCTCAGAAGGGAGAGTTACTACCATATGAGCTAGAAGATCAGTCAAAAAGTGTTTTCTTTTTTTTCTAGTCACTTCTATCAGCCGTCAACTCTGTATTCACTCCTTTCTTCTGCCAAACAACCCATTCTGTATCTCTTTCTACCCATTTATTTTTACCGTTTTTTTAGAGTTTATTACGCTTACGTATGACCGCCATCTCACCTGTTGGTAAGTGAAGATGCGGTCGGCAATGTAGCACGCTTGCCTAGAATGTGTACCTATTTACTCTTCGCTTGAAGATCCCAAGTCATAGCGATCTGGAAAAACAGAACATTCCATTCCTTAGCTGTCCTGAGGAGAAAAGTTGTTGCAAAGCGCTTCGTGCGGGCAGGAGAAATGTCCACCGTGTACGGATAACGAAATATGTGTTTGTAGCTTGAAAAAACTTTTCTATCTTTTGATAGATCTGTCGATATTCACGCTCTAGTTACGGTAGTTTGTATGCGAGCGAGCTGTGCAAGTGTTATGGCTACAGAGAGCACCACAGGTGAATGGGCTCCATTGATTGCTCCAGGCTGCGCCGCATCCGATCTCTAATTGAAAAATTTGAATGCACATAACTTATGGTGCATTCAGGACTATTTTTAACTGGATGTAGATTGATAGGACGTTTTATTAAGTTTTTTTAAGCCGACGGTCTGCTTTGGTTCTCCAACTAGGGGCGAAATTGACAACTTTTAAATGGAATGGGGTAGAATTATGTGCTCCAGTTTAAGGTTCTTATGAGCTTTTAAATCTGTTTATTTTTGAAAATATTCTAGCTATATTTTAGCTAATTCTAATAATCATCAAGTTTGAATTGTTATTAAGTTTTTGTAGTAATAATAGTATAATATAATATAAAGTAACTAACTGACTTGTCTGATTATGAGGGAAATCTTTTGTAATTAAACACGCAAAAACTATAAAAAATGTTCTGACAAATTATTCTTTTGTTTCAGGTATTTGTCCAAGTCTCATTAAAGTTCCTTGGGATCTACAAACGGGCACGCCAAAGGTAATCTTTAACTTTACAACAGAAGCAACTTTTTATATTGCTTTTGTAAATATTTTCTTGGATTACTCGAGAGAATCGCACAAATAACTTTATTTAAGTTGTTGAATCGCGAGAGCTCTCGCTGGTTGCTCTAGCACTCCACGAAAAAGATTTGTATAGTTATGTCATTTCAGTCATCGATTTGTTTTAAAACATTGTTACAAACGTAATTTTTACTACCCGATGCAGCAATGATACCGCCTATGTCAATACGGTCTCTGGTACAAAGTTCTCGTCCGATATTGGATTGTATATAAATGCATATTATCTGCAGCAGTTCATAGTGTAGTGTATAGTGCGAGTGCTACTTTTAATGAACACAAGAACATAGTGTCCTCCCCATAATTAGAGACAGTAAGAAAAGTGCCAATGGACACATTCTTAGAAATAATACTTGTATAAAATTAAGCTAAATTCAAATTACTCATTAGCCTACTTGGCTAGATTGTAATACAATTAGGGTACCGTAATATTGGGGTATACTAATACAAAGAGAAAAAAAAAATCTGCAGCAGTGTGCCGCAATAGCAACCACGCACTACATTTATTTGCGTACAAACACTGAAGTAAGATCTATGTAGTTTCTGGCGCAGAAAGCTGTATGCTGGTTAAAATTATTTTTTATGCTGACTGGATTATCCGTAAGATTTTGTGTGCTCAACGTAATGTCCTTTGGAGTCCTTTATTTTGATATTTGCTGTTGAATTGAATGGAATAATCCCAGCAGATCCTTGTTTGCCTGCCGGAAATCAAATAGTTTCTGTCAATTTATAAATATAGTACAAGTGGATTCTTGCTGCTCTGCTCTTGGGCTCGTCCGGGGAAGTACTGCCACCATGTCTATTTCTACCGTGAAGCAGCTGTGCTGTTTCGGTTTGAAGGGTGTGGGTGCCGGTGAAATTACAGGCACAAGAGGCTTATGCCTCAAGTTGATGGACGCAGGACGTTGCATCGTAGAGCACGTTCCAGAAAAAGTGATCTACGATGCAATACTTTGTGATAGGCAATGGTTACCACTTAACATCAGGAGGGCCATACGCTTGTTCCATCTTCAAATACCATTAATAAAAATATCGTACGTTATCAACGTCTATAGGTATTACGTTGAAAAGCGAAATATAAAAAAAAACTTATATTTATTTTTAAAGTGAGTACTTACACCTACCTATTGTAGTTGATAGGTACAAGAAACAACTTAAAGTTAAAATCACGTGTGTTGCAACATTAAAAATAGGTTATAGCTCAGCGATGATATTGCATTGAGCAAACACTGATTTTCACTGCTTCGTATGAGCTAGTCTCCAACTCTGGTGTTTTAATCAGTATTAAGATGTTATAATACCATGAGAAATATTCAATGCAGGCCACGTCCTATTTGGCATTGCATTTGGGCAGAGAATGTAGGCCATATCACGTTATCTTTTTATATCTGGCAACTCACTCTATGTAGCAATCCCATATCTTAACTTAACATTTTCATTTTTCTGAATCCCTATCCTGTTCCAAAACCATCAAGATTACCTACTCCTTCACCTTGGCCTATCAAATCCACGATCCACACCGCTCTGCCTACCTCCAAGTTTTACAGGAATGTTAATAAATTTTGCTAAATCATAAATCTGGTTTTGGTTTGCAACCTTTTAAACAAAGCTGGGCTGGTCCCTTCCTTTTGAAACAATGTGCATTAGAATCCAGTTAAACTACCCAATTGTTTGTTGCCGTACCCTCTAAAAGCAGGTCAAAATATGGTAGAACGTAGGCAATATCTTTTTAGTAACTTTGTTCTACCTTTAGACAATTTCAGAGCCATATACCAATATTAATTTGTCTAATCCAAATTGTATGAAAAATAAATGCAGTTTTAACTCAGGCTTTTGCATCTAGCCTAGATGCAAAGACTTAAGTTAGAATATTTAGCTGAATTAAGCTATAGACATTCACTGCCACCAAAATTACCAATATTAATTTGTCTAATCGAAATTGTATGAAAAATAAATGCATTCTTAAACTCAGGCTTTTGCATCTTGCCTAGGTGCAACGACCTAAGTTAGAATATTTAGCTGGCTTAAGCTATACACATTCACTGCCACCAAAATTATCATAAGTTCTATGATAATATACGATTTATAAGAAAGTGTTTAGTGGTATTTATTAATAGTAGGCAGTATCTTTATACTATGGTAGATAAAATTTTACGGCCAACGACCAATTTCGATTAAAGAAATGTTTGAGTCAGAAGGTAATAATTTAAGTAGTTTTAAAAATCTGATGTGTCATATAGTTTTGTTGCTGACTGTACGTTGGTGTTGGTCTAACCATTATCTGTGGATATCACAGACATAGGAATTTATTGCATTATCTCTTAGACCCCTCTGTTCACCCGCAGGGACCACGAGCGTAATCATATGAAATATGTTGCGCGACGCGGGTCGCGCTACTAAATCTCGTGGCTAACACGCCAAGTGGAAAGTCGCCTTAAAGTTGTCGCAATTCATTTTAAAAATGAAATATTGAAGTTTTAAATCTTAGTGACCCAGTTGTAAGATGTAGCGTTGATTGTACCGCTGTAAGCGCATGATTTGATTTTTATTTCAAGTTTCATTTGCCCTTTTATTTAATAGGCGCGCACTACTTACTCCATTTTTATAATATTTATTATGGGCCAGCTCTTGACCTCGAGGATTGCATAGGCAAGGATGATATTTCATTATCCATTTATTAATTGCTAACATGTACAAAATTTGTATACAGCTTTTCATTTAGAAGGTACACTTAGTGAGTAAGTACATGTACAGTCAGCATCAAAAGTAGATGATGAGTTTCAGAAATTCAATACAGCTGATAGAAAATTTCGTCAGAATTAGATAGCACTAAAGTGATCCATTAATAGGTGATTGAAAAATATGCCAACAATAAGCTGATGACACTAACCACCACATGTACCTGATAACTTTAAGGTTCAAAAGTATCTGATGTAAAATAGTTCTATAAATATACTAGCTGCACCCCGCGGCTTCGCCCGCGTGGAAATGTATGTGTCAAAATGTGATTCATTATTTACATAAAGGTTTATTTTTACCAGGTTTTGCGCGGAATAAAAAGTACTAACATATTATTAATGCATTACCTAGCATACCCATACACGTTCCGTTCTCGTTCCCACTCTTACTCCCTTTTTCGTTCCCGTTCCCACTCCTGTTCACGTTGGTCACCAATTCAACTGCCGGTTAAGTATGATACATTTTAATAAACTTACCTAACTTGAGAAATGATTGGTTCCCCATACAAACTTTCATCCCCAATTATACCCTGTTCAAGTTTTATTTTCTTAATGTACTTTTTAGGAATCAATTTTAATCAAAGTTCATTAATAAAAATTGATTACCTTTAGCCGCCTTAGGGGTTGAAGTGCGGAAAATCCTGAAACAGGTCATTTATTTCTAGAGGAGAGATTCTGTGCATTATTTCAAGTCGATTGGTAAAAATTTTTTTTGTTCCCCATACAAACATTGCCACCCCGTTTACAACTTTAGAGTAAAAAAAATCAAAATTAGATAAGCCTTTGTATTATTCACTAAGCTAAACTAACAAACATTCACACAAACTTTTGTTCCCCGTACAAACATTGCCACTCCCGTTAATCGTCTTAGGGATTAAATTTCGAAAAATCCTGAAACGCGTATTCATTTATGTTTAGTAGACAGTCTCTGTGCAAAATTTCAAGTTGATTGGTAAATATTTTTTTTGTTCCCCATACAGACTTTGCCACCCACGTTCACCACCTTTGAGGTTGTTTTTTCAAATTTTTATTAGCTTATGTGTTATTCTGGCACCGAAACTATCAACGTGCCAAATTTCATCAAAATTTGTTTAGTGGTTGCGGAGATACGTGGTAACAAACATTCACACAGACTTTTGCACCGCGTACAAACTTTGCCACTCCCGTTAAAAATCTTAGGGGTTGAATTGCGAAAAATCCTGAAACACGTATTCATTCGTTTTCAATAGAAAGTCTCTGTGAAAAATTTCAGGTACATTGGTAAAGATTTTTTTTGTTCCCCATACAAACTTTGCCATCCCCGTTTACCACTTTTGAGGCTGTTTTTTCAAAATTTGATTATCCTAAGTGTTATTCTGGTACTGAAACTATCTGCGTACTAAATTTCATCTAAATTTGTTTAGTGTTTACGGAGATACGTGGCAACAAACATTCACACAGACTTTCGCATTTATAATATTAAATACATCATAATAATAATAAAGTGTGATGTGATGTGATGTGATAGTGTGATGTGATATTAGGATAGGATAGGATTAAGATTATTAGGATTTGGAATTAGAATGAATTATATTACTTAGCAATATTTTGGAAATAAAGACAGGTTCAAAAATATCTGACTATCTATCATAGCAAAAATAACTGATTATCTATTTTAACTGGCCTCTTAGCTCAGTTGATAGTTATTCTTATTTATTTGTAAAATATAAAAAATAAAAATAAAAATAAAAATAAAAATAAAAATATTATGAATTAACAATTACTATCTACTGAGCTAAAAGGTTAAAATAGATAATCAGTTATTTTTGCTATGATATATAGTCAGTTATTTTTGAACTTATATCTTTATTTCCAAAATATTGCAAAGTAACATAATTCATATATTTATAAAACTATTTTACATCAGATACTTTTGACCCATAAATTCATCAGGTACATGTGGTGGTTAGTGTCATCAGCTTATTGTTGGCATATTTTTTAATCACCTATTTTTGGAACACTTTACTGCTATCTAATTCTGACGCAAATTTCTATCAGCTGTATTGAAATTCTGAAACTCATCATCTACTTTTGATGCTGACTGTACCCCGTTGGAGCGCTGCAATCTTGAATTCGATTATGTTAATTGGATATCAGATTAAAATACAATATTAAAATGCTAATATAATGTAAAAAAGAAATGTTTATAATTTAAATATAAGTTCAATTTATCAATCGCGTAATTTCTTTCTCGTCGTCCGTTATCCTACCACTAACATAGACCTCGCTACTTATAAATACGCGTCCTTGGAATGGAATAAGTCAAGCTGTATCTCAATTTGAAGCCTGGTATTGCAGCTATATCAATGCGTTATCTGGGTTTGAAGCCATGATCTCCGGAATACCGTTGGGATAACGTTCAGTACTAGATGCACTCTAATCTTGCACCATTGAGCATCATCGCTTCATTGAGTTCTAGTAACAGCACCCAATTTCGGTTAAAAGAGAATTACAAAAACCGCACGAAGGGTTCCGTACCGCTGTATGGGAGCCCCACTTAAATATTTATAATATTGACTTCAACTTACCTAATTAAATTGTGACTAGGTCTAGGACTAGGTATAAGTATGACGTCCTCCTCTCCTATTTATTATTTTTGTGCCCAACAGGGGCATTAATGATCTTAAAAAGCTGATAACACATGTATATTTACATTATGGAACGCAATAAATGATTGAGTATTTAGTATATTATTTTGGTTTTGGTATTTGTTGTTATAGCGGCATCAGAAATACATCATCTGTGAAAATTTCAACTGTGTAGGTATCACGGTTCATGAGAACTGGTGACACACAGACAGACGGACAGTGTAGTCTTAGTAATAGAATCCCATTTTTACTCTTTGGATACGGAGCCCTAAAAAACATTAAAGGTGATATTATCATAACAGTCATCGTTATTCATAGAATATCAATAGATTAATTACCAGTTATAGAGTTGGTTTACTGACAATTTACATGAAAATAAAGTAGATTTGCATGTTTGAGGTATATCATGCACAATCAGGGGCTATTCAATGCATATATGCATGAAAACGTGATCAGTTTCTAACTAGGTCGTGTTACAAAGCTTTTCTATCATCTATCACAGACAAGGCATATGGATCTTTCAACTCAGATTAGATTCCAAGATTTATAGAATCAATTATAACTTGAAGTTGTCGTAGTTGGAGATCTCAAAGTTGATCCGGAGTCAGAAACTACGAGTAAAAGTGATGATCTATTTTTAGGAATACCTATTCGTTTGTAACATGACCTTACTTAGGTATTGGCTTACCAGATTTCACTTCCTTTCTAGTTTTAGTCTTGCTTGCACTTCATTAAGTTCCATACATGTTGGCTCATGTAGTTTTTAGACCACCAGAATGTTTCCGACATGGCTTAACGACTGACAAAGCAACATCTAAATTTGCCTTCCGAAGCACGGAAGCGCTCGGATCTAAATGCCACTAGCGGTCACCCATCCAAATGATGCCCGGGCGGACAGTTATTAAACAAATTAACAAAATAAATAAATAAAATTGACTTCTCCAACTGAATCACAGGGATGTGTTAACTTTGGGAGTTGTGTTACGTAGATAAAGGGTGGGTAACTTATTAAATCCAACTATATTAGTTTCGTCAGAATTTATAGTGAGGGAAAGGTAGCAAAAGGTTTCGTGGGGTGCTTCAATAAAGTCTGCTGTCTATTCCTATTGTTTACCGATATTGCTCTTCAATATGAGTTCCGGATAGATCAAATTGGGTGAAATCAGGTCAACTCCGAACAGAAACTACTATGTAAAGAATGTCGATGATTTTGGCCTTTATTAATTTTTGAATTTGTCTTAAGAGTTGTAGAAAATTAAGCAAAGTTGATTAAAATGTGCAATTAAAAAATACATGTCGTTAGAGCACAAAATATAGTGCATCATTTCTGTTAAGGAAATAAGAATCTAGTTTGTGCCAAAACCTTTACGCGAATTTAATGTCTCTTTAATCTATTGAATTGAAGAGAGAAGGCCTCCAACATGGCTTTATGACTGAAAAAACTGGGAACAACATCTAAGCGTGCCTCCCGAAGCACGGAAGCGCTCAACCTAATAAATAAATAGTCCATGCAAGCAGTGACCAGATGGAGTGCTGCTTAACCTAATCAAGATCTACTAAAAGCACAGAATAACCATGCCACGAACGCTTCAATATATGTTCATATTTCATATTCATATTCATATTTATGTGCTTCAAACATCCTATAAAACTATCAACTACTAAAAACCCGTTACGAACTATGAATGGCTCGCAATTGGTTATGCATACACTAACGAGCTAAGCTGTAAACTGATTGGTTATAATCCGCGCCTCGGTTTACCGCCTCGCTGGAGGGGATGATGAGGGTACATCCTGATACTTTGAATACTGTGCCTAATTTGGATCGATAAGTGAAAATTTCGAGAACTATTCCACTGGACTAGTGGTTTTTATACTTTTTCAGAAACTCGTGTCCATGCACATGTAGCTGAACGTCTCACTAAGGGATGTTAATTTTGTCTTGATTTGCACTTGTAGCTATTAGAAATAATAGGGACGACGACTGAAAAATTGTTATTAGTCCGTCATTTACATTATCAAAAAATATTGAAAGAAATAAATTTTATGACAGTGCCGTGCCAATATATATATGAAAACTTAATGTATGTCCGAAAACATATAAACATGTTAAAAAAAATAGCTACTACCATAATGTTAACACTCCATAAAGTTTGAAAGGGATGTGTGTACGATTTTTTAACAAAATCCCAAATGACGTGATTAATCTATCTGTAAATAAATTCAAAAATGTTGTTAAACGTAATCTCTGTGATAGAACTTATAAACTATTATAACTATAATAACTTATTATATAGATATTATAAAATATCTGATTATATATATGACAAAAAAGCTTAGGATGAAACTGCCTTCAACTCCATCAAAAACAATGTAATAGTTATTAAAAACAATGATGCTAAAAAAATATAAGCCAAGCAGAGTTTCTTGCCAATTCTTCTCTGTTTGGTTGCGTTACGAATTGGTGGTAAATTAAAAAAACATGACGTTTCAAAGTGTACTATACAGTTCCTACTGAATAAATGAATTTCGAGTTTGAGTTTGATTGGACACGTATTTTTTCCTTTGACAATTAAACAAACAATGACAAAGATATAGTGCGTTAAAGTTCCGCGTGACGTCACGGCTTAGTACACTTTTTACCTAACCGTGACGTCACGAGCCCGAACTTTGATGCTCTTTATCTCCGTTTTTATTTATCAAATACGTGTCCAATATTTTTTGTTGATCTATCTGACGGACTAATTAGAATTTTTTTTTACCCAGTCGTCATCCATATTGCAATAAACTGACTCAAATTAGTTTTATTACCAACTTATTAATAGCTGTGCCCTGCGATTCCCAACCCGCATTCCCGCGTGATGGGCATATCCTTCTTATTAGGGGTGGCCTATGTTCAATGATGGACTGTTGTAGCCTGATATTGTTTTAAGATTTTTATTTGTCCCAAAAATTTCGACTCAGTTGGGATTTGAACCCGCGACCTTCCCAACCCTTATCTACGGAACCCAAGCCAACCCCACCTGCTCGTGGTGCACCCTGCTAAACAACGAACGGGGCTCTGGCGGCCGGCTGATTGCGGCATAGCACAGCCTACATCGGCACAGCTAAATCGCCTGGCCACCGACGGGCAGCAGCATCGGTGGTGCGAGAAGCTGTGCGCTGCGATCCCCAACCTGCATGCCCAGCGTGGGGATTATGGGCATATCCCCCTTTATTAGGGGAGGCCTATGTCCAGCAGTGGACTGATATAGGCTGGTGTGATGGACCTTCCCATAAATACCGGGACGCGCTAACCAACTGCGCTACCTAGTCAACTTCTCGCCTTGTCGGGTTCAAATCCCGCCTGAGTTTAAATTATTGGGACATTTCATATCTTAGATATTCCCTGAACTTATAAATAAATAAATAATCATTTATTTCAGGCAATATGCACATACAAAAATACGATTATAGAGGCCCATAGTTATAAATACCTTACAGACTGACATACACATTTTATATACTACAAACTACTTATTAACCTAGGAGGAGGGATTTCGCTTCGGTGCCGCTTTCCTAAAGCGTCTGTAGACGCTACCCGCTGATATACTTAAAATACAAAAATCATGTTGTTGTTTTGTTTGTTGTTTATACCTCGAATTGGTGTGTGCAGCATTGCAGTTGAGTAGTTTCATTTTTATATCACGCGGCAATTGCTACCCGCCGTCGGTAGAGAAAAGTGACCAATTATCTGAATGAATTGGCATAAACGCCGCGCGTGATGGCGGATATAGCTCATATGTGAATAGGCCTTTAGTTGAGCTAATAAGTATGTTCGAATTGATAACTTTTGCAGGTATGGCTGAAATATAAATGTTTTTTATGGTACTTGAAGATGGAAGAAGCACATGACCCACCTGATGTTAAGTGGTAACCATTACCTATCACAAAGCATGGCATCGTAGATCACCTTTTTTTGAAACGTGCTCTACGATGCAACGTCCTGCGTCCATCAACTTGAGGCATGAAGATGATAAGCCTCTTGTGCCAGTAATTTCACCGGCACACATACCCTTCAAACCGAAAAACAACATTGTTGCCTCACGGCAGACATAGGCAGGACGAGCCCTCAACAAAAAACTCTACTACTACTATTTTCTCTATCTTTTTGTTATGATAAATAATCGTTGAATTTCTTACAGTTTTGACACACATTTCTAGTCCCATTTTGTCCGTAACCCAGAACTCTAGCTATACCCTAAGCGCAATCGTGAAAGGTGCACTTTAAAGGTGTAGCCCTCTGGAAAACAGCCCTTTTGTTCGACTACCCGCTTTGTGTGTAACCACTGTAACACTAAGCAAGCACTCCGAAAAGGTAACCTGCACCGGTGTACCCTGACCGGTATACCATCAGCCACTCAATCATTGTTATAAAAGAAAACTGAAACCTTATTTTCGTCAATAGAGATGGGTACTTAACTATCTCACATAATACTGCTTGTTTAATTTATTTATAAAAGAATTTTCGTAATTGTGATTCTTATTTGCTCAGTAAGTCCCTTTGTCGTCGACGCAAGGAAATACTCACTAGGAATATTTATATTCTCTGGATAAGACGTGGTATCTGCGAAGCACTTAAAAATATTTTGATTAATTATACAGTCGCGTTAATTAAGAACTTTACTTTAACTCAAAAAGATATTCAACTATTCCTGTAAAAGAAAACTGGAAAGGTCGCTTTCTGAACTTTCTTTAAAAATTACGAAATCTGCGTTACAAATCCGTTGAAAGTCGTGACAATTTCTTCCTGTAACATCATTAGCAAGTTTCTTTGTACACCTGCTGCTTTACAAATCTTTCCGGTTTGATCCCGTTCAAACTGGGTTTCCCAGTTTCCTGTATATTTCTGGTTTTGTAGAACCTTTTTTTTTTTTCAAAACGATCATCATCATCATCATCTTCATTTTCCTGCCGCTATCCCACGCTATGTGGGGTCGGCACCCCCATATATAACGGAGCTCTCTCCAATTTCTTCTGTCACTCATCATCTCACACGCACACTCCTTTCTTCCTAATGTCATCTTTCAAATAATCCAATTTATAATCTTCAGAGGTCTTATTATTGTTTTTGGTATAGTTTAGTGAATTTTCCTCTTAAGTTTTAGAGTCCATTTTATTAAAAAGATGTTGGTATGAAAAATACATTATTCCCTATTTAGTGACATTAATATAATGGTTTTAATGAGAAAAGTTTTTTATAATAGAATACTATTTCGCAACCCTACATAAATACATTTTATATAGACAACCACAAAAAGGTTTCCGATATCTTTCGTGATACCTAGGCCTCAGAGTTGTTAGAAGTTTGCATGTTTCATGCAATTACAATTCGCACGGTCCGATTCGCAATTACATTTTTTATTTTAGCCCATTCATAATCCACAGGATTTAGGAGCTCAAACTGCTTTACTCTACCACCGAATTTACCATTGAGATTATGTCCGCTTTGACCGCTGCACTGAACATGATGAAAATTCTGAATGCTTTGCCATTTTCGGGAGCAAAATGTTTCCGATTTTAATACCGCGGCTGATGATAATTTTCATTTACCGTGCCCCTCGTAAATGTTATGCGAAACCGGCTTTTGAAAATGTTATTGCTGCTATAAAAAGTAAAGCAACGAATGCGAACGAACGGCGAACATACCATTTTTAAAGCAGTTATTATAAGTGAAACTGAAACTGTTATCGTCTAGTTAACGGCGAATAAAATACGTTCTTCCGTTTTGTTTCGCCGGAAGCTTTAACAAGCGAATGGAACCGCATTTTCAGACGTTTCAAGTCGTCTGGATTTAATATTCCTGGTTTGCGATAAAAAAATGTAAAATGAAACTTTTAAATTGCGCTCTGAACTCGGATCTTATATTTCTGTATTGGAGTCTGAATTCTCTGATAAAATATGTAGGTACTGTGTTATTGGGTCAGTTAGTTCATTTTATTTCTCTGGATTTTTGTGTCGGCAATTTGAGCGCAGTCGACGGTTTATTTCTTGAGTCATTGCCAAGGTAAATTGAAAAATGTTCAACATTATCGTGTAGTTTTTTTGCATTTTTTCCAAAATACCGATGTTGGAATATATGAAACGTAAGGATGTTACTTACATAGGTAAAGATTTACGACGTACATCTTGATACGAAATAAATGAACTTTTAATAAGACTTGTTTGTATGTTTTCATCTCGTGAATTGACACTTACTTGACACGTAGGCTGCTAAAAAACATCTATACAGTTATAATAAACGCATCTCGTTCACAAAATAGTGCTTTATTATTCCTTTATCTTATTATAAATAACCTTTGGTTTACTTTAAATTGAGCGAACGGTGTGTTCGTATTAGATGTTAATACTATGCATTCAGTTTAAAATGTCTCATCTCTTCTATCCCTTCCCTCGTATGAGCTTAATGGACGACTCTGATTGAGTTCTTTTTTACCTTCGTGACGCTTCATTATTAAGTGCCCATTTTTTAACCAACTTCAAAAAAAGGAGGAGGTTCTCAATTCGGTTGTATTTTTTATTTTTTCCGACTCCAAAATAACAGGTAAGTATCTAGATCTACCTATGTGGTAAACGCATAGATCGTAAGGGATAAATTTATAGAAAAAAGGTTTAGTTTTAATGTTTTTGAAGTCGGTTTTTATTTTTATTTTAAATTATTGTTCCATTTAGAAAAACCTTTAACAATAAACTCATTTATTTAAAACTAAAGTGAACTAGTAAGAGCTAACACTGTTGAATAACGCTAGATCCTAAACGTATTTTCTTATACAAATGGGCGATTTTTTAAGCTAAATTTCTGAAGTAGATATTAAGTAGATTTCAAGATTAGCAGCAGACACATTAATAACTCCACTAAGTATTCCTAGTTGAGTTGGTGTTTATCCAGGGTGGGCGGTGCACCTGGTGGCAGATGGTCTGAACTAGATTTATCGCTGTTATGCCGCTGTTTTTAACTTGCTCCATATTCTACACGGAACGGCTATTAGCTCTTGTTTACATACACTGGATGTATCCACCTTATCTAGACATCTAGAATGTAAAGTTAGACGTTAGATTGTACAGGTAAAATACAGGGGTGTTATTACATGATACCTCGTTTCACGTCATAAAACTCGTAAACAAATGATTGGTAGTTTTAGGCACGACTAAAGTACAACGGCCATGCCATAGTCTCAATCAAAGAGTTATTTTTTTTCTCAATCGAGATTTTTATCCATAGAGGTAGCATCAGATTTTTTTTCGGCTTATCCGTGCCATTGCCGAGGGTCGTTAAATACCTAAGTATTAAGAGTTGTAATAAATCTCCAGAAAAAGTGACTTTGTATACAATTGCGGGTAACTACCGTATAAGCCTATTTTCTGTAGAATAACAAATTAAATAAAGATTTTGGAACGTTTCTCTTTACTTCCTTAGATTTTGAAACTGCCTCAAAGCTTAGTGTTATTAAAAGTAGTTCAGTCGTAGCAACAACAGAGGCCCCACGCTGCGATCTCATCCACGTTATTACATTTACGGTCTCGTAGACCGTTTCAATCATTGGATACGAAGAAACGTACCTAAGGTTCTATTCTATACATCCCGGAGACGTAGTTATACGCTTTGTGCAGATATTTGACGATTCTTTGAGATATTGCTTTCGATTTCTGTTGAAAGGCCGAGAATAGCATTGAACGAAAGTATTTCATTTATTTTCCTCGTCTTTGGATGTTTAAAGAATTCTTCCCAGGCCTGAGATGCGAAAGACGGCTCGTTTGGTTATCTAGTCATTCGCTTATTGAAATTCAAAGGTCCATCGAACTTTACAGACTCATATGCCTTTAACATCTATAAAATATGATTTAAGCAACGTCTTAAAAGGTTCGGCAGTTACAAATGTGACTTGTAAGGCCGATACGAGAGCGAAAGCTCGGACCGCATAAGTCACATAAAAATTGTGTTCCTGAGTATTTTACACACTACTTGTATACTTATTGTGTAATGTATACAACATTAAAATGCAATTCCAGTACGTCCAACAGTGCTCGCATTACTGCTTTAAATTAAGGCTTTACAATATATTTTGAACTGATTTTGTACATAATTTCTATCGCAATTCAATGCCAAAATCAATTTATGAAATTCAGTTTGACCGCGCTTCGAACACCATTACTGTGGTTGAGCGGTATTCCGTTTAAAATACATCCAAATGGAAATATTCCACAGATTATTTTATACTTCCTCTACCCGCGGCTTCGCCTGAATGATTTTGGTATAAAACTGTGATAAAGGGTAAGGTTAACTCCCCATTTCATCTGATCAGGGTCAAGGGTCTGCTTTATGGAGTAAAAAGGTAGCATAAGTTTGTTATTCCAGGTAGCAATTTGCATATAACCAAATTCCAACCTAATCCAGTAACGGCGTATTCGGTTTGATTCTTAGTTTATTTAAACTATTTTTTTCAGTCATACCGATTTGGCTTTATTCCGTTTGATTCTTAGTTTATTCCTTTATTTTCTACTTCTAAGGGCTATTAGTGAATTATTTAATTGTTGACTAAACCAGTAAATAAAATACAATTTTGAAGTTACGCGTTTATCTTCATATTATTCAAGTGATATTGGTAAGTTTAGTCTTTAATCTTTAAAAGAATTGAATACCGCTGAGCACATGCTAAATATTACGACTGTCTCTTTCACTGTCTGATATAAATACAAGTGTGGAGCGTGACAGAGAGTGAACACACGTGCTTCAAAATGTATATTTGGCTAATTGGAGAAGTTTCTTCTTGGTACTATCAATGAACTGATAAGTTTTTCTTGACGCTCATAAAAGCAACCTTATTATCAATGAATAAGGTTCTCCATTGCATCACGTGATATAGCCGTATCAAAATCACACGAATATTATAAATGCGAAAGTTTGTGTATGTTTGAGTATGAGTCTTCCCACTCAACTCCGTAACGGTTGTACGGATTTGGATGAAACTTTAAATATACGTAGTTTGTGGCCTGGATTGACACATAGGCTACTTTTTATCCGGGTACCACGCGAGCGCAGCCTCGGGCGGTATATAGTGACCTATATTTTTTTCCTATTCCTGGTCTATGTTAAATTTCAGTTCTATCCGTTAAATAGTTTGGGTATGAAGGAAGTCTGCGTTCCAAAGATAGAAGTTGGAACTCCATACCACCAGGAAAACATGCTTCTTACTATTCCTTGCTTGTTTAGTTGAAATCCTTCGTTAATTTAAAAAGTTTCAGTCTCGACCTTCGACTAAACCTGCTTAACACTCGGCTGACTTTAGGTGAAGTTGGTGAAATTGTCGCGAGGCGTACGAAAACAGACTAAATAAATGGCCGACCCCAATTTGAAAATAATCCTTCGTTTAAACTTTGCATAACCGATTATAACACGGATCCAGAATATAGAATAAAAACTTCCACAAGTGCATACGTAATGGTGTGTTGAAAACTCAGATATATTTATAACGAATTTTGTCGAAATATAGTTCGAAATATGGACATAATTCTCAAAGAAATGGGTGCCCCGCGACACCACGTAGTGGTTTATCCCCGCTGCTCCCCTTCAGGGGCTGTATTTCAGGAAATCGTTTCTTAGTTCTCTGCTACACTATGCAAGGAACTTAATGCCTAGTCTCTAGGGTCTCTAAAGGTTGTGTGACGGTTGTCAGTGAATCAGCTAAATTACTAAAGCCACAGGATATCAGGTGGCCTAAATCCTCCGACATCAGAGCTAGCAACAAACTCATACGAAAAAGCAACAACAAAACTTTGAAAAAATTGAGCAATACATTGCAGTCTCAAGCGTCTATGGAATGCCTAATAGTGGCAGGGCACACTGGAATTCTCCAAGCTCCAAGGCGACCCTGACCTACTCGTACATTATCTCACTGTTCCGTCAGGGGTGCAGCATCAAGTATCGATATTCGATATATTAAATACTAAGTTCTCCTCTCTCGATAATAGCCTGTCTTTCCCCAGTACTTTAGTAGTACTAGAGTTCTTTATGGAGGGCGTGACCGGGGAAGTACTGCCACCATGTCTATTTCTGCCGTGAAGCAGCTGTGCTGTGTTTCGGTTTGAAGGGTGTGAGTGCCGGTGACATTACAGGCACAAGAGATTTATCATCTTCATGCTTAAAGTTGATGGACGCAGAGCGTTCCATCGTAGAGCACGTTCCAAAAAAGCGTGATCTACGATGCAATGCTTTGTGATAGGTAATGGTTACCACTTAACATCAGGTGGCCCATGTGCTTGCTCCATCTTCAGGATACTACAGAAAAATTTGAATACCGAACGAACTGTTTTAGTATTATGAAAATGAGTATAGAACGAAAGATAAAATGTAGTTGAGTCGGTATTCTGCGATGATATCTATGAAAATACATAGGATTTTTTAAAGAAAATAGGTTTTTAGGCCGTTATTTCCAAAATTATACCTTTCAAAAAATATGTCCATGGAAAAAAAACTCATTTCGCGTGTAGGTAATGTTTTCAAAGTGCAATGTTTGATTGTGTTTCAGCCCTGAATTAAGAGCTCAATAGTGTGGAATGCACTCTGCAGGCGTCAACCCACCACTCGGCATTGATAGATCTATATCGGACGTACATACACTGACACTATCTAAAGGGCCGTTGTCATCATCAATCTTTAGCCCACTGAGATCCTGGGAGATCCCTATCTCCAAGCACTCTTGCTAATGTCGGTAGAATAATGGTTTTTATTGTTCAATTTGTGGTATTTCGGCGCCAGTTGAGCACGCGATAGCGCACATAAATTCGAGTCGAAAAATCCATAGCTAAAACCAGGTTAATCTGCATCAAAAAGATCCCCAGTATGCCTTTTAGAAATCAAATAACAGTTGTAATGTATGAATCTACTTTTTGTGCTGACTAACCAACCCTAACGAAGTAAATATTATGAAAGCATACAATATACGAGTAGTTCAACGCAACGCAACATAATGTAAAAACTTAAAACGATGAAGGAAAACAATCTTCCCCCTTGCAGCTGATCCCTTCATCAAACGATAACTTCCCCTATAAGCCCGTGCCACAATGTGAAAGAGTGACAGGCTTGTCAAATACTTTATTTAAGAGATAATTGTGGCTGATGCGTCCATCACCTGCCTTGTTAGTGTCCGGTGACTGAATGCGGTGTATACTTACCTACATGGCTAGCCAAGTCGGAACGCAAGACAGCCCTGTGTTACCAAAGTAATTAGGTAGAATACCTAAATAACATTTAAGTACAACTGATATTAGGTCCTTACCTATGAAGTTGGCGTTTTTTCTCTCTATTTCATTTTGCACGTATTTTATTTAATTCAATAGTCATATTCCAAAATTATTTTCTGAACGTAACATTATTTGTAAGATTGAAAATTGTATAAAATCCTATTTTTGAGGAAGTTTATCCGGAAAAAATAAAACTTAAAAACGGTTCACGTGTTGTGACTTTCAATGCTTAAATTCGTAATATTTTTTTATGTGCTAGGTTTCTTTTCTAAATAAGACTATGCATACTATTCACAATGTTGTCCAATCATACACACACACACCATTTAAGGAGGATTAGTAGTTCCAGAAAAAAAAATGTATGTATGGAGAAATCAATTCTCTCGAAATTGTCCATACAAAACGACAATTTCATATACAAACTAAAATTTAATAATACAATTATTTTATGAAAATGCACAGCAGAATCAACAATAATAAAATCTTTAGTTTTGTTCATATTATTTGCAAAAAACACAGATTCAAGTTTTGATTGGTGACGACCAAAAATTCACAGAAATTCAGATACATTCCAGATTTTAATTTGTAAATCACAAAAGCTTTTATAACAAAATTTAGCTTTCAAATCCTTTTAGTCACAAAGCTTAGTTACTGATTGATTCTAAAATCAATTTATAGTTCCTTCCAAAAGCTTTTCCTTAATTACGTCATCGGTCTAAACAGTAATTGTTTTAACTTCCGTCTCGTTCGATTATTCATAAAATGTGAAAGTTAAGGGCGTTTGCACACGGCAGACAATGGCAGACTTTTTCTCGGAGAGAACAGAAAACATGATTTCATAGTACACACGTACTAACTGTTCTAATACTTTTAGAAGAACAGCTTTGGTTGCCAATCAACCAACCTATCCTGAGTCAGAGTCTGTTTTACGATACACAACACCTGCATGTTACATCGATAATTATTGAATGTATTTTAATCTAGACACTAAACTGTCTTAAATAAAATGCACTTTCGTTTTTTCTGAGCTATATTTCACCGGGACACCATGGCGGCGCAACCAGTTGCCGCGACCAACAAAATGTATACAACTCTATAGATTGTTACTGACCTTGTATAGTGGTGTCCGTTTGGTTGCGCAACTACACTACACTATACATTTTGTGGTAGCGGCGGCTGGTTGCGCCGCCATGTGTCCCGGTGAAATATAGCCCGCGCGTTCCTTCCTAAAAGATCGAACCTTCTGAGAAGTGGTGACTGGTAGGTGACCGAAGAACGAAACTCTTTATAAAGATCGTACTCTGTAGTAACTGTTACTATTCTTCGACGTTAACTGTTCAAGTAACTGAACTAAAAGTCGTCAACGACAGTCGGTCTACAAACAATCTCTCGTGTGCTCGCTTTACCTCGACGCCTACACGACACTTCTGCTGGTCCGCTCAGGGTGCCTAGTGCGAGTCTTTTACCAGCTCGATCGCGATTAAGTTTATGCAAATTTATATGGAATCGAGGCAGCGCCATCTAGTGAGACACGCGTGGACGACACTACCGCTGGTTCGCTCAGATCGTTTACCTTTCAAGAGTTTTAAGGGTTAACGGAGTAGAGGTACTCCAGCGATCCGATATCGGAGGAAACCTTTATAAGGTGTTTTACAAGACCCTAGATTAGATATCCAATGGACATATGTGTATGTGTGCGTATCACTTACAAGTTCTACATCTATTGCCATGCTATATGTAAAATATTATTTCAAGGAGGAAGTTTAAAACAGTTTTAACCCTGAAAAGAGATGCTTAGATAGAAACGAAATATCTTCATCGTATTGAAACGGTAGGCTAGTGGCCAACTTTGGAATCAGAGTTTTAGGCCGCACGAAGGAATTTTCTCTTATTTGTTTCGTTTATTTTTACTACAAACTGATAACTTCGGTATAGAAGGTTCTTGAACCCGATTATTTAATTTATCCTCAGCTGTCTGGATGTCTGCACAAAAATAAATTATAATTTTACCCTAAGTTCATAAGCAATTCCTTCTGTAAACTTCAGTGTACAGTTGAATAAATAGGTAGCTAAACAAATATTTATTTTTCATCACTTAAGTGCACCCATTACTCGATGGAAATAAAAGTCGTACACAAATTCCATTCGTGTTACAAGACTGGCAACGTGATCATATCTTCCATAGTATTCTATAGACTCCACCAGCCCTGTGTCACTCCACAACACGCCAAAAAAGCGAGCTCTATCCGGTTGTTCTAAGATCAAAAATCGGTTGCGAATACAACTCTTCTGCTTGGAGAATATAGCAAGTACGAGAATAATGAAATGACGGGAACTGAATGAAGAAAAATAAAAAATATGAATAAAAACTTATAACACGCACCACAATTTTTGAAAATGGTAGCGCGTCTTGTTTTGCCAAACGGATTTGAATGGTCTCACCCTGACTCTAGTTTCAGTATCCCTTGCCTGCAATAGTATCTATTTATTTTGCATCGTCCAAATGAAACTTCTGTACGATTGAGCTACTATGTATTCTGGCGCGCGTCAGATGGGCGGGAGAAGCGTACCGGCCGCCCGTCTCGCGAAAGCCTTGCTGCTTGCATTTAACTGTTATTGCACGAAAATAACCAAAACGTAACTTTAAGCTAAGCTAATGAACGGATTTTGAACAGTATTTGTGATCGCATTGAGTACAATTAAGTGAATGTAGTTTTGATCAACAGTTCAATAATTTTTAGAAGTGCAGTGTCAGTTTTTGGAAATAACGCTTGTTTTCAAAGTGTAGTGTTTTTTATTGGATTCACAGTGTTGAAAACTTAAACTTTTGAAAGAGTGAAAACGTTGAAAGAAGTTAAGTGAATAATCGTTCCGAATTATAAAAATCACGTAGTGATTCGTCAATTCGTTTATTACAGCACTTAATCGATCATTGAACTCGTAAAAAACCCATCATATAAAACAGTATTTTCTGAAATGATTAATAGACCGAATAGTCTATATTCAAGGTTATTGTTTTAATGTTTGTTTCTTGGTCAATCTTTAGGTTAGTGACTTCTGGAATGGTACTTAGTGCATCTATGGTGTTAAACATATCATAGATTCAGTATCAAGACTATCAATGGTTGTTTTGTCAGGTCCCATAGTCTCGCTAAGACCTTAAGTATTTACTTAGGTAATAATTATGTGTTTAAAACATGTACATTTAATAATATTTTGCTGTGTAAAGCTGAAATTTTGTGGTAAAGTTGTAAATTGACAGCCGCCTGGCCTATATCGGAAAAACAATTATTTTTCAATTCCCACTAGATGGCGTGATCGTTGGTATTTTTTATTTGTAGCTTAATATTTTTTATTTATCAATTTGACATTTAAAATGAGTCTGCCGGCTGCCTACCCATTTCAAGGTCATAACTGACAAATCGCCCCTGATCCGTTTTACGACCGGGTATTGTATAGATATTTAATAACACCCCCGGGGGTAGGGTATTCCTGTTCTTTTCTTGTTATCTTTCCCTCAGATCGAATGGGAAGCTTGTTTTGGGAAGTTGAATGAGGAAAACATTGCGTACAAATGGCTTATTCTTTGCGTCATGTGTACCTTCTATCCAATGATATTATAAAATAAAACATTGCAGCTTTTTTAGAGAATATTTTGTTTAGAAATTGTAGTAAACATTTGTTCCGAGTATTTTTTTATGGTACTTGAAGATGGAACAAGTACATGGCCCACCTGATGTTAAGTGGTAACTAATACCTATCACTAAGTATAGCATCGTGGATCACATTTTTTTGGAATGTGCTCTACAATGCAGCACCCTGCGTACATCAACTTAAGGCCTCTTATGCCTGTAATTTCACCGGCACACACACCCTTCAAACCGAAACACAGCTCAGCTGCTTCACGGCAGAAATAGGCATGGTGGCAGTACGCACCCGAACGAGCCATCCACAAAGAACTCTACTACCTACGAATTTTTGTTTGAATTTCTGAGTTTTCCTGAGTACCTATTTTAGGAGGCAAATGTACCCTACTAGGTGCTTCAATTTTACTACATGATACTTTTTACAACCAGTACAAATATTCTTAGAACAATTTCATTTGTACCTAATACACGGTGGGTTTTTCCGATGAAAAGCACAAACATTCCCAAACTTATTTTAGTCGCGAAACGTCCTCACCCGAGACACGCAACAAAATTTTATGAAATCATTTAGAGTTATGGCAACCTCTGCCAACGAACTTAAGCGAACTTTCTTGCTGTAGTTTTTAAAAATCCCATGTGTTATGTAGGTCTAGAAATATTTTTTTAACTGTGATTGTTTGTGAACAAAATTAAAATAAATTTCATTGAGATATTTACCAATATAACTCACAAATCATTAATAATTATACCTATCCTAATTTTCTTAAAAGAAAAGAGTGCAGACCAATCAAATTCTTCAATTTAAGAAAATAGAAACAAATTCTGGCCACTGGATTAATTGAACACACGCTCTCAATGTTCCTTCCATAAAATAATTTCTAACAAGCCTCTCTAGACCAATGGCCGTAACAAATAGCTAAGAAAACAAGGGTAGGAGCAACCACTGCCCATTTCTCACATAAAGGCCTCGCGTCCGTAATTTCGTCAATACTTTTTAAAATGTATGCGGTGCGTTCGTCCCGATCGGTTGTTGTACCGCGTGTAATAGTTAATGCCACGGACAGAGTGTCGTAAATGGAGGTTAATGTTTAACCGCGGGTTTACGAGCAGTGCCCGTACCACGTAGTGACGTACCAGGAGCGGCATTGTTTGGATGAAAAGTCACCATCGTGACATGAGTAAACTTTGGGTAAATCGCTTGTTTGTGTACCGATGGAGCAGCTAAGACGTCAATATGAATTGTTATCTTATTGTTTAGTTGTTTTGATGAGGCTAATCAAAATTAATTTATTTTCACCTAACCTACGACAGAACCCTTACTTGTTTTGTAATGTCGACTCAGAAGCGATTAATAGCGAGTTATCTGGTTGTCAACTCGTCTCATCAATCTTACTAAGCGCTTCTAAAATACAAAATGTATATTATAAAACTTACGCAATACATGCTTTGAGTTAAATCCCATCTGCAAAATCTCTAAGAAGATTTTAATAGTAGTTGCTTCTCTTTAGAACACACGAGACCTTGTTGGCTTGGCGACACAACACATTGCGGCACACCAATATAAATCAGACCATTCAAAATGTATGAGATCAATACCATTTTGACACAACACTTCAGAGGGCTTACCACGGGTTTTGATAGTTTTCGAAAACTTTTTAGGTTTTGGTATCTTTCCATACATTTTCGTACAGCGCCTCTAGGGAAACGTGCATGAACTACGAAAATGTATGGAAAGATCAGTGTTGCCGTTTTTTATTTGGAGAAAATGCTAAAACATGTTGCAAAAAATGCTAAATAACTTTAAAAATGCTAAATAAAACGCTAAAATCTATAATTTTGAATTTTTAGGTAACGTACAAAAAAATGTTAATCATAAAAATATGCTAAATGCGAATTTTTCAAGCTAACAGACCCGAAAATATGCTAAATTTAGCATTAAAAATGCTAAAACAGCAACACTGGGAAAGATACCGAAACTTTTATAGATAGATAGATAGATAGATATTGCTTTATTGCACACCATACAAAGAATTACAAATTATTGAAACAGGCACTAAAAATTATGGTACAATGGGCGACCTTATCGCTTAAAGCGATCTCTTCCAGGCAACCTTTGGATGGAGAGAAACTTTCAAAACAAACAGGAACGGCGGTGTGCCTAGTCCAAATTAAATAAAAAAAAACAATACAATAGACTACATCCAAATACATACTAATATATATAGTTATATTTATAGTTTTCGAAAACTATCAAAACTCGTGGTAAGCCCTCAGACAAATTTAAATCTGGCGTTCATATTTTATGTAGCAATTTTCGGAACCAATAGACCGGGATGATTTTTTCGGTTTTCGAGTAGCGTTCACGAACCCAAAACGCGCAATAAGAGACAGATTGGTCGTGCCGTTCAAAGTTGACGATGTGGTCTAGGATCTTATTGAATAAAACTTAAATAACATAGTGAACTGTACCCAGTGACATTATTAATAGTGGAGATGCAAGTGCAAGTGCGTGGTTTTCTAACACTAGCATTGTTTGCTGTTAAAAGAAGATCCCAACCTTGATTATCATTTAGGTAGTCAAAGTAAACTTTTATTAATTTCTTGAAATACATGCAAAAAGTTGTTATTTATC
Source organism: Horisme vitalbata (assembly GCA_951804965.1). Taxonomy (NCBI): domain Eukaryota; kingdom Metazoa; phylum Arthropoda; class Insecta; order Lepidoptera; family Geometridae; genus Horisme; species Horisme vitalbata. The sequence continues at coordinate 18,113,247 of OX638101.1, read as the reverse complement.
ACAATAATGGTTCAATGTATTCTGCCTTATAAAATGAATGCAAGGCAAAATTGTTTACACACTAAAAATACATATTTCTATAAAGATATTGAAATTTGCATTTAACTGTACCACAGTATAAAGAACTACTTGTGACTTTACTAAGTATATCTGAATATTTATTGTCCAGAATTGGGAAATGGTCTTATTCATTTTCGTATGTTTCACCATGAGTGCCATTGAACTCCACAAATAGGGAATCGAAACTTCTTTATGGTTTCCTGAAAGGTCGATTGGGAGTGGAGTGTTTTAAAAACCTCAGTTGAGTACAGCTTAGCTTTCTGATCACGATCGGTCGCTTTCATATGGTAATTGACGGTGGACCTCTCTGGTAGCTATAGCGAGAATTGCTCAATGCTTTTCTAGTTTCGTAAAATATTTGAATAAAAAAAATAATTAATTAGACTGGAACTGAATAAAACTGTGCTGCTAAGATTCATTTTACGTTTGCACATGAATGTGTTAGGGTTTTAAATGCTTTAATTTTAAATACAGGAGTGAAAATAGTTCTACTATGGTTTTATTTGGTCTGCTAAAATTTAATTTTATTTGTTAAAATGAATATGTTTATTCTTTGTATAAGGGTAACGTACTATGATAATAGAATTGATAGTTGCTGTCTGTACTCATCTCAGGATAATTTAATTCATACACTTTATAACACTCATTAAAGTCTCGCTTACTTTGTTGGTTATAATGGGAGTTATATTAAAAACAGGTGAAACGCGTAGAGGCAGGGTTCAGACACCGTTTCAAACTCTAATTAAATCATTTATATCATGTAAATTTAGTTAGTATATCAGGTAGATTTTAGGTAAAACAAAATTACGTTAAAGTTAATTAGGTAGGTACAAGACGGCATCTGTGGCGCAGTAGGCGAAGGTCCGCCTGAGACGCAAAAGGTTGCGGGTTCGATTCCCACGCGGGACAAATGTTCTCATTATTTGCTGCTATTTCTCTCAGGTCTGGGTGTTTCCTATGTACGAAAATAGTTCTACTATGGTATTTGGTCTGCTAAGAAATTAATTTAATTCCTGTAGATTAATACGTTGGAGTCTGTTCTTTGTATAAGGTCAACATACTATAATAATAGAATTGATAGTTGGTCTCGGTACTCATCTCAGGATAATTTAATTCATACACTTTATAACACTCATCAAAGTCTCGCTTACTTTGTTGGTTATAATGGGAGTTATCTATTTTGTTTTTCAGGAGGGGAATATTTTTTAAGAAAGTACCTAAAATATATTCCCCGTTCTATTCTTGGATTTTATGAATATACTTACTCATATTGTACATAATGTAGTTAGTGGCTTCTAAACTCAGTTCGTTTGATTTACCTCACCAGCCGAAGCCGCAGGGTATACCGGAAACCAGCAGTGATTTACCAAACGAATGGCCCGAATTATCATATCTGTGTCTATACAACAGGTAATGGGCTAATTTATACGCCAATGATACTTATATACTCAAAATAGAACGTTATTTATAGAAGCAGAAACCCATATAATCATTCAGCGTCAAAAGGGAACTAAGGATTTCGATATTATTAAAAAGCTCAAAGACAAACCAAGAGCAAAAAAGTAAAAAAATCATAACAGACTTGTCTTCTTTTGCATCTTTTAGAGGGCTTCATCCTTTGGTAGAATTACTAGTATTAAAATATGACAAAAGTAAGATTTCATCTGAAATAAAATAAAATATTACCCAGGCAGCTCAGTTTAAAAATACGATAAAAATGAAAAGGTTTATCTTGCGTTTTATGTAAGTTATTGACGTATCTGTGAGTGGGTTGAACTAGGTCAATTGGCGCTAAATTATCAGTTGATTCCGATTCGGTACATTCATATGCAAATACACCTACTATAGGGTTTCATTTATATGTTTACAACGTTACGATGTTTTAGTCCATTTAGGCTTTAATTTAATGCTGTGTGGTAGTGTACAGCATTATATTATATTATTATAATTATATTTACCGTGTAGCAATTCAGCCTATAAACATTTTGTTTTAGTTTCGTCTTAAGGCGACTATAAGGGTCAAACCTCCCTCTCGCTCGCACTATTCAACACTTTTGAAGATATAAAATCACAGAATGTAGTTATGCAAAATAGCAAACCTTCACGGCCTAGAAAATAACAATACAAAGGTTCAGCAATAATATCATTTTGATTCTATCACGTTTTCTTACCAAAAAACATGCACCAATGTGATCAATTTTGGTGCAAATTTTTTGGTAGGAAAACGTGTTGGGTTCGACATTATATTTTTGCTGAAACTTTGTATTGTTATTTTCTAGACCGTGAAGGTTTGCTATTTTGCATAACTACATTCAGTGATTCTATATCTTCAAAAATGTTGAATAGTGCGAGCGAGAGGGAGGTTTGACCCTTATAGTCGCCTTAAAACATACAGTACCTTATAAACTAAGTGAGAAACTTCGCTAATACCTAATTATCATTTTTGTTTCCTTATAAATGTTCTGAATATATGGTTTGGGTATGCCCCTGATTACCTCTTTGGTTATCTTTGATATCCGCGATGTAAAAGGCATAAAAATAAGTGTGCACATTTTAGTTCATTAAGATCATATCCTCTCAGAGAATTCAGGCTCATAATAGTAATAATAAAGATCACATCCCCGGTTAAAGCTGGGTTGGGCAATATTAGGCATTTCATATTCAAATAGTTTCTATTTTTTAGTAGCTTTCCCTCCTACATGAGAGATCCCACATTACATTTTCCAAGACCATTTCCATTCGGTTTTCCTTTAAGGATTATACATAGCTTCGTGACAAAGACCTTGACTACTGCCCTTTGTGTTCGAGACTTAACCTTTTTCTTGGGCTTCAGGTAACCTCTAGGACCCATTGTGCCCCCTTAATCCTGTGGGAGGAATATTACTTTTTGTATTGTAAGATTTGTAACATTGTTCTAAATACTCGTACATTTTGTTGATGATGTTTGTCTAAAATTTACTATGAGAGTCTACGTGCTACGCCTACGCTTCTCAGCCTACGCCGTAGCTTGCTACGAAACCTGAGGTTGCTGATTTTCATCAACGATTGCTACCCACTGTAATGATAATGTTATTTCAATTATTGTGAAATTAAATATTGTTCATGGATAGTGAAGTTAGGACAACAAATGAAACCCAAAGTTTCAACCGAAGTTGTAATATAATCTAGTAAGGTAATTGTTTTGCGGAATAATATAGAATGGTATTGTAAAACCTAGAAGCTTAAACTGCTGAGAAATATTACAGACTAGTTTCTACCTGCGGATCCGCTTGCGTGGTACCGGGTAAAAGAAGATTGACTTATTCATCATCATTATCATCATCATTTAGCCCGTGAACACACTCCTACGCTACGCTTTCAAAGCTACGATAGGGGGTCCTTCAAAAGGCGGGTATTCCATCACATTAAGGGCCGGCAGCGCATCAGTATGCCTCGGTGGCCTCTGTGGTGTAGTGGGCGAAGATTCGCCTATGACACAGAGGGTTGCGGGTTCGATTCCCACCGTGGGACAAATGTTTGCATTATTTTCTGATATTTGTCTCAGATCTGGGTGTTTTCTATGTATGATAAGTATTTATTTACAAAAAAATGTCGTTTAAATGACATGTGGTTCCCATAATACAAGCTCGAGATAGTGTCCAGCATTATTTATTTATAAAAAAGTATCGCCTCTGGTGGTGCAGGTGTCCATGGGCGGCGGTGACCACTTTCCATCAGGTGGCCCGTCTGTCCGTCTGCTAGCTTCGGCTTGAAAAAAAACCTTTGGGTATAGGCCTTCTCTTTATTAGTGGCTTGTTTCTTTTAAAAATAAATATATGCAAAATTTCAAGTTTAGTAGTTTTAGTGTGAAACTCGAACGTTTCGTACCTTCTCATCCTTACAAACTTGAGCCTTTATGGTATTACTAGCATTTGCCTGCGGCTACGCTTGCGTTAATGTAGATTTTGTCAAATGTTTGTTGCCCCCGGGAACTGTATTGTTTCTGGATGGAAGGTAACCTTTTTGATAATGATCGGTTGAATAGTTGACAAACAAAACTCACTTTCGCATTTATTATATTAAGATATATAATACTGGATAGTAAGTATTATTCAAATAATTAAATTAAATTAAAATAAAATTACTGCCCGACCCGACAACCCAGGACAGATTGTCCTGGCGCCAAAAAATTAGGAGAGCCGACCACACCTAAAGTGGGATAGAGCAAGGAAGAAGAAGAAGAAGAAACAGTTTATCGATCCAAAATCCACTAACAGATCGCTAGGCCTCGGACAAAGGCTTTCCGCAAGGCACCTGATGAATTTGAACGCTAATGCATTGACCTGGTACAAACAGTTATTGCAATTATGTGCACGTTAACAGCTCAATCGCAATGCAACAACCTTCGGTGCCGTATCAGTATCCAGCTCCCCAGACAATCGGACTAATTTGCGGTACCTAGTCGCGCCCCGGATCCCTTGTGCCTCAAACAGTGCTGACGAGTAATTAACCAAGTTTCAGAATGATTCCGCTTTGCATGTTCAAGAGCTTGTGTATCGTATTCTGCTTACAACATTACGTGGTGTATCTGTACTTCAAGAACGTGAGTTGCAGTGAAGGGCATAATTATTTAAAAGTTCTTTGAAACTTAGTTAGGCATGCTACTTTTTTTTAACTTATTCCATCCAGCTGGGTCTATTTCGTCTTTAAACCATCTAGCTGGGTCTGTGTCGTCTTCAGCCAAGTAATGGACTTGTGTTTATGTGATGAATGTTTCCCATAATCACCAACTTCTATTTATTCAAAACTTTCTAGCTTTACGTACACACATTACGGGAGCTAATCAAAACAACTGACCTTCCCACAGCGTTGTCTGCCTATTACGCACACACTCACTCGCACCTATCGCTAAGCGTCATTTTATGGGGCAACAGCACAGATGTACAGGACCTATTTATTTTGAAAAAGAAGTGTGTCCGTATCTTTGCAAATATCGACGGGCAGGTCAGTTGTAAAAGTTTACTTTACTTTAAAAAGTTTAAAATTCTAACTCTGACGTCAATCTACATATTGGAAATGGGTAAATTTGTTAGGACATCCACATCTATATAAAAATCTAAACGACCTTCCTAGACGATATGCTCTTAGACCGGGAAGAAACAAACTTTATGAACCAAACTTACAATTCATAGTACAGGCCCTTATAAAATTTCTATAAAAATCTTTAATAAAATTCCTGAAAAAATAAAACACGCAAAGACAGATTCGTTATTTATTAAAAAATTAAGATTATTCCTCATTGACAAATGTTATTATGACCTAAATGAATTTTTAACAGATCAATTGAAATAATTTAATTGAATACTTACATACTTTTGACATGAAATTTGTTATTAATTTTAATTTTGTTTCACTAAATCTTATTGTTTTAAATTTTCCACTTTAATTTTATTATTAAACTTAAAGATAAAATTATATAATACCTACTCATAAAAATCTACCCACCTAAAATCTAATGCATGAAAGCCTCGGTCTGCCTTCTACATATTGCCATGGCCTAAGGGGTCCACATGTGATACTACCACACTATACTGTGTTAACTCTGTTACCTTATAACCATGTGATGACAATAAATATATTGAGTATTGAGTATTGAGTATTATTCCAAGTATCGGCTTAAAACTGAAAAATGAAAGCGAGTTGAAATCTTCATACAAATTAAAGTGTTATTCGTAAATGCGCTATTTAAACCAGAAATACTAACATAATTCTTATTTTTGTCTTCGCTTAGAGTTATAATGACGTCCTCCATCCCAAGGGCTACGCTTAAAACTTTTAAAAGGTTTCAAGAAAAGTCATAGCTCTCCAATAAACTTGAAATAACTTCGGACTTGCCTTACAACACCACGGTGAATCAAGTTCAAATAAATCTTGTTTTCACGTTTTCCAATGACACTCAACATACACAATCACACATAGGTATATAATATGTAGTTATGTCCTCCATTTAACTTGTTCTATTACCAACCCCAGATTCGCAGACAATACAAACATTTGTCCCGGCATGGGAATCGAAACTCTCGCATCACAAGCAGCTAATTATCTACCGCTACGGAGGTAACTACCAAGTTATGTAGATTTAATTTAGAAAACTTGGTGCTTCCTGTATGTATAGGTATATTATATCCCCTTATTTTTCTGAATAGTAAAGTTCCTCGCTAATGATGTGGAAAATGGCTGCACCTCAAAATGGCGGCTGAACAGCATGTTAGATGTTCCTTTGATATTTTATAACTATTCATCAGATTAAACGACTGGTAATGTTGTGAATGGAAATCTTTTCTTTCTTTCATTATTTCATTTTGTGTCTTTTTCTCGTTTATTTACAGTTTACAAAAAAAATATTTATTATGTTTAGTAGGAAGGGAGTCCTCAGAAACAGTCTATTGTTTGGATTTTGGGACACATTTCCCTAACCGTGCAATCTACCGTCAGGTAGAGTATATATTTCCCCACATTGTTATAAAAGTATTTCGCATTGACAGGGGTTGTAGCTGAAATTGAAGGGCTTCCTGTCTAAAATTATCAACGTTTTCTATTGAAGAGTTGTTTGCAAGTCTCTTCCTTGAAAAAATCTTACAATAACAGACATAGTATGTCATCTATAATTGTACCTAGTAAGATTTAGCATGTATTTGATTCAGTGAAATGTTTTGGTTTTTACGGTATTTACTCTGGATTAAAAACTTATCTAAAGCCGGAAAGTAGGATTAAGTACGTAGGGTTCCCAGCTCACGGCCAACTACTAGTTTTTTTATACATTTGGCAAATGACAATATAACCTTGCAGCTAACAGCTATTTAGGATGTATGGGTAAAGTTTGTCGCTAGTGCCGATCATTTCCGTAGTCCCCTTGGGAGTTTTGGCCGTCACGACTAGATCGTCACCTGGAATCAAACGCCTTAATGTATCATCGCTTCCAAAGTACATCTGATGTTACTTGCATATCCGACAGATTTCTAAAGTTTTTTAAAACACGAAAGCTATCAAACGTAAGGTAGGTGTTACCCCAAAGAGGGGCTTTCACCCACTGTTGAATGAATTCAACTCTCGTAGACCTTTCTACCTTTCTCTATTATGTCCAAAGTAACTCTTTATGCAATGGATTATGTTTATTCATTCAGAGGCTCTCTGATAAGTCCGTAACAAGGGAGCAATTAGGGAGGATATCCGTGCCCGGCGTATTCGTGGCGTAACAGATAAACTTGACGGGATTGCTATATAATACTAGGATAATGTCGAATATTTTGTTTACTCAAAATCTAATTTTATTTTCCTAAAATAGGAATAACGAAGAAAACTACGAAATATGTGCGTCTTAACTTAATATTTGTCAGTTTGTCTGACATTAAAATATCAAAGTTTTTTCGTTGGTATGTTATCATTCTGAGGTCCAAGTGTATTTAAGTATACATATAAAAATTGCTAGTTTATGCTGGTGACATCGTCCGCGTAGAGTTTTTCTTTCTATTAAAAGGTTTTTACTTTGAAAGTTAAAGCTTTAAATACACAACTTCATCCCCCTTTTGCACACCTTCGGGGGTGGAATTATCAAAAAAGCGGCCACATGGTAAACTAATATTCAATCGTTATCCTAAATACAAAATTTGAAGATAGATAGATAAATGGACTCTTTATTGCACACAACACCAATTAAAAACCATAAATTTACAAAAACAAAGAAGAAAGAGAAGATCGTGGAATTTCTGAAAATCCTTCTTTAGTGCCTACACTACATAATCTTTATGCAGAATTTCAAGTCTTTAGGTCCATCGATTTGGGCTCTGCTCTCATTCAGTCAGTTTAACATACGCTTAGATTTTCTGGTCTAGTCCGTGATACCCTCTATCGCACATAATTCATCGCTTAAAACATCATTTATGTACCTAAACCTTAATCATTCATTGTATCTTGAGATCATAGGTGAGAATCGTGTCAACAATAAACTTATCGCTCTCGGAAATATAAACAACTAAACAACTTTTACTCCCTTATCCTTTACTCCTATATTCTTTCCTACCTATCCTTATACTCATCTTCCCCAACCAGGTAGCGTACTTCTTAATTCATTCGTTTTTTAAGTAAAATCTAGGTTTTACAATAACTAGCTATTAAGTCTTAAGTTTAGTAAGAAACCAATTGTATTCTATTTTTCCTTTTATGGACCTTGCATTTTAAAATTATATTAACATTTGTCTGTAGATCTAGTAGTTACGTAGATTACAAACTATATCTTCGTATTGTGTAAAACTCCTAGAGCTAGCCAGAGCAGGAGCCCTCGCTTCTACACACAAGTTTCTACTTAGTTAGAGCGAGGAACTGAATGTAATTGACTAACCTTAGGGTCTTATTAACACAACTCTACAAAATTATTGGTAACTAACATGTACAACAAATTTATTTAGTACTACTATACTATTTGTAATGTTACATATATATACTTAAGACCAATGCAATTTTTTATCTTTATCTTTGAGTGACTAACTAAAGCCACTACCAGCCGTCTAAAATAGTCATCGCCTGCATAAAGTTAGAAAGTCAGGCAACCCTGTTAAGCTCGCTTACGGAGGTTAAACTTTCATATCGCGTGACAAGAGACTCTAATTTCCCGACCGGAAGTATATTCTCAGAATGCTATTTTCTAATGTTCCCAGCTAAAAGCTACCGTGTTACGCTGTGGTTTCCTTATCATTGCATCGTTGCGTCAATAGGTAATCACCTTCTTTAAACGTTTATTTAGGTTAGATTTCGTGTATTGATCGAGTGAGCGAAATGTAGGATTCAAAATATATTCATCAGGGGATGTCAAAGTTTTAGATAGTCAGTAACACAGTTAATGAAAAAAACGAAACTGGAATCAATGTCCATTAATTTGCTCTGCCCCTAATATAAGGTAGTGTACCTTACCTAGGTCTGGCTGCAATCAAAAAACTTGAGAAGTGTCAAGGGACACCCGGATGGAACGAAGTTCCTTTAACTTCACCCACTCAAGCACCTCAGGCACCTCCGGCACCTGAGGCACCTCAGGCACCACCGGCACCTGAGGCACCTCAGGCACCACCGGCACCTGAGGCACCTCAGACACCTCCGGCACCTCCGTCACCTCAGGCACCTCCGTCACCTCAGGCACCTCAGGCACCTCAGGGCCCACACTAAGTAATTAAAACTTGAGAGGTGTCAAGGGACGCCGCACGCCTTACAACTATAGCAAAAAGTGTCGTTACAACTTTTGGTCTTAATTTTTTCTGTCTAGCCCCCTTTCGCAACGCGCGATAAGGAACTTCGTTCCAAAAATGTTTTAAACTAAACAATCTTTATTTACCCACTTAGCAGGTACCCGTTAAAAGAACAAAGGCAGGCTAAATGCAGTCTAAGTGATGTCAAGTCCCCCGGAGTCCCATTCCTCATGTAATACGATCCCGAGTGCACTCCACATCTTCGTGACAAGTTGAGGACCTTTTAATTGTGTCACGGCAAGTTGCTTTTAAAGCTGGGAGAAAGGTTCCGTGGTACGTGATAAGTTCCATAAAGGTCAGAACCGGTAAGAGAAATCTAATATCTAAATAGTATAAAAACAAGATCGCTTGTCTGTTTATAAAGTGCTTCTAAATACACAACGGGATTATATTCGTAGGATTTAGAGAAAAGTTATGTTATTGACCCTTATTTATGATGCTGCACGACTTATGATGTGGCTTCGCTCACTTACTATGTACCAGGTGTGCGAAGCCGGGTGGGTCACTAGTTTGATATTATAGGAATGTTTAGAGTCGGTAAAAAGGGATTTTTTATTTATTCCTAAATCAAACTAAGAAGTAACCAACATCGCCACGCCACCATAGCCGGTAAGAGAAATCTAATTTATTACACAACGGCATTATATTCGTAGAAGTTAAAAAATAGTAGATTGTTTTACAAGGGACTAAACCATCCCATTATATACGAGGTTGTTATACTCCCGAGCTTAGCGAGGGAGGATGACAAGACCGAGTTATAATGGGTGGTTTTGGCCCGAGTAAAACACTCTACTTTTCACTTCGATTGCGAGAAAATAAAACAATTCCAAATTAGTCAATTTTCAGAAATTTTATTAAAAATTAAATGTGCAGTTAGAGCAATTTTGAATGTTTAGTGATATGTTTTTCCCGGGCAATTTTATTTCGGTTCTCTGTGATTGGGATGTGATAATATTTTGAGTTGATTGTTGTGGAGTAAAAGTTGGAGAGACTCGAATCATGCTTGAGTTTCCTGCATTATTAAGATCTGAGTGCGGCTTCAGCTGAGTTGTTATATTCATCCAATCCCGCGATGTAGATGCTTGGGGTTCTGTAATGTTTGGTAGAATATTGATTCCTTCCATAATCCGCTGCGTGACGTGATACTTGTTTTGTATAGAGTCCTCTATATAACCTTCAGCCACTTGATCGGACCTCCATCCACCGTGGCGTTTTAATGTCGTTATATTCGCACTAGAGTCCGCCAACAGAGTCGCGGATGTTCTGCGGAAACAATGGCCCGTGTAGAGTTCCGGATTTGGTAAATTTAGATAAGTGGCAATATCTTTAGGCATGTTACCAAATTTATTTTTGCCTATGACTTGCCTTGTGCATTTACCATTTTGATAATTTAGAAAAAATCTTCTCGTTGAAACATTAGTGGGACGTAACTCCTGATAGGCTTTAACTATATTAAGGTATTCTCCACTGATGACAAATTTACGCTCTTTGTTTGTTTTCGTGTTCGGCAGACTCACAGCTTGTAGGTTTGTATCCGTTTCTACGTCTTCTAGCGTTATATTGGCAAGCTCTATTCCTCTGCATGCACCGCTGATTCCATAAATTAAAGCAACCTGTTGAACAAAAAAATAAGTGTGTTAATAATCGTAATAATCTAGGTACATAATTTAGGTATGTAGGTAGGTATCTATTTATTTAGTTTGAGTAGAGTACATAAGTAGGTTACCTTTGTTGCCAAGTATTGTTTATTTGGAGCGTTATTTAAAAATGTTTCGATTTCTTGTGTCGTCAAGACTTTAGATTTTTTTGCCTTGTATCCAGTGGACAATTTCTTCAGTAAAGCCGTTAAATTTACATATTTTTTAATATCGACGTCGTGTCTCGTTTTTAAGGTCATTCTTAACATTGAATATGTGCTCCAAAGAGTCGACGATTTGAATTTTTTCGATAATTCATCAAAATAAGTGAGAAAAACCCCTTCTGTAAAAGAATCCACACGTTTCTCATCTCTCCATTTCATAAAATTTTCGTAACTCTTTAAATATATTTCACGTGATTTTGTCGGCAACAGATTCATAATTATTTCTTTGCCCTTTTCTTCCATTTGCATATTAGCATCTTCACTATCACTTGATGACATTTTTCACGTTCACAATTTGAAAGTTAAAGTCAGGAAGTTAAACGTAAAAGTTTGTGATTTGGAATGAAGAAAATTCTAGAGATTTAGCGCCAATACCATCTTTTTTTTAAAATCTCTATACCTTCAATAACCCTCAACGAAACAGTTCGCATTCTACCGTGAAGGGAAGAATCAACCTTCATAAAACATCACCAAGACGGTTCTATTTTCAAAAAAAAAGATTGACGGAGCACCAAGAAGTCGAGTTTTTATATAAGAGAACGAATGCTTTGTACGGGCTGATGATTTTAGACAAAAATTAAAAAGAAAAAATACTTTTTAGCCCTAGGTATTAAACTCGAGTTTTAGGCCCGCTAAGCTACACTATTATGATACACTTTTTGAGCAAGAGAAGTGAAAAGTTTATTTTTGATCCTTATGATGCTGCATTAGTACATAGTAACTGCGAAGCCGGGCGGGTCGCTAGTTTGTTATTATAGAAATGATTGAGAGACGGTAAAACAAGGATATTTTATTTATTTTTTAATAAAATTCATAGGTTACCAACGTCGCTGTTACTATTCTTTTAATATGACTTTTGAAATAAACCAGTATCAACAGTGACGACGCAGTACAACTGCAAATTAATATCGCTTCACTGGCGAACAGTACCCCTACTTAGTAAACAAATTACCTATACAAGTGATACCTACGTGTCAAATAAACCCTAAAGCGGTCAGTGACCCGGCCACCTGAAAGGGGCTGTAATTGGCTCACTCGCGCTTGACTCCACGGTACATTTTCAACCTTACCTGAAAGAGTTAGGAGTCGTTTTTGCCGTTGCTGTTGAAAGTATCGCCAACTGAATGAAGTGGAAAAAGGATTATATCAAATGGAATTGATGATGCAAAGTAACCCCAAAAAACTTACCATCTGACCAGAATATTTCAGAATTTTGAGGCTGACCAATAAGCCAAATAATGCAATTTAGACAGGAGGACAGGGCGTATCGGCGCTCATTAACACGCTGACTGCGAGCACGTCCTTCAGCAGGTACGGCGGTGTGTTAATCAGTAGTCAAAGCGTTAAGAAAGGCCTATTTCTAGCTGTGAACACGCTGGTTACTATGATTTTGAAACAATTTCTGTTTTTTTTCTACGAATTCCTTTTTAAATGAATCCCCACGGTTACGGGCCTATGGCGTAGAATGGGGAAACAGTTGAATCCAATGAACAGGGTTGATCTGTATTAGTGGAATTATTCTTAACTAGTTTCCGCCCGCGGGTTGCGATTCGCGCTCGAGTGATACTCGGATTAAAAGTAGTCCATAAAGTTATTCCATGGATAAAACTACATAATGTATGTCCAAAATTTCAGCTCAACCCGGTAAACAGTGCAAACATGAACACAATCATTTTACGTTTTATATTTCACATTTTTGTGATAACCTATAGCTCTTTTAATATTAGTAGGATTTTTAGAAAGTTTTATCGTAAAACAATCTTTACTACATTAGTAGTTGATCTGCATAAAATAGTTAATAGACAAGCGAATGTATCAGCCACATGACGCCTAGACGATAAATTGGCGTAAATCAATTACTTGTCCGGTTTCACACAAGGCAATTTAGCAAGCAATCGCGCTCCGCTACACTCGGTAAGTCTTCTTTATTGCAGCTAATCAAAATTTAATTTGGCAATCTTGGTACAGAGTTATTCGAAGGGTCCAAGGGATTTAGCCTCAAAATTAACTAGGCCTTGAAAGCTATATTGATTATAACATTATTAAGAAATTCTTAAAAAATACTTTTTGAAAAATATTCAGACAAACCATAAAGTACCTTTGATCCTCCGAATCCTCGGGAAACCTCAAATCCAAGAAAACGACTGAACTGTTGAATTTGATGACATAAAAGCTTAAAACTCAAATTTTTCCTAACATATCTTATTTGGATTTTCCCTTACGCATAAAAGTGTAGGATCTTTTTCAAGATCCTTTTGAAAAGTAGAGTCATTCAGGAAAATTACGCAACGTTCACTTTACAGAGCTTCCTTAATCTGGCTCAGGTATGAAGCCCATTCCTTAAGTTTATCACAGCTTGTCTGTTATGCTTGATGACATCATTAAAATAACCTATCTATGTGCAATGAATTTTGCCGTTGTAAAGTAAAGTAAATAAAAATAAATAAATATAAATAATGCGGGACGTAATCACATAGCATCATATAGCTCCAAACTAAGCAGAAAACGCACAAAACGTAAACGCACTTTTGAATTTTGTAAGGTTTGTTTAGGTTTCTCGATTTCGATAGCATCCTGAGTACCTCCCAACAAAACAGAAGAAGCACAATGATATCTTAACTACCTTTGGCATAGGGTCCCCGAAATAATTCCTTGTCACGCACATGACAGTACAAGAAAAGGAAGGGAACCGTGCCACCACGGGGTTAAAAATAGGGGAGTTAAATCAAAATCACGCCTTTATTCCTACTAAGCTCCTCTATACGTCTGTATTCTAGTTATCTGAAAAACACAGGTCAATTTCTAAAAGCCCCGGCTTCCAATGTCAGAATACTAGGAATCCATCATACTTAATCACGGATATAAGTAAAAAAGAACTACTTATATTTCCGTGCAGCATTAGAGGTTACAGACACAAGATAAACCGGTTCAGCCGTCGCTTGTTAGAATTGGTGTGAGTTCTAAAGAGGTTTCATTGCCTGAAAGGTTTCCTAGCACGCAACTCGTAGTAAACTGTAGACCAGTCTCTTGTAAAGCTTTGTTTATACATAGATTGTGGCTATTACAAGACGAGACGGACACTAATGAGCTATTCTCCGGTCTGCATTTGATAGCACTCGCGGTTAAGGTACTTATCTGGAAATTGACCACAGAAAAGTAAACCTTATAACTGAAGCGCTTATGTAATAGAGAAGGGTATAGTCGAAGGAGTATTGAGAGAAAATACATTTTGTCGATGTTGAATGAATTGAAAGAGACGATTGGAAAACACTTGCCTCGAAAGAAGGAAGACCTTTTATGTATCAAGGATCATCTTTTTTCCGAAATTACTGGTGAAGTTGTTTTCACTGGAGAGCGTGATAAAGCTGACTAAGACATGGTCCCGTTACCAAAGTTCCTGTTTCAATTAATATTTTATGCAAGTGCCGGCCTTGTATATTATATTATTCATCTTTGCATCATCATACGGTGTCTGGTGGTCGCAGGTGAATTCGTTCAAATATATTTATTAACTGTCTGTTCAAACAAAATTGTCGATCCAAATGCAAAAAAATGCTCAAAATGTAAAAAAAATGTATTAATAGTACAATCGCAAACTAAAAATAAAAATATTTTTTTTGTTATATTTTAGGGATACTATGGGATTTCTAAATACCCTCACTAGATTCCCTCACTAGATTTGCAACTGGGTTTTTTGTCAGTTACATTATGTAACATACATTTCATTACTTTCTCAAAATCCAAGAAATTCGCCTTTTTGTTTTTCCTCGCGCGTTCGCCGATATGATATGTAGTAGGTAGGTTCTTGTAGTAGTTTAAGCAGTTAATACTTTAAAAACAAAATTAGAAAAATAACATTTAAAAATAATAAACCTCACAGCTTGTGATCCTTGATGGAGCATATCTATAGATACCAAGTATACCGTAATTTCCAAAGGCAACAAAATATCATTTAAAATTACATTTTAAAAATAACCTTGTGCACGCGCGTCGCAGAAAGCATCAAGCTCCATTTTCAGAGATGTCCTAACGGCCCTCCATCATTATCCACCATTAGCTAACCGTTGTTTGTTTAAGACTCGGGTTTCTTTTGAGAGGGTTTTTTACTAATTACCACCGCCTTTAGAAAACAAGAAGTTATTTCAGGTGTTTTTATAAGTTTGATGACTTTGGAATTCTTAAACCTGTAATAAACATAACTTTAGATAGGTTTCTGACTACTTTATTTTTGGTAGCCAACTCTGTTCTCAGTTTTTGGGCCACATTATATTTTTATTTTTATTTTCAATAAGTTCGTTTTTAGGACACGAAATTGAAATAATTTCTTAAACGTTTTTAATAAAAGGGTGGCGAGAGACAGAAAGTTATGGAAATATTTAGAGGAGGCCTTTGTCGAAGTACAAGAAAAACGACACCGATCGCTGATAGTTACAAAATCATGGGTTCGATTTAGGATAAGTTTTTAAATAGGTATTAACTCATAAATATTTCTTTAAACACTGTATAGCAAAGGGTTTCTAAGTCTAATTTGAGATGGGGTGAAAGAGTTCTGCACCGACGTCCCGCATTGGGGTGTATTGTGCATTGCCCCCCCTGCTAACCCGACCCCAGCCAGCCCAACTCCAAAGTAACGAAGTAGGACTCAGGGTTGGTGGCAATTTTTTTTTTAATTCCTCTCGAGTCCTGTGCCCGTGAGCTTTGCTCGAAATTCGCTCTGGCTTCGTTTGTGGGAGTGCAGTGTAAGATGGCATGCTCCACTGTTTCTTCTTCTTGACAGTAGCCGCGACCGATGCCGCTGTCCGTAACTCCTGTCTTTACAAGGTGGTGGTTCGGGTCAGGTCACAGTGGCCTGTGTAAAGCAAAGGGCTATTTTATTATATACTAGCTGACCCTCCCGCAATTTCGTTAACGTGTATAATTGTCTCACTCCCAATCCCACTCCCACTTCCAATCCCAATCACAAAAAAATATATATATATTTATACAAACCTTGACAGACTGACAAGAATATTCAATTTGTTGCAGTCGTTCGGAAATTATGCGCGTACATACATTTCGGCGATTCATTTTTAACCAACTTCAAAAAGGAGGAGGTTCTCAATTCGTCGAAACCTTTTTTATGTATGTTCACCGATATCTCCTTCAATTGTAAACCGATTTTTAAAATTTTTTCTTTGTTTAAAAGAGTATACTTCACAGGCTGTCCCATATAAATTTTATTCCTGAGGGATTGGTACTTTTCCCGGAAAACAAAAAACCTCATAATCACTTGTAATTTTCGCCCTATGAAAACCAATATGTCCGTCAATTATGAATAGATTTTCAAAATTCTTTAGGGCAAAAAGTAAGAAGTGATTTATTTGAAGTCGGTTTATTTTTTTTAAAGTCCTACTTGTTATATAAATACATTTTAATAAACAACTGCAGATTCCGTTAGAGCTAAAAAATTAACTATAAGTTTGAAAATGTTCCTACTACTAGGCAGACACCTTGCCCTGATCACTCAACATTTCGAAAATACTTTTCTAAAAACACTAATCAGTAAGTCGATTAAATTATTAGTGCATTTGAAGGTAAGTGGGTAAAATAAACATCAATTAGCTGTAAAGCCTAATGAAAGGTAAATTATTCACGTTGGGATCTCAACGCGTTTTTTGCCCCCACTCGCAATCTCCACTGTTTACTGTTATTGCTGGCAATATATTTCGTGGGGTAGGCAGGGCTGACTGTTTTACCCCATGGACTGACTAAGACCCAATGATAATTTACTAACCAGTATCGAGACTCATTTGCCAGTTCTTTAGTTGAGTGTCAAAGCCAATGAAGCTCGTTTGTATATTTCGAAAGCATTTTTATTATTTTTTCTAATATTCAATCAAGAAGTAAAATCTATTTCAAGGGCAAAAGATTGTGAGGATGTGATTATGATGTATAATAGTTGCTCATTCATGCCAAAACTATAGATTGCGCTGACATTTTTCACATATTGTGGATTAGTTGTTTTTATATACGAGCATCCGCCCGCGGCTTCGCTCGTGTGGTACCGGGATAAAAAGTGGCTTATGTTTTAATTCAGTTCACAAACTATGTATATTCCAAGTTTCATCCAAATCCGTTTAGTAGTTTTTGCATGAAAGAGTAACAAACATTCATCCATACATCCATAGTCACAAACTTTCGCATTTATAATATTATAGTAGGATTGGGGATTTTAGGGGTTCCAACCTCCATCTTCGGGACCCAAGCCAACCTCACCTGCCTGCTAACTAACAAACGGGGCTCTGGCGGTCAGCTGATTGCGGCATAGCGCAGCCTTACACCTTCACAGCTACAATAAATCCCCTGGCCGCCGATGGCCAGCAGCGTCGTCGGTGCGGTCCATAACCCGCATGCCCAGCGTGGTAATTATGGGCATATCCCTCTTGTTATTAAGGGAGTCCTATGTCCAGCAGTGGACTGATATAAGCTGGCGTTTTTTTGTAATATATTGAATTGCCAACCTTCTACTGAAACTTCAACCTTACCCAAATAACTGTGGCTAAACGCGAAAATGAACCAGTTATAACTTTACTGTTTATTCGTTCGGAATCCCGATCTCAAAGCGAACTATTTCCAACAGTCCTGGATAGAATAGCTTCATTATGCATTGTCTGTCTGTCAGTCAACGTGCTTGAGCTTTGTGGCAAGTTTACTCGAAACCCATGATGGTATATTATGAGATAATTTTGAATTCATACACTTCTGGTTAGTATTATACTAGTTGTTTTATGTCCAGGGTCGCTTTCGGGTCTGAACTTTTAGAAATGTTGGATTGTATATCTGTAAAAAATATTTTTAATAAGCTACTATTAAGTAACTACTTATTATTATTTCTTATTCATTTATTATTAAGGAGTTTTTAAAAATCTATTAGGTATATTGGTAAGTATGTTTTTGTTTCAGTATATTGTTTACTAATTTAATGTGCTAAAGAATCAGTTTTCACTGGAAAACAACGAGTTTACTGGATTTATTTGATACGGAACTAAGCAAAAGTAATGTATCTACTTTTTACATACGCCTTGATGTTATCCTAAAATTGGCCGTTTTGTCAGGATTTCGTGTGACATTGTATCCTGGTACACACTAGTGCTTCGGTTAGTGTTCCAATAGAAAATCTGTCAAGCTCACGTAAAGTACTAATATGAAAAAAATGGTCTTCTCCGTGACTAATATTTCAATTTTCCTCTTGTTATCCTGCTAGATGATCTGCTAAACGACTAACGGAACTCAAACCATATAAAGATAAGGTCTTAGATCACTTTGCGTCAAAAAAACACCCTGGCCAAGGTCCATCAAGGCAAAAGTCGTGAAATCGTTGCTTTGTCACATTCTCATATCACTAAGAACTGAACTTTATGTTTAAACGGGGTTTAAACATAAAGTTCGGGGTGTGTTTATGAAAGTGCAGTTTTCGTGCAGCGTATGGCGGTAACTTCTGCCTATAATGACTGTAGTCTGCCTCTTCTCTGTTCGATGCACACTTGAAAAGCTTAATAGTTTCAAACCTATAGCCCAAAGTGTATTGGCATACAAAATGGAAGCGCTTATATAAATATTTGTTGCTTGAGTTAAGCTTTTAGTTAAATGTTAAGTACTTAAATTATTTAACATTGTAAAATTAGGCGTTGCTAATATTTATTTTTTATTAAATCATTGCAAGAACCTTAATTTATGTACAAAATGCCTACGAGAACAGACTATGACTAGTTCATATTGAAAAAAAACGGGAATTTTCACGTACCGTTACGTCGATGAAGGCACCGATGGCCTAATTTTACAATGTAAAGTCTAAAGAATAGTTAACTGAATGGAGACCTCGGACTGGATGCTGGAAACCAGGCAGGCCGAAGGTGCGATGATCCTACAATATTAAACAGTAGCTGGCCACCAATGGAAGCATGAAACTCAAAACAGAGCGAATTGAAAGCAGTTGCGGGAGGCATAAGTTCAATATTGAACTGATAAATGCTGATTGATGATGATGATGAAAGAATAGTTGCCTGTTCTCGCAGAACTCTACGAGAAGTAAGTAAACAGATTCCATATTCCGATACGGAATCGTTATTCCATACGGTCTCAAACCCTAACTTACATGATCCGTATTCGCAAAGATTGCCCTACCGTTAACCGTTGACAAAAAGATCAGCATCACATTTATAAAGGCTTCAAACAACACAGAAGTTTAATCATAAGTCGGGGCAACCAACCATTCCCATCCAAACGAGACGCTGCCCGTGACATGTGTAGAATGAAAGGATGCTCGGCTAGATTGGCCTGACTTTGATGCGGTTGGCTCCTACAGCTACACGGAACAGTTCGTTTGAATCGCTAAATTTGAGAGTACGAAAATAATGAGGGTTCTTGGTCACTCACTCGTATTTCTTTTTCTTACAGAAGGAAATAAATGCATAGGTATAGGTCGCGTCACGTACAAAGAATACTGGCGGTAAAGCGGGGAATTCACTAGACTGACATGACCGCGGGCAAGTCTGCAGACATGCCCGCCAGACCTCGCTACTATAGGTCTGTGTAATTGCATTCCCCGCATACACAAAAAAACATTGCACAGACCTATAGTAGGTCCGGTGAGCATGTCTGCAGACTTGCCCGCGGGCATGTCCGTCTAGTGAATTACCCACTTAAGCTGCGCAATAGGCATTGATCGGTATTTACCCGTGCGCAAACACACACCCTCCAACTCTTCCAGCGTTCTTTTTACATGACGCGTACTCTAGTAAAGCGATCAGTACAGTGATTGATATGTAGAAGATGATAATTATGGGCCGCATTCCTAATCATAGATAGCAGAGCAGACATCATTATTTATGATACCTGAAAACCTCGAATCTAAACATATGAAACTGTAATGGAGCTGACTGACAATCAACTCACAGTAAACTTGTGGAGGGCATAGAGTAGGGGTGCACTAGGAAAGAAAATTCATCCCCTGCAGGAGCGATAAGTCTGCGTAGCAAAAAAATAAGTTTGACCACATGTTCCAAGAGTCGTACTCAAATGTTTTTTTTGTGGTAGGTAATTTAAATTGAATAGCTTTTTTTAAACAGAATAAAATAATGATAATTAATTACATATTTAATTTACTCATTTATTACTATTTACTTTTTATACTTTATTGCACAAAAAGTCTTACAAAAAGGTGGGCTTATTGCTACGAGCATTTTCTACCAGCCAAACCTGCGGTTTGTTTTTAGATGGTGGTAGGCGTGCTTTATAATCCAATCTTAAAATTACTTAAAACTACAACTTTTTAACATACAATTTTAAGATAAACTGCATATAAATTACATCACCTAGCTAGGTACACAAATACTTGTAATATACAAATAATATTAATAGAATACTATTAATAATGCTAGGCACTATATACCACCAAACTAAAGCATGCCCAGCGTGGGAATTATGGGCATATCCCCCTTTATTAGGGGAGGCCTATGTCCATTAGTGGACTGATATAGGCTGGAGTGGAGTGGAAAGCTTTCATTATGATAACCATATGTCTGATATCTTACATTTTTATTGTATGTACATACATATTTACATAGGAAACAAATTTTTGCAGATCATGCAAACATTCATTTCGCCGTGGGAATCAAACCTGCGACCTTCTCCGTATCAGGTGGGCCTTTGCCTGCTGTGCTACAGTGGTCGTCATTCAGCAGCTGTTTTTTACCTTCACCATTATTACTATATTTACCAAGAAATAATCTTAGTAACTATATGTAGCCTGCGTCAGTGAACACGTTGATATCGCATCCCAACAGACTTGGTTAAACCAAAGAACCAGTGTGGTGAAATAATTCTGTGCGCCTCGCAGAGCCCCTCACTTCCAGTAGTGCGTCGTAAACCACGCCAATTACTGTGTACGGCCCCGATGGGAGCATGCCGGATGGCCACGGTCTGCGGAGCTGGAAATCGAAGAAACTTAACCTTAACCGGCATCCACTGAAATTGAGCAAAAACAGCAAAAATAATTAAGAAGATGCGGTGTGTCCACATCGGCGAATATTCCGCGAATGTTTGTATGTTATGTTTATGGTGTGAATGCGTAAAGTGTACACACCAACGGCACCGACACCTGCCGACACCCGTAGTCTCTGAGTCTCTGCCACGCACTGTGTCTGTGGGTGTCGGCGGCTTTGACGTATAGACCCCAATGTCTCGTCTTCACGCAAATAAAATTAATTAATCAATCCATTCATTATTATTCGCGGTTTTATTGTTCTGCAGAGTTTTTTTGATATGTCTTCACCATATATCATGGCTTATCGTACACGTTCTAAATAAATAAATAATGCTGGACGTACCACACAGCATCATATAGCCCCAAACTAAGCAGAGCTTGTGTTAGGGGAACCACATGATTGTTATACTACATAATATACTTTTTTTTTTGTAAATACATACATATTATACATAGAAAACACCCAGACCCGAGATAAATATCTGCAGAACATACAAACATATGTCCCGCAGCGGGAATCGGACCCGCAACCTTCTGTATCTCAGGCGTGCTTTCACCCACTGCGCCACAGCACATCAGCTTCGTCCAAATTTTGTATTAGCTTTTGTCCAAAGCTCGTGCCGGGGTCTTAGGCTGTTCCAAAGCACAAAAATAGCACTGCTCTACGTGAAGCTTGGGAATTTTTAGCTTAACACGTAGACTGCTGGCTTGTGCTGGAGGTGTAGAAAGGAGAGTTGTGTTATTCAGCGCTAAAGGCGCTATTTAGCGTGTTCACATGGGTGAAGATAGACGACACAACACGATAGGTCACAAGGAAGCAACTGTTTAACAAATACTCTCTCCGTTCACACTACCAACGGTTTATCGTCACGACACACAAATCACGATAGCATATTCATACGTTTGCTCCCGCTATCGGTCCGATAGACGATAGGGTTAGGTTCATTCGCCAATGTGTATAAGCTTTACAATCCACTTCGAAGTGGGTAGTTGACTTTACACATCTTTTCCATACCTAATTTTATGTATTCTCTCGGCTCCTTTGTGTAGGAGCTCTTAGGAGGCTTATGAAGATTAACAGTGTTCTTCACTTAGGATTGTATCTTGGTTTATAGGTAAGTCGAATAAGCTCTTGGGGCTGACTTTTGTTTTTAAACGAACTATGGTATTTTTGCTACTTGGGTAACTTAAATTTAGTGGTAGGCAGAAGCACTTAAGTTTGGCAGTAAGTTACTTAGCAATTGGTGTTGTAACCAGACTTTTTTGCCATAAAAATTGGTATGTTCATTGTTATGAATGAATCCTCTGCGCATAGAATTGAAGCCTTACAACCACAGCAACACTGTACATGCAGCAATATAGGCCCTAAACACTAACTTTTTGACCACTTTTCTCTCACAAGGTAAGGTAAGGTACAACACTTGGTCCCTTATTATACAATTTATTTTTGGAAGTCATCAAAAACCCAAGCTTCAAACCCTCAGTCGAATGTAAACATCCCGAAGACATTTGAAAGCTGCCCATGAATCAGTAAGCGGGGTGATATTTCGGCATCTTTCTGTAGGCCTCATATTTTATTGTTCTTGTTTCGTTGCTTTCCATTTTACCTGGAACATATTTTCCTACTTAAACAGAAGGCTCTGTTTTTTTGATGGATGCTATATTTTGGGGTGAGTTAGGTACTTTTTATATTTATCGAGGAAAGCTGTTTATTTAGAACACCATTGCATTTCTAACAAAAGCTAATGGCAGGTTCGGTGGCAAGTGAAAAGTCAAAACTTTTTATTCAATAATATTCTAGGATCACTTTGAATTCATGATAACGTAATTTTATTACAAATTAGGAAACTCAAATCGACCAGATATGGGAATATTTTGTTTCTTCAGCTGTTTCTGTAACATCCAACCCGAACAAACAAACAATCCTAAAGTAGAATCATTTACAGTAATCCTAATCCTTTATTATGAACATTTATGAAATGTGCTAACAGGATTACATACTTATCAGGATATTTGTAACTTCGCAATTTCTTCTTAATCCCACTTTGGAAAGTCGCAATAGAATTGCAACTTCGAAGCCAAAGTCGTTCATGAGAAAACAAAGGTTTGACTTGTCTTGTGATAAATTCAATGTAGTTAAAACTTTCATTGGAATACGAGAAAGGTTTAAAAACTCGCTACCTTTTAAGGTAAAGTAAATTTAAAAAATGTATATCTATAAAATCTATTTTGACTGGCCTCATAGCTCAGTTGGTAGTAACTCTGCCTTCTGAGCTGCAGGTTGCGGGTTCAATTCCCGCCCAGGACAAACATTTGTGTGATGAACATTCATGTTTGTTCTGTGTCTGGGTGTTTTATAAGTATGTATGTATGTTTATCAGTCTCCGGTACATAGTACAGGCTCTGCCTAGTTTGGGATCAGTTGGACGTGTATGAGATGTGCCTTATATTAATGTTATTTCATTTTTACATTTTTAAAATTTACTTTAAATTACAAAGAGAGACGACTTTTTAAAATTTACAAATAGAGACAAACTCTAAGGAAATATCTGTATTAAAGAGAGGGTAACTATGGTGTCGTCGCTAATCTAGATTCTAAATTAATGTTTTTAAGGATAATTAAGTAGGGGTAGGGGTAGCTCTTGATCTAGATTCTAGGTTAATGTTTTTTAAGGGTAATTTAACGGCGTCACCTTAGTTACTCTCAGTACAGATAGTAATACAGAAATTTCCTTATAGTTAGTTTTTCTTTGTACATATTTGCTTTAGCTTTACGAGGACCGATTTATAATCTGAGTGTAGACGTTAAAGTGACAATTATTATAACCTAGCCTAGGTACGTAACTTACTTGATACTGAATGGTTTTATAAGAATGGTGCCACTTTGTCCAGAAGTCACAACCTTCTATATTAATTCTGTTAAACCGACTTTCTAACTTTTACCGCGCTTTTGTGAAACTCTGAACTTTCCTCTATCCAAATTAACTCCGTTTTAACGAGTGAGAATAGTGCTCAATTATCACTGAAATATCAAACTGCATCCACAATGTTATTGAAACTTTTGAAAAGTTCAGTGCATCTATAGGTTACTCTTTGACTAGAATAATTCCAAATCTAGAGCTATTGAATCAGCTCCATGTAGAGTGTAGACATAAATCCAGCAAAACCAAAACTATGCTAAATAGAAAGTTTTGAAAATTTCAATGCTATTCATGTATAGGTTATATTTGACTGGAGTAATTCCAAAGCTGGAGCTAATTCAATGTAGAGTGTAGACAATGATCCAGCACTTCCAAAACTATGTTAAATAGAAAGTTTTGAAAAGTTCAATGCTATTCATGTAGAGGTTATATTTGACTGGAGTAATTCCAAAGCTGGAGCTAATTAAATGTAGAGTGTAGACATTGATCCAGCAAAAAACCAAGCTATGCTAAATAGAAGCTTTTGAAAAGTTCAATGCTATCCATCTATAGGTTATATTTGACTAGAATAATTCCAAGTCTGGAGCTGATTCAATTTAGAGTGATCCAGCAAAACCAAAACTATGCTTAAATAGAAGCTTTTAAAAAGTGCATTGTAATCCATCTTTAGGTTACTAAGTAATTTCACTAGAATAATTCAAAGTCTAGAGCGCTAATGCTACTGATTCAATGTAGAGTTTATACTTAGATCCAGCTTAGAACTAGTAATCCGAACAAAGAAATAGAACCAGGACCTTACGGAATATTGTGCTTAGAATAAAGTGAAGATGAATGATACAATCACAGTGTGACTAGACTCTAATGGTGTGATATCATACGGTTGTATGTGATGGTGAGGGCATGGTGAGGTGACGCATGCGCGCTGGCTGCGGCATGGTCGCGCGCGATGCGCGGCGGCGCGTGCGCGTGGCTCGGCACGCCTTGCACGCGCAAGAATGGCGCTGTCTGCACGTGCCGCGTACATACTACTCTACTACAGGTATGTTGTAACATAATATATTTCTCTTTTCAACGGTGCTAGGATGGCTCAACTTTTTTGGCTGCAGTATTGGTAAGTTAAGTAAGTAACATAAACACCATAACCCTAATTAGAAAATTTTAAATTTCTAGAAAGTGATTTGTCAGCAAAACTTGTGGACTTTGAACCAGTTGACCCCGAAAACGTTAATATTTGAAGTTCTTAAAAAAATGTTTATTGTATAACTTTTAAAAAGTACAATGTGACTTAAGTACGATATTGCTGTTGATTCTGTTGTGAATGTTACTATTCTAAACTTAATTTGACAGTCTCATAAGTTTTGTTGTCCCTTTCTTCAAGGTGAAAATGACAAGGATCACTATAATTATAGAGCTGTCAAATGAAGTTAATTTTAGATAATTTATCAACAGAATCGACACCATTGTATATATTTTCCTTGAACAAAGCTTTTGTTGAAATTTTGAATCTTTTTATTTTCATTTGGACTCTGAAATTAAGCTCGTGCAACGAAGAATTCAATTTAGCTGAACAGAGAAGTATTGCTGATTCGCAGCGTGAGTAATTTGAATTACTTACACGTCTAGTATCCTATCCTATTTATACCTTTATCCTGGAGAATATGTAAGACCTAAAATACTTTGTGAAATGAACAAATAATACCAATAAATCTGCGATCATAAAATCATCAATTATCTGATAAATATATCCAAGTGAAACTTGTAATTTTTTAAGATTTTTTCACATAAGAAACAAATTAGTGCCCCTTGATTTCCAGCATCAATTACCCAACATGGACCGTGTACAAGCCCCTTTGAAACTACAATTAAATCTCCTCAGCTCTGATAGAATAAGGCATGCCGATGGAATTTCATTACGCCACAGCCTTCGGCATTCAGTAATTCCAGACCTGATCAACTGACTCAATAAGTGTCTTCACCATCGCCACGACACCATCTATGGCTTGATGTCCGTATTCTAGGCCTTACCTAGCCACAGTTCCTAAAGTATCTACTTTAGGAACTTTGGGTAAGAGCTGAAAAAAATTAAACAGACCTTATAAATTATACTGCACTGAAATCGTGTTGAAAAAGACCTAAGTAAATAGGAATCGTTGTCGGATCTACATACATTAATAACTGATTTTTGCTACGTCATGTCCGTAGGCATAAGAGAACCGATTTAGTTTCAAAACACAATTATAATTGAAAGTTGCGGTGACATCACTTTGACCGTTCTCTGGTGTTTCAATTGTTCATTTGGCGTACCACGGGTGTGACCAAAGAGGTTGGATTTTCTTGGCGTGACAGCGAAACACCTAATACCACATGTTCTAGCAGCTTTAACATAAAAAAATATTAATACCCAGATCTAAACATAACTCATACATTATTTTCAGGATTCCCATCCGTATTTGCCCCAGAATGCGGTGCCCCGTCGCGCTTCAATTTATTGTATTGACAGCGTCGCATTGTGCTAGCTTTTATCTGTCTGTCTGTTTGTCCAGTGCGTTCGGCGAAGCGTTGTGTGGACAAATAACGGCCTGCAGTACAGAGTTACATGAAAATTCAATAACTCTACCTTTCTTGAGGAGCGGTAACGTCAACAGAGTAGATACAGAAAGGCCTACAGTATATATTCTCGACGGCTCTAAAAATTAGCAAATTCTCGGGTTTAACATATCTTATTTATTAAATCGAAAACAAAGCTATTTATTTCGTTGAAAGTTAAAATTTTTAAAAAAAAATTGTTAATTATTTTTTATATATAAACTATCATAAAACATCCCTATCAATAGGTATACAAATAAATATACAATATCCCTATCCCTAATATCCTATTATAATTATTAGGGATATATTAATTTTATGTACGTACGTTTATGTATAGTTAGTAGTTTATTTTCTCTTGTATGTTCACATTTATCTATCCTTCTCATTGTAACTTCTCTTTATTCCCAAAGGTTTGCTGTAAGAAAACTTTTTCAGGGTTAAGCTCGCCTTTGTAAAAAGCTTTATATGTAAACTTTATTTTCTATATTTTTATGTATACAACAAAAAATGACAATTATTAGGTAATTAATCGTATTTGATGAGACCTTAAGTTAAGGTTACTGTTATGTACTAAATACGGGAGCAAATGACAACGCGGTGACTGACAGTTAACTGGTTTATTCAGAGCTTGCGCGCCCTCTTATAACTAACACTTACAAATGTGGATACCTACTAAGTTAAGTAGGTACGTACACTGCATTATCCCCCCCCTTAAAAGAAACTTAAATTTTACAAATATATTAAAGGATGTAAACCACTTAAACACCAACTAAACATAACTAAATACAGGCATCAATCTGAATCAGGAGCGCAATGTCTGTTTCCACGGCGAGTGTTTACAAAATCAGATTTGAAATTCAAATCGTAATGATCATTTAGACCAACTGGACTAGATGTCGACTCCAAACTCACCGCTTCTTCATATGGAGGAGACGCTGGTGGTGATGCCTGTTGCTGTCGAGGCGTCGACGGCGGGATCACGTGATTTGATTTTCTTAAGTAACTCCGTACAGGAGAACCCGACGTCGACAACTCCTCAGTATCTGACACTTCAATGTCACATTCATCAAATAGGGGTTGGTAATTATCAGTTAATATTCCCCCATTGTTAATTGGGAATTTATATATTTGATCAATGTGACGTCTGTGTTTCTCTTCATTGTACTTAATTTCATACATTACATTTCCGATCCTACGCATTATTATACCTTTTTCCCAGACCTCTTTATTATTTTTCCATTTTTTAAACATAACCCTATCTCCTATTTCTAGATCCCTTTGTTTACCCCCAAACGATTTAATTTGTTTTGACTGATTGTCAACAACAATGGTTTTTGTACATGGTCTCAATAAATCTAAGCAAGATCTTAACCTACGCCCTAGTAACATTTCACTAGGTGATTTCTGTGTTGTGTTTTGCACAGAATTACGATAGTTTAACAAAAACCTACTCAGAGCAACGTCGACAGTGACTCCTTCGTGCGCGGATTTCTTCAAAAATTTTTTTACCAAACCGACGGCATTCTCAGCAGCACCGTTGCTTCTGGCATGCCTAGGCGCTATTAATCTATGACAAATTCCGTTTTTATGCATAAATTCGGCAAATTTCTCGCTGGTAAATGCTGTCCCATTGTCTGTGACAATCTCGTGGGGCAATCCGAATCGCGCAAAAATATCTCTTAAATTCCTTATTGTTAATTCAGTACTAGTTGAACTAACTTTGCACACTTCTAACCATTTAGAATGCGCGTCAATAACAATCAAATAGTGACTATTTGAATACGGACCCAAATGATCCAGGTGTAACCTGTACCACGGTTTCGTCGGCCAAGGCCATGGCACCAAAGCACTTCTAACAGGATTATCCCGTTCCTTTGCGCAAATTTCACATGACGCACACATTTGTTCTATGTCCTTATCAATGTTTGGCCAATAGATGTAGGTGCGTGCTAACGATTTCATTTTCACTATACCTAAATGACTGCTGTGCAATTCTTTTAACATTAAACGCTGCAAACTTTTAGGTATAATTATCCGATACCCGAACAATAGACAACCGTGCTCAGACGTGATATAATTTTTCCTATTAAATAATTCTTTACATTCATTAGGTATTTCTTTATTATCAGGCCAACCATGCAGTACGTAACCAAATATTCGGCTTAAAATAACATCCTTTTTTGTTTCATGTGCTATATCTTTAAAATTAATTGGTTTTGGAGCATCTATAAAGTTAATAATCAACTCGTTTTCTAATGTTTCCCTACTGCTATGACTTACATCTCGTAATGACTCATCGAATACGATTTTTGCTGATCTTGATAGGCAATCTGCTACACAATTTTCTGTTGATTTTATGCATTTAATGGTATAGTTATATTCACTTAAAATTATCGACCATCGCTGCAACCTACCTGCCATCATCAACGGGATGCCCGTTTTTGGTCCCAAAATAGAACATAAAGGCTTACAATCGCTTACAAGGATAAAATGCCGTCCATAGACGTATTCATGAAAACGCTGCACTCCGAAGATGATAGCCAGACCTTCCCTGCATATCTGACTATAATTCTGCTCAGCCCGGCTGAGCGTGCGGCTGGCGTGCGCCACAGCGCGCAGCCGCCCGTCCGGCATTTCGTGCCCGAGCCACGCGCCTACTCCGTGCGGGGACGCGTCACAAGATAATACCAAGAGGAGCTCGGGGTTAAAATGGATCAGTACATCTGAATCTTTTAACATTTCCTTTATACTTGTAAATGCCGATTCGCATTCATCAGTCCACATCCATGATACGTTTTTCTTAAGTAACGTATATAAAGGTGCTATTATAGTACTAAAATTTTTGACAAATTTTGAGTAGTAATTAATGAGACCCAAAAACGCTCTTAACTCACTATTGTTGCGAGGACGTTCCGCAGCGAGAACCGCATCTACCTTTTTTGTTTCTGTATGTAAACCCTCCGCATCAATCATGTGTCCTAAATACGATACACATTTTTTGAAAAAACAACACTTTTCCCTACTAATACGTAAACCGCAATCATTCAAGATTTTAAATACTTTATTCAAGTTTTCAACGTGCTTTTCCCTACTTTCCCCTGTAATTATCAAATCATCCACAAAAACGGTCACGTGATTTAATTTAAACAACGAATCCATAATTCTTTGGAACTTGTTTGCTGCTGTTTTAATTCCAAAAGGAAGCCGGTTATAAACAAAATTTCCTTTGTGAGTCACAATAGTACAAAGCTTTTTGGAGTCTTCATCTAATAAAAACTGCTGATACGCACTCTTTAAATCTATTTTACTAAAAGTCTGTCCTCCTCTCAAGGCAGAAAATAGATCCTCAATCCGCGGAAGAGGATATTTATCATCGCTCAAAACAGGATTAACCGTAACCTTGAAATCACCACAAATTCGAATGCTGCCCGACTGTTTTTTTACTGGAACTATGGGCGTTCCCCAACCCCCCACGTCTTCGACCGGGCTGATGATGCCCTCGGCCTGCAGCCGCTCCAGCTCGGCGTCGACCGCGGGCCGCAGCGCGTGCGGCACGACGCGCGCGCGCCGCCACACGGGGACTGCGCCCTCGCACACTTGTAAACTAATGGTACCGCGATTAAAAGTTCCTATTCCGGCCTCAAATACATTTTTATATTTCCGCATTATTTCATTCAGAACGTTTTTATTCTCATCGCATGAGATGTGCGCAACGATAGGCAAAGAAATCTGAAGTTCCCGCATCCATTTCCTTCCCAGAATAGGAGGACAATT
Organism: Horisme vitalbata; assembly: GCA_951804965.1. Classification (NCBI taxonomy): domain Eukaryota; kingdom Metazoa; phylum Arthropoda; class Insecta; order Lepidoptera; family Geometridae; genus Horisme; species Horisme vitalbata. The sequence goes on along the minus strand of OX638101.1, from coordinate 18,082,743 downwards.
TCCATTATCAATTACATATAATTTTGAGGTAAACAGCTGATCATTATTTATTACATTTACTGGCATTATACCAAGTGGTTTAATTTTTTCTCCACTGTACACGGTCAGTACTTTATCGGAGCTGATTAACGGTCTTCCTCTATACAGTTTATCGTAAGTGTTTTTAGAAATCGCGCTTACCGAGGAACCGCTGTCGATTTGCATGTCCAACACAACTCCTTCCACGTTTAACTTACAAAACCAAGGACCATCGGATTCCTCCGACTCACTCAGCCGATACAATGTAGGAGATCCGACGTCTCCTTCCGAATCACTACCGTCTACGCAAAACACTCTGGATTGCCCTTTTCTATTACGGCACATATGGCTTATGTGGCCCACTTTGTCGCACTTATAACAGGTGGCACTTTTATAACCGCACTTATCGGATGAATGCTGCCGCGATCCACACCGATAGCACCGGTCGGGGCCGCCACCGCCGCCGGTCGCTGGGGCGCGCGGCGCGCTGGCCCAGCCGCCGCCGCCGCCTGCGCGCTGCGCGCCCGCTCGGCCGCTGCGCGAGCCTCCAGCGCTGCCGCCACTGGATCTTACCGCGTACACTCCGCCGGAAGATGCCTCTCCAACGCTACTGTAACTGCCTCCCAGCTTGGCCTCGACCTCAGCCGCTTCTAACGATGTAGCTAATGTCACCGCCCTTGAGAAACTGAGCTCCCGCTCGGTCAGCAATCTTTGCCTATACTTCTCGTTCTTCAAACCGTACGTGAATTGGTCTCTTAAATTTTCTTCCAACGAATCCGTCCCTTTAAACTTGCATGTCATGGCAAGCTTTTTTAGACGCAATAAATACTCGTTCACTGTTTCACTTTGATTTTGGAGACAAGCTCGTAACTTCATGCGTTCTGCCATATCACTAGCTTTCGGGTTCACATGATTTTCGACGATATCGACCAGTTCTTCGAACGATTTCTTCTCTGGTTCCACGGGGCTACACAATACCGTCATGAGATCGTACGTTTCGTTTCCCACCAGCGTGATCAGATATGAATTTTGCACGTCACTTTTTATATCATTCACCAAGAAAAAAGCTCGCACTCGTTTGATATAACTATTCCAAGTATCGGTACCGAGATTAAACTCTTTAATATTTCCTATCGCACGTGTTCTGTCCGCCATTTTGAACCTCCTCTTCGCCAAATGTTATGTACTAAATACGGGAGCAAATGACAACGCGGTGACTGACAGTTAACTGGTTTATTCAGAGCTTGCGCGCCCTCTTATAACTAACACTTACAAATGTGGATACCTACTAAGTTAAGTAGGTACGTACACTGCAGTTACCTTGATTAAGGCTGATTGCGGCATAGCACAGCCTTAATCGGCACAGCTAAATCCCCTGGCCACCGACGGGCAGCAGCGTCGGTGGTGCGAGAAGCTGTGCCCTGCGATCCCCAACCCGCATGCCGTGGGGATTATGGGCATATCACCCTTTATTAGGGGAGGCCTATGTCCAGCAGTGGACTTATATAGGCTGGTGTAGTGGTGTGGTGTATGAGACCTTGCCGTTTAGCTCGGTCGTCAAAATAAGCCTAATAACTCTGTCGATACGAAATCTATCAAGGAGTTAATTATTGTCTATTATAACGCAAGCCATGGTTATTATTACCCAGTAGACAGATAATACCGTGGCTGCGAAATAAATAATTCATTATTAAGCCATCGACACTGCCAAATGAGGTCCACAGAATACTTCCCCACCGAATGTCGTACAGGAATAGGCGGGATAATTGCCTATCGATTACTCCTGTAATAAACTTCTCGCACGACACTATATACGGTATCGATGTCGGCGTTTTACGACACATTTATGTAATGCCATCATCATTTCTCGTTTACTATCTGCCCACTGTATTATGTCACTCAAGTAGTAAAAATATGGATGACCGTTCAAAGTGGCGAATAAATGTCCCACAAATGTCTATTCGCCCTAGTCATGACGTGAATGACAGCTTTTATGTATCATAAATAGCCTGAAGAAGTTTACAGCTGGATACTTTTTATGCATAACACATGTTGCTTTGCCAACATCTTGGTAGAATCTCCTTGCATTGCAACATTTTGGTTTCTTTTCTTTATCCCACTCTAGGTGGGGTCGGCACAACATGTTTTCTTTCTCCATTCACTCCTATCGGCTGTCAACTCTGTATTCACTTCTTTCACTCTCAACCTCTTTCATACAATCCATCCATCTCTTCTTCGGCTTCCCTCTACTCGTTCATTCATTCACATTCATACTCATCACTCTTGTAGTCACATGGTTTTCATCCCTCCTCATCACATACCCATACCAAGCTAGTCTTCCACTCCTCACCTTATCTGCCACAGGTGCCACTTTCAAGCTTCCCCTTATATACTCGTTCCTTATTTTATCGACGCCATCACATAAATGTATTTGACCCAAAGAGGTTGGATTTTTTCTTCTTATTATTTGACGCATAAAGATAACGGAAAAGTTTAATCCAATCTCTTTGATTTGACCACCAATTACTAAGTATTCGAAATTTAAAAACAAAAACTAGCGTAACTACATAAGTACCATGGAATTAATAATAGTACTTCGTACTAAACCTCCTTGAACTAACCTAACTAAAATTTAGGCGGCCATATTTTTCATTTGATTGATTGGATTGCGATTGTCTCGGGGAATACCGACCCTTGAAAACGCCAAAAAGAAGAAGAAGAAGAAGAAGAAGATTGCGATTGACGTTCGACAGGAGCAAGACGTTTATTTAGAAGAAAGTTATGATTTTATTCATGGCTTATGGACGATGGTAATTATAAGACCATAACTCAAGATCCGCTCCAGATATACCTACTCTGTTCCGCAAACAGCACTATCACATATCAGCGCTAATGGTGCATTAATGCGCGGGTCCGGAGTCCCGGAGTGCACCGGAGAGTCCCGGAAAGACCGATTTGCTTATGGTAATGCGGTAAATGGAGTCCTGCGAAATGACTAAAAAGCTGAATATAATAGGCTGGTACAGTCCATACGCTTTATTTACGACACTTGTAGAGTTCCCACAAAATTAATAATAGACTGGTATAGTTGTTCTATCTCACGAAGACGGTTCAGCCTTGGTTGTAGTAGTCATGTGTTGGTGTGTAGATATAATGTGTGCGTAGCGTCGTTGCTTGACGTTACACACACAAATACACTTGTCGATACACTTCTCTACTACAACCAAGGCAGCCGTCTTCATGCTTCAGAACAACTTAAATATAAGGAATCTTTTGAAAAATTGGTTTCCTAAGCATTGGGCGTTGTATAATGTTCCTGTCTCATCATCATGATATCAGATCTAGAAAAAATAAAAACAAAACCTTACCCGCAATATAACGAACAATCATTCATACTATAATGTATTTTCTATTTCCTGTGGTTATAAAACCACAACCTATTTTGTGGTTATAAAATAGGTTTTGCTTACACGTAGAACGTAGTTGCTATACCTAGTGTAGTTAGCAAGCCGTCCTTTTCAACCTGTGGAAATGCGGCGCTCCGCGAGCGTGCTTGAAAAGATTTATTAGAGCGACGCAAACTGAATGGAGCTCAGCGTAGTGTGATAACTACGGCGAGGCTTGCTTAATTTGTTGCAAATATCTTTTTCAGGTGCCATTTCAAATGTATCATATACTAACGACCCGCCCCGAGTTCGCACGGGTGCAAGTTATACATATAAACCTTCATCTTGAATCTCTCTATTTATTAAAAAAACCGCATCAAAATCCGTTGCGTAGTTTTAAACATATATGCATATAGGGGCGTACAGACAGCGGAAAGCGACTTTGTTTAATACTAGAACTATCCATCAGAAAACCACTGCAATCTACTAGTAACTTTTGGCTATTCCATAGTATATGTTTCTCCAAATAACTACTTATGTAGCAGTTACAAGTGTAGCGCTTACATTACAAGAAAAAGATAAGTAGAAAAAATTACGCCCTCAAAATAAGATTTAGTTCATAATAATACTCGTCGATTGAATAGTTTTAAAGCAAGATACAAGTTAACAGTTTGCACCAAAACTCTTAAAAAACAGTTTACTTAAAATCGTTCGTATCTGGTTGTGAAACTGGGTTGCCTGCCATGGCGGCGGAAAGGGTCTCAATGGAAAATTCAATTACCTAGTTCTCAGGTCGTCTTTTTCGCTCCAAAGCTGAGAAGTGAATACAAAAATTTGCTTAGGTATTGATTTTGAAGACAGCCAAATCCGATGATGTAGGTACGTCCGTTTTTACATTTGTTATTTTATAGATCAAAATAAAAAAGCCTTTTATTTTTCTCATTTCAAGTTAGGTAGGTACCTACCAACATTTAAACTCTTTGGTTAAAGGTCTCCAAGGCCAAGCTTCTCTGTCCTGAACTAACTTCACTTTGTAGATACGCTTTACCCATGTATCTCAACGACTAGAAAATCAATCCGTTAACACCTTTAGAACAACTGTTGCAATAGTTATCATTGAAATCGTTCCAGTGAGAAATCCGTTCAATAAATCACAGGCCCGTTCCCGTGAAGGCAATAAATTACATAGATATCTAGGCTCACAGAAATCCTCTTCCTAAGATTAAAACCACGTGTTAGGAAATTGGTGGAAAGAATAGACTTATCTACAAAACTGAATAATTTTTTGCGAAATCGCGTAAGTAGGTATTTTTAGTAAGGATAATGCTATAATATCTATTGCTCAACATTGTTTTTGCTTCACCACTAACTGTCGCAATATGTCTTGAGCCCGAATTGGGTCGGTAAGAGGAGTCTCGTGTTCTGTTATTATCTTGATATATTATTTTAATAAGCCACTACTCTATAGTGTAAGAAATGTACAAGACGTTAGTTTACCTACTTGCCTATAACATTTTTTAAACTGTTCGTATTGGTGGTATTTGGTTGTAAAAATAAGATGCAAATTTAATTGATTAAAACTACTAGTTGCTGCCTGTGGCTTCGCTCGCGTGTAGGGTTTCCGATTTCTCGAGGTTTTTTAGTTCTCGGGTGTCGAGACTTCTCGAGCCTGATTTCTCGGGTCTTCTCGGGTTGTCGAAAAAAAAAAAAATACGTCTAAATTTTTGTTTAATTAATAAAAAGAGTCTTTAATTTAACTGTGTTTATTTTACATGAAAAAAATCAACATAATTTTTAACAAAAAAAACAAGTTCTCAATAAAAAATCAGCTCAAAACAAAATTGCTAACTAAAAACAATCATACTTCTTCTCCTTATCATAACTAATCTCATCTCACTAATCTGTAATAACAAACAAAATCTCTGTTAACAATCAGCTTAAAACAAACATCTTAACTAAAAACAATCATAATTTTTCTCATCATAACTAAAGATCACTCACTAATCTCACTATGTGGGTGGTATGGTATCACAATTTTTGGCAGTTTTAATGTAATTAAATAAGATATATCTATCTACTATTAATACGAAAAATATAACTGTCTTTAAGCCTGCTTATTAATTCTTATGAAATATGCCTTAAGATAAACCAAAGCATTAATAGATTTATCAGACAGCCGGCTCCTAATCTTACTGACCACATTTCCCGATATGGAAAATACCCTTTCATTTTCTGTTGAAGTCGGCTTGACTGAAATTAATGCTTTGTATAGTGTTTCCAGATTAGGTCCTCTTGCCTGTTTTTTCAAATAGCAAAAACTCTTTTTTTATAATTGATTTGGAAAGCACCACAGCATTAGTTGATTCACCATTTCTCGAAACACCTTTTATTGCTCTCTCTAATTGAGCTGCAAAGCTGTCTTGTTCAGTTTCTGATTCGCTTACGCCTGCTTCGACAACTTCTGAATTATTTCCTGTCGAAGGTTCTGTAGTAGTGGGAACAGTGGGGTATAGACGATTGAATAAGTCTTCAGCGTATCCAATTAAAAATGTCTTACTATTATCGGTAAAATAAGCATAATAAGCGTAAAAATGTTTATTTAAACTTCTCGATGTCTCGACTTTTCTCGAGCTAAATTTCCCGGGTACGAGACCGACCGATTTCCCGGGAATTCCCGGGACGAGAATTCCCGGGAACAAACCCTACTCGCGTGGTACCCGGATAAAAATTCTATGTGTTAATACAGGTCACAAACTATGTTTATTCAAAGTTTCATCTAAATACGTTTAACCGTTACGGAGTTAATTGAGAACAAACATACATAACTTTTTATCTCGGTACCACGCGAGCGAAGTCGTGGGCTAGTAAAATCATAAAAAGAACATTTATTTCAACAACAATATTTAATCAAACTCACAACATATTCAACATAAACAGTTTCATTGTATCACATCTAAATTGAACCGAGCTTGCTCAAGTTATTCAGCCCCAAACTGCTTTATAGAGTACCTAAAAATTAACTCTAATATGCTTTAGAGCCCGGAACATGTGTTGGAAAATATAACGCCTCAAAGCCTTTAGACCTTTTTAACGTTAAACGATGCAAGTCAAAGGAAAAGTCGAACCCCGGAGGTTGCATTGTGAAGCTGTCAAAAGAGCGCTGTGGGATTCCGGGAAACTGCAGATTCACGGATAGAGGTGGCCCCAGCACTAGTTTTGTAAAGAGTTTGCAATTTGCGAAAAGAAGGATATGACAGTAGCAAACTTTTTGTTAAAAATCCCCTGATTAAATATAAAAATAATAAAAAGGTTTTTTGAAATTAGAAAAAAGTTTTCATGTTGCTTGTTTGGCGATGTTTTACGCAAGTTTTTTTTCAATGAGTGTATGTTTTAACACATTAATTGCGGGCCTCGTGTGGCTCGTGTGGGCTAGAGTGTGTTTTGATTTTGTATTGATGCAGTAGCCTACTTCTTTTAGGGTCCAACAAAAATGTGTTCTCAAAACCCTCAGCTCTTTCATGCATACCAATGTCGTTGGACGACGAGGACAGCCCAATTCAGATGGGACTAGACTAGAACCAGTTCAAGGGCAGAGCTTCATTTGCTAAGTTTGCCTAGTGCGACCTCACCTCAATCAATGTTAGTTCAGCTTTATTTTGAAGCTACTTACTAGTTCAAGGCTTTTGGACTCTTAGTAAATAGATGGTAGAGTCACGTTTTTTTTATCGTAGAATGAGAATAGTCTGGAGGTTTATAAAGCTAATAATATACACCTAGCTAATATGCTATACCTTACCTACCGCAATGTAAGCAGTGTTATTACAATTAGTAGACCTATATTACCCATATTACGTAAAATGTGAAAGATTCAGATTTTCAGATTCAGATTTTATTTATTTACCATAACGTTACATAACATAATAAGATACTACCTTATAATATAATGTGCCGACCACACATCCTACAGATCAGAAGATGACACAACATTAAATAAATGAGCTACTCATGAATTCGCTGATGCTATAAAATGGGTGACATTGAAAAAACAATTTTAATTTATTTTTGAATTGGTTTAAAGGCAACCGAGTTGTTTCAAGAGGCAATTTGTTATACATAGAAAGCTTTATGCATTGTCCCTGTTTGTACGTTTTAACCAGTCTAGTTCTTGGTATATTTAGCTTTGCTTTGTTTCTAGTGTTGTAATTGTGTATTTGCATTTTCGTTGGGAAATCATTTCTATTCAGGAATAAATAATAGTGAAAAAAAGCTGTCATCTACTAACATGGAAAAATAATGTTGGGGTAACTCAGTGCCAACATTTCAATCCTTTTTCCATTACTACTCTACCATCCGAATAAACATCTGTTCTTATTTTATCATCACAGAAGTTTTCCATTTTTAATGTTTAAAGCTTTCTTTGTATTTGAGCACCGGCTCCCAGCCAATGTTGTGTCTTGGTTCTTTATTTACGAGTTAGGTTTTGATTTTGTGACAACACCCAACTTTGGTAGCGCCCAATACTGTTATGAATATAAGTCCTTTGAGGGTGTGTTTAGTTCCTATATGTTTTTGGAATAAATGTATTGGTGGAGAGATAACCTGGTAGTTTCCTTTAGTGCATATAACCGACTTTCGTAACCCAATACTCAATACTCAATCATTTATTGCGTTCCATAATGTAAATATACAGGTGTTAACAAATTTTCATTGTGATCATTATAGACCCTGTTGGGCACAACAATAGTAAATAGGAGAGAGGAGGACGTCATAGTTATAGTCACATGATAGTATTACATTTAAATAGATAAATTGAAGTCAATATTTACTTAACCAATAGCTACTTCCACGATTTTTAAATGTATAAGTAGAAGCTTGTGTGGGAAAGTCATACTTTACTACTACGAACTTAAAATTGTTTAAATAAAGTATAATAGAATCTATTAAGGGGTTAAAGTGTACGCTTCTGTAACAAAATTCCTAGTGACATAGACGCAAAACCAATATTCTACTTATCTTAGTAACTAAGTATATCTGCGAGATTTTTAAAACGCTACCGTAAAGCGCAATTTTATGCATAAAATTGCTTTAAAGGTGTCCAACTAAATTGCAGTCTGGCGCTGCTGTTAAGTGGTCTTTCAGATTGCTTACTGCTGAACATTGAAAATGAAATGGTGCTAAATTAAATTTATGCCTTTTTCAGTTGTTGAGTAATAGAGTTAAATGTTATGTTGGAATAGATACTTTATTTTAATTTCCTAAGGTTCAGTCTTATATATGGCCTAATAACATAGAAGGTAGTTTATGTACTATTATGTTGACCCCCACGCCCAGCACTGACAGTGTTAAAACCATAAGGTTTAATATTTATTTGTGGTAGCTTCGTTGTTCCAAGCAGTACAGATAAGGGCAATCCTTCCCATAGATGGGTGACTTCTTGGTGGTATTTAGATGCGAGCTCTTCTGTCCTTCGGAAAGTGATGTGCCGACTTTATAAGTTGGGACCATGTTGGGATGACTTCGTAGAGCGGAATAAAAATCCTCAGTTTTCACCAGAGTAGGTCATATACGAGTATGATGCTCGTATGAAACATTTTTCTATTTTACATCAGTTTTAATGACGCTAATACTTGTTTTTTTATTGTCTGCAGGAATTCGCAACCCTCACGAAGGAGCTCAACCAGGCACGGGAACAACTATTAGAACGAGAAGAAGAGATCTCGGAGCTCAAAGCAGAAAGAAACAATACCAGAGTGAGTAATACTTGTTGCTACGGTGACAGAAGTATCTCATACCCACCTACAAAACATAAGCTAAGCATCTAGTATGAATTTTACAGCGTCAAGTAGTTACTTTTATTTACTGAATTCGGACGTTGTAGTGCCTGGGAAATGTTTAGATGGAGTAAACGTGCCCAGCACCTACATACGAGTGTATTATTTTCTCAGCTTAGTCGGCTTTCCCAATGGTCAATAAGTGTGAAGCTTACTAAGTCTTGGCTTTTCTTTACCGTTTTGAGATCGTCGTCAATTTCGATTTTTATAATTTCAATTTCTAAAGAATTGTATCCATTTGATACACTTAGTCAGTACACTAGGAAATGCGAACATACAGTTTTCGCAACGAAAAATAAATAAATATGATATGATAGTGATCTAGTATATGATCTATGATAGTGAGCTAGTATGCCGCATGTCAAATGACCTATAAGCAAAGAATACCATTGCATGGCGCCGCGATACAACGAGAAGGCGACGCGGTAGACCGAAACGAATGGCGGGACAAACTGGATAAATCCTACTTCCTACTATCCTATCCTACTTCCTATCCTACAATCCTACTAATATTATAAATGCGAAAGTTTGTGAGTATGGATCGATGTATGGATGAACGGATTAATGTTTGTTACTCTTTCACGCCAAAACTACTGAACGGATTTGGATGAAACTTGGAATATACATAGTTTGTGACCTGGATTAGCACAGGTGCACAGGCTCCTTTTTATCCCTTATTTATGAAATAGTAAATAATATGAGTAGGTATTTAAAATATAGTGTATCTTAATAAATAAATACTTGTTGTTAATGGTTGGTTACTAGTGACGAATAAACCGTAGTAAGAACGAGCTACAAGTCTTCTCCTTCCTACCCTAGGTGGAAGTTTTAACGAAATTTCAGCACCAGATGTACCTAACTCCCTTCGGCTTGTTCTCAACCCGTTGAATAATTCAGCATTCGTCTAGACCCGTGTAGTTGCCCATCGCGATGTGCTTGCTGTTCTACTCGTAGTCTTCTTGGATTCTATTACATTCGTAAACTATTTATTTGTCAGCTATCAGTGTTTGTTCAAGGGTGCTTTAATATTAGTGGTTTAGTATAATATCTACTCTCTAGTAACTGAAAACAAGTAGGTACATAAACTTCTAAATTATTTACATTAGTATTTAATGTGTGTGATGTGTGTAAGTGGTTGTATAACGACCGTACCAATTAATTAAATAAATAGTGTGTAACGCTTCGAGTGCTGAAAACACAAATGTGATTTTGCACGTCCGACTTCTCAACGTGCATGGCGCGGAGCGTCATGTGCGAGGCCAGCAGCCAACGTGTTAAGTATTTAATAAGTCATCCAGTATCTCACAAACAAAGGCGGGAGGGACATCTACTCAAAGTCAATTTTGAACTGTGCGACATATCCCTGTTATGCATTGAATAAACTTGAAAAATGTATGAAAGAACGCGTTTTATCTAACTAGCAGATAGTAGTTACTGAAAATCAGTCCTTATGGCGACTATACAGGTCAAACCCCCCTCTCGCTCGCACTATTCAACATTTTTGAAAATATAAAATCACTGAATGTAGTTATGCAAAATAGCAAACCGTCACGGCCTAAAAAATAACAATACAAAGGTTCAGCAATAATATAATTTTGATTCTATCACGTTTTCTTACCAAAAAACTTGCACCAATGTAATAAATTTTGGTGCAATTTGTTTGGTAGGAAAACGTGTTGGGTTCAACATGATATACTTGCTGAACCTTTGTATTGTTATTTTGTAGGCCGTGAACTATTCTATTATTCTATTTAGCATAACTACATTCAGTGATTTTATATCTTCAAAAATGTTGAATAGTGCGAGCGAGAGGGAGGTTTGACATGTATCGTCGCCTTATACTATAGTTACGGTTTCGTACACTCTATAAACTTTTCGAATCTGGGGTTTCAATAGTAAGTTTGCCCAGCGCCTATACCACCCTCTGAGCCTAGTCGGCCTACCCACAGGATATTGTACGTATGTACTAAGTAGCGGGTTTCATCACGATGTTTTCCATCACCGTTTTGAGCACGAGGTAATGCGCACGTAAATTTGTCGGAACTTTATAATGACTAGCGGCCCATCGCGGCTTCGCACTGGCTAGGGCACTTTTTTATACCTTGGGTTACGTTACTTAAGTTTTAGTAAGGATCCCTAATCTTTTCTAGCAATAAATATAGCCTATGTTACTCAGGGTGAATGTAGCTTTCCCATGGTGAAATAATTTTTGAAATCGGCACAGTAGGTTTTGGGTTTATTCAATACAAACATATACACACACAAAAATACAAATTTTTCCTCTCTAAAATATTAGTGTAGATTAAACTAATGGTAAAGTTAATTTTAACATTGGATGGACCCTAGTTTGGCCACAAACTCGCATGATGTTAAGTAACGTTGTGGTCTAAGATGGAGCACAAAGGTCCAGAACCTATTCACTCTAGACTTGAATAATCCCAGAGGCCGGTAGAGAGTACCAATCCTTAAAAGTAAAATTAAACAAAGAGTAAGTTCAGTAAAGTATATAAAGCCCTGATTTTTATAGTATTTCTGTTTTCCAGTTACTTCTGGAGCACCTAGAATGCTTGGTGTCACGGCACGAGCGCTCTTTGCGCATGACGGTGGTGAAGCGGCAAGCTGCTGCGCAGTCCGGCGTCTCCTCCGAGGTCGAGGTGCTGAAGGCACTGAAGTCACTCTTCGAACACCACAAGGCACTCGACGAAAAGGTAACCAGCTAAACAGATAAAAATAGAATAGAAAAGGAAAATGTTTATTTGCAACAACAGTTTACAAGTTAAGTAAGTTCAGTTAGTTACATGTAAACAAAGTATATACATAATGACAAAGTTGTTGCACAAAGGCCCTAACTCAACATATTGCTAGTTGGAGACGTATACCTACCTACTACAAGCGCTGGTCTTCCGTTAGAACAGGCCTTCTACCGCAGAAGACTTTTTATACTACTAATTTAGCAAACAGGCATACGGTCTTCCTGATGGTAAGCGGTTCCCGTAGCCTATGGACGCCTGTAATATCAAGAGGTGACATGCGCGTTGCTGACTCTTTTAATAATTTATTATTATTGCTAATCTCCCGATAAAATATACATGACATCTCACAGAACAACAACACCTATATCAGTCCACTGCTGGATATAGGCCTCCCCTAATAAAGGGGGATAGTGCCTATAATTCCCGTTCTAGGCATGTAGTTGGGGTTTCCATCGCTGCTCCCCGTTGACGGTCAGGCTTTTAGCTGTGCCGATTTTAACTTGCGCTATGCCGCAATCAGCCGCCGCCAGAGCCCCGTTTGTTTGTTAACAGGGTGCACCACGGGCAGGTGGAATTAGCTTTGGTTCCGAAGATGGGGTTGGAACCCTTTACACCACATGCATAGAACATACCCACTAAACGAGTTCCTTGGACTTGGGCTGTTCGTTATTCAGTCGAAACTAACTGATGATCACAGTTTTTTTTTGAATTAAATAAAACCTACACTCATAACTAGCTGTTCCTTTCAATTCATGTTTTTGCATGTGGTGTTTGCTGTTTGCCTGTAAAAGGTAGTACATGTAGCATAAGACCCTTTATTTAAAACTTTTGTAAATTCTTCATGTTTCTACTGTTGGAAAACCTAAATAAATAAATAAATTATATTGATTTTTGGTAACTTATGTTTCTATTTTTCAGGTCCGGGAAAGGTTACGGGTTGCGTTAGAAAGAAATACAGCTTTAGAAGAAGAATTAGCTTTAACCAAAGAAGAAGTAAGTTTCCTATTGCCTATTTTATCGCTTGGCAACTAGCTTCTGTGCTCATGCGAGTAAAGAACTCTGATATAGCTATTTCTACACTGTACCTCATTCATCACTTACTTTCGTTTCACCTTACTATAAAACTTTTGTGGGTGCATTCACTTATGGTATGCAAGGAGACCATATTTTCAAAGTCGCTCCGATAGTCAGCTCAAAAAGATGTGCGACGAGAACATTTTACTTGACCATCTTGATGTTGAACGCTTTGTTGCACAAAATCCACCAGTTGCAGGAACACGTACAATGACACGAGGCATGCGTCACGGGCATGCTTCACTAGCGTGTGTCACGTGCACTTACAATATGTTTAAAAATAAATTATATAAATGGCTAAATGACATGATTTTTTATGATATAAAAGATTTTTTTGACTTTAAGAACAAGAAGTGCATGTAAATTAATTTAAATTATGTAGGGTAGGTCTCATATTCTATAAGCTCTTTGTATACAATTTGTATGCCATGAAACTGGCAAAACATACGCACGCTTTAAAAACAGTAACATCTTTATACCATGTTTTATGCAAATAAACAATTATGATTATGATTATGTGTCGCCCTTGAACGGTCACAGAAAAAGAGTACAGTGTGGACATAGCATGAATGCACACACTTAACATAAACTTGATTACTAGCTGTGCCCGCGACTTTGTCCGCGTGGAAGAGTGACTTTGGGCAGCATTTTTGGACATCTTTTGGTTTTTGGATTATAAACACAGTCGTTTGTGTTTAAAAAAAACTACAGTAATGCTTCTCTATATTAGACGTATAGCCATCGGGGATCAAAGCATACAGGCTTAGAAATGCTAACACGTGGCAGAGCCACATAAAGCTGACTGTGCGAAAAACAGCTAATACTTAGATCCCACAATACTTGATTATAGCAAAGTCAATGGCCAAATTCAATGACTACTAGAGTCTGCTCGTAGCGCCGCTTGCGTGATATCCGGCTAAAAAGCCTAGTATATGTTATTCCAGGTCTAAAACCACAATATGTACAAAGTTTCAGCTCAAACTGATCAGTAGTTAGTGTGTGAAAGAAGGACAAACGTACATTTGGCAAACTTTCGAGTTTATAATATTATAGTTAGTAGGACTAGATACCATCCTGAGCGCCGCTTTTGATACCGAAATAGAAAAACTATATATAAATAAATGAAATAAATAAATAATGCGGGACGTAATCACACAGCATCATGTAGCCCCAAACTAAGCAGAGCTTGTATTATGGGAACCACATGATTGATATAATACACATATAATATTTTTTTGTAAATACATACATATCATACATAGAAAACACCCAGACCCGAGACAAATCTTCAGATCATGCAAACATTTGTCCCGCAGCGGGAATCGAACCCGCAACCTTCTGCGTCTCAGGCGGATCTTCGCCCACTGCGCCACAGAGGCCGTCAATATTAATCATATTAATCCGATCTCAATTTATTTATGGAATATACAAGTTTTTTCCAAAACCGAGATAGATGTTACGGTGTTGAGTGGAAATAAACATACCTACAAACACACAAACTTTTGCATTTATAATATTTATGATGTCTTCTTTTTCTTAGTTGGACACTCTTGTCGAAGTGGTCGTGGTTATGGTCGAGTTTGAATGGAGGATCTTGCAACATGCCTCCATTGAGATCTATCAGTAGCTTGACGGGTGCATTTTAAGTGTACTGCACTTTAAAAAAAGTCTTGTCAGTTTTTCCAAAGTAACATGAGAGACGAATTTATGCATGTTTTGCAGATATTTGTCTCGGGTCTGGATGTTTTCTATGTATGATATGTATGTATTCACAAAAAAAAATTATATGTAGTATATCAATCATGTGGTTCCCATAATACAAGCTCTGCTTAGTTTGGGGCTACATGCTATATGATAACGACCAGCATTAAAAAAAAAAACTTCATACACATTATCAGTCCACTGCTGGACATAGGCCTCCTCTAATAAAGGGAGATATGCCCATAATCCCCACGCTGGGCATGCAGGTTTAGAATCGCAGGGCACAGCTTTTCGCACCGTCGACGCTGCTGCCCGTTGGCGGTCAGGGAATTTATCTGTGCCAGCGGCAACATCTTACTGGTTTTTAATCAAATTTACAGCTTACCTTTCCATTTCAGTTACAAAATGTAAAAGCGGGACAGGACAGTGACAAGCCAAAGGAAAACGGCCAAGTACAAACCGGATCACCGGAACAAAATGGCGAACAAGTAGTTAAGGTATGTCTAACTAAAAAATCCTGTATACTGTAAAATAGACCGTAAGATTTAGGTGGACAGTTTACTCTTCGGGAGCACAGTCTTACACGAACACAAATAAACAGAAACACTATAATTAAGTCCAATATAGATGCTTAGTGATTGGTGATTGTGCTTTATGTAATAACTGAGCCAATTTTGATAAAGCTTATAGAATTTAAGGACGAACCTGTGAGAATAAAAGTATAATATATGGATCGACCACACTTGCTTGAAGGAGTAAATATTGTAAATATTTTTCAAATACAAATATATTTAATGCCAAATATAAAATTACAGGAAATTGAACACAATGAGTTTGAGTGTGTTTTAGGCAAATGGTAGTTACTCAGCACTAATCTGCGCAGACCATGGTCTACGCAGGGCTGGTTTTCAGTGTACCCCATTTTACCAATAAATTTCTGAAGGGTGTCCAGTCAAACAATTGTCTTCATAAGAATTCAGATTCACAAGGAATAATTATTCTTTGGAGTTAGCAAAACCAATCAAACTTGGCTCAATTATGAATTCAATAGTGTTGAAATGAAAACTTAGGAGTGAACGCGGTGTGGTTTTACTCAATCCCAACGGTGTCATTACCATTTTCAATATTATCCAGTTATTGAAGATAACTATTTCTGTAAAAGAAATGGCCTCGCTTTATCTATACTTCACTATATAGATTCACTATCTTTTTGAATCGTCACCTGATTGAAACATCAGGTGGGGTATTCGCTTTATTCGCTTTATTTGGGTTCCATCACCATGTATCATAAAAAATATGTTTTTGATATAATTGAGTAAAACCTCACGCAAATAGTCTAGTCTAGTATTTTTGTTGTTAAATGTTTTATTTGATGGTGGGCACAGGAGCAAAATAATGTGAACACAGAAGTGGAAAGCAGTCGGAGATTCTCAGACCTACAAAACACGGTCGCCAAACAGGTTAGCCTGACGACGCATCCTCTACGAGCAGTGATCCATTACGTATTGTGATAGAGTTCGCTCTTGTCTAACGTCAACTGGTGGTCAAATGATAATGATTTTCACAGTTATTGTGTTGAAAATATTAGCCAGCCTAGCGTTACCGAGGAAGCTGCTGTCAAGGTGTATCGCGAGGTTTATTTGTTTTTAGTTGTAGTTAAAGAGTTTAAAATTTTAAAACTATTTGTTGGTTTTGTATGGACGATTGAGTAAATAGAATAATAAAAAAAACCTAATTACAAAGAAGACATAATAAAAATGAATATTGACATAATAAATAGGTAATAGAGTTCGTTCTAATGTCTAACGTTAACTGGTGGTCAAATGATAATGAATGACCGTTATTGTGTTGAAATTAGTAAAGCTGTTGTGAATTGAGAAGATAGAATACTAAAAAAGAATCTTAATTATAAAGGAGACAATGAAAATGAATATTGACATAATAAAAAGGAACAGTCACAAAAAAGAGTAAATTGATCTTGTTTATAGTAAATTAGCTATCGGGAATTTCAATTATTTAGAAATACGGCAAATTGTATTTTTTTTGGTGACGCAAAAAAGAAAACTGAATTTAATGCGCTGTATGATTTTATGTTTTTGGCAGTGAAGTAAGTCATATAAACATAAGTAGTTAATGTAGTAGTAGGATAAATAGGTAGATAAAAAGGCCTATAACGGCCATAGACCTATCATGATACGTAATCGGTCGAACAGACCCCAAAAACATGGTCTGAGCCATTGCATCGCCACTCCATTTAATATTATGTACTTATATGTATTTAAACAAACATTACCATATCGACTAGGTACTTACTACGTAAACGTATTTTGCCTGCTTCAGCCATCTACTCTGAAATATACTGGTAAACTGGTAAACTTTTAAAACCATTTAAGTCTCGGTGCCTAATATTGTATTGAATTATCTAATTTAAGTACTATAAGTAATTATATTAATTCGTAG
The DNA here is from genome assembly GCA_951804965.1 of Horisme vitalbata. NCBI lineage: Eukaryota > Metazoa > Arthropoda > Insecta > Lepidoptera > Geometridae > Horisme > Horisme vitalbata. The sequence continues at coordinate 18,065,520 of OX638101.1, read as the reverse complement.
AAGCATGTAATTTACACATTTAGATAAGCATATCCCTCGTAGACTGCAGAAATTAGAAGCACAGTATCAATGGACTTATATCGTCGTATCATTAAATACTTACTAACACGTACACACAACATTTGGGTACTAATAATCATCTTATAATCATGGTAGTTGGTGCACTAATTATCATATTTGGGTTTGGAAAGTGTAAGTATTCTTCCGTATGGACCATTAACAGGAAATAGGTATTTTTCTATTGTGTATTGTAAACACAATATTTTTGGCATAATGTTATTTTGTTAGGTAACTAGTATACCTACATGACAGCCCTTTTGCATCATGCAAAAGCTTTGGTAGACTCACAAAAATTGGCAGAAACTAGCTGATTGAACTACAGCTAACTTAACCATACGATAAAGTTATAACTTTATCGTATGTTAAAGTTATAAAGTTATAACCTTACGAAAAATTCCATACGAAAACAAAATATTTAGATCTGTACCTGCTATTGAACTATTTCAAGATTAAACTTATACCTAAATAAATACTTAATTATCTGTAAAAATCATCTGAATTCAGTTCAATACAATCTCAATTCAGTTTCACACGATCCTGGCCAGTGAAACCATAACACTTGGGCTGTCAGCACAACAAAATAAACCTTACATAACTCGAAATATCTCTTGTTTTCAGTCAGCAGAGTTAAGCTCATGGCAACGGCGGGTGGCGGAGCTGAACAACAAGATGTCAGAGATGGAGGAACGACTCGCTAAGGGGGAAAAAGAACTGCTCAAGAAACAGGAAGAGTGCGCTAAATTACAGAGGGATCTTAGAGAAAACGTGGCACAGAAGGAAGATCAGGTAAAATTTGAAAGAAAAGGTATTAAAGACAAGTTAGGTATTTTCATCTATATAAAATAATACAGAGTCAAATAGTATAAGTAAAAACGGCTCATTGCACGGTACGCTGACATAATCTTAGATGGAGTTAGCTAAGACAAAAGTTAACAATAGATGCAGGTTCTGCTGCAAATTAAGAAGTGATATATATGAAGTGATATATATATGAATAGCAAAGTCGATTCCAACTACATTCCCCATATAAGTTTCTTGACCATCAAATAATTCCGCTAATCGCGAGGAATAAATAGCAGTGGATATCATTTGAAAAAGTAAATCAGTTATAGTTTATTTTGGGTGTGGTTTCTATGTGGAGAGAACTGTGATTGTGACTGTTTCCTTTGGATACATTAGATGTCAACAACAAAATTATGTGAATTTCGTAGGAGGAGCGGATAACCACCTTGGAGAAACGGTACCTGAACGCGCAACGGGAGTCCACCTCACTGCACGACCTCAACGAGAAGCTAGAACAGGAGCTACAACATAAACAAGCTCAACTTAAAGTAAGTCTATTGTTCTCTAAAGTCTCTGAAGAAAGATAAACTTAAAAACGCAGAGTCAAGTAAGGGACTCGTCTTGACATAAGAAAATATTGTTATCGGTCGATCTGCGTTGGAAGTTATAGTACAGGGGTAATAAGGGGTCAATGTCACGGAATCGGATCTAAATTCCGTGACCCTGTTTATTATATCTATTCAAGGTATGAAATTCAGCAAAAATTGAGATATTTTGAAGATCAAAATGTAGTTAACATACACAACCGCTGCATTAACACCCCTGTTCCTAACATTTGTAGCTACATGTAACTAATGCATAACATAATTTGGATGAAGGCTAGAATCCATTTCAAAAGACCTAGTGTATTTTTTTGGAAAAACACCAGGAGCATAACTAAGCCCAAAGGCTACTTTTATAAATTCATAGAATCCGATACATGTGACAGATTCTAGCCTCATCTCTTGCTTCGCAACACATGTATATACTCATTCTTCGCAGCTCCAAGAGGAGAAGACGGCAGCCATTGAAGAGAAGCTGGAGCTATCATCACAGAAGTTAGCGCAGATGTCCTCGCTTCCTGAGATGGAAGAGCAACTAAAAGCCAGGATGGAAGCGCTCAGTCAGGTAAGAAGGTGACAGAAGAAGTATAAATGAAATATTTCAAAAACTGAGGAAATTAAGTGTTTTACGAATGATTCATTTGTGTTAACTTACTTGGGATGTTCTATACATTTTTTGTATTATTTGACAGTGTCAGACAATAGATCATTATTTTATTTTACTATTTAGTTTAGTACATGTTCATGCTTAATGCTTCACACTTCCATTTCAAGATTGTTACAAGTAGTACCCCAAACATTTCGTAGCCTTTGCGATATACCTGTAGCAAATAAAAAAGCTAAAAGATGAGTTATGAGCTCAATCTTTTAATCTAGCGAAGGATGGTTCAGTTAGAATATGTTTACATGTTTAATTAATGAAAAACTAATAATTATAACCGAAATAAATTATACAGCCTATCAAACATCGCTAATTCATGGAATGAATAGCAAAGTGCAAAAGTGACAGCGATGAAACAACCAAGATGATTCCACAAAAAAGAAGTTTGACGCCTCGTGCCTTTTATAATATTCAAATACCTAATCTATCAATCAGAAACTTTCGAGCATTATATTTCTAAGAAGGGTATCAACATTTAATATTTAGTAATATTAAGTAGTATCTGTTTATTTGGTTAATTATGTGGCACGTTATATGTTTATCTTTATTTCACCCAATACTCTGATTTTCTTAGATTTTAAACCATCCCAAAATTGTCGACTCAGTACCGCGACCATCCCATCAATACCGGTACGCGCTGTTTACTGCGCCATCAAGTCATCTCCTTGCCTGGTCGTTCCTGGGCAGTCGCGGCTTCAAGGATTTGAACATGAATTTTTGGGATATTATAAAATCATAGAAATTCCCATATGTGAGGGTACTTTAAAACATTCGGATAAAAACAAAAATCATTACCGAATTACTTTTTATAAATTTAACATAATTCGTTTTCCCCAGGCACAAGAACGGCACGGCTCAGCAGAGGACCGGATCCAGAGGCTAGAGGCTAGCGTGGAGGAGAAGAACGCCGAGCTGATGAGGCTGAACCAGCGGCTGCGAATGAACGAGGAACACAACACCAGGCTATCCGCCACCGTCGATAAACTACTATCGGAGTCTAACGATAGGTAAACTATCCCATTAATATTCATAGCAAAACACTGGTAACCTACGAACTTAAGGGTCACTTCAGTAAAAGGGCTGCGTGATTACCAGAGATCGGAGTAGGTAGAATGATTTTACGTACTTGCATCATGGTTTTATAGTATGGATATGGCTTTTTTTCCGGAAAGTTCCGATATTTACCGGATTCAGTTAAATATTATAATTAAAGTAGTAATTTAGTAACTACTACATTTGAAACTTATCGGAAGCGATTGTCAAACGTTTAAAGGTTAATTTATTTTTATTACTGTCGACTAATGATTTTTTGTTTCCGCCGTATGCGATTCCATAAAATTCATCCAATTGATTTGAAGCTTTGTTGAGTTGCTGTGTGCAACTTTGTGACGTTTTCTAAGCATTTAATCGCGGGAAACACGTTTCCCATGAGAAAATGTTCAGGACTACTTTGATAAATAAAGTTGGCAGTTCGCTATAGTTTTGTATAATATTAATTATTCAGAGGCTTTGTGCACAAAATTACCAATGTTACTAAATTTACCAAATTCTCATGATTTTGTCTATTGGATACTTTTTCTAGATATACAACCTTTTTATGGTCTACCTAAAAAGTGTAGGTAAAAATGGATTAAAAAACAGGTTAAAAATTAAAATTTTTATTTGGTATTTCACAATTACAATAAATAATAATTAAATAAACAATGCTGGACAGTCCACACAGCAACATCTAGCCCCAAGATTAAAAATAATTGTGATTGCGAGCTCTGCTTAGAGCTCACAATCACAATAATTTTTAATCTTCATCGACATCCATTACAATTTCTACATTCTGATCTTTCTCTATACAATTAAAATAAATAACCATAAGTTTTTCAATATTTTCTATTTTTAGCCTATTTCTTTTGACGTCTAAAATCCATTTATAGATGGAAAATGATCGTTCTACATCTACTGACGTCAACGGAGAGAATTTAAAATATGAAACTACATCATTTGCCTCATTTTTTTCTATCTTTTCACTGTATTCTCTGAGTGTGTCTAAATCAGGGTTTCGTTCCATAACATTTTCAATTTTATTTTTTATATTTTCTGAATTGCAATCGTTAATATCAGCTCTGACTTGGTCCAATGCTAACAGTGAATCAGCTAAGGATAGATCATGTTTTTGTAATTCTTTAAGTGAAAGTTGAATGGTAAAGTAATTTTTTTCAATGTCATTTAAATCATTTTGTAAATTTTCCTTTTCTAAAATTGTTTTTGCATTTCGAATAGCTACTGCATCAGAGCTGCTTAGACAGGATATCACGTCTTTTATTTTTTCAAAGTGTTGAGCGTAGTATGATGCTGCTTCTAACCAAGTGCCCCATCTGGTAATGACTGGTTGTGGAGGCAGCGGTAAGTTTGGATATTTTTCTTTTAAAATTGTAACTCTGCTCGGCGCTTTCAGAAATATTTTTTTCACATTTGCTATCAAAATATCGACATCGTTATATTCTAATCTAATTTGCTCAGATACACGATGAAGCGCGTGTGCCAAACATGTCACGTGTTTCATTTCAGGCAAATAATTTTTGAGATTTCGCCCTGCAGATAGCATGTACGCTACACTATCAGTGCAGAGCATTAAAACATTGCCAACTTTAGACTCAAAAGAGTCTTGCCATAGATTTTCTAAACATTCTAACACGAATTGCGTGATTGTTTGTCCATTAACCACTGTTAGCATTTTACAAGCAATCAAATAAGGCCGGCTTAAAGTGTTAGGATGCAATGTACGTAGAAATTTCTATAAAATTTCTAATTTAACATAGTAAAATAAATCCAATACTTAAAAAAAACTGCTAGGAGGCTAGATCGTAGTTTAACGCGAAATTCACTGTGATTCTTCCATTTAAGATCTCATAATTCAAAAACTCATCTTATGAATAGCAGCATACGCGAAACACGAGATTTAAAACGTTCAAATAATATGCTGTATTTTGAATTGGCCTAAATAAAACCTACACAAGTAGGAAATATTATACTAAAACTTACCTTTGATATAAAATATAACTTCAAAATCCAATCCAAGAGAATCAAATCGAAGTCCGTAGATCCAAGCCAAATTCGTCGATTTAAGAAGATTCCAGAAGCCAGTACACAAGCCAGGGTCAAGATCCAATCCAAGAGAAACAAATCGAAGTCCGTAGATCCAAGCCAAATTCGTCGATTTAAGAAGATTCCAGAAGATAGTACACAAGCCAGGTTAAGTTACGTTTTTCACAACACCGCAAAGAAAGATACGCACTCTACGAACCGAAGTAAGCAAGTGCCAGCCACCTGTGGTTTGAGTGCATTGTTTTTTCTGACAAACAGTTAATGAGTCATCTGGGATAATTAGCTCTGATTGGTCGGACCACTGTGCATATAGAGCTTAAGATAAGGTGACAATAGACCCTGTTTGCCAAGTTATAGGTACATATTATTATTATTGTAGGCTATAGGGGTATTACTTATCTGATCCTGTTTATTTATTTGTTTTTACTTTGTTAGGATTTTACTTCAAGCCTATCAATACCACAGGCTTTTAACTAACACACCACCTCCACGTAATATCTAAGAAATTACGGAAAAAATGGCTTCATAATTATAAAATACCGGAATTCCGGAGGCTTATCCATATTAACTTAGCATTTGAGGTCATTGGTCCTAAATCATTCTACCTACTCCGATCTCTGGTGATTACTAATGAAAACTGGTTTCTAAAAATCATTATTTACTTAACCAATATTCGAAATTAGTAGGTATGTATTAAACAATCTCAAGTTAAAAGATGATAAAGTGTATGCTCAATGTTGGCTTTAAAAGATGATGAAATTATGCTGATGATTGTTGCTCCATGACAGGCCAGTCTCACTCCTCACTTTAGGTACGAAGCTATAAGTACATGTTTGGGCCCCGAGTGCGGGGCTCGCTCCGTACGTTAGTACGCGTCACAAGAGATAACAGTTACCTGTAGAAAGGGATGCAAGGTGTAGGTCATTATAAAATGTTAGGTACGAGCTGAATAACACTTTATTGCGTTGCAGCTAAAGTAGCTATTTATTTAATCGTTTTTGCGGAGTGAAAATTCTGTGTCCATGATGGTAACTCAAGAGAGATCTAATACAGTGCATTCTAAAATTTCGAACCGGGCGGGACTAGAACCCGCATCACGTCATTGCTTCTAATTGTACTTGTCTGACACGTTAGCCTGTTTAGAACGGATACTGGATCCTGGTATTTTTTGACACATAACCACACATACTGCTATATCATTTACTACACTATCTAGATGTAAGAGTCATCTACAAAGGGCTATGTCTTTTCCCTAGGTTACAAGTACATCTTAAAGAACGGATGCACGCGTTAGACGAGAAGAACGCCCTTACCCAGGAGTTGGAGAAGACGAGGAAGTACGCCGACGAACTCCTCGCGGAGAAGCAGGATATCCTCAAGGAACTAGCCAAGTGGAGGATGGAAACGGAACAGGTAAAATATGGTTGGCCTGTTCAGTTTTTTCAATCGATGTGACTGAATTTTTAAAGTTGAACGTTAAGCTACGTTCAGCTTTAACCTAATGATTTCTTTCATATTTCTTTGACTTATAGATCAGTATCAAAGTCTTGTGAGTGTTTGAGAAAAAGATAAAGTAAAAAAAATATTTAATGGTGATTTCTGTCATCAGATTCAGTTCAAATTGGTAGATCTATTCTTGAGTAAAGATTGATATACATGGTGGGGCAAAATTTTACTTTATTAGGCAGCCAGTTTTTTTTTTTGTAGTTAGAAGGTTTTGTTCTAAGATAACTATAGGTTTATTTGTAAAAAAACAGGTTGGTCTCAATTGACTCTACTCTACAGTACTTCTCAACAGTAATATTTTTCTCAAAGTAAATTACCAAATCAAATCTAGAGAATAAGATTTCGCAAAAATAAAAAATAAAAAAGGTTTTCATACAACTTCTATGAAGCGCACTTCGCCGCAACATTGAGTCCATGTCTGCAATTCGAACCATGCCTCGAAATACTCAGTTCTTATTTAAAATTGATCTTTCACAATGTGTTGGCAGAATCTTTAGAGGCTGTTTGACATTTTAACAGAATAATATCGGTGCTGTTGCCTGAGTCGACAAAGGCTAGAGGAGTTTTAAATAAAAATGCTCACAATGAAGCTTACTACAGTAGAAGAAAACATAATAAAACGTTGTGTTGACAGTTGAAGCGGCAGATGCTAGAACAAGAGATAGCGTTCAACATCCAGCAAACGGACGCGCTGACGAGGTCGCTGTCGCCCGGCGCGCCGCAGCAGCCGCCGCCGCAGATGTTCCAAGCCAAGGTACATCCCTCCGACACTTCACCCCTCCGACACTCCACCCGTCTGCCCCTCGACCGTTCCGCCCCTCCACCCCTCCAACCATATGCCATTAACCCCTACACCTCTCCGCCCCTTGACTTCTCCGCCCCTTCACTCCTCCACCTCTCCGCCCCTAAGCATCTGCCGCCTTACATCACCCGCTGCTGAGTATAGGCCTTGCTGCGTGCTTCCTAGCTAATGTAAACCCCTCCGCTCTCATCATCCGCAGCCTAACCTCATCCGTTTCTTGGTATTGGCCTGTAAGGTATAACCCTTCCCCGGGCGGGAGATTTTTTCGCATAGAATCGAACGTCTGAAATGTTTAATCTATGACAAGCTTCATATATCGTTTTTAATATTTCAGTTATGTCTGTTTAATTTGGGATATCATAATTCAATCATAATAGACAAACCTTATAATTTTGAAATTCATAAACAGATGTGTCACATAATAATAACTTAACCTAAAAATACCATGGCTTCCTAATGAATGTGTGTCATAAACACATGAGTGTCTTTATTTTTCTTTATTATTCGCAATCCGACCCAACCCACTGCTGGATAAGCCTAACCTTTTAGCGTGGCAATATCCACGGTCACCCTTTTAGGGCTGTGCACATGGTGATGGAGGCAGACTTCCTTTCCTTCTTCATATCAGTTCCAACTGTGGTGTCGGAGTTTTTAGGCCGCCCAAAGGACTTCCACGTGGCTTAACGAGTGAACTAGACGGGGCCGGGACATCAGGACCATTAACATCTTAACGTGCCTTCCGAAGCACAGAAGTGCTCAAATATAAATGCCACTAAATGGTCATACATTGTTTGTTTGTGGCCTACTACCTACTCCGTTTTCGTATTTTCTGTGTAATTTTGTTCCTATTGTGTTGTGTATGTGTTCTATTTTATCCTGTTCTATTTTAGTTGGACGGTTCCTGGGAGAAATTGCAGCAAGCTCACGTTTTAGCGAACGTTCAGCAACAGTTCGATGTATCTAGCGACGCTGAGGTGAGCATGTTTTTTACCTGACTGAAGTCCTTTTCAGTTAGGTTTTGTTTTTAGGGTGTATGTATGTTTGTATTGCTTATAGTTGTATTATTTGTCGGGGGCCCAAATAATATTACAAACATAAATACACCCTAGATCACGAGGGTGACATATATGAAATTTTAATAAATCCAATATGGCGACTGTAAGAAGCCATTTTTAATTTACGATGAACTAAAAAGTACTAAAAACAGCCTGTCTATGCAGTCGGTTTAAAAAATACTTGTATGTAAACATAACTTTGCATGCAACATTTCCTACATTCGAATTCTAATTTGAGATAGGGCGCTGACGTCCTGCATTGTGGTATATTGTGGGTGCATTGCCCCACAATATACCTCATTGCCAGCCGTGCTAACCTGACCCCAGCCAGCCCAACTCCTTAAAATAACGGAGTAGGACTCTGGGTTGGTGGACACATGGCTTCAGAATTTCTGATGCTGCCTGTGTCTCTCAAAGCAAATTTTGTAACCCGGATTTTGCTCTGGCTTTGTTTGTGGCAGTGCATTGTAAGATGGCATGCTTTACTGTTTCTTCTTCTTTGGGGCATTTCATGGAGTGGGTTTTGATATGATATTCAAATAAATCTGGGTTTTCAGTGTGTTCAGTGTTAGTTGTATATTTTCAAACTTCAGTAATTCTGATGCTATGATGAATCCCTTTTGTACTTTTTAAATGATTTCTTTGAATCAGGATCTAGAGCTTTTGTTTGTCTCTTTTTAATAATTAAGATTGGTAGAGGCTAAATTAAAACCTTCTTGGGCGCTTTTAAATGTGATGCCCCAGTTATTGACTCTGAAAAGAAGTGTGTCAGCAAAGGTTTCCCGTTTAGAGCTTAAAAACGGCAAATTAATAGCCTTTGCTGACGATACCGTACTTGACATAATTGATACATATAAATCAAGAACAGAGTTGTCCTACGGGGTGATCGGCTAACTCTGTTGCAAACAGAAATGATTGATACCAATCCTTTTTATAAAACTCTGACGTATGTCAATTGACGTTCATTGAACTTCAACGGATGAAATGTCAAAGTTTGTAAAAACAGGATCGGTATCAGTCACTTCTGTTTGCGACAGAGTTAGCCGATCACCCCGCTGATTATGCTTCCTTGTGGAATACCGTATTGTGAAGTCGTAACTTCTCTGCTGTCGAATCTGTAGAGCGATCACGAATATTACAACCGGACCTATCGTAAGTGTAACGAAATGTTGACCAATTACAAAGTGTTATTTCGAATCTACGCCTTCTCATTGCCATTTCTCATTATTTTTATCGATATAAAAATAAAAAATAAATAATGCTGGACGTTATCACACAGCATCATGTAGCCCCAAACTAAGCAGAGCTTGTATTATTGAAACCACACGATTTATATAATACATATATAATATTTTTTGTAAATACATACATAGAAAATACCCAGACCCGAGACAAATATCTGCAGAACATGCAAACATTTGTCCCGGGACGGGAATTGAACTCGCAATATTCTGCGTCTCTCGTCAGGCGGGCCTTCGCCCACTGCGCCACAGAGGCCGTCATATTCTCTTTTCATTGAGTCTTTATCGTGTTTTTTAATTTTGTTAGTTACTTTTTTTGTGTCTATGTATATGGCTGTAACTGTGAATTTTTCAAATTGAATTGAAACATTTTGTGTCTACGATCTATATATTTTCGCTAGACTTCGTGATCCAGCTTCTCATGTTAGAAGTATATCAACAGAATGACGAATCAGACGGTGGCGTCGAGGGCGGGCATACGGACGCGGCGGCGCTGGCTCTCATGCTGCAGGAACAGCTGGACGCCATCAACACGGAGATACGGCTCATTCAGGAGGAGAAGCAGAGCACCGAGGCTAGGGCAGAGGAGCTCGAGTCCAGGGTCAGTGGCTTCTGTCTGCGGCAAAAGTAACCTTTAGTCATTGTAAAGTCAAAGTACATTTTAGCGAACGCGACATTTCACACGGTGCTCTCAAGATGTGTCTACATACTATCATTAGAATGAGTTTTGATAAATCAGTTCTCGTTCAGACACGGACTCGGGTGGTCTCATTCAAATCCCATCCTTATTATAATTTTTATCAATATAATTTTATCACTTATCACTTTACATCGTCCGAGATTCACAATAAGATAGCACAAGTACAAACCTTTGTGGTTTATAGGTAGTTGCTATTATTGCATCGTAACTTTTAACGTTTGTTTGTATGGTAAATAAATAAATAAAAGTCATTTCTCTAGACTAGAACAAGGTTTATTTAGAACAAGCTATATGCGCGCAAGGACAGGGTGCAAGTGGACTGCTACAGGCTGATGATAATGATGATGAAGGTGTTTGAATTTCAGCTATGTTTGGGTTATTTAGATTTAAATTTGGATTAAGTGGTAAAAGTCGAGAAACAAACATACATTTTTATATGAGAACATATAAAAATGTATGTTTGTTTCTTTCACAGTTTTGGATTGTTAAGTTGTCGAAGAAGGGATACTGATTAAGGCGACGATACATGTTAAAACTCCCTCTCCCTCGCATTATTCAACATTTTTGAAGATATAAAATCACTGAATGTAGTTATGCAAAACAGCAAACCTTCACGGCCTAGAAAATAACAATACAAAGGTTCAGCAAGAATATCATGTTGAACCCAACACGTTTCCCTACCACAAAATTTACACCAAAAAAGATCACATTGGTCCAAGTTTTTTGGTAAGAAAACGTGATAGAATCAAAATGATAGTATTCCGTGATTTTATATCTTGAAAAATGTTGAATAGTGCGAGCGAGACGGAGGTTTGACATGTATAGTCCCCTTAATGTGTCTGCAATTTCGTTTCATTTTCTGCTTGGCGGTAAAAATACGCATGGTGATAGTAATTCCCCGGATGAGCTCTTTACAAAGAGGCCGACTGTCTATACGATATGTAAAATAGCATATATAAAAGTACCTATAGTTACCACTATAGGTACCATGTAGGTCAGTCCAGCAACTACAAGAGCAGCATATTGACGGCCTCTGTGGCGCAGTGGGCGAAGGTCCGCCTGAGACGCAGAGGCTTGCGGGTTCGATTCCCGCTGCGGGACAAATGTTTGCATGTTCTGTAGATATTTGTCTCGGGTCTGGGTGTTTCTATGTATGATATGTATATATTTATAAAAAAAATTATATGTGTAGTATATCAATCATGTGGTTCCCATAATACAAGCTCTGCTTAGTTTGGGGCTACATGATGCTGTGTGATTAAGTCCCGCATTATTTATTTATTTATATTCAGTCCATGCTGTCCACTGTTGGACTAGGCCTCCCTTATATCAAAGGGGATATGCCAATAATCCCCATGCTGGGCATGCGAATCATGGGATTTAGCTGTGCCGGTGTTGAGCTTGCGCTATGCCGCAATAAGCCACCGCCAGAGCCCCATTCGTTATACAGCTGGGTGCACCACGGGCAGGTGAAGTTGGTTTGGGTTCCGAAGAACGCCTTACACCCCAAGTCAGTCCAATTAATGCGTGTTTGGTGGGGTGAGGGGGAAATACGCGGAGGTCGCGTGGCGTGGGTGATGACAACCTAGCCGCTGATTTCTTGCGCCCACCCCCCGTCTGCCATACGCAGGGAGCGGTCGCAGTAATATGCTCCACCTATAAACCATAACTGTGCCTTGTAATATTTAGATATGTATTAACTAGGTAAATTAATATGTATGGTTACCATGGTAACCTATTGTTTCTGTATACAGGCCCCGTTCTCATCGGGTTTGTTCCCGCAGGTCGGTAGCTACGAGCACATGAACGTACTCGCTCGCCGCGAGTCGCCCCCGCCCCGCGCCCGCTCGCCCGACCCCTCGCGTCCACACATGGCGCCTGCCTTCAACAAGTACCACACGGTCAGTACCACATACTCACACTCACAGACATTCATACACTCACACACGCACTCAAACCTAAACTCAAACTCTCACACACACAGATACACCCACAGACATTCATAAACTCACACACGCACTCGCACTCAAACTCACACTCCCACTCAAACACACACACTTTATTTTACGTTTAATTGAGTATTAAGTGCTATGCTGATATAACCAACCATTTGTCTGCACTCTGAGGGACTAAACTTCAACAGCAGGCCAGATTCGGTGATGATCGTTTCAGTAGGGTGTGAAGTGAACATACCTACAGTTTGTTTAATATGTAGGTTGATACGCGAGTCATCGACATTGACATACACGTAGTGATAACGACGAGGACGAAACCCAAAATGCCTTTTTATCGGTTTGAACAACCAAATTAGTTACGGTTATCTTTCATCATTGATCGTCGTCATCACGTGTATGTGAGTTTTAATTTCTTTTATTTCTTAATTTTCAATGTTCCAATGAATAAACTTTATAAAATATAAAATATTGGATCCATTGTAGAAAGCAAATTAATGTTAGAAAATATTTATTATAAAATATAGTCAATGAAAAAATTGAGCTTCTAGGCATTACGTATTTTAAGTAATTTATGTATGTTTATGATATTTTAGTCTTTGTGTGTTAATCTTTAGTATTATGTATTCTCATTTATTATCTTTTTTTGAGATATGTTATATTTTTCGATAATTTCATTAAAATTTGTCATAAATAAACTTCATAATGCCAAATTTGCACAAATTTAGACCTTATGTCGCTTGAAAAGAGTTCAAAGACCGCGCAATTGACAGCGTGCGCTGAGTTTTGGTGCAGACACTTTTTTCCACGTTTTCTACTCTAGTCTAGAGTATAAATATCGCGATGTGTGCAATAAATAATTTTCTTTATAGTAGGGATGACGACTCAGATAGATTAATAAAAAATATTGGACTCGTCTTTTTTACCAAATAAATAAAAATTGGCGGAGATAAACAGCGTAAAAGTTCTGGAGTGGGGGCTCGTGACGTCACGGCTTGGTAAAAAATGTACTAAGCCGTGACGTCACGTGGAACTTCAACTCACTATATCTTTGTCATTATTTGTTCTATTGACAAAAGAAAAAATACGTGTCCAAGATGTTTTGATACTGTAAATGACGGACTAATTAGAATTTTTCATTCGTCATCCCTATAGTCTATAATATAATATTTAGGGTCTGAAAATAAAACTTAGTTACGAATCAAAACTATGATAAGTAGGTAATAATGTGTGGTGTATGTACGTATGGTGGCGCAGGCGCCGGCCGCCATGTCTCCTGCGCACGCGCACTACCGCGCCGCGCTGCCCGCCGAGAGCCTGTCCGCCAGCCAGGTCGGTCGCACCCACCCCACCCTATCTCACTCCCTGCCTCTCTGCCTCATCCTAACCAATCTCCACATTCCCACCTTTATCCTTCCCCCATGAACCCACACAATCTTACCTTACCACCAGCCTTACATAGGACGCTACTCTGCTTCATCTCCATTTACCCTTCCCTACCAGCCCACTTAATCTCACTGCTGCAGCAATAATACTCAAATCATCCCCCCTATAACCTAATCTACCTTATGTCACCTCCTTCCTGTTTACCTGTAGGTACCTATCCAATCTCCTCATACACACCTTCAACCCCAAATGTACCCTCACAATCTCACTACACCAGCCTTTCATAGAACGCTTCTCTGCTTCATCTCCATTTACCCTTCCCTATCTGCCCACCTTACCTTACTGTCGCAGCGTTAACGATAATCTTAAAATCATCCCCTATAGCCTAACCCACTCTATGTCACCTCCTGCCTATTCACCTTTTGCTATCCAATCTCCCCACCTTTATCCTTCCCCCATGTACCCACATAATCACACCACACCAGCCTTCCATTAGACGCTACTCTAAAGCTTCATCCCCATTTACCCTTCCCTACATGCCACTTAATCTCACTCCTGCAAACTTTGCCCTTCTAAGTATTTCCACACCTAATCCTAGGTCTCAATACTCCTTAAATCTATCTCCCAATTCATTCACCCCCATCCCCCCAACTACATTTTACCCCTCCTGTATATGCCTCTAAAACCTCACGAAGTTTTACTATGGGCACATCGCACGAAGATTTTGTTTATTCCACAGCTAATGTGTGTTTCACAGAATAAATATTAATGTTATGAACTTGCAAAATTGTGTAGTTTATTATATTGATTTATTCCAAGGCTTAATGCGTTTACATTGTATTATTGTATCAATAAGATTTTATGTTGTATAAAGTGTAATGCTCAGCTTTATAAGAATGGTTTTAGTAATCTAATCGTTGTAAGTGTATTAATACATAAATTCATTTAGTATTTCTTATCTGGAGTAAAAAAGGCCTATACGTTTCGTTATGGACGCAAGTGTTTATAACTCGTGATGCGAGTTGAATGTGTAGGTAGTTCAAAGCAAACCCTTGGCTTAAGCACATGCACTGTTCATCAATTTAGTTTGGCGATGCTTTTGTGAATTTAACTTACGAAACAAGACTGCCTTTTGTATCCAAGTTGAAATTAAAATATTGTATAAAACTAGCATGTAATGTGTAGTAAAAGGTAAATAATGTTGCTTGTATGGCATACTCAAGGCTAACGCATATTCGCGGACGGCAAGGCAGGGAATTTTAAATGTACCAACGTAGATTCGTACTTATCTAAAGTTGGGGTCGCACTTGTGTCTATCGCGACGAAGCTTCGTGCAATGACACGATCCACGCAGATATGACCACCCATTATCAGCTATCGTCGCGATAGTTCGGACTGCACACTTAGATAGCTCGCGCAAAAGTATTGTCACGCATTGCTTCGTCACGATAAACGGCCCATCATTATCGAGTCAAGATATAAATTCCAAAGCTAAAAAAATAAAAGAAAATTACGTTTCAAAGTGTACTTCTGAATACACGTATTTTGATTTTGAATTTGAATAAAGCTCAGAGACTGGAACTGACCTGAGTATCAAAGAGGATGCTCCTTGCCGTAAAGTTTTCGTTCTCGGAGCTTTAAATCTTGTTACCATTACATACGTACTAATTTACATAGGTAAATTTAAAATCCTCTGTCTTGCTGTCCGTCGATTTCCGTTGGGTTTTAGAGTGATTTGCGGAATAAGAAGCGTAGTAGGATTTAAGGGTTGACAATTGTAAGAAAGTTTGTAATTTTACATAGTGGAAATATTCTGTTGGTTAACATTTGTAAGAGATTTGTAATTTTTCACATAGTCGGTTTACTTTTTAGCCACGCCCCTGTTCTCTTTCTGCTGGGACTCTAATAAGATCACATAAGATGAATTTGATAGATAGATTAATAATTATGGTTTAAAGTGCTAATGGTGGCAATTCGGCTGTTTAGTCATGCCTAAATTTAGATAAATTTAGATTTTTTAGTTTAAAAGCTATTCTGCTGTTACATCAAACATTTTGTTATCGTTCATAAAGTGCCATCTCGAAACCAAATCTTGCAAAAAAAATTAAATATCTTGGCTAGGTATTTTATTCACGGTATTAACATGTTTCAGCCAAAAAAATACAAACATTTTTTCAAACTGATGGTACGTGGAAAACTAACTAAAAATTTACCACGTTTCTCACTTCCTAGCACTAAATGGCGTAATGTAAAAGTGTACAATCCTAGATCGCGGTGACAAAAACGCACGGCATTCCAATGGGTCAGGATGTTTAAGTGTTCGAAATGTGAACTGAAAGTTACAAAATAACAGCATTTGGATCAATAAATCTCTAAATGTGATTGATCTGAATGTTAATTTAGAGTTCCAAAAGTTAGGTAGGTCCATTAAAGCGTCTTATTTTAGAAGTAAAATCATTATTTCGTGGGATTTTAATCAACACCCTTTTAGGTGCTGACTAAATGGTATGATTATTGATTATACATTGAAATGATTATATTTAAGGATAAAAATTTTCATAAAAAATAAGTAAAATAAATTTTAGTAGCCTTTCTAATTTAGTGATAGAATTTTAGAAAATTTTGAGAACATTTACCTAAAATTTACACTAATTTGGCAACAACCGAATAGGAATTAGGGTTTTATTTAGTATAATACCGATTTTTAGTTTGGTGCCAAGCGAATTGCCACCAATGTAAAAATATCTAAAAAAATATAGTAAATTGTTGTTATACATAACTGATTATACGTATAGTTAAATAAACTATAAGTTCGATACTATTTATTCTATATGCTATCGCTTTCGTCGATCCGACAGTCAATAATGTCGTGCATATATGACCGCTTAATGTACACAAAATTACCCACACTAGGTATAAAATACAGTAGGTACTGTTACATAACTTACTCTCTTTGGAACTTGAGCCGAACGGCGTTGGCATAAATACGTGCAGTGCTCCGTCGACCAAGACACGTTCTTGGCTACCCAGACGACCACATAAGCTTAGCTAACCTGGAGATGTCGTCATCTGTCCGCGACAGAGAAAACACATCACAGATACACGGACCCCGCCGGCGGGGTCGACTAGTCCTCTCCTCAGCCTCCTCCAAGCGTACTCCTACCCCCTTATAACTGGCAACGGCTCAAGACGAGGTTCGTACCTTAGTGGTGCCCTTGAGCTCGTTGCCCTAACCTAACTTGTAATTGGTCGAGCGCCATCTGCGCTCGCAGCTAATCCGGTAACCGGTAGGTCCGGCAAAATTGGAAAAAAAGAGCATTCATTTTTGCCTTGGCTTTCGGTGGTGATGGACGTTTCTTAGTGCTAGTGAATGATATACAGAGTTGGTTATGTAATTTGTACCTATTGTGAGCAGTAAAAATTCTTAAGGCGACTATACAGGTCAAACCTCCCTCTCGCTCGCACTGTGCAACATTTTTGAATTTATAAAACCACTGAATGTAGTTATGCAAAATAGAAAACCGTCACGGCCTAAAAAAAAACAATGCAAAGGTTCAGCAAGAATATCATGTTTTAACCCAACACGTTTTCCTACCAAAAAATTTGCACCAAAATTGATCACATTGATGCAAGTTTTTTGGTAAGAAAACGTGATAGAATAAAAATGATATTATTCCTGAACCTTAGTATTGTTATTTTCTAGGCCGTGAAGGTTTGCTATTGTGCATAACTACATTCAGTGATTAGTGACATTCAGCGCACTATTCAACATTTTTGAAGATATACATCTTCAAAAATGTTGAATAGTGCGAGCGAGAGGGAGGTTTGACATGTATCGTCGCCTTAATGTCTACAGCTGATTATTTTTTAAAATCCCTTTTATCTTCGTTTGTAAGACTACAATAGCAATGTAATCTGCAGATGCAGCTATGCGACGACGGTGGGGGCGCCGGCGTCGGCATGGGGGGCTCCATCCCCCCGGGCGCGGAGGGGGCGGAGTCCCCGCTCACGGCGCGCTCGCTGCGCCTCGAGCGAGCCGCCAGGGCCATACATGCGGAGAGGGACCGACTCAGAACCCACTACCAGACGCCTTACGACTCGTGAGTTGGACATACAACAAACAACAAAATTAAAAAGTGACTCGTGACTTTTTGTTTATTTATTTAGGGCTTCCAATGAGTATTTACACAAGTCTTACAGAAATTCTTAATATTTAAAATTCCTTTCCTTACTCTTTTAAGGTAGCCACAGCTAACATACACATAGAAATATATTTGTTTGCAACTGAACACAAGGCTCCCCGCACACGACCGACAATCGCCGACCGACTTTTTGTAGGAGGAAAATGGAACGTTCTGATTGCCATATGATACTTGATTGATGACGACCTCTGTGGCGCAGTGGGCGAAGGTCCGCCTGGAAAGCAGAAGGTTGCGGGTTCGATTCCCGCCGCGGGACAAATGTTTGCATGTTCTGCAGATATTTGTCTCGGGTCTGGGTGTTTTCTATGTATGATATGTATGTATTTACAAAAAAAAATTATATATGTAATATATCAGTCATGTTGTTCCCATAACACAAGCTCTGCTTAGTTTGGGGCTACATGATGCTGTGTGATAATGTCCAGCAATATGTATATTGCAACCCACACACGTCCTACAAAAAGTCGGTCAGAAATACTATGCAGGAAAAGTCGGTCCGATTTTCTGTCCTACAAAAAGTCGGTCGTGGGCGGGGAGCCTTGCACAACAAAATAAAAAAGTAAGAAACGTGGTAAAAGTGATAGGATTTGTGCCATAGCAGCAAAATTGCTTCGACTCTCAGGATGAAATCCGCTATTTTAGCAGCGGAAGCTGATTTATGGTAGTTGTATACATTCGCTCTATTATTATGCTAACGTGTATATATATTACTTACTATTAGCACAGTTTAAAGACATTCCCCCTTATTCATAACCAAATGTCATTCTATAACGGCTTGATAAATTAAGGTTGTCCCTGTTATTTAAATGTAAATAAAAAGAGTTGACATGATATTTTAACGCCATTTTTGCTATCTGAGGTTTATAGAACTGATATGAATAGGATTGTTACTTTAGTGTACTTACACTAAAGTTGCTGTATATGTGGAATAAGAATCGACATGTATAGCGAAATGAGTGGTATTCTACGTTTTTATACCAATGAAATGAATTGTACACCAATGAATCATAATGATAATAAATAATAATTTACTATTTAATATGACTAACGTAACCTGCCTATAATACCTAGCTAATTAATAAACGAATTGTTATGTAATAAAATACATATAAATATTGACTTTAACCTACCTATTCAAATTGTATTTACCTTCAATAACTTATCATTTCACTTAAGTATAGCTTGACGTTTACTTTTTATTATTGTTGTGCTCAATAGGGTCTATAGTCATATTAAAAGACTCTTTAAACCACGTGTTATTCAGTCTGTCTTAGTAAGACTGTCTTACTGACTTAGTCAAGCCTAAGACCAACTTAGTGGCTTACTCTTATTACTTAATCTTCAATTCAGTTAATTAAATTTATATTTTCCTTGACGTGGCTAATTTATTAATTTATTATTTTGTTTAATTAATCAAGTGGTATTATTTATTTATATGACAATGTTAATCTTAATATTCTGACCTTTGTATTGTTTTTTTTTTATTTATTTTATTTTTTATAATCTTTGCATGTTCAATTTTAATGTAATAATTAGTGTAATTGGTTTATATGAAAACCGTTCTAGTTATTAATAATAATAAAATAAATAAATTACACTACGCTAAGTGTAAGACAGTCTTACTAATACAGACTTAATACAGCGTGGTATAATAGGCCTTTAAGCTTTAAACATTTGTATATTTATATTATGGGACGCAATACATAATTGAGTATTGACGTTGCAATTGATAATTTTTTGATGTGTACTATAAAGTGTTTTGTCCATTCCACGCTGCCAGGAGTTCAATAATGTCCGGAAGCCTCGCCAGGATCCCGATTCACAGGTGTCCTAGACCTACTCAATACCAGCCTAGTTATAACCTAGCTCAAATCTACAAGCCCTATGTCTCGGAAATAAATCTAACGAACGTTTGGTGCGACTGTCCAGACACGCTGTTCAATTATGTACCGCACAGATTGTGTATGAAATCCAATTTGTTTAGGGTTGTGGATAGTTATCTGTTCCATCACCCTTGCTTGGTGAAAAGTGCTAGCTACATTTGAAAAAGTTATTGTTGTTTAGTATCAGTCTCAAAAGTTAAAAAACCCCGGTTATTTACCCGACTGCGCCAGAAGCACACGAAGGGTTCCGTACCACCGTACGATAAACTCTATGTACTATTTTAAAATAGATTTTATTATTTATTGTTATAGCGGCAAAATACACACTGAATATTTAAATGCTATCTAATTACGTTTCATGAGACGCAGCCCGCTGATAGACAGACAGACGGCGAAGCCTTAGTAATAGGGTCCCGTTGGGCACCCTTCGGGTACGGAACTATAGGGCCCCGTGTAGTGGGTAAAAGTTACTTAACAAGTGGCCGTATGAATTCTCTAGATTCTAGATTAAATTTCTAGATATTATTTATTTATTTAATATGGGCCAGCTCTTGACCTCGAGGCTTACATAGGCAAGGATGAGGTCGACTATGGCGAGCTTTCCCAGAAGATGCCTATTAACTCTCTTTTTGAAGCCATTAAGGTTGATATTCGACTACAAATATATACATCCCTAACTTTGCGTTTTACCAGACAGGCAAAGCAATGGAAAAATAATATCAAAGGGTAGAGTTTTATATTTTTGTTCAAAACCTAGTTTTGGCACATATTTTGTACTCAAAATATTTATATTTACAAAATTAACCAAATATTTACTTACATATATGTTATGTTATGAAATAAATTGTTTAAAATGGAATTACTTATTGTTTTATGTGTAGGTATTTAATTCTCAATAGCGTTGCGATTTGAACGGTATGTTATTTTGAATTTATTTAGTTTTACATGTGTGGTTTGAAGCTTCGGTGTTTTCATTTAGTAATTCCATTTTAGACAAATGCTAGGCTAATTCCTTATAATATTCACACTGCTAGAGAACTGAGCCATTTTGAGTTGATCTCCTTATGTACTATCAAATATATATTTTCTTTAAAAAGCGGCCCCATACGAAGCTTTTTCATACGCTACCAGAGATTATACCTTTGCATTGGCGTAATCAAATCTATCACTAGTGTACCATAGTGTACTCATAGTTGCTGATACCCTCTTCACAGGGAGAATCCTAGTGTTGGTTCAAGGCTATGTACTTATGTGACTTTTACAACAAAACCCCCTCTAAGCCGAAACACATCATTAGCATTCCCCAGACAAGTCGAAAAGGCCCTAATACTAAAAAGATTATGTGATTATTTATGAAGGTCTTTATCCTGTTGACTGTGGGCCTCGAGGCGGGCTGCTGAATAGTTGTCTGTTCAAACTTTTCAAAGTCAAAAACCTTAACTTATTTTTTTTTATTTACACCAGTTCGTAAACCGACCAAACAGATGAAAATTTCAGCACCCAAAGCGTTATTTTAGTGCCAGCTCAAGCGTAGACTATGTACATGTTGGGTGTTTTGTTGATTTGTGTGTGCTGTTTTATGGTCCAAGGTGTTTATCGGAGTGCTATGCCCCCAGTTCAAGCCAAGAGTCCCTGGGCGGGGGCATGTCGATGGCTGCTAGCACGTGGGGCGGCGGGGCGTCTCCGGGCCTGCCGCGGGGCGTGGCGGCCGCCGCCTCTGCCGTCTCCATCGCTTCCATGCACCAGCAGAAGAAGAGAGGCATCAAGAGCTCGCTCGGACGCTTCTTTAGTAAAAAGGAGAAGGCTGGCTTACCGGTGAGTTGATTTGTGTCTGCTCTTGATCTTACAGTATGGGACGGAGAAAGACGAAGTATGTTTATTTACAGCTAAACTGCATGTTAACGCTTTCAAATAGGGAGATGGGTTGCGTACGTCTTTATAATTGTCATGTATATAATTGTTATGTAGCTATCTCGTGTAGTTCTGCTTGAGCCGAATCATTGAGCGAAACAACCTAAAAGATTATCTTTATAGGTTACTATGCTTGAATAATTACGTTTATAAAAATGCGCGCTATACAAAGTGCTCATAGTTAAATTCATAGTTAAATAGATTGCACTATGTTAATATTATTGATTTACAAAGTTTATTTATAAATAGTAATTTTATTAAAAAACTTTTATAGGTGCTACAGCCTGCTCGAGTTACATAAAACTTTACTGCTTGTAGGTACTGAACTGTGTTTTTGTATACTATATTTTTAAGTATGTTTATATGTTAAATAAAGAACCTTTAAAACAAACAAACATTGAGCGATTTGAACTGCGATTCTGATTAGCTAAAAAAATTGAAAAAAGTTTAGCTAACCGATAGAAGCGCTCCTGGTGTTTACTTCACTGTTTATCGGATCATATTGGACAACACTCTGAATGGACACTTGGAATGGTGACAGTTTAAGTGCTTAGTCTGAGCGGTTCCGTGCTTCGGAAGGCACGTGATGATCTTGGTCCCGGCTTTTTCAGCCGTTAAGCCATGTCAGACGTTTCAGGGCGCCCTTAAAACTTCGACATCATAGTTGGCCACTAGCTCATACGCAGAAGCCAACCTTAGCTTTTTCGATGATATAGAATTTCCCCATTGAAATATCACTAGCTTTAGCCCTAGTCTAGAACTTAGGTATGTGCAGAATTTCAACTCGGTCTTTAATTTTTCTAAAAAAATGTGTATTTTTTAATGTAGGTACTACCTACCTATCTAAACTACCTTCTTATCTTTATATACTTAGGTATCTATTTTATATAAAGATTATCAGAAGAAAGTAAAATTTTGTTTAGCTCTCTTCTAATTGTGAACAAAAATACATACCAAACTCCTCAGGAAACAAAGTTCCCACATGAAGTTTTATAAGCTGTTTTCTATTTTCCAAATCTTCATTTATAATAAGTATTACAAACAGATGCTATTTTTCTCTATACATACCTACATAAATCGTTCAAAATAAAAAGACTATAGGTAGGTACGTACGTACTTGAAGTGTCTTTTTTCGCTACCGAATCATGTCAGTCGGTCGTACTAAGATATTATATTATGATTGGTCAGATGCAGCAAGGCACCGCGCCCCGGTCACTATCCTCGACTTCGTCGCTCGGCCTCGTTTCGTTGGCAGACGATAGCCAGCTACCACCTCCCTCCGACAACCCGCTGCAAGACTATGGACGGGGAAAGACGAAGTAAGTTTCTTTTACAGATAGACTTACAGACCTCGCAAACACGACGCTTTGTCGTCGCGATTAGTCGCGAGCGTCTGTCATATCTTGCTGTCGCGATTGTCGCCGTGTGTCCCCCGCAGCTTGTAGCGTCTAATCGCTGACGTTTGTCGTCCAATGTGCGCCAATGTCCAATGTGTGTCGTCCAGTGTTTCAAATAGGTAAAAGTGTTGTCAAGGAATTTATAAATGAAGATATAATAAATCAAAGACAAATCTAATCCAAGGCAAATCTTGACCTTTAAACCTTTAACTTATATAGAAGTTAGTATGTAAATATTTAATATCCTCCTTTATGTTACTTTTTTTATGTTACTTGAAGATGGAACATGCACATGGTCCACCTGATGTTGAGTGGTAACCATTACCTATTACAAAGCATTGCAACATAAATCACGTTTTTTGAAACGTGCTCTACGATGCAACGCCCTGCGTCCATCAAATTGAGGCATGAAGATGATACGCCTCTTGTGCCTGTAATTTCACCTTCAATTATATTATCAAAAATATTGGACACGTATTTTTTATTTAAAAAATCAATGAAAATCGACAAAGTTATAGAGCGTCAAAGTTCGGGAGTGGGGGCTCGTGACGTTACGGCTTGGTAAAAAGTGTACTAAGCCGAGACGTCAAGCGGAACTTCAACGCACTAAATCTTTGTTATTTTTTGTTTAATCGACGAAAGAAAAAATTCGTGTCCAATATTTTTTGAAAAAGTAAATGACGGACTAATTAGAATTTTTCAGTCGTCATCCCTATACTTACTTGCAGCCAACTTTACTGTGACATAAATACGTTCCCCTTCATTTCAAAATTAAGACGTTCTATTTCTATTTCGTATACAAAATACCAGTTTTAAACCTAGACTATCTTTAAGACTCTCGTACACTAAGCGTAGTGTAATAAGTCCGTCATAAGTCCGTGTCCGTCATAGAAAATCTAATTAGTCAGTAAGACAGGCTTACTTAGACAGACTGAATACCGCATGGTGTAATAAGCCTTGTGGTCTTGGAATAACACAGATTGTGACTATTTTTTGGTGCACCAGGGACCGCGACTACCGGCACGAGCTGTTGGGCGAGGCGATGCGCGCTGGCACGCCGTTTGCGCTGTGGAACGGACCCACGGTGGTGGCGTGGCTCGAGCTGTGGGTGGGCATGCCGGCGTGGTACGTGGCCGCCTGCCGCGCCAACGTCAAGAGCGGCGCCATCATGTCTGCGCTCTCCGACCAGGAGATACAGAGGGAGATCGGTGAGTCTGTGTGACACCATGTAGAGACACTGGCGCGGTGGAGCTGTGGGCATGCCGGCGTGGTACGTGGCCGCTTGCCGCGCCAACGTCGAGTAAAGGTATCCTACGGCTACGCCCGCTTGACTCGGCGGGGTGGTGCCGCTACCCGAGATAAATTTCTTTATAAGAATTACCATATCTTCAACCTGAATAGTGTAATAACGAGTTACTATGAAATTTCAATGAGTAAGTGTTGTTAATTGTTTGTTGCAGGCATCAGCAACCCATTACACCGTCTGAAGCTGCGGCTGGCGATCCAAGAGATGGTGTCGCTGACGTCACCGTCTGCGCCACGCGGGACGGCCTGCGCCGCGCTAGCGTTCGGAGACATGAACCACGAGTGGATCGGCAACGTGTGGCTGCCCTCGCTAGGTAACACGCCATCATCATTCGCAGCCCGACTTTACCACTGGATATAAGTCTCCACCTGCGACTACTTTGAGTGCAAAAATTACAAAACTGATCTTTATACTAATAATAATGTGTAAATCAGTCTCTGATCCAAAATCTAAGACCTGCAACTACTTTGAGTGTAAAAATAACAAAATAGGCTAGACGACTGAAAAATTCTAATTAGTCCGTCATTTACGTATCCAAAAAATATTGGACACGTATTTTTTCTTTTGTCAATTAAAAAAAAATAACAAAGATATAGTGCATTAAAGTTCTGCGTGACGTCACGATATAGTAAATTTTTACCTAGGCGTGACGTCACGCTCCCGAACTTTCGCGTTCTTTATCTCCGCCAATTTCTATTGATTCGATAAATAAAAAAATACGTGTCAAATATTTTTTCTTGATCTAACTGACGGACTAATTAGAATAATTATTTTTTTAACCCAGTCGTCATCCTATTGTGGACACTTAGCAATCTTTGAACTAATAATAATGTATTGCAGGATTACCTCAATATAGGACAACGTTTATGGAATGCCTTGTGGACGCCCGGATGCTGGAACATCTAACGAAACGGGATCTACGGACGCAGCTCAAAATGGTCGACAGTTTTCACAGGTTAGACTTAACTAAGCTTTAAAAAGCCATATCAATTTACATGAAAACATCTGCAATACAAATCTTGTACATGTACTTTTAGCTACAAACTAAGGGT
This sequence comes from Horisme vitalbata, assembly GCA_951804965.1. NCBI lineage: Eukaryota > Metazoa > Arthropoda > Insecta > Lepidoptera > Geometridae > Horisme > Horisme vitalbata. The sequence continues at coordinate 18,039,922 of OX638101.1, read as the reverse complement.
AAATAAATAAATAAGTGTACGGGACATATCATACACGTTCAACGGATCCCAAACTAAGCCATGCCTGTACTATGGGTATCATAGACTGATAAACATTCATCACACAAATGTTTGTCCTGGGCAGGAATCGAACCCGCGACCTGCAACTCAGAAGGCAGAGTTACTACCAACTGAGCTATGAGGCCAGTCGAAACTCTAATTAGTGAAAATGCTTTTGCTTATACTTAAAATAAATAACGTTTATTTTTATAACGCCTTCAGTTGCAGGCTTAATTGCAAATGTTTGCATGTTCTGCAGATATTTCTCTCGGGTCAGGCCTTTCTATGAGTGTATCGGTATCCCATTCGGCGTGCGTTGCTATGAGTGTAGCGGTATCCCATTCGGCAGGTCTTTTTATGAGTGTAGCGGTATCCCATTCGGCAGGTCTTTTTATGAGTGTAGCGGTATCCCATTCGGTGTGCGCAGGGGCGGATTTGATCCATTGGTCGCCCTAGGTATATGAAAGATTGCCGCCTCCCTACTTGCTGACGCACTAAAATAACCAACCCCCCCGAGTCTGCTCTTTGACTTTGGCTTTTCGATAGGTGCGCTTGACTTCACTAGGGTGGCAAACTTTTTCTGGAACCTACCACCCATGCGACCATTACCTCTGAGCTGTTAAGCTTGGATACCAGACACAATAGAATATACATCTCGCGTTCCGGCTATATGAAGTGAGGGTTGACTTTTCGGTACATACTTCAATAAAAAAAAACCACCAAGTTTTGTCGCCACCTAAATTTTGGCGCCCTACGACCGGGCCTACTTGGCCTATTGGGAAATCCGCCCCTGGGAGTCTACTACAATTCACCGAAGTACGAAATTTCGTGTTTCGTGTTGTACGATTGGTCGTATTCCATACTGTCAATTCCAATATTGCGGTCGTATGTTTTGTGAAATAGAAAAGGATGCACAACGTTCGGACTGTTACATTACAAACTTCGTGCCGAAATTTCGATTTTCGTTTGATTATGGGTACCAATCGCAAGAAACGAAACACGTAATTACGTACTTCGGCTAATTGTAGTAGACCTCCTGGGTCTACGTTGCTATCAGTGTAGCAGTATCCCATGTTGATTGCATTACGTCGCTACACTTGCACACTACACAGTGTAGCGGTATCCCATTCGGCATGTCTTGCTATCAGTGTAGCAGTATCCCATGTTGATTGCATTACGTCGCTACACTTGCACACTACACAGTGTAGCGGTATCCCATTCGGCATGTCTTGCTATCAGTGTAGCAGTATCCCATGTTGATTGCATTACGTCGCTACACTTGCACACTACACAGTGTAGCGGTATCCCATTCGGCATGTCTTGCTATCAGTGTAGCAGTATCCCATGTTGATTGCATTACGTCGCTACACTTGCACACTACACAGTGTAGCGTTATCCCATTCGGCATGTCTTGCTATCAGTGTAGCGGTATCCCATTCGACATGTCTGGCGAAAATCGAAGTTTGTGTTACATTACAAACTTCGTGCCGAAATTTCGATTTTCGTTTGATTATGGGTACCAATCGCAAGAAACGAAACACGTAATTACGTACTTCGGCTAATTGTAGTAGACCCCCTGGGTGTACGTTGCTATCAGTGTAGCAGTATCCCATGTTGATTGCATTACGTCGCTACACTTTAGCAGGCGTTGCTATCAGTGTAGCGGTATCCCATTCGGCATCTCTTGCTATCAGTGTAGCGGTATCCTATTCAGCAGGCCTTGCTATCAGTGTAGCGGTATCCTATTCAGCAGGCCTTGCTATCAGTGTAGCGGTATCCCTTTCGGCATCTCTTGCTAACAGTGTAGCGGTATCCCATTCGACATGTCTGGCTATGAGTGTAGCGGTATCCCATTCGGCATGCGTTGGTATCAGTGTAGCAGTGTCCCATGTCGTTTGCAGGACGTCGCTGCACTTCGGCGTGGCGTGCCTGAAGCGCGTGGGGTACTCTGTGCGTGCGCTGGAGGAGCGGCGACGCGCGGCCGAGCTGGCGCCGCCCGGCGCGCCGCGTGACGTCATGGTGTGGACCAACGAGCGGCTGCAGCGCTGGCTCACCAACATCGGCCTCAAGGTAAACTCACCGACACACCGCGGTTTGGACTAAAGCTCTCCGAACCCCGACAGGGTCAAAAGTTGGAATTTCGCTTTGATTTTTTTTGCAAGATACCTCTCAACAATCCTAACAACTTCTATTCTATAACAAAAATTTCTGAGAAAATAAATAATTCATAATTTTTTATATGTAGAAAAACATGCTTAATTTTTTTCTCGAATTGGGTCAACTTGTTGCGTGTTTGGTTAGAAATGTATGGTAGTCTTAATGATATTACAACTCAAAAAAAATATAACGCGTGCCCACACTTTTACGAGTTATTTGACATCTAATGTTTGTTTTTATTTTTCACATCAAGTCAAGTCATCAAGACCTTCAAAATCCTTTGTAGCATTTATAATCTGGCTTAAGTAAACAACATTTTTATGATGACAGAAAATAAAAGTCTTCAAAATTTTTATAATGGAAGAAAAAAAGTCTTCTAGAGGCCACAATTGCAAAATAAGCCTTGCACAATTCAACACCAATAATGGAAACACTTCCTCAGTAACAGAGTGGTCTAAAACTGGAATCATTTGCCAGCAGAAGTTGTTACTGCTTCCTCTATAAACTCGTTCAACAATAAACATAACTGGTTACAAATTCACGAGCTGTTACTCAATTAATTAAATAAATCAGTGATAAAAAGTTATACAATTTAAAACATTTCGCCACAGTGTGATGTAGACACATATCTTCATCTTAATAATAAATAAACACTATTTGCTCCGAACTAAGATCTTGAAAAAAATCTAAGTATATTGTAACCTTTATTTTATTATTTATTGGAACTACAAACAGCTACATTATAAATATACATTATGTAGGTATAACAAGACAATGTTGTATAGTACATAGCACATAAAGTACAGTTAAAAACCATATAAACAAAAAAAATATGTTAATTTCTTTAAAAATATGTATTTAGTATTGTTACGATTTGTTCTGCTTTAGTTTATATTCTTTGTTAGAGTAATTTGTTCATTTTTTTTGTCCATGTCCTTTGTCCTGTACATTTTGTGTTAATAAGTTATGGTTCGGTAATCTTCTCTGTAACTGGTTTCCTGCGATACAGGCTAGCCCTAATGCAGGAACCACCAGTAATGTTCACTGTATTTAAATGTAAAATTTTGGTAAATTTTGATTTTTGGTAAATTTTGGTTGTGTAATAAGTAATAATGTAGCCCACGGCGTTATTCAGAGATTACTTTTAAAAATTTACAAAAACAACCACATGAGGTTGCTGACCTAAACAAAACAGAGCTATAAAAAAACAAGTCCTTATTTGCTAATTTCATTATTATGTACTTATTGATTACGGTAATATAATAATAATAATAATAACGACTGGAGTCACCTTCCTGCTCCACAAATCTGGTAGTACCGCGGAAGCAAAGAACTACAGACCCATCACGTGCTTACCTACCATCTACAAGCTCCTTACGTCCATTCTGACCGTAAAAATTAATACGCACATAGTTGCAAATAATATTTTGGCTCCGGCTCAGAATGGATGTAGGGTTGGGTCCCGCGGTACTAAGGAGCTCCTCCTCATTGACATGACCATTAGCCAGCAGATCAGGCGCAGCAAGGGGAACCTCTCCGCTGCATGGATAGACTACAAGAAGGCCTATGATTCGGTGCCTCATACATGGCTGGAGAGGATCTTAGAGTTGTATAAAATTGATGCAACTTTGAGATCCTTCTTAGGTACATGCATGAGACAGTGGATCACAGTTCTTCGTCATCCAGGTAGCGGACGGGATCCCTCTGCTCCGCAAGATCTGATTCGCATAGAGCGGGGTATTTTTCAGGGCGACAGTCTGAGCCCCCTATGGTTCTGCCTGGCACTGAATCCTCTTAGTACTCTGCTAAAGGATTCAGGGCTAGGCTATCGACTTCGGAGAGAGGGTGGTATCGTTTCTCACCTGCTGTACATGGATGACCTCAAACTTTTCGCGCCGAGAAAACCAGAGCTGCTGACTCTGTTGAATATCACACAGATATTCAGCAATGCCATCAGCATGGAGTTCGGTGTCGAGGAGTGTGCGGTCATGCAAGTACGGCGGGGGAAAGTTGTAAATACTACAAACTTACAGCTTTCCGATACGATATCCCTCAGATCTCTTTCCGATATCGAAACCTACAAATATCTCGGTATGTCAGAAGCGTTAGGTATAGTAGACAGAGACATAAAACAGTCGGTGAAGGAGCGATTCTTTTGCCGCCTGACTAAAGTACTCAATAGTCTTTTGTCGGGTGGTAACAAGGTTCGAGCCTTCAACGGCTGGGTTATGCCTCTGCTCATCTATACTTTTGGCATATTGAAATGGACTCAGACTGAACTTGACGCCCTTGACTGTAAGGTTCGTCAACTTCTTACGACACATAGAATGCGACATCCACGCTCGTCGGTAATGAGGATGTACATCCCGCGGAAATGTGGGGGCCGCGGCTTTTTAAATGCCAAGACCCTCCATAACCACGAGGTGTGCAAGCTCAGAGAATACTTCCTCCATGCCGACAGTGAGATGCATCGTGATGTCGTAGCAGTTGACAAGAACCTTACCCCGCTCTCACTGGCTAAGGAGAACTGGCACAAACCTTCGGTGCTGAGTGCCCTCGACCGCAAGGTTGTATGGGAGAGTAAGGAGCTGCACGGACGGTTCTACAAAGCCCTTACAGGGCCTGATGTAGACCTACTCGCATCCGTGAACTGGCTACGTTTCGGTGACCTCTTTGGGGAAACCGAAGGTTTTGTCTGTGCGATTATGGATGAGGTAATAAAGACGAACAACTACCGAAAGTATATCATGAAGGATAGAACCGTTGACATTTGCAGAGCTTGTCATCGTCCCGGTGAATCCCTCAGACATATACTTTCGGGTTGTTCGCACCTCGCTAACACTGAATACTTGCACAGACATAACCAAGTAGCAAAGATCATCCATCAGCAGCTTGCTCTCCAATACGACCTTGTCGGTCCAGAGGTTCCGTACTATAAGTACGCACCGGTACCGGTTCTCGAAAATGGTCGTGCTACGCTCTACTGGGACCGCTCTATCATCACGGACAGGACTATTCTTGCGAATAAACCTGATATCGTCTTGGTAGACCGGTCGGAACGCCGGGCGATACTTGTTGACATCACCATTCCACATGACGCTAATCTCGTGAAGGCCGAGAAGGACAAGCTTAGCAAGTACCTTGACTTGGCACACGAGATTACCGCTATGTGGGATGTCGACTCAACAATTATCGTTCCGATAGTCGTTTCAGTGAACGGTCTTATAGCGAAGAGCCTTGACCAATACCTTAAGAGGCTCTCGCTAGGCAGCTGGATCAAGGGTCAGATACAGAAGGCGGCTCTCCTGGACTCGGCACGCATTGTGCGGAGGTTCCTCTCTCTGCAGCCCTAGCCACTGACCGTTTGAGCCTTGCCCCGCGGTCGGTGGTCCACCATTTTGGATATATTTTTTACTATAATGTTTTTTTATATTATTTTTGTACATAGTAGATTAATAATGTTTTAAATTTTATAGTAAAAAATGTATTTTTGATGAGTTTTAAAATGAATAAAGTGTCATAATAATAAAGTAAGTATTTAGGTACGTATTAAAAAACATGATTAAAAAGCAAAGATAAAAGAAAAGATAAGCTGAAGAGCAATTAGGACGAGAGCACACTCAAAACAGCAAAGGAGAATGCTGAGAACCCTTACCAATTGCGTCAAAACCGAACGTATCCCATAAAATTTATTATATTTTAAAAATAACACTAACATTATCTTTAGTTTTACACACCGACTCGATTAATAATCAAGTAAAAAAATATTTTGTTGATTTGGTTTCCGCCGCACGCCGCCATTAGACTGCAACAACCAATGATATATACGTTACTATGGCAACAAATATTGATGTGAAGTGTTACTATGGAAATAACCCTCATTTTTTATTATTTTGATAGTAGAATCGACTAAAAAGAAAAACTTATTGTAATTTTTTTTTGACGCACGCACTTTAGTCTTGGTACCGAGCGCCATACATCAGACGGCATTCTCCTTTAAATTGCCCTATACTAGTAGCAAGATTATCAATCTCATTCAAACTGTCGTTGTAAAACTCTACCATACGACGAGTGGGCGCCATCCTGTGTTAGTGCGACATGTGTTGGTTGCGAAGAGACAACCAGCATGCACAACCTTACACAAACACTAAGGATGCTACGGTTTTAACCAATCTTTTTAATTAGTAGTAGACTTTCGGCAGGATGTTGGTCCATATTCAGTGAACGATTGCTTATACGGTCGCGTGGGACGAATAAACGAATAATTTCAGTTACTTAATCATAGGGTTCTTTATTTTGTTAACAGGAGTACGCAAACAACCTGAGTGAAAGCGGCGTGCACGGCGGGCTCGTGGCGCTAGATGACACCTTCGACGCTAACAGTATGGCGTTGGCGCTGCAAATACCCACGCAAAATACGCAGGTCAGTCACTGTATTCATGATGTACGGTGTAACTGTGTATTTGACTCGCGTCAGCACTTTACGCCATCGTCGCGAGGCGCGCTCATCACTCACTTCACGTTAGCTTGTCATAAACGTCGCGTCTCATTGTATCAATTTATCATTATCATCTATCATTTAAAGGTGTAAAACCTTACACATGCAAATAAACATTTCATTCATTCATTTAATAACGATAGAGAATTGTTTCAAGTTAGTCTCATGACTAACTAAATACACAGAAGACTTTATTCAGCTCAGACAATTACAGCACAGAAAACATATAATAAAAGGTAAGTAGGTAGGCTAGGCAATAGAATTTTAAATAAATAAATAATTAATTATTATTAAGATAGGAACCACACCAGCCTATATCAGTCCACTGCTGGACATAGGCCTCCCCTAATAAAGGGGGATATGCCCATAATCCCCGCGCTGGGCATGCGGGTTGGGGATCGCAGGGCACAGTTTCTCGCACCACCGACGCTGCTGCCCGTCGGTGGCCAGGAGATTTAGCTGTGCCGATGTAGGCTGTGCCATGCCGCAATCAGCCGGCCGCCAGAGCCCCGTTCATTGTTTAGCAGGTGCACCACGGGCAGGTGGGGTTGGCTTGGGTTCCGAAGATGGGGGTTGGAACCCCTTACACCAGATACCTAGTAACTACTACAAACTAAGCGAAAAAGGTAGGTGCAGGTGTCGTCTGCGCTGCAAAGGCCTGGGCTAAAAAGGTTCCATCTCAGCTTGAAGCTGCTTTGCCACGGGGGCTAAGCAGCGTAGCTCCTACATGTTGTTTACTTTGTCTATTTAGCCTCAGTAAAATGCTGATCAGATCTATGAATGGCGTGAATGTTTCTGTTTTAGTTTTGTAGCTATTATCGCGGAGCTAAATTAAACAAAATAATAAATAAATAATGCGGGACACTATCACACAGCATCATGTAGCCCCAAACTAAGCAGAGCTTGTATTATGGGAACCACGTGACTTTCATTTTTCTGTAAATACATACATAATTATTATACACAGAAAACACCCAGACCCGAGACAAATATTTGCTGAACATACAATAGAACCCCAAGCGTCTCAGGCGAGCCTTTTGCCCACTGCGTCTGCGACAGGTCTTCAAACCATTCAAAAACACCACCAACCAAAAGATTTTTATGTAATTTCTACTATGCACTTGATAAACAGATATTTCCACTGTTAGTATTATTTGAGGAATTATTGTTTTCCTAATAATAATATCGCATAAACATCTTGCTTGGTTTTTTTATTTAATTTTTTCTTCTATTTGAGTGTATTTAATTCTTGTATGCTCGAAACTGTCCAACAATACCTTCTATATCTAAAGAATTAATTGCCTTTTCACCCTCACCTCTTACCTGAATTTTATTCGTGTAGGATTTGAATTTATCTGACTACACTGTAAAACTGTAATTGTAAGAAAAGAAGAACCACGGGCTAGTAGCTATACGTTCGTGGCTTGAATGCCCGTTCACATACTCAAGTAAACTCGCAGATAGAACCGTGCAAAACAAAACCTAACAACCTACTCATAAGATATACTAGACCTAAGCTATACCACTGTAATGTAGGACATTGAAGCATGAATAAATGAATATGAATAACTGTAGTGTAAAGTCTACTCTACACTCTACGCATGCGGGAGCTACCATCTGATCTTACCGTCCACACGCACGCTCTTGCCTGCGCAAACTAGTTTAGCAAGGATGGTCGTAGGCAGGGAGCGTGCAGCCTAACTGTAGAGAACAACACTCAAACGATGGTTTAAGAGGAGTTGTATATCAGAATGTTATCTTGTATATTCCAGGCCCGGCAAGTGTTAGAAGTCGAGTTCAGTAACCTGGTAGCTATCGGCACGGAGCGCGGAGACGCGAGGCATGACCACTCCACCGCCTCCTGACACCACACCCTCAACTAGCCCCCCACCGACTCGCCCACTCACTGGAACCACGAGTGAGCACACGCCACTGCCAGGCGAGTGCCAACCGAGTGTCAGGCTAGTGCCAGCCGAGTGCCAGGCGAGTGCCAGCTCGGACCGGTGAAGTTCGTCATGAACTAGTGCGACTGACTCAAGCGAGTGAAATTATAGTTGCTGATAGCCTGTGATGTGATAGTAGAACTTGAACGAGTGAACGAATCGATTGTAGCGCAATAGTCACAGCTCACAATCACTGGAACGCCATTGACGATCGTAACATGCAGTAAGTAGTGTTACTTGATTCTGTGATGATTTAGGTAGATGCTCGTCGACTAGATTCTTGAGTTATCAACGAATCAACTCGAGACAGTGATGAATAACCCGCCACTAAATAACTATCCGGAATATATCGACTTACTAGAAATAAACTAGAACGTAGTGAATGCAGCATCTTTAAAATATAACTTGTAAATATAAAGCCCCCATTCCCGTTTGTAGTTAGGAACAAAATAATAATATTAAAGCGAACCAGGTGATACTACAATAGATACTCACTCACTGCTACAAAATATAGCTTATATTCCCTATAATAATTGTTATTATTATTATCGTGACATTAATTACAAACAGAAACTACTCTTTATTACAAAATCCTTCTCAATAAATGATAGGTGACGAAATTGTTCACAAAACTAAGCACCACAGTTCAGTGTGAACTCGATCCTACGAAATCATTCATATTGAAATTGGTAAACAAGACGTGACGCGAAAGGAAAGAGTCGCGTTCACTCACGTTAATAGACTCTCTGAAAGAGTCAAAACGGTGTCGATGCCTTCACCGATGTGACAGTACATGAAAAATTCCCATTTTTCAATACGAATGAGTTAATTCACACAAGTTTCATGAGTGAGTTAGTAATTTTTATAACTATATTATTTTGCAAACAAAAATGTAATTTTTATTTTAAGTAAAAAATATCACTGTCATAAAATCTTAACTACCATCCTATCCTACTTCCTATTTATCCTACTAATATTATAAATGCGAAAGTTTGTGAGTATGTATGGATGAATGTTTGTTACTCTTTCACGCAAAAACTACTGAACGGATTTGGATGAAACTTGGAATATACATAGTTTGTGACCTGGATTAACACATAGGCTACTTTGTATCCCGGTACTATGCGAGCGAAGCCGCGGGAGGAAGCTAGTCAGGCTATATTTGATAGTCAGGCATTTCATCATTTTATAATTGTAAGATTTTATAATATCTCAAAAATTGGTGGTATTTTAACCCGTGATCTTATCATAAAGAGGTACAATGGATGGGAAGGTGAACTAGCCTGAGTCGAAATTTTTGTTAATTATAAAATCTTATATTTTCCCATTGGTGTGGGTTAAAAAATAATTGTCAAATATTGTTTGTCTATGGTACAAAAGGATCGTAATCGACTGCCGTATTGTAAGCTATAGTTGTTATCAGAGTCATGCGTTATGATTATGAATGTCCGGTTGCTACTCAACTTGAAGATTTGAAATTTATTTTGAGGTTGTAGTTTTGAATATCATAATTTTTGGAAACTTTATAATATAAGCATTTTATTTCCCAAAAAAATACCACACTGCGTCAATGGAGCCCCAAACTAAGCAGGGCTATTATTCTCTATGACCAGACGCAAACGTAACGCGCCTCGTTACGATATCTGCATGGAATCTGCTTGTAATCGTATTCTCTATGCCCATGTCAAATTTCATAACGTCATGGCGGGTTTTGGAAACGCGTTTGTGTTTGAAGCATGTTATGACGTCACACATTCACGTCAAGGAATCTATTGTGTCATAGATAATAATGGCCCTTGTATTATGGGAACCACATGACTGAAAAGCTACATAAATTCTTTTTAAATATGTAGGTACATTACATAATATTTTATATCTAGTGACTTTGAATGACTAGACGTTGTTACGACTGTATTTTTATTTTTTTAAGTATTTTAGTAGCAGCTTAAGTTTCCAAAGAAATGATAATCAAAACTACAAATGATTCATATTATATACCTACCTATAGTATACTTTTTCACTACCTACCTACGAATATAACTTAGTAAATGCTTTATGTAAGTTACAAAGTGCTCTGATAGGGTAGGTCTATGTACTTAAAACATATAATCAGCTATGTTTATAACTACTTACTAATATATAATATTTAATACCATATGGTTTATTTATGAATTAGGTATTGATAAAAAACTATATCGTTGTTTGTATGGCTAATTCAAAAGTAAATCTTACTAAATTGATTACTCTGATGCCAAATAGTTGCGACGGCTAATATGTCTTGTGCTGCCATCTGCAACTTGAAACTCTTAAACAGTAGAGTTGTAGATGGCGCCACAAGAGTAACAATGTATTGTATATTTTCCCTCAGAGTTTTATCATTTACATAGATCTGTATCTCATGCGAGAAAACATGGAACATTATACAAAAACATCGACTTAATTATTTAATTTCATGTTAATAAAAATACTTGTTTTTCCTTCCGGTCCCCTAAAGACATCTAAAGACTTCGACATCGAAGACTCCCCGCGGTTGAAAACGTAGGTATTTAAATATAAACAATAGCAGATCATAACACCCACTAACTTTATACTTATTGAGCAGCAGCATAGGGAATCGAACCGCAAACTATTGCGTATCATCCAACTTTCCACTACAGTGCCAACGAGTCCAATAGTTTAATGAATTGAAGATTAGTTTATTGTACAGAGGGCTTACCACAGGTTTTGATAGTTTTCGAAAACTTTATAAGTTTCGGTATCTTTCCATACATTTTCATAGTTCATGCACGTTTCCCTAGAGGCGCTGTACTGAAAATGTATGGAAAGATACCGAAACTTATAAAGTTTTCGTAAACTATAAAAACCTGTGGTAAGCCCTCAGATATTTTTCTATAATGTTCCATTTTTACGACGCAAAAGATGCCGCTTTGTGAGTATTAAAAGTGTTTTAAATTGAAACAAATAATCAGAAGCTAGTTATTGGTAGTCAGAAATGTTGACAGTTAAAGTAAGTATATTTGTATCTACAAAGTGCCTCTCCGAGGTGTATCGTATAGCTTTTATAGTTAAATACGGAATAACCGACCCTTATCTGAAGCTGAAACATATTGCCATACTTATTTTTATACCGAATTTTTTTTATTTGTATCAAAACTGTAACTACTTACTTTTCTTTGATCTTTCTCCCTTTTTACTATGTAAATTCTAAGAATGAATTTTCAACTTACCGTAAAAGTAGTGTCGATTCTGTTGTTAACTTTTCTAAACTTAACTAAATTTGACAGCTTTAAAGTTATAGCTATCCTTGTCATTTACACCTAAAAGAAAGGGATAGTATCACTTTTAGGAATGTCAAATTAAGTTTAGTTTATGAAAATGCATAACAGAATCGACAGCAGTATCTACTTAATGACAGATTATGTCTTCTTCTTCTTCTTCTTCTTCTGCGTATGAGCTAGTGAACTCTAGTGTGTGAGTTTTTAGATTAAGTTTTTTTATGGGATAATAGATACTCTAGGATCTAAATAACGGATCGAATATGCTTTGGTTTTCGTTTTTTGTACTCCTTTGCTGAGATAAGGGTCAGTTAGCCTGTGTTGGAGTGTGTCTCTCATCTGTTCGTCACTTTCCACTTTGACTGATATACGTTTTAGCAGCTCCAAGGTGGTAAAATTGGTTATGCCGGACCGCTACTAATATATCTTGTACTGCGATTCGGTCACATCGGTTGTAAACTCCATCCTCGTGGCTCGCGGTTCGGCGTATAGACGCGTCATGTAAAAAGAACACTGGAAGAAGTGCGGGGGTGTGGTTGCGCACGGGTAAATAACAATAAATCGCTTATTGCGCAGCCTACCACTAACCTACAGCGTTCTTTGTTTTGATCATTGGCTATAGTTTTGTGACGACAACGATTCAACAAAAATGCCGTGTCACCGACCGTTTGGGAGCAAAACTGACCGCAAAAGTGATGGTTGGCGAAACCAAGTGACAATCTGGGAGCTATATACTTTTCGCTCGATTCTAATATTTATATTCGGAGACAGACTCGAGGGCGCACTGTACTAGTCTTGTGTACATTGTTCGTTTTGTAATCATGTATTTTATTACAAATACTTATTAGCTAGGTATATTTTTGTTATGCATTATATAAATTTTTAGTACGCCAAACCGCTGGGTTTATGTGGCGTTCATTGAGTCCTAAAAATGTACAAATTTTTACAGCTATCTAGCTGATTGTGGACTGCTTATTTGCTTTATGTCCTGACATCGTAAGGTCATTCGAGTTCCTATGACTTTCTAGACGTTGAAACGAACCATTTTTGGTTTAATCGTTCTTGTTGATAGGCCCTTCTTGCCTCGCGGTGAACGGACTAGCTTTTACAGTGATGTCCCTTTTATAATTGGCAGTTAATTACCATAAATAATAAAATACAAATTTATAAAAACTTTTGTTGAAAAACCAGAAGTTCAATGTAGAATAGTTAATAATAAACGCAATAGTTTAATGAATTAAAAATACAATTGTAGCTAAACATTTTAGTTTATGGAATATAATATATCGTTAGCCAATACTGTAAATACGTGTTTTCTATATGATAGCGTTTCTATCGAGCGTAGTGTAATTTAGCAATATTTAGCTAGGATGTGTTCAAACTATTACATGTTTATTTTATATAATTATAATTTTACAATTATTTATTAACTAGGTATTTAATTTATTAAGTTATTATTACATTGTGTAAACAAAATGTAATGTAAATTGGTTATGGACAAATAATACCTCAGTAATCTTGTTCTGGTTGTCTTGAATCACAAAATCTTTAAGCGTGAAGGCCGCTCACTTATACATCTGTTGGAATAAGTAATGTATAGAGAAGTAACAGTATTATAATGTTAGGAAGTGTGCCCACTTGGTGTAAACATTTTATATGAAAGCCTATGATTTTCATAGATCGTTTCGGAAATGGATGTGATGTTTGTATGAGATTAATGCGAGGTATCTATTAATGAAATTTGTGTGTGAGCTAACTAAATAAATATATGACATTGCAATCAATGCAGTTGCAAAGTGTGATCATGTAGGACCGACAAAATCAACTGAAACTATTCATTGTGTGGGCAAAAGTTTCAGTGAATTTTAGTGATATATTACATGTAGCTACGTTATATTACCCAGTGCTATAGATTTTATTACGCCGGCTAGTCAGCGAATGCGTTACACCAATTTGAACGAAATTAGACTTTATGAAATAGTTTGTAAGCGTTAAAATCGGGAACGTCTATAAACTTCGGCGCCCCTATATCATTCATACACATCATTCGTTTCACTTTTAAAAATATATATTATATTATACCTATACATAAATATAACGAATATAAAATTTATAAAATGCAAAATAATGAGATGGTTATTTAGTTAATTGTTAGTGTATAGCTTTTTGATGTAGCTACGGTTTTGTATAAAAGTTTGAAGGGTTAGCCGTTTGAGTTACGTTGACCGCCGTGCGGTCGCGTGTAAGCAGGTAATCGAACGTGGAGAGACCTCACACAGCGGTGCGAGGGAGAGAGGAAATATCGAAAAGGACAGGTTGATGCCTTCTTCCTTACATACCGACATCTCATCGTCATTTGTAGATAGCGCCAATAGTCCGATCCCACTTATTAGCATTAGGTACATATCTGTTCCATAGTAAATACTGTTTCCGGACCCGCAGCCGCAGTCCTGTAAAGTAACCTCCACAAGTGCCAATCTCGATGTCGGGCGAATCGAACAATAAATAGAATAATTTTGTATCACATTCCAACAGTTCCGATAGCAATCGAGAGATCAAGAGAAACATATTTTTCCATGGTAAGTCCCAGTGGCTCGTGCTACCAAAGAGTAAAGTTACCTTCACCTTAAGGAATTAATGTAAAATAGATTAGAGAAATTTCAAATGTATATAATTTGGCATATGTATCGCATAGCTTATAGTGAATACCGCTAGTGTTGGTCGGACATGTTACATAACCACTGCTAACATTCCAAGCTTTTCTTGTAATGCTTTGTCCTAGAGTCCGAATTCCCATTAGTTCCACGGACCAGTCCAAAGGAACTAATGGGAATAATGGTCATCTAGGGTTGTCCGAGTCAAAATTGTTATCCTAAAAATGATTATTTTGACCAATGTAATCTGAACTACTGTGTAACCTTTGTAAAAATATTTATCGAGTGCAATGACGAAATGTTATGCATAATGATAAGAGGTAAATACAATTTACACAATACAAATATTTGTTTTATTTATCTTTGTGTTTCAAATTCTTTCTTTAGTACTTTTTAAGTACATTTGAAACTGTCAGACATGTTAGGCGTGTACACAAGGAGCGTGGAAAACTGTGATCGTAACATGAGTGTACTGGGAAGGCAAAATAATGCTGCGACAGGACCATTTGGTGCTTATTGGTTAGTACACACACATAACCCACTTCTTTTAAATTGCAACTTTTAATTAGGTATTTGTTTGTTAAGTGCAATTAAAATGGGTGTTTTTTGATCGTTTTGGGATTATAGCAGCTAGGCGGTTCTCGTTTACACGAAGGTTTTATATTTCTAACTATAATCGTATTTACGAGTCTTTATACTTTCTACATCTAAATGACCGTTAACGTAATAGTACATTGTTGACCGAGAGGAGAAAGTGACCGATTACGATCGGGAATCGCACTTTCTCTCGAGTGATACATAGTGCTTTATACTACACCTACGAGGAAAATAAAAAACTAACTTGACTTTGACTTTGACTAGCCAGTGCTTTTTTTTAGCTAGTGGCCAGTGTCATTTTGCGAACTTGGAAATAAAAACTCACTGTAAAAACTTTTTGGCTTTTGATATTTAGGTTACCAGCGCATAGTCTTACCCAAAATTAAAAAAGAAAAACCACGTAAGAAATGGATTTTCATACACTTTTCTATCCCGCTCAGATGCGTTTTCTCCCCGCATATTTGTTCGATATGCAATGACGTACTTTCTACCGTAAATTTGATAAAGTATCAAGGTACTTTCCGAGCAGGTGTAGTATAAAATATTTTGTGCGTTTTTATAGCTCGTGTGTTACGAAACACTTATCCGAGGTATATGAAACACATAGGTGTACTTATACATTTCCTGTTTGATGTGACTGTACATCTGCAACACTCTTGGTATAATAATTTTGGTGTTTCTATTTAAATACGTCTCTCTGACTTGTCCTATGGAAAGAGGAGTTATTTTTAAGTTAATCTTTTAATAATAACTTTTACTTGTTCTGTGCACTATACTCACCCTTTTATTAAGCGCACCTACCTATCCAAACCAAATATTCTCAAATGGTAAATAATTCCTAATTTACTAACGGCCGGTTCCTATATAATACCGTTACCGATGACGCTTCGTTTTCCCTTGAAAAACTGTAAAATTTTCGACGCCTCGTTGTTAATTTTTGACAGTTTTTCAAAGGAAAACGAAGCGTTATCGGTTACGGTATAATATAGGATTCGTCAGTAAAAGGTTGACATTAATATGATGAATAATCGTCGAAAATAAAAAACTCAAATAATCTTACATCTGAGGTTTCTTTTTATTACCCATTTTGCTTAGCTGTCTACAAATCTTCTTCTTTATTTCCTTCTGGCGTTTCATCTTCGCCCACTCTTCTGCCTCCTGCTGCTGTTTGTGTTTCTTCAGCCTCTCGGCGGTGGCCTCCTTCTGAGTATCCTTTTTGTTTTCGTAATTAGTCTTCAGCATCTTCATAACACTGCTGACTTTCTGTTCGTACGGACTCTTCACAACCGCCACCCGATTCTTGAACTTATCTTTCGTTATTTTGCCGTCGCGCGTCGTAGATTTCTGTTTAGGCTTGAACCTGTAAGGCAGACCCTTCTGCAGTTCTTTGGGGATGACCAGCGGCTTGAATACTCGTTGCTCCCGCTTCACTTCTGTGTACATCGAGTCTTTATTCGCTTCGTTTTGGATATTCAGTTCGCGTTTCAGCTGGCCTTTAGTCTTCATACCTTGCCAGGCATTCTTTGCCCCTGCCGGCATCAGTAGGTTTACAACTGGCGCGTAAAACTTGGTCACGTCAACCTTGAACCATGTACGACAGAATATTATATCACTCATGAGAATCTTGTCTTCGAACGTCGCGCGGAAAGCTCCCTCTGGCTTGTTTAGGGCTTTTTTGATCTGTCCTCTGATTCCTGACACGGTCTTTATTTTAGCTCCCTCGAACTTAGCTACTTCTAAAGTGCTTGTGAACATGTCTTTGATGAAAGCGGTCTTTTTATAGATTTTTAATGGTGTACCAACTAGTTTCAGTTTCTTCATGATTTGGGTGGATTTATTGATTTCGTTGACGCTGCCTGTAGCTGCTATTCGGAACCCTAACTGCTTGATATCGTTCGGATTGGAACTGACTGTTTGTAGAGCAAGGAATCCAGTGTTTTGAGGAGTCACTGGCCCATAGAAGTGCATGTTACAAGTGACATGTTCAGGCGTGTATTTAAGGTACCGGCATTTTAAATCATCCTCTATTTTGGAGTAAATGGGAAGGGTTTGGAATCGCCGCCAACCTAGAGATATCACCAGTGGGTCATTGGTTTTAAGAATTTTTTTGTACCATCTGTGTTTTTTCACTTTACAAGACACAAATCCAATGTTTTGTTCCGCCATATTCAAAGCGCCTATTAGGATTGGGTAGCTAGAATCAAAGTTTGTAACGAATTCTGAGGGCATGTGTTTAAACAACATTCTTGCATACAGTCCAGGTCTGAAGCCTTCCACTTCCACTCTTAATCCTTGATCTAAGTTCTCAAACACTGATTTGTTCAACTCTGACTGTTTCAAAGCTTCAGCTTTTAGATTTTCATAGTAAGAGTGGTCACCCTTGATTCTGTGATCATCAGGATTGTCATATTCAGAGTCAAACTTGGCTTTCAACTTGAGTTTTTTGTCAAGAATTTCAGATTTCGTCATTTCTGCCTTCTGCTTAGTACCTTGTTCTTCCTTAGATTCTTCAGTTTCAGCTATATGCTTCTCACCAGTTTCCAGATCTTCAAAATCACCAAACATTTCTTCATCGTCACCATCACTGGCGTCATCTAGTTTCAAAAGCTCAGAAGCATCTTCATCAGCTGATCTCTTACCAGTTACAAATTTATTCATAAGTAACTGTTTGTTGTTGTCACTAGACCAGTCTCTGATCTTTGGCTTGTCCAGTGAATAGAAAAAAGAACACTCATCTAAATCCAACCTTTCTTTTTCTTTCAACTTTTTCTTCTGTGTGTCAGTTACTTTTTTAAATAGACCTCCTATTTCTTCATCATCACTAGCATCTGATTCCTCTTTGGTTTCTTTAGTTTTGTTGCCAATTTCAAACTCTCCATATACTAATTTCATGATGTTTTTAGATGTCCTCTGTCTATCAAAGTAAGCTTCAGTGGCCTTCTCTTCCATTTTTTCTTTCCATTTGGTACTAAAGTCTTCCTCACCAGATTCATCATCCGAATCATCTGAACTTATATCTTTTCCAATGTTGGAAGATTTCTCAGCAGCACTGGAATTGCCTGTATCCATATCTTCATCCTCAGACCCAGAATTATTATTATCCCAAGGCAGTTTTTCATTTTTATCTTTCTCATTATCATCAATACCACTATCATTGTCAGACTCATTTTCCTCATTTTCAGACTCCATTTCTTCATCATCAGAGGAGACTGATGCCACTTTCTTATTCTGCTGTAGATATTCATCATCTTTAACCATGTCAGGGTAGATAACAGCTCCATTACTGAAGAGTTGGAAACCAGACTCCTGCATCTGCTCATCAACCGTCTCTGTAGTTTCTATAACACTTTTGAGGAGTGCTTTCTTTTCATTTGTTTCTTCATCTTCTTTCTTGTGTGAGTGAGACCCCTGTAGCTCTATGTATACTGCATCCTTGTCATACACAATACCTCCAACACCAGAGAAAGGGGCATATATTTGTCTCTCTCTTTCCATGAGGTGCCGTTTCTTCTCAGAACTTGGTAGCGGACATGGGTCTGGAAGGTAGGATAGTTCACTAATCTTCATATCTCCAACGCCTGAAAAAAGAAATTCGTTTTATTATGTAGTTACAATAATATACTGGCTGTAAATTTTATTGCTACATTGCTTGTATCATTATAAAAAAATATATACAGGACACCTTACACATGGTCATCATCATTATCATAATCATCATCAGCCTATAGCAGTCCACTGCTGGACATAGGCCTCCCCTAATGAGGGTCATTGCGCTCTGTTCTGAGCTCGACGCATCCAGCGTAAACACTGTCAACTGATCCCAAACTAGGCAGTCCATGTACTATGGGTACCAGAGAATGATAAACATATATACCTATAGACTTATGAAACACACAAATTCATCACACAAATATTTGTCCTGGGATGGGAATCAAACCCGCAACCTGCAGCTCAGAAGGCAGAGTTACTACCAACAGAGCTATAAGGAGATTGAATTTAATATTTGAATGGCTAAAAAAGTCAAACTCCTTGCAAGCAAAAATATCTAATCTTATCTTATCTTATGAGCCTGTGATCCCACTGCAAGGCAAATGCCTCCTTTCCCACTTTCCAAGCAAAAATAATTATAGAAAAATTATAAAAATGTACGCAAATCTGGTTTACCTGCAATATGTACTGTAGAATCCTTCATCAATGGAACTCCTCGGACATATCCATATAGCACCACATCTCGGCTGACTTTAGCATCCTTTCTGATGTTCTCCTGGTTGGTGATATCTTCCAATCTGTCTGCCAAGATGTAGGAATGAGTCATCCTCCAACTCAGCGGTCTGAACTTCATCACAGATATAAACCTTGCAAGGTTCTTGATCTCATTTCTTAGGTATTCACCATGAACTATACCAGAGAGGTAGAACAACTTAGCACCGGAGTAAACTTCAGTCCAGAATCGGTGTTTCAGAGTTTTCTTGGTAGTTTTCAGGGTCTTTGCATTCTTGATCATATCGAGATGTGTTAGCACTCCCATAACTTTAGGCATTCCGTGAACCTGGCATATGTTTAGGAACTCGAATATCTCCATTTCGAAGCCGAAGCTCGCGTCGCACAGAAGCAACACGAGATCCGCGCATTTTGCAATGTCTATCATGGAGTTTACGTCGTTGTTGCATTCTATTAATGTGATGCGCCGTTTCTTGGATGTGACGATGGTGATAGGGCCGTTAGTGCTCGTCACGTTCGTTTTTATAAAGCTTTTGATGAGGTTGTTTATCAGAGTCGTCTTACCGACCCTAGGAGGTCCCACTATAGCGACAATGATAGGCGGCGGTTCCAGGGGAGTTTTATCCACCTGCGGGATGTGCTGCTTCTTCGATATGACATCTTCGCGGCGACGGAACTGCCTCTCGGCTCGAACAGCTGATTGGATGGCAAACGCTTTCGGATTCCTTTGCCGGGCGCTAAGGTTAGATTGGTCTAATTGATTTTTCTTCTTTTTCTTCTCTGCTTTCCGCCCAGCTTGCTTGGCACGATGGGCTTTCTTTTTGTCGAAGGCGGAATCATCACCCATGTCTGTATTATTTAATGTTAAATTCTACAAAAAATAGATTCACGTGTTGAACCCTAGACAGAGAAAGTAAACTTAATCTATGTGTTGAACTCACATTTCAATTTATTTTTTTATTTTTTTCGTTTGCGCACCAATTACAGCGCACGACACGTGACACTGACTGACTAAAGAATTTGACATTGACACATGTCTGATATAACATGAAGTGCGGGGAGTTGTGTTGGCTGACGTCATCATCATCATCAGTCACGTTGTTCGGTCGTCCGATAGCAGTGGTATTACAATGCTTTGTGATAAACCTAAATCCAAACTCATAATATTACTTTTTTTGCAATGTACTAACTTTAGTACTAGACTTATAAATCTGTGTTATGTAATATCACAGCCTATAAATCATACAGTCGTTCGACGAACGCGTCTAGACAGGGAAATCGTGCGGGGTGACAGGGACGAGACGCGGGAGGGCCGCGCGGTCCCGAGTTGCATAAATTAATGTGTGCAACTCGAGACATAACTTTCAGGGCTAGCAAGGTTCGTTTTTTTTCTTCTTGGCGTCGCACTGTTTGAGCATTTGCCGTTTTATGTATTTTGGAATAAGTATTAATTTTTTAAATTAGGGAATCGTATGTACAAAAAATACGAGTTTACTTAATTCGGAAAAGGATCACGAGAGTTAGTAAATGATAAAAATATAACTATTATACTTATATTATTAGAATGTTAGGTATAGGTGTCATGGTAGAATGGCGTGGAAATACGATTACCATGAAAATATTTAGCAGAAAAAAAAATGCTGCCGCAGGCTTTACATGAAATTTTCTTTTTATTACACTTTGAATGTGTAACTACGATACCTACATATTCAATTGAATAAACATAATAAATTGTATTGAAAATGGTGCATATGACGTGTGCTGTAAGTAATTGTAAATCATCATCTCGCACCAACAAAAATCTTCAATTTCATCAATTTCCACACGCAGAAGAAAATTAAAAATATTGTACATTATTAACTGTACTTAGGTATGTTTTCAAGTATATCTCGTCACTTATCGTTCAACATTACGGATGTAAATAATGGATAGGTGTAGGTATGTACTTCACATAAGCTCTATGTATGTCGCAGGGCTCGAGTGTCAAAGTTTCTCGGGTATGTAGGTTAAGTAGGTACCTACTTACTTAAATCGTGTGCCAATTCTCATAATTTCTCAGGTTGAATAATATGTAAATGGCATTCTTTTTTGCAAACACAAGATGGTGCTCATAACATTTATATAATACCGTTTGCTTGTGACAACCCTTGCTTTCCTTCTCTGTCGCGTTACTTGTCGGCATTTACCTCTAGATCAAAGGCGTCAGATACTGGTGTGGATTATGAGACAGAAGAAAAAAATCAACTCAAAATCTCCACCAAGGCGATGAATGAGCATAATATTTTTTTTGGTTAGTGTCAGTTTTCTAGTAAAGTACAATTTTTCAAGTACAATTTGTCATAATCCCCAGCGACCAGTGGGCCAGGTTTTTTTGGCATTATTTGTGCATTGTGTTGCCCACAATGTTTTTTGGCATTGTATCATAATTCCTGAGGATTATGATTTTAATACAATGCAAAATACCCTACGGTATAGCTTGTTTTTGACAGTATACACCTCTAACTACTATTCCATTTAACCTATCTTAATAGAATTAAACTTACATCACGTCATCAGCACGTTTTCATCGCGTTAGTTTAGAAATGTTTTCGAGAGTAAATAGCTGTAAATCTACTTAGATTAACGAAAATAATTGCCTTCGGTATATATTTATCTTTCTGTATAATTTACAATAAATTGTAATGTTAATTTAAAATCACAGTATATTCAACATTTTTCAATTAATCATATAGTTTTAGGATTCCATCTTCTTCTTCTTTTTGGCATTTTGAAAAAAAAAACGTTAATTTCTCTAACAATGATCCACATTTATATCCCCACTTATTAATTCCCTCTGCAATTCATATTTTTTATGGATTGTTTATTTCTTAAGATTCTTTAGAAGTGTTTTCGAGTCTATGAAATAGAGTTTCGGTTAATTAATCTGATGTTGTTGCGTTTATTAAAATTTTACTTTTAAATTAATAGGAACGTGTTCTAAGAGGCATATAACAATTAAGTTTGCTTCTCCAGTGACTGCTTAGTGGGAAACGCACGGGAAGCACGATTGTCGTTGACCTGGATTATGAGAAGATTTTTTTCAACTGTCTCATAATCCCCACCAGTGGGCTAGACCTGGTGGGGAATATGGGATTGACCCTTGAAATGCATGTCCCTTCCCTAAACTTGAAATTAATGATTTTACTGTCAATGTCAACGTCAGGAAGCAGTCAGATGTCAGCCAAAGAAAGAGCGACCAAAAAAATCACAAAACGAGATAGACGGAATTTGGATCAATCTTGTGTTTTGTTTAGCAAAAAATCCAATTTGGATGATGAAAGCAAAAAACACAGCTGCTCACGACAACTGCAAGCTAAAGAAACGGAGTTGAATTAAGTAATTTGCAACCATGACTTCGTCGGAGCTCGATAGTCGAAACATTGCTATTTCTATGTGAGTAAAGTTGACGCATTTCTCCTAAATATAGAAGAAAACTTGTTTATTTCGTAAATATTGCGCGTTTTCTGTTGTTTGTCTAAAGTAGCGGTCACTTGTTAGTTACAATTTGTGTAAACATTAAGTAGAACTGGTTTCTGGCAAGAGGTCATTGCACCTGAGGGCTGAGGTCTGCAATGCAGTCTGTGAACTCTGAGATGGATGGACCTCATTGTCATCATGGCTATGTTCATGTACTTACTGATTAAACCTTCACACAAGTGTATTTGCATGTAACACTTACAGATAAGCTGTAGGGTGTGTTGTCATTGTATCACATTAGCATAAATAGAGCATATTGCTGGTTTTAATGATATGCCTGTTCTATTATACCTACTATAATATATTGGTCATAATTGACAAGATAAATATAACCGAATGTGTGGTAGGTAGTTAATATGTCGCATGACGGTGATTTAAAATTTCCAGCAACTAGGTCCATTATTCAAAATACTACTTAATATCATAGATTTATTAGTGTTAGAGGTTTGATTTCATTCCCTTAAGCTATTACTCTAGTACTTGATAAGTTCCGCAGAGTGTGTGACCACAGTTGATGTTTTGATGTTGCTAGATTTGGCAGAAAGGCCCCCAACCTACACGCTCAGCGTGGTGATTTTGGGCTAACCCCCCTTCTTATTAGGAGAGGCCTATGTCCAACAGTGGACTGAATCTCCTTTTTTTCAAGCAATCGGCTGTTCTGTGCATTGAGCTAGAGCTGAGGTTCCTTTTTTCTCATAGACAACTTTCAAAACTGGTTTCAATGAACCCCCTGCTGCTACATTTCTAGTTTCTATTTCTAAAACTCATCAAAAATTTGAAGGTATAACTGCAAATCTCTCCGTTCTGGGTTGTTCAATCTGCTCCTTGATTGTTAATAATTTTTTGAGTAGTTTATTGTCTCATTGATCGATAGATAAAGCCAAGCCACTATTTTTGCTCTTTACTATGGAAACCAATTACATTTCATGGATCCCCACTTACAGCATTTGAACCCACATTTTTTTTCACGCCAACGTAGACCCCCATCACTCTTCCCGTGGACCCCTGGGGGTCCACCTGAAGCACTTTGGGAAACACTGAGCTAGAGTTTTGATGTTTGCTCCGTCATCGGCATACATGGAGTATGTAGTAGTAAAACAGTTATTTAACTGCCTGTTACTTTTTCAGTGCACATGTTCCTAATACTTCTTGGATTACATAATTAATGCTTGTGCTGAAAGGCACACTGCAGTAACTGATGCAGGATGTGGCCCACAGTCAGTGTTTAACCAGTTCAAATAATTGTGAAGTCTGATTCAAATCTATCCATTTTATTAATATTTAATTTAAGAGCCTCTTATCTGTTTCATTTTTCTCCTTCCATTGCGGTCTCTTTCAATTTTATTTATGTAGAGTTTATTACATAGTGACAACCTCCTCCTTGTTTTGAAATGGGTTTATAAAAATGTAACATAAGGTGGACTTAATGTTCATCTGGCTTGATGTAGCTTATTCTTGGTTGACTCTTCCACACTTGTTATTATAATCAATCAATTATTTGTAGGAGAAAATCAGTGGAAAACTTGGTGATATCATCTCAAGATGCCATCGGGCAAAGCATTAGTCAAGCGCTCACCTTCTCCGGAGTCATCGCACACCACAGCAACCAGATCCTGCAGGAGAACCGGTATGCTCATTTTGATCATAACCATTACCTGTGTAATATTATCAATCACACAACATCATCAACTTAGCCGGGAATTAAGTAGAGTTTGTATTATGGAAACCACATGACTGATTATGTACATTTTTTCTAAATACATACACATAGTAATAAAAAATACGCACTGAGACCAATATTTACAGTTCATATGAAAATTTGTCTTGCGACGTGAATTGATCGTGCAACCTTCTGTGTCTCAGGCGGGCCTATGCCCACTGCGCCAGAGGTCCTCCATACTTGTTCTTTCTGGATGTTGTGTGTTTATCAGTTTATGGTGTATAGGTACCCAGAGTAGGTATACCTACAGGTTTCGCCTACGGATCAGAGACTAAGTGAGATCCCCTAAATCTATTTTTGGGACATCCTGACCTTGGGATGGCTATATTTTATATACAGGTTGTCCAGTTGCAAGAGGGGTTGACAACATTGTCAAGATAATGAATTGAATCAGGCGTGACTGTTTAATCAACAAACGTAATGTAGGATGGCCTGGCCAGGTGGGGTAACGATTTGCGAAAGGGTGCTGGTAGAAGCTGGATGTGTCACAGCGCTCATTAGGGAATACCTGAGTCCAGCAGTGGACTATTATAGGCCGATGATGATGGTGACATTGTTTATACCATTGCGGGATTGTAGTGGATGGTAAAAGCTGATGGAGGCCTATAGCCAGCAGTGGGTGAAGTCAGGCTGTAGATGATGATTATTAATTTATTTATTTAGCCTATATATTATTCCAGGTCATAAACTATGTATATTCCAAGTTCCAGCAAATCCGTTCCGTAGTTTTTGCGTGAAAGAGTAACAAACTACATCCATATGTATTAAATAAAGATTCATTCATTCATTCATTCCATCCATACTCACAAACTTTCGCATTTATAATATTAAGTAGGATTTTACAACAATAACAATTAAATGAAATTTTACGAAAACAGGACATCAACCCTCGATTTTTCCGTTATAATGGAGAAAAATCCCTAAAATATAAATATTTCCCTTGTTTTTCAATCTTGGAAAAATAAATAAAATATCTGTTGGAAAACGAAATTCATAGCCAGTATGTAAAAGCAATAAAACCTCATATCTAATGTACCATTAATGTTCTGATCCAAGTTATTATTCAATACAAACAATAATTATCACAAATCAAACAAAAGAACTGTTAAAAGATTTGTTCAAATCACCTTTAAGATTGCACTTCTTTGTTCAACTTAATATCTGATGAAAAAACAAATCATCCTTGAATAAGATCTATGAGCTAATGAAAATTGGATTGCAGTTTGTTCAGTAATTTTCAGACTTCGAGCATCAATGTCGAGTCAGACCGAATTTAATTAAAGATTAAGAGATAATTTGTGAATTTGTGTTATATGTGTATAATAAATTAAATCAAAGAACATTAAACATGCATAGAAATAATAAACCGACTCAGGTGTTGCGGAAATCCATTACAAGTTATTCTACAAATGCATAATATTTAGTACCTACAAATTCCCCTAATTTTCTCTGACGAGTTCTACAAAATGCATACGTGTGCAAGGCCCTCTCGCCCACAGGTTCACATGCAAATACGAGAAAGAACAAGCAAACAAGCAATCTTTCTCTGATTTGCATATGAATCTGTGGGCGGGAAGGCGGTACACGTATGCATCTTGTGGAACTAGTCAGAGAAAGTAAGCGGAATTTGTACTAAATATTTTGCATTTGTAGTATAACATGTATTGAATTATTATACACTAGCGACCCGCCCCGGGTTCACACGGGTCCAAGATATACATATAAACCTTCCTCTTGAATAACTCTATCTATAAAAAAACCGCATCAATATCCGTTGCGTAGGTTCAAAGATGTAAGCATACATAGGACGGACAGACAGTGTGAAGCTACTTTGTTTTATACTATGTTTTGATACTGATGATTAGCAGTATTAGAAATGCTAAACAAAGAAAGAATTCATGCAACCAAAAAGTGATAGCAATTTGTCATTAATGTAGAATAGATAAAACAGATTAAGTATATGACTTAATCAGATAGTTGCACCTTGTCAGTGGGCAGTGGCTATCATTGTGTTGGGCAATATGGTTGTGGCCGATTATCTGGTGCAGTACAAACAGTTGGATGTTGACGCCAAAGTGGTTATTGTTAGGTACGTTGGTGCTTCTATGTGATTTAGTGTAATGATTTTGTGCGCATTGGTACGTGCTCAAAACGGTGGTGGAAAACATTGTGAGGAAACCTAGGCTCAACATATTCACCATATCTTTCCTGTGGGTAACTGTCCTGTTACGGATGGCACGTATGGACCAAGTCAGCCTTTTCTGTAGGTAAGGCTCCGTTTGCTGAGGATGGTATAGGTGTTGCAACACCCATGGGCAAGGCTTCTTTATCTAAGCACGACCAAAGCATCACGGACAGTGAGTAAAAGGTACCACTTGACTTCTATAGTGCTCAACGTTCCAACGTATACACGTTCTTGTTGGCTTGATTGAACTAAAAAACTGCAAGCTTGCGTGTGGCCATAAGACTCAAAATTTTTAGCACTCAAAGCGCTACACTAGACTAGCACATTTGGCCTCGCGAGGACGATACTTGCAGAACAACATCTGTGTTTTCAGCAGTCAGTGTTATTGGGTATTTGAATTGAACCCACATCTGATGCGGTCAATCTTACACCGCGCTATTTATTCATCTTTATTATTACATCTTTTTTTCTGTTCTATTGTTCCGCAATTTCTTTGTTCATTTCACAAAATATGCTGGACAGTATATCACAGCATCATCTAGCCCCAAACTAAGAGCTTGTATTATGGGAACCAGATGACTGATATAATACTTAAATACATATTTTTTTGTAAATACATACATATAAAAATATATACATAGAACACACCCAGACCTAAGACAAATATTTGCTGATTATAAAAACATTTTCGTCGTCGTCTCACGGCGGGAATAGAACCTGCAACTTTCTGCGTCACAGGCGGACCTTCGCTCACTGCACCACAGAGGTGGTCGTCTGTTTATAATTTCAAATTTCAGATTTATAAATATTTTCGCAATCAGTGCCAAGGTCAAAAACAAGACAATAACAAACACAATCATTGCGTTTTCCTCAAAATCGTCATCTTGAGATATTGCTCGCATGCTTTAATCCATTATAGATACCAATGAAGTTGTTCCACATGCCTACTGTATGCAAATGCAGTTGAGATTAACAACAAACAAACAACATCAGCATTTCAGTCCACTACCTGGGATATAATCTGGGGATTGTAATCCCAACGCTGAACATGCGGGTTAGGTATAGGTGGACACGCTCCTCGTACTTCTAAGGCCAAGGCCAAACTAACGCGTTGCACCAAAATTGATCACATTGGTTACCAGTTTTTTTGGTAAGAAAACGTGATAGAATCAAAATGATATTATTGCTGAACCTTTGTATTGTTATTTTCTAGGCCGTGAAGGTTTGCTATTTTGCATAATAGTAGGGGAGCCCAAGCGGGGATTTGGGGATTTACTAAAGCGCGGCAGATTAATATACAGGGGGATACCTTGTACCCGGTTAAGTACCTCCACAAAACATGAGGCCCATATATAAGGCCGCCCGTGAAGGATACAGGATCAGATTAGTAAAAAAAAATTGACCATCAGAAATTCACGAGCGCGTCAGATTAAGGTAGGGTGAGTTAATTACATCCTAAAAAGTGTATATTCCACTAATCTGACAATTTGAGAGTGACGTAAAAAAAGGGGAGGGCAACAAAGTTGTAAAAAAAAACCGTCATCTCGACATTCTCGAGCGTAGCAAAATTTTTTTTTATTTTGAAGGAAATAATTCAAGAATAATGAAAAATATATAATCTGACGATTTCCGCAAGCCGAAATAACAAAAATTCGTCGATAAAGTTAAATGCGTGCAGCTGCGTGATGCCTACATTTCCTTCTCCGCGTTTCTATTCCTCTCTCTCTTTCTCTATCTATTACTCTCTTACTCCGTCCCCACTCTGGTTTCGTTTGCCATGACGCCATCACAGCTGATCATAAAGACTCCTTCGTGGCATACTGTTTACAACGTGTTTCCAACGTTTTGGCAAATTTTTTTGAAAGTGGTTTTTTTGGAATACTTTTTAACCGGCTTTATCGATTAACTTCAAAAACTAATCCGCCTTTGAGCTTGAAAAACCACGTCGATCGCCACCAAGCTGGTCAAAATCGGTTGATTCGTTCGAGAGATATCGTGAACGAAAGAAACCCGAAAAAAAGTTTTTTCGGGATTACGACGAAATTTGTGGTTCGAGCAATTAAAATTGCAAAATTACTTATGAGGATGATAAAACTGCGTCGAATGGTGCCAACCGCGTGAAAATTGGTTGATCCATTCAAAAGTTATTGCGGTTTGAAAATTCCAAAAATAGTGTTCTATGAAACTTCTATCAGACTTTCGAGCTGGGAGAGCTCAAATGCATAGAAATATTATTTCTTTGAACTCAGCGAGCTCAAAATATCACATAAATTATATTTTGAGCTCAAAAATTTCATAAGTACAATTTCAAGCGCCCAGGAATGGAATTAGCGGGAAGTTGCAGGGATGGCCTTTAAAGTGAACCGTTTTTCTAATTTCTTTTTGTCAGATCAGGCGAATCCCTCTAGATAATCGTCAGATTATGAGACAGTACGTTTAGAACATAAAGATGAACCATAATATATCTTAATCTGACGCGCTTGAGTATTTCAAAATGGCGATTTTTTTTTGCACATTATGAAAATGGCCGCGAGTTTGCGTCCCATCGAAATCGTCAGATTAGTGAATGAGAGCTTTTTTTTGGTGTACTTAACACTCCCTTAGACAATCTGACGCGCTCGATTAAATTTTTTTTTTTCATTTTCAACCCTTAAATACAACCACCCGCATCATGCAAACGATGAGATTAACATACGTACATTATTAAAAATACGTAGGGCATTGATGCTATCAATATCTGATGCGCTCGAGGATGTCCATGCAACAGTTTTTTTTTACATATTTAAAAATGTATAGCCGCTTCCCCCACCGATGTAATATATATCATATAACATTTTTTTCTTCTTATCATCAAAGCTTTGCATCCCAATAGGTCTCTACGACGCTCGAGTAAATCCCCATTTAGCCTCGTGGGCTCCCCTACTATAACTACATTCAGTGATTTTATATCTTCAAAAATGTTGAATAGTGCGAGCGAGAAGGAGGTTTGACATGTATCGTCGCCTTATGTGGAATATATTTACTATTTATATATAAAACGTATGTATCTAAAGCTACTAAGAAATTCATAAACTTTGACATAAAGTTTGTGATCGATTTTTTTGTCACTTCCATGGTCCTCGTAAATGAGAATTACCATTTAGGCTGGTATTTATAAAACAATCTAAACTTTTATCACGAACAAAGTGTTGTTAAAATTACACTTCTGTAAAAATATCTATTTGACAACCTCTGTCGCGCTATGGTCCAAATCCCACATGAAACGCTGAAGGTTACGGATTCGATTCCCGCCGCGAGACGATTGTTTGTATGTTCTGTAAATATACGTTTCCTCGGGTCTGGGTGTTTTCTATGTATGTATTTACAAAAAAAGTATATTTATATATATTTTATTTTTAAAATTTTAAGAAAACGTGGAGCTAGGTACCTTTAAATAAATAGAACACAGAATAACAGCACCCACTGAGAAGCACAAATGTATACTTAAGGCCAATTAAAACTTTCCATATAATTATAACATAAGTAATATGATTCCTATAATAAATGTACTGCTCAGTTTGAGGCTACATTATGCTATGTTCCAGTTTCAAGCATGATTTATATCGATTTTTACATCTCTCAAGCTCACGCTCATTGCTGAGATCGCTAATTGAATACTAGCCTAGTTTTTAAGCTGAGATCACTAGTTAATAGTTTACGAAATAACATTTTAAGTGAATTGGTATCATTGGCCGTCGAGTGTGTCATCACAGTTTTTAAGCAAGTGCTCTGCGGACCGTAACAATGAATCAGATCAGTTAGTAACTTAACTTACATTTTGTTGAAGGAGAACGGGTTTTGTTTAATAAACTATCATTGCTACTATTTGAATGCGAAAATATTAAAAATATCTATTTATTGTATAAAATACAAGCTTTCGCCCGCGGCTTTGCTTAGATAAAAAATTCAACATTTATTTATTCAGTAGGAACTGTAAAGTACACTTTGACACGTAATTTTTTTTATTTACACCAATTCGTAACTCGACCAAACAGAGAAGAATGGGCAAGAAACTCTGCTAGGCTTATATTTTTTTAAAGTACATGTTATTACAATGTTTATTCTTAACTATTACATTGTTTTCGAGGGAGTTGGAGACAGTTTCATCCCAAACTTTTTTTTTCATCTAAATAATCTGATATTTTATAATAAGCCTTATTACAGAGGTTACTTTTAACAACATTTTTGAATTTATTTACAGATAAATTAATCACTTCATTTGGGATTTTGTTAAAGAAACTTACGTTTTGCCTTTTAAATCATTGACTCTCTTTATGAAGCCTTACAGTAGGAACAGCAAGTTTATCTTTATTTCTATTGTTAACATTATAATAGTCGCTATTTTTTTGAACAAGGCGAAACGAATTTTTGATGCCGTATAAAATTTAATTTGGTAAATAATTAGAAACATATGCCACAGTCGTAATTTCAATTTCATATAGTGAACCTTGTCTTGCCTATGATGGCTCCGCTAATATTTACACTAAACTCTACATTATCAAACACAGGTACATTGATAAGTGTTATTAGAGCAACTATTGTAATAGGCAAACGAGGCGTAGTTAAATAAAAACTGTACTACTTTGATTACTAGCTGTGTGGCTAACGAACTCCTAATCTACCGAATAAATTGTTGAAAAGAACCTTAACTTGTACTCTATTTATTTTCGTGTAAGCTAGGCCAATTCTCGGCAAACGGAGAATAAAATAGAATAGAATATAATTTATTTGACACACACACACCCACACACACACGATACAAATAAGTACCTCATTCTCCATACTAACTATGTAGTATTTATTAAAGTATATATTAGTCTATTGTTATTATTATGTGTGTATTGGTATTCATTTAATTTGCTTACTGTATTGATTTGTTGCAGGCATGTATTAGTTTGTTTCTAAACTGTGCTGCCATCCCTTGTGTTTTTTTCTTTTTAGTTTTTATTCTTTCTCCATCCAAAAGTTGCCTGGAAGAAATCGCTTTCAGCGATAAGGCCGCCCATTGTACCATTTTTTTAAATGTCGTTGTGTTTTGTTATGTGTTTCATGCAATAAAGTGTTCATTCATTCATTCATTCATTCATAAGTAGGCAGACAAAAGTGCACAACATCAAACATACAAAGATACACAAAATTTCTACAAATAATTAGAAGAAAAAGGAAAACTATAATAGATATTACTAGTTTGGCAACCATAATAAGAAATTAATGAGGAGGAGGAATATAGGTACCCTATTCACGTCACAAAAAATACTAATTTTAGGCAATTAAGAACCAATGTGAAGATATCCATCAACCCACCCGCAACCGATTGCCGTTGCACCAATCAACCACCGCGTCACGTAGTGTAGGACGCCCTCCGGCCAGGTGGAGTGACAATTTGCGAAAAGCTGCTGGTAGAAGCTGGATGGGTCGAGCTCAACACAGGGCGCAATGACGCTCATTAGGAGAGGCCAATGTCCAGCAGTGGACTGCTATAGGCCAATGATGATGAAGATGGGAGGCCAATTCTAGTGTCGGAGCTTTCAGACCATCCGAAAGCCTTCAAAAGTATCGTATTATCGTACCATCCGCCCAAAAGCGTTTTGTGACCTCTAGTCCGCGAACACGCGAACGCGAACGATTATCGCGACAATAATCGTCTCGAACTACGATATAATTTGAGAATGAAGATCACGTACATTTTAGAGTAGGGAACGCACAAATCACTAGGAGCACTATCGTTTTCGATTTCCGGAGTAGATTCCCTATTCTAAATGCATCTAAAGATCGCTTTTAGCGATATGGCCGCCCATTGTAACCCCTACTTAGTTTTATACGTTATTTGTTAATTAGCAGTTAGATATTTGTATTTATTTTGGTATAAATACCTACAATAAAGAGTTATTAACTATCTACCCCATTACTTATAAACGCTACTCAAAGTTAACCGTTACTGTTTGTCATTATCCAACGGTAAGAGCTGGCAATAATTCAAGCATCGTTTATCTTTTGACAGATTTTTATAAGTAAAGCTAAAAACGCAACTGTACAGTCACAAATGTTAGTTCTGTGTGATTTAACCCTCCCTAATTGGGTTAGGTCTACGTTTTATAGTGGTTATCCTGTACATTCAGCCTAATGCAGGCTACATTTAGTTATTGTGTTAAATCTACCTCTACGTTTAATTTTATAGCCTCATAGTCATAACTATAGTTTTAATTACTTACATCTCATACATAATTTAAAAACTATACCTATAAGCCAACTCTAATTGTAAGTCTATATATATATAAAGAAATTGTTTCTGCTATGTTTGCTGCTGTATCATCACTCATCTCAATAGGGTGAAGCATTACCTTGCCGTAACACAGTTTGTAACTAGCACGGAAGGTAAAGTTCTGTCTATTTTGATGCCTGATTGTATCTCCTAAGGCACTCATGTTCCTTACAACTTAGCCTAACTTATTATGTTTATGATTATACAGATGTCTATAAACTGATACTTTATATATTTAGGCATAAGATATTTTGGAAAATAAATTTATTCTTATTCTTATTCTTATATTCTTATGTTATTTTTGAGGTGAAACAAAAGAAGAAACGACTGGTTAATGATATGATAAGTAATGATATATTTGTGGTTTCAGGAGTGTGTCCCGTTCGCCGTCTCCCTCCCTCAGAATACAAAACACAGACTCCGCTTCAGAGGCTATAGAAAATGATAAGGTAACACATGACTTAATAACTTGACGACCTCGTCGGCGCATTGGGGGAATATTCATATATTCATTTATTTATTACTAACATATAGACATAATTGAATAATAATAAATAATGCTGGACGTTACCACACAGCATCATGTAGCCCCAAATTTTATGGGAACCACATGATTGATATACTACATAGATACATTTTTTTTGTGTACCTATAGGTTTTATTTAAATATACTTAGTCAGTTGGTAGGTACATGTACCCGGGCGCTGCAACTTTTAGATCGATTATGTTTAACAACGTCACAACACCAGCCTGTTCAGTTCACTGCTGGACATAGGCCTCCTATATATATATCACATAATCCCCACGCTGGGCATGCGGGTTGGGGATCGCAGGGCACAGCTTTTTACACCACCGACGCTGCTGACCATTGGTGGTCGGGAGATTTAGCTGTGCCGATGTAAGGCTGCCCTATGCCGCAATCAGCCGGCAGCCAGAGCCCCGTTTGTTAGCAGGGTGCACCACGGTTGGCTTGGGTTCCGAAGATGGAGGTTGGAACCCCTTACACTCCTATCTTTAGCATTATAATATAAAAAAAATAAAACAATAATAACTGGCTGAGATGCAAGAAGGGGTTCGATTCTCGCTGCAGAACAAATGTCTATGATTTGCAGATATTGTTCCGGGCTAGACATGGAACTATCTGCTCATTCTATCTGTTCCTATCTGCGGTCATTGTATTTTTCTTCTGCTTTTCCTTTTTGAGTTTCTCTGAAGGATAGAATCCGCAACGAGACTATCCGACATAGAACCAAAGTTGTCGACATAGCGAAGAGAATTAGCAAGTTGAAGTGGCAGTGGACTGGCCATATCTGCCAAATAACCGATAACCGTTGGAGTAAACGTGTTAAGCGTTCTTGGCTCGGCAAACGTAGTGTAGGACGCCCTCCGGCCAGGTGGAGTGACGATCTCCGAAAGGCTGCTGGTAGAAGCTGGATGCGTCGAGCTCAGGACTGGGTGCAATGGCGCTCATTAGGGGAGACCTATGTCCAGCAATGGACTGCTATAGGCCGATGATGATGACAATAATCAACGGATGTAATGATAGTGACGAACTCTTGGGTCGGAGTTTTTAGGCCTAATGACTGAAAAAGCCGGGACCAACATCTTAACGTGCCCTCCGAAGCACGGAAGCGCTCAGGTCTACCTCTAATCGGTCACCCATCCAACTAGTGACCGGGCCGAGTGTTGCTTAACTCAGAGTATCGGCTAAGAGCACCGATATAAGCCACGCCAGTCGCCACGAGCTAGTTCTAGTGAACTTGCGTTAATCTATTCAATCGTGGATTATTTAATTGCTCGTTCAATGTTAGCACGTCCGGAACGAATTATATCAGAAGGTCATATGTTACGCTAATCCATACTACACAGTCATGTTTTAGAAACATTGCAAATTCTATCGCACACATTGAATGAACTGTTTGTTTAGTTAGATTATATCTAGCCGGTAGCTCTACTGACACACTGGCTAGAGAAAGTACATTTCTGATGGAGTTGGTCGCGTGCTTGTCCTACTCGATCGCAAGCGCGAACCTTATCACAAACGCAGTGCTCTTTAGTTTTTCTGTGATATATGCGGTCGAAGCTATTGCTCCCGTGTCGGTACAAGCGACATTTTTGCCGCACCGTGGAAGCTTATTAAATCGTCTTTTAGATGTTAAAGGTGTACGATGATGATGATTCCGCCGGTAACAGCCATTGCTGAGTAGAGGCCTTTTTATGACGCCACTGCCGGCAGTCTTGTGCCATCCGGATGTCTTGTCTTTGCAATATGCATAATATATATCCGGCAGGTGGACTGTCTCGTCTTAGGCCACTGTACAGTAGCTTTGGTCTATCGTTCGTTCTCCTGTGTCCTGTTCATCTCCAATAGGGATGATGCCTGGGTAGAAAAATAATAATTCTAATTAGTACGTCAATCCGTTCAAGTCCGTTTTTTTTTTAAATCAATGGAAATCGAGCAAGTTATAGAGCGTCAAAGTTCGGGAGTGGGGGCTGGTGACGTCACTTGTATGTAAAAAGTGTACTTACCCGTGACGTCACGCGGAACTTCAACGCACTATATCTTTCTCATTTTTAGTTTAATTGACAAAAGAAAAAATACTTGTCCAATATTTTTTGATAATGTAAATGACGGACTAATCAGAATTTTTCAGTCATCTAGCCTATTTGGACAGCTCTTTTAAGTTTAAAGATAAGTTTAATGCAAATCTTCCAGAATCACTACCAATATACTGTTTTATATATCATCCACTGTCCCACTGCTGGGCAAGTCTCCCCCAAATTCCGCCAACCATCTCTATCCCTCGAAGTATCCATACTGTTTTATTCCAAAAGTTAAATTATATGAGCAATTATCAAATGCGTAAGTTGAAGGAGGGATGTTTTTCTAATCCTCCTGAAACGCATGGTGAATCAGCTCAGTCTGCGGGTTTGATTCTCGCGGCAAGACACATGATTGCTCGATAGATACGAATCTAAGTATACCATATGGCGTAGTCTATCACCGCACTTTCAATCCGGTGTGGGGCACAAACTTCGTATGTGTCAGTTGGGAGTTACATATGCTATGTTATGTATTACAGAATAGTGAATATAATTTGGCTCTCGGCTCGCACATCGCTGCTGACACGGCTTCCATCTCCAGCAGTGAGCTGACCACGCCCTGTAAACCTGATAAGGTAATTTTAACCGCATTGGTATAAGAATACCCTTTTCTCAACCACTCCTTTAAGAACCGATCGTTAAGTGAATTTGTGAAACGGTTCGGTGACGTCAATAGGTGAACAACGCGTCGTCAACCTTTATCTTACAAGTTAACAAATTCACTCTTAAGAAACATAATATAAAACTTACATTTCAATGCCATACTGTGAGTTGAGTTGGAGTTGAGTCGGCGTTGAGTCGATGCAATGTGCGAAGACCTTAACTCTGTTGAAAACAGAAATTATTGAAACCGGTCCTGTTTTTACAAACTGTGACAGTTTGTCAAATGACGTTTATTGAATTTCGACAAATGAAATGTCAAATTTTGTAAAAACAGGATCGGTGTCAATAATTTCTGTTTGCAACAGAGTTAACCGATCACCGCGCCGGTCTATGATTTGTACAACGTCAAGTGATATCCATTACTCACTGATCGGGATGCTGTAGTGCCTAGGACTTCGTTATATGAGGCTTGCCGAGCACCTATCCTTTCCTTCCTTCGTCTAGGAACATCCTTTTGGTCTACTCGGCCTTGCCCACACGGAAGACATGGTCAAAACGTAAGGAGGAAACTGACTAATGTATGATTACCTACCGCATTCGGAGAGCATCGAAGCGCATTTTAAAACATGCTAGAGGAAATTGAAAAATCCGCAAAGCAGTTAAGTTCCTTATTTGCATGCAATAGCTACTTACGGATCTATTTATGTCAGTGTTTGACAAAGCTCAAAGCTGCGTAAATTGCATGCAAATAAGGAACAACTGCTTTATGGATGTTTCAATTTCCTTTAGCATGTTATTAATTGATGTTCGACGCGCGCCGGTAAGTGTAAATGGTACATAAGCCGCGGATTAATGTTTTCTTTGACCGTTTTGAGTATATCAAACATTTGCACTGTTAATAAGCAGAATATTGTGATCGTCTTATTAGCATAAGTACCAAAATGTACCTGTATTCCTGCAAATGAACATTCCATTCATTCATTATTTGAGTCTGCACATTATTTTAAAGATGTCATCACATCACATCAGCAGCCTATATCAGTCCACTGCTGGACATAGGCCTCCCCTAATAAAGGGGGATATGCCCAAAATCCCTACGCTGGGCATGCGGGTTGGGGATCGCAGGGCACAGCTTCTCGCACCGCCGACGCTGCTGCCTGTCTGCGAGCTAGGGATTTAGCTGTGCCAGTGTTAGGCTGCGGAATGCCGCAATCAGCTGGCCGCTAGAGCCCCGTTTGTTAGTTAGCAGGGCGCACCACGGGCAGGTGAAGTTGGCTTGGTTTCTAAAGATGGGGGTTGGAACCCCTTACACCCAAGTTAGTTAGCCTAGTAAGATGTAGGTTTATGTAACTAAGTACCTACTTATTTTATGTTATAACCGTCGAAAAGGAATCAGTTCTTTGAAGAAAACGCCAACGAAAGTGCGCAGTGTATTAAATAGGTTAATTTATTTAAACAAGGATTCACTGTTGTATAGTGGTAAATCATATGTAACATATTTTGTAGATAAACAAATTAACATCCAGATTTTGTAAACAGCTCGTAATACGCGATAAGGCGATGAGTTAGCTGAGTTCACAGAAAGTAATCAGTAAAACTATAGGTAGGAGACGAGCGGTCGACAGAGAAATTGGTTATTCATTATTTTCCTCGAATGTATCATCATCATCATCATCATCGAATGTATACCTACTTATAAATTGGGTACGCAATACATGTATACCTACATACGTACCCTCCTATTCATTACAGTTCTTTAAAACGCAAATAGCTAAACTGGCGTTAAAATTTTACATGTAAATGTCAGGGACAAGCTTATTTTATGGAGCCGGTATAAAATGACATTTCGTTATGAATAAGGGCAATTTAAGGAGAACAATCGGGCTCAGTGGCGCTTACTGGGAGAGGCCTATGTCCAGCAGTGGACCAATACAGGCTGAAGAAGAAGAAGAAGGAAAACCGAATAAAGTCCTTATCAACTAGTATAGTAATACCTATAAAACTAAGCTATACCACTGTAATGTAGGACATTGAAGCATGAATAAATGAATATGAATATAAATACCTAGATATCTAGTGTGCAATCTAAGGAAAACCTAATAAATTTAAAAGCATAAATAATAATCAAAACTCAGATCCTTCAATTTTCATTTAATTGTAAACCTCTGGAACCTTAAAACAAAATTTATAAACCTCAGCTTCGATTTGATAATACTTCTGATTCCAGAGTGGTAACCTGAAGAACATAGACGCCCTGCCAGGGTCTGTTCGCGCGAAGAAGAAAAGCTGGTACAACTCCCTCTACCCCACTTATAAAAGCAAATCTGATGACTTCAAGCGGCTGTTCCGGGATTTGCCTGATGATGAACGACTTATTGTTGGTATGATTTATAGTCATTAGGTTAAAACTTTTATAAAAATTATCACGACAGATATAGCTCAATACGCAAAGGAGAATGCCGAGAACCCGTACCAATTGCGTCAAAACCGAACGTATCCCAAAAAAAAA
The DNA here is from genome assembly GCA_951804965.1 of Horisme vitalbata. NCBI lineage: Eukaryota > Metazoa > Arthropoda > Insecta > Lepidoptera > Geometridae > Horisme > Horisme vitalbata. The sequence continues at coordinate 18,001,100 of OX638101.1, read as the reverse complement.
TATTATATTTTATAAATGACATTAACATTTGCTTTAGTTTTACACACCGACTCGATTAATAATGAAGTAAAAAAATATTTTGTTGACTTGGTTTCCGCCGCACGCCGCCATTAGACTACAACAACCAATGATATACATTGCTATGGCAATAAACATTGATGTAAAGTGTTACTATGGCAATAACCCTCATTTTTAATTATTTTGACAGTAGAATCGACTAACAACTTATTGGATATTTTTTTGACGCACGCACTTTAGTCTTGGTACCGAGCGCCATACATCAGACGGCATTCTCCTTTATTGAGAATACAATGAAAGGGGATTGGTAGTAGGTATACCACCATGCTTATTCCTGCTGTGATGCAGCATTGCTGTGTTTTGGTTTGAAGAGGTTGGCTTGGGTTCCAAAGATAGAAGTTGGATTTGGAACCCGTACATCCCCGGCTGAACGGATTTGGATGAAAGGAGAATGCCGACTGATGTATGGCGCTCGGTACCAAGACGAAAGTGAATGCTTCAAAAAAATCTCCAATAAGTTTTTAGTCGATTCTACTGTCAAAATAATTAGAAATGAGGGTTATTACCATAGTAACACTTTACATCAATGTTTGTTGCCATAGCAACGTGAATATCATTGGTTCTTGCAGTCTGATGGCGGCGTGCAGCGGAAAACAAATCAACAAAATATGTTTTTACTTGATTATTGATCCCGTCGGTGTGTAAAACTAAAGAAAATGTTAATGTCATTTGTAAAATATAATAAATTTTATGGGATACGTTTGGTTTTGACGCAATTGGTACGGGTTCTCGGCATTCTCCTTTGGAATATACATGTATTGTGACCTGGATTACTACATAGGATTTTAGGATACCGCGCGATCGAATCCAAGGGCGGAAGCTAGCTAAACTATATACACTATATAAACAACACAATATAAGTTGGAGAGGCAACTCAAGAAGATATCAAACTTAGACATAGACATAGACATAGACATATATTTATTTGCAACTGAACACACAATACAACAAAAATAAAAACGTAACAAACAAAATAGAGAAACAGTGAACATAAAACATGGTGGGATGTGTGCTACAGCAGCAAAATGGCTTCGACTCAGCATTATATCCGCTGTTTTAGCAACGGAAGCTGGTATTCTGCCGAATCCATCATGTGTAGAGCCATTAAACCCTGTGAGACTAACTTACTTAGTTGGATTTATTTTGCAGATTATTCATGCGCGTTACAAAAGGACATCTTGGCTCACGGTCGGCTGTACGCGTCGCAAAGTTACCTGTGTTTCTATGCAAATATATTTGGATGGGAGACAAACCTCTCGCTCAGGTGGAAAGACGTCACGGCCATCACGAAGGAGAAGACAGCATTGGTTAGTATAGTTAGTATACAATGAATTGTTTTACTTTTAAACATCAAGCTTTAAGACGCAAATAACTTGCACATAACTGCGTTTTTAGCGTCCGAACGGCAAAAGTCGGACTTCAGAACTTGCTATTTTTATCACCTGTCATCTACCGAATTGCCTTTTACACGGTCGATTTTTGTCGACCGTTGCCATCATTAAAAACAAAACAAAGTGATTATATTGTATTGTTTTTTCGGTAAGAAAATTAATTTTAATTTCATCGTCAAAAATGTGAAAAATGCGACGATCTTTTATTTATAGGTAAGCTTGGTTCTTTCAGTGTGCGTGCTAACAGCTATGAGTTTTTAAGCGATGAGTAGAATTCATCTAATATAAATACGTGGTATAGTAAGTTTTTCATTTTCATTCGCTAGCATACAGCCCGGCTAGCTCAGTCGGTAGAGCATGAGACTCTTAATCTCAGGGTCGTGGGTTCGAGCCCCACGTTGGGCGATAATTTTTGTTTTTGGAAATATTTTTTCTACTTATCATTACAAGGTAATTGCATTTTTTTAACTAATACTAGATTGGAACTGTACACTGTATATCAATAAAATAACAAAGGTACTTGAATGATCTGCGGTTGTACAATGGCGGCCTTATCGCTAAAAGTGTTAAAAGCTCTTCCACATAAACCTTTATAATATAATAAAAGGTGAATAAAGTTAGTTAATTTCTGATCTAAAAATCTGAAAACAGAGAAACAAGAAAAAACTTGTTTTTACCATACATACAATTATTTAATTGTTATTATGTATTTTCATGCACACTTTTCCTTTGATGTAATCCATTATTAACCGACTTCAAAAAAAGGAGGAGTTCTCAATTCGGTTGTATTTTTTTTTTTCATTCGACTGTTCACTGTATTCACCATTACCATTGTTGACATTGACTGTATCTTTATCAACTTGGTCCACGAGTTCATCCTTCTTCGTGAATGAATCTGTTGGTTTTCTTTTTTCTGTAAAAAAAATTTAGCTAGCCTCACTTTATAATTTTATTTGACCTTGTTAGTATAATATTTTTATTACTTAATTTTAATTTTAACTTGTTATTTGATTTGTTTTATCTGAATTAACGAAAGTCCTTAACTATACTTTTCTTTTTTAATTTGGTTCATTAATATTCATACGTGGGAAAACAGATTTTTGTGGAACTAAGGCAGCATTTAATATCTGTAACCAGAAATCTTTTGAATATAACTATTTTGAATTATAAAATAGGCCTATTTGCACCGACAGAGTATCGGGCGTGTAAAAGGCTGTTTGGCTTACATATAGGGGAAACTTTCGATTTATGGCAGTGCATGTGTGGCTGAAATTGTGCAGCTTTAGTTACCCGTGTAAAGCCCGCATAAGTGACCCACAATACTGTTCGTTCATCAGGTGATACCGAACGCGATCCTAGTGTGCACGGAGGGAGAGAAGAACTTCCTCACATCGTTCTCTGGCAGAGACAAGGCTTACCTCATGCTGTTCCGGATCTGGCAGAACGCGCTTATGGACCAGCAGATGTCCAGCCAGGAGATATGGCAGTGGGTAAGATTGTGAACAACTAATATATAGCCTCTGTGGCGCAGTGGGCGAAGGTCCGTCTGAGACGCAGTAGATTCGGGGTTCGATTCCCGCCGCGGGACGAATATAAAAAAATATTGCCTTGGACGCGCAGGCAAGCCATGGAGCCTGTGGTTTCCGCGTACGCGCAACAAGCTTATTAATTTGGGTTGAATGTGCCGTTTTGTGGAAATGAACTATATGAATATGAATGTTTGCATTATTTGTCTGGGTATGTGGGTAGTACAAGTGGGTAGTAGGTCTGGTTTTGTCTATGCATATTTTGCATGTTTTTACCAAAAAGTATATAATTATTATATCACTCGCGTGGCTCCCATAATACAAGCTCTGCTTAGGGGCTATATGGTACTGTATTATAGTATCCAGCATTCTTTATTATTATATATATGACACTTTATTTAATTGTAAACTCGTCTAAAATATTTTTTTTACTACATAAAACTACTTATGTACATAAATAAATATCAAAAACATTATAGAAAAAAATGTATCAAAACGGGAGACCATCGACCGCGGGGCAGGGCTCAAACGGTCGGTGGCTAGGGCTGCAGAGAGAGGAACCTCCGCACAATGCGTGCCGAGTCCAGGAGAGCCGCCTTCTGTATCTGAACCTTTATCCAGCTGCTTAACGAGAGCCTCTTAAGATATATTATATTATATATATTATGATTATCGTAGGTATTATCGATCGGTAATTACTCGCGTATGTAGGGGAGCCTTAATCCGTACCGGTAAGGTAATAAGTAAGTAAAGTAAATAATAAGGTACAGTAAGGTAATAAGGTACCGTGTACCAGGTCTATAATAATTTCGTTAAATCAATGAATAATGTTATCTATTTTGTGTTTGAAAAACAAACATACTTTTTAGTTTTCGTCAAAACAAATTTCAAATTCAAGTATTCGGAGTGTTTCATGACACACATTGCAGGAATATTTCCAAATATGCGCATACAATAACAAACCTGTGTGTAATATATGTAATGGCGTCGTCAAAGCAGGATAAACTTGGATGTTAGGAATTTTAAATCAGTTGAACGGGTTCTGGTATTGCGTCGTGCGTTAAAATTATTCGGATTCCTGCTGCGCGTTGGGCGTTGTATGCTGAAACGCAAGAGGTTGCAGGTTCGAATCCCGCTACAGGACAATTGCGCCTCGATCAGCGAAAAAGTATTCGTATTGTGGGCGAAAAATTTCGGCCAATGCGAAAGCATATATTCAAAACAACGCTTTGTCATTTGCCAAAATTTTTCGCTAGCTTACGATATTTCTGATCGCTCTACAGTTGGCATGATCTTCAGATATTTATTCTGGATCATTGAGTTAGTCCTTGTCACGAAAGAAGTCCCTAGACAGTTAGCGGAACTAAAGCAGAATTTCCATCATCTTCATCATGTTACCATCTGCCTCTCTCCTTTACTTCCCTCTACGACATGACATCTACTTTCTCTTTAATGTGGCTCATATTATTTATCCTTCGTCTTCCTTTATCTCTCTTTCCTTCTAATTTTCTCTGTATGATTGTGTATAAAGCTGTCATGCCGTATGAGAGGTCCAAACATCTTTAATGATATTATAAATTGACAAGAAATTCTAGACCAAACAGGTTATTCGAATCGTATTTTCGTGGGAGACGTGTGAATTTTGCCGTCGAAATCGATCTGGAAATCGGCCTCCCCTATAAAGGAGCCCATATACGGTACGATTCGTCTGTACGATCCGTCGCTTCAGAACGATCGAAACGATGCATCGTAAGTATATGTCAAGATCGTTGACGATTTTCTTCATCGATGACGATGTCGGAGATCGCAACAAAAACCCATGTAATCGTGAATATCGTAACGATGAATCCATAGAGTATTGCTCTTTACGATCAACGATTCTAATTTGTCTCACTTTGACGCCGGTCGCCGCACGCATCGCATATTCGCACGACCAGCCAGCTCGTGGTCGTTACGATCAATCGTTTCGTGTATGGGCGTAATTTTTTATACGATCAACCGTCAACGATTTTCAACAGTTCGATCGTACAGACGAATCGTACCGTATATGGGGCCCTTAAGAAGTTTGGCATTTAGTTGAAATTAATATCAAATACTCAGTCGATTGGAGCTGTAAAATAATCAAACTTTTACTCAAAAGATACGACCATTTTGACACTCGCAAGGGAATTAAAACCTGTGGATGAGAGTGATGAATGGAATAAAAGTTGTTATGTTTGTTTTGTTTTGTATACCAAATAAATAAATAATGCTGAACACTACCACACAGTGTAAAAACAGTCAGACTGACTGTACTGCGAGTTGTTTCTCAATTTGAGTTGATTAGCATACCTCCACATATCTCAGCTAATGCTCGGCAGACCAAGGCCAGTATTGGTGTCGGGAATACTTGCACCATTCAGTAGTGTTTCTTCCACATAACTATTCTGTCGTGTTTGCCACCTGGTGTTCAGGTGAAAATAGACCCGTGCGAAAATAAAATAAAGTTTTATGTTTTAATACCTTGAGTTGCCGGTGGAATCAGTTCGGTGCTCCAGAAGCCTCATTTAGTAACTCAGTTGCACACCGAAATGGTCGCCACTGGACCAAACTTCTACACATTACAAATTGTCAAAGATTGTAAAAACAGGACCGGTGCTTATAATATCAGTGGACAACTGAGCTAACCCTCATACGCACTAGCGCATTACCGCGCGGCTGGCCGCCACTGCGGTTAACCTTTTGTTGACATTTTGTGACGGTTAAGTGCGTACAATCATAGGCGGTTACATATTAATATGTAAAAGTGGCTGGAAGCTGGAAAAGTGGGCAGAAGGCTTACTAAATGCAGCCTCAAACGGCCAGTCCAGGTCTAGTTTTATCAACTAGCTTCAACTCGCAGCTTCGTTAGCGTGGTACCCGGATAAAAAGTAGTTTTTAAGTTATTGCTAGTCTAGAAATATGTGCAAAAAATTTGCTCAATCGATTCAGAAGTTTTCGCGTAGAGGGACAAATATTTCACATGTTCACATTTCACAAACTTTCGCCTCTTATGTCATATGAAATGGCTGTATTGTACATTCAAAAATAGTTTTAATTTTTATTCCAGGATGTCCCAACCGTATTGTACACGACTGCAATAGGCTTCCAGAAACAGTAGTTAGTGCTCCATGAGTGAACTCCTTAAAAAAATTACGGCCTCTGTGGCGCAGTGGGCGAAGGTTCGCCTGAGACGCAGACGGTTGCGGGTTCGATTCCCGCCGCGGGACACATGTTTGCATGTTCTGCAGATATTTGTCTCGGGTCTGGGTGTTTTGTGGGTGGTTTCTATGTATGTATTTTTTATTTATTATGGGCCAGCTCTAGACCTCGAGGCTAGCATAGGCAAGGATAAGGTCAACGATGGGGCGAGGCTCTTTGTATTTACAAAAAAAACTGTATTTACTGTAAAAAATAACCCCGATATACACTGTTTTTTGTTTGTTGTTGTTCTCGACGGATGCAGAATTAACTTTTAACGCGAGTAAAGCCGAGGGCAAAAGCTAGTACTTCAGGCCCCGACGTCAGTTCGTTCAGGCGTCCCGAATTTTGAAAATTTTATTGACCACTGCAGACTAAAGAAACTTAAATCAATCGGAAATATTTACCGGTATTATTGTCCCCAGGTGCACAGCTGTTACGGCGAGGAGTTAGGCTTCAATTCAGACGACGATGAGTACGCCAAGGACTTATTAGAAGAGGCTGTGGTTTTGCCTCTTGAAGTTGCTGCGTCGGAGGTAAATATGTCCAAAATCTACCAAAACTAACCCTTTAAATGCTAAGATTTTAAACAGAGATTGTCTGTTTGCGTTTCGGCGCTTCAAGGGACATATCGACGTCTTCCATGTCCCGTAAATATACTTAATAATATGATTAAAAAATGTTTTAATCTAAAAATTTTAGACGTGCTATAGCAGTAGTAGAGTTTGTGGAGGGCTTGTCCGGGGAAGAACTACCACCATACCTATTTCTGCCGTGAAGCAGCTGTGCTGTGTTTCGGTTTGAAGGGTGTGTGTGCCGGTGAAATTACAGGCACAAGAGGCTTATCATCTACATGCCATAAGTTGATGGACGCAGGGCGTTGCATCGTAGTCCAATTTCCAAAATGTGATCTACGATGCAATGCTTTGTGATAGGTAATAGTTACCACATCAGGCGGGCCATGTGCGTGTTCCATGTTCAAGTATCATAAAAAAGGCCAGGTCAGGACTACCCTAAACCGACGAGCATGTATGAAGAATGTGATGAGAGTGAATGAAGCAAGAGGTATGCCAGGATCGTAGCAAGTTGAGATCTGTGGTCTCTACCTACCCCTCTGGGAAAAATGCGTGATTGTATGCATATTTCTATATGTATTTTTTATATGCTGGGCAAAGGTCCCCCCGAATTCCTAATAATGTTTACATGAAGATTTTTAAGCTGTGAAATTGCTACTAATTCTGAGTATTAGTAGAGTTATATATGATATATGTGAAATAAAATGACATGTTTTTAAAATAGATAACTTGAGTCTTTAAAAAATGAATAAAAAAAAAATCTGCATATTGCCTACCTACTACTACAGGACTAACTACCTGACTTACTTTCTTGCTTGACAGTTAATAAGTGAATGTTATAAATTTCATGTGTGACAAATGCTCGCTCTGCCAACCTATCTCAGTTGCTATACCTTTAGACAGGGTTCATGTGTGATACCTTCTTCTATGTAACATCTGTGTACTACCATGTGACACCAATAAATGTATTGAGTATTGAGTATGATTTAAGAGTATTAATCTGAAGGGCTCGTCCGGCTAAGTACTGTCACCATTCTTATTTCTGCCGTGAAGCTGCATTGCTGTTTCGGTTTGAAGGGTAGGTGTGCCGCTGACATAACAGGCACATGAGGTTTAAAACCTCTATGCCTCAAGTTGATGGGCGCAGGGCGTTGCATCACCTTCTAAACATGCATGATCTACGATGCAATACGGTGTTACATAAATAGGAAATGGCTACCACTTAACATTAGATGAGCTTGTTCCATCTTCATCATCAACCTATAGCAGTCCACTGCTGCCACTAAGCTTGATCCTCGACTCGACTCATCCCCTATCTGCCAGCTACATTACGCAGATCGTCACTCCATCTGGCCAGGGGGCGTCCTACTCTCCGTTTACCTAAACGTATTTTTTACCCGACTGAAGTTCTCTTCAGTCAGGTTATGTTTTTAGGGTGTATGTATGTTTGTAATATTATTTGTCGGTCGCTGTAGCACAAACAGCTGGACGGATTTTGACTAATGAGGTGTCGTTGGATTCGTCTAGATCACGAGGGTGACATAGGCTATATGAAATTTCAAAAAATCCAATATGGCGACTGTAAGAAGCCATTGTCGATTTACGATGAACTAAACAGTACTAAACTGTCTAAGTACTAAAAACTTTTTGTCTATGCAGCTGCATAAAAAATGTATCTATATAGTATATCAATCATGTGGTTCCCATAATACATGATGGTGTGTGATAATGTCCAGGATTATTTATTTATTTATTATTTATTTTTTGATTATTTGTTATAATGTCTGCATAATGCAGCTGTTGTTTTTTTTAATAAATACTTTTTATTGTTTTCGGTAGTTCTATTATTAAGTACTAACTGACCCGCCAGCAATTTTGTTTGCGTTTATACTAGTCGCCTCGCGGCAGGGCCCAGAACATCATCAACCAAAGTTTCATCACAATTTGATCAATTTCGGAAGGTATAGAGGACATACATACAATATTGATTTTTCTTTATTGCGTTCAATATTATTATTATTCAATATGCATTGTTGTAGTGGTCTATAACCATCTTCGCCATTATTGCTTTTCTAAGGAAACTTGTTTGGGGCACATTGGTGGATGGTTTTAAAGTCTAACGTAAAACAAAAAAGACGTGTGGCACTCGGGGACTGCCGCGGTAAAGCTATTGCATAGCATTTTGTATCAACTTATGCAATTATAATTATTTATTTATTTTATTTATGCAGTATTTCTTTTTCTTTGATGTTAATTCAAGTTACACTTTTTGAGCGTGGTGACCGATAAGAAAACAATTTTATTCTTTTATTAAATAAAAATACGTCTAGTTGCACGCACACAAACACCGTGTCGAAGACTGCCGAAAAGAAACGACGTTAGACAATGCACGGCCTTCAAGCCACACCTCCGTGCCCGTCGGAGTGGGGAGCGTGAGGTTTTTTTTCGTTACGGAATTTCTGGATTCGGTCCCCGCGCTCAAGGCCCCCGATAGAAGCTATGCAATAGCTTAAAAAGCGAACAAACTCGAGCTTAGCGCAATAAGTTGGGATCCGCGTGAGGCTAAATATACCATACTGATCGAAAGATTAAAACGAAAGTTCTGTAGATACGTTTATAAGCGCATGTATTGTTATTATCCAAACCTTTACCCTTCCTTATTTGTGAGCGGTATGGTTGGATTGGATACCCTAGAGCTGAGACGTAAACTACAGCTTGCTATGCACTATTGTCTAATATTGCGTAGCAAAGTTAACAATCCGTCCATATTGAGCAGTATGTCTCTATACGTTCCAAATAACTATACGAGGGCGGGGTGTCGCCATCATTGGTTGTTTGTCTATCACCCAACGCGAACGCACCACGCTAACAATGCGCCTACTCAACGGGCGAGCGCCCGTTCATAAACAATTTCCTTCAGGAGTTCCAACATGTGGACATATTCAACGACAGTCTTAGTTCATTGTATTTGTCTCTCAGAGATTATTTAAGTTTTAAATAAGTTTTTTGTTTTTTTTTTGTAAAGTAATTTTTTTCCTGTTTCTTAATGAAATGTATGTTATGATAGTTTGCGTTTTGGTGTTAGCTGCAAGCAACTGTTTTTTTTAAATAAATAATTCTAACGTACATAGGTAGGAAGGTTGATTTATTTTATTTTATTAATCAAACTTATATTATAAATGCTAAAGTTTATAAAACATACTATACGTGTTATCCGTGCGCGGGAATCGAACTCATCACTCCCACTGCGCCACCGAGATTATCTCTAGGAAACGTCGATATGAGTAATTCCGTCAGATATCTGTTATCAATATCAGCGTAGATACCAGATAACTGACGTTCAATAGTATACCAACACGCTCTTGTGACACCGAACGCAAAATGAGGCTTACAAAGAAAAAGAAAAAAGTAAGTCTTATTAATCCTCTGTTAATATCAAACCGTCAATATATAATAATATTTTCTCAAACATGCTTGGAAATTAGAGCATTATTTTGACAACCTTCTTCGAGATAAATCGAAATTGTTGTACCGGCCCAATACATGCGACTAGCGGCCGGCAAAAGTTGTATGAAAATTCATATCTGTCGTGTTCTTTAAAAATCGAACGATCTTTTACTCCGAAACATGGCAACCAAGGAGGTAACTAATCAAAGGGTTTATTTAAATTTCGAACTGGCTTGCAAATAGAATGCTGTTTATTGCAAAATGTACAAGTTCTGTCTAGGAACTATTTTATTTTAATTTCCGCGCATTATTTGAGTGACGTACTATACGTACCTTGGCCACAACTAGGCATTGATGGACTCACGTATGTGTGCACATATTTACACGTTCGTCCATCAATGCCTCTTTTGTTGACCTTTGCAGTAATGTACTAATAATCTGAACGGCATCCAGAACCGGGTACAAACACGTCGGTCGTCCAGCAGCTAGATATGGGCGGTCCATATTACATCAATCGTGGGTCGAAACTGGATGAGACGAGCTCTGAACTGTGGGGATTGGCACATACAAAGGGAGGCCTATACCCAGCTGTGGATGAAGTGGGGCTGTGGATGATGACGATGATAAATATAGAATCGAGTTACTGACTGACATCCATACAATGACAAGCCTTAGAGATTTAAAACATAAAACATTCAAAAAAACATAAATATCATTTATTGACATAATGCAATTAAGATATGTTTACAGTCGTTTATCTTTAGGTAATAATAAAATTCTTGTGAAATACCTGTCAGTTTCCTCACTAGGCTAAGCCTGTATAGATGAAACTTGGTACGAATCATCAAATGTTATACGCTCTGTAGAGTTTATTTCAACTATAAACTATATAAACAATAACTAATATTAATTATTAATATTTAACAATAAACTATATTATTGAAAGTTTAAACGATATAAGTATGAAAGGATATAATATATATGCAACGAAGTAACTTATATTTAAAAGGTGTTTTTCTACTAGTGTTTTTCTCATAGTAGGGGTTTAGTTAGAAAGGATTTTCTGAATTACAACCTTTTAAAGGATGCAGTGGGAGGTTGAAGCAACATCCCATATTCTAACAAAGGCTAAAGGCTGGTGTTCCTCTAGTATCAAAAGTGCAGAAGTGCTTGTTTGTCTGTTTGCTGTAAAATAATGTAAAAGAACACGATAAACTGGTGTGATTTTTGTGATAGATAAAAGTTAGGTCAGGTACTCTCTATATTGATTTATAGATAATGTGGAGTGAATGAAACAAAGGTGGTGGATCCGTAGTCCCTGTCTACCAGTCCGCGAAAGAATCATCGATTATGTATTGTGTGATTGTGAGACCGGCTGAACTAAAATATATGCGAATAGTCAAAAGGTTTTAAAAATAAGAAAAGCCACGCGGAATATTATGGGAAACTGAAAGTACTGTTTTCTGTTTTTGTATTCGCACACTAGAAACTGGACTCGACGACGTCTTTTCATGTGTGCATAGAAAAAAATACACAAAATAATAAATAAAGTATTTTTACCCCAATTAATCAAAAGAAAAATATTTTCATAAACATAACAACAAAGCTGTACTTACAATCATTTCCGTATCACAAAACCAGCCAAAAATATAGATACAGCCGCTTAGCTGTTATCTGTCCGATAGTGGATTATATATACTTAGAGAACCACGTGCTAATACAAAATAGCAGGAAAATGTGATATGAGTAATTCACATTTTCATAGGCCATGGAAGTGACAAAATAATCAATCACAAACATTATGTCAAAGTTTATTAATTTCTTAGTAGCTTTAGATACATAAGTTTTATATATAAATAAAAGATATATTCCAGATAAAATTTGCACTTTTTTAAACAAATTTACTTTGACAAATAAATATCATGTTTTTTTTTCTTTGTGAAACCAGTGTGGACAGTGCGTCACATCCACGAACAAATTTTGACAATTTTGATTTAATAAAACTATGAATTGCTTATATCCATTTATGTTTTAGAATAATAGTACATTATCTATACTTTTTTATACTATATAACACAAAGCATGATAACATTATTTAGTACCTATATTTTAGAAAATCCATAGTCAAAGTACTTTTTTTCAAAAATGAGAATAACTCATAAACACTGCTAGCAACCCGTCCCGGCTACACACGGGCAGTAGAGCATAATATTGTGCCTACATGTTTTTTCTGTCATAGTGTCGTGTAAATAATACCATAGATTTCATGTATAAAGCTCCGACCATAGCTACTTACTGAATTAGGCAGCGTTTTCGATTACAGCTCCCAGGAAGTTTGACTTTTTCCGTCATTTTCAACAATTATCGTCTTATTTCCACCAATTTACACAAAAACTTAAACTAATTAAACACCTAAACCTTATTCATGAATCACTCTGTCTATTATAGTAGTTTTTCAGCTTATCGCGAACAGACTGACAGACGCGATGCGGACTTTTATAAAAAAATCAAAATCAAAATAAGTTTATTCAATAAGCACAGTCATACAGTATACTTTGAACATGTAGTGATAGTGAAGTGGAGATATGACTCTTGAAATAGAAATCTAGACGTCTGAGTCATGTGTAATGACTTCTCAGTCACGGTCCGTTTGAGGTATGACGACCCTAAGAAGGTCAATCAGCCGGCAAAGAACTTGTGACGTGAAAAGTCAATTTGAAAAGATAGGTGATCTTTAACGCGTGCTGTTTCTTCGCCAATTTCACCACGAACACGAAGGGGCTGAGAGAAATATACATAAATTAAGTCATTCAATAATGCGCTGTAAACATGCGCTGGTTACAAACTCATAAAATGTTACGAAATTAATTAAATTAGTGTAGAATCAGGGCTAAAGATTTACACAAATTATAACATTTCGACACTGTGTGACATGACATCAACGAAAGCTTTTCGTCTATATTGAAATAAGCCATGCGTTTTTCTCAGAGGTAGGAGTAGAGATTTTTCAAGTCATGTCTATTTCCAAGAGGTTAGGAGTAAGGATTTTTCAAGTAATGCCTTTTTCCAAGAGGGGTAGGAGAAGGGATTTTTCAAGTCATGCCTTTTTCCAAGAGGGGTAGGATTTTTTCAAGTCATGCCTTTTTCCAAGAGGGTAGGAGTAGGGATTTTTCAACACATGCCTTTTCCCAAGAGGGTTAGGAGAAGGGATTTTTCTTCACAAATAACTCTAGTACTACTTTATGTTGAGGTTTTGAATGTGTGCGCAGGAGCAGTACCTGCTGGACTCGTCGTGTATGGACGCGGGGGGAGGGGAGGAGCGCCGCGGGACCAGGTCCTCGTCCCAGGGCCGGGACTCCTCGCCGCCGCTAGGTGCGTCCCGTGAGTCAGTACACTAGCAATGCCGGTGGGAGGGGAGGAGCGCCGCGGGACCAGCTCCTCGTCCCAGGGCCAGGACTCCAGAGTGGTTCACAACACGAGCACCTGCTGGGAGGGGTTCACAACACTAACACCTGCCGGGAGGGGTTCACTACAGTAACACCTGCTGGGAGGGGTTCACTACACTAACGCCTGCTGGTAGGGGTTCACTACACTAACACCTGCTGGTAGGGGTTCACTACAGTAACACCTGCCGGGAGGGTTCACCACACAAGAGCCCATCTAGCCAAGCCTCATTCAACTGAAATTAAACTACTGAGAAAGCTCTACGACTACGATATGAAATACCTACCTCTCTGATGAAGTCCACGACAGTGTTCGGCAGAAGCGGTAATCAGCAGCTCCTGCTATTTTATCGTGTACCTAATTTTAATTAAGAAAGTCTTTTATGATTAAATAGAGCAACATAATCGCTTTTTGTGATTAATCTCTTTAAAAAAATTCTAGAGCCTTTGCTCGGGATCTGCCTGCAGTCGTTCTATGTCTGTGTACCTTAAGTAGATAGTGTTATGTCTTTGGCTGACACAATTAAAGCTTTAGATATCAATTAAAAAGATTTTATTTTTAGAAGTCAAAGTCAAACTCAAAATTCATTTATTCTGTTGTAACCACAAGGAACACTCTAAATCGTATTCTTTTTATTTACATCAATTCGTAACCCGATTAAACAGAAGAATCATTAGAACTGAGCGCTTCTGTGCTTCGATACAAAAAGGTTGCCATTCAGCGTATGTTTCAGAAGCATGGATGCAACTGCAACGCTGGATTACTTTGTTGCAATAGCAACACCGCAATGTATGATTACGGCGAATTTGGGTAAAGTCCCCTTTATTATGTCGGCAGTGTTGTTATCACGGGAAGTCCCGTTAGCATACTCTGTATTGTAAAATGTTGCTATTCAAATAAAAGGCCACTGTTGGCGTTATCAAAGCCGGTATGGTATCAATTCTGTTTAATATTGGGCCCAATTCATTACGATTTTTGGAAGTCTTGTTTTGAATGAATGAGTGAATGAAACGTTTATTTTGGGACACACAAAAATAAAGACAAGTTGAATAAATAAAGACACTTTATAAAATATGTAACATAATTAAGTAAATATTGGTTCATCATTGATGAATCATCAAATTTGTCTGGGTTCCAAAAAAGGTGTCCAGCTCAGCATGTGTTGGTAGCTCAGCATGCAAAGCACACTCAACGCTGATTTTCAGCTGTAACCTAATAGAGAGGGTAGGCAGTGCAGCAATAACATGAAATTTTGCGACTTGGTACCGTAACTCAAAAGGTAAAATGAACCCTTATAGGATCACTGTGTTGTTCGTTTATTTATATGTCTGTCAAGAGCAAGACCCGCTGGGTCAAAGCTATACCAGGCCAGTCTCATTCCGCACTTTAAGTTCGAAGCTATAAGTTTGGGCCCCGAGTGCGGGGCTCGCTCCGTACCTTAGTACGCGTCACAAGAGATAACAGTTACCTATAGAAAGGGATGCAAGGTGTAGCTCAATATAAAATGTAAAAGTACGAGCTGAATAACACTTTATTACGTCGCAGCTAAAGTAGCTATTAGTTTAATCGTTTTTGCGGAGTGAAAATTCTATTCTTTTTTCTATTCTGTGGCTATACACTCATTCGTAAATTATCTCAAACAAATATCAAAGATTAACAGTTTAGGTAGCAACATCTCATTAGGGTGAGTACTATTCATAAGTACATTGATAATAACGTTAAGTATTCAAAAAGAAGCATTGTTCAAGTTATCTTGCCTGCAGTGTAAAACCGCGTGTGCTTTTTAGTTACTCAGTATTTAGTTAGATCGTGTCGTGGTTAATGATTTAAATAATATTTAAATCGTCAATTTAAAAAGAAAATGTATTTTTACAGAAGGGAATAATTTATTTGAGTTTGACGCTTGACAGTTTGTCAGTTTAAATCAATGCATTTTTAGCAATTTGTGTCGATTCAGAGTGGTTTATAGTTGATATCAAATTCAAGTGATTTATATTTGTCAGTTTCAACCGTATTGACAGGTTGCCTATTTTGGCAGGACTTTTAAAAGCGTTTTGTATGTCTTGTCTGAAGATTAGGACTTCTAAAAGTGTTGTATAACTTTTGTGACTTGTACGAAAGACCTAAAGGCTTTTTAAGGAAGTCTCAATAATTTTAAATGTGGTGGGCCTTAATATACGGAGTTCTTAATACGCCAATGTTGAGAAAGCTGCGAAGAGCGATGATAAGGGCATGGGAAGATATTGCAGACGAGATTCTCTTTGATCTATCTTCACTGGCAACACCGAGCGATGTCGTCGAGGGGTACGAGATCGCGGAGATGGCAACACCTGTTGTGACTTATCTATCTAAATGTAGGAGTAGTGTTATATAAACAGTTAGCGGCATGGATTTATTACGTTTTGTTTACGTTTGAATGCGTCGTACAAATTCTTTCAATTTGTAAGGACTTTTTGGTTTATTTGTTCTCGGGTCGTCTAACTTTGTTGCAAACAGAAATGATTGACTACGACCCTGTTTTCACAAACTGTGACAGTATGTCAATTGAGGTTCATTTAATTTATGTCAAAGTTTCTGGAAACAGGATCGGTTTGAATCATTTCTGTTTGCAACAGAGTTAGCCGATTACCCCGCAGAGCAGTATCCTTACTATTTTCTTCCTTCTTTTCTTCCTTATAAAGCCAAATCGATCGCATTATGCTTAAGAAGAGATGCCTTATAATGTGACTTCTGTTCCCGATGCAAACTTTGCTGTCGTATATTATTTTATTACTTGCTGACCCACCTGGGACTTAGTTTACGTGTAGATGAGATTTGATATTTTTAGCAAGCTGTTGACTTTGAGGCTTGCTTGGGCAAGGATTAGGTAGACGATGAGACGAGCTTTCCTAAGAGATGCTTCTTAAGGTCGATAAGGACGATACATGTCGAACCTCCCTCTCGCTCGGACAATTAAAAATTTTTGAAGATATAAAATCACTGAATGTAGTTATGCAAAATAGCAAACCTTCACGGCCTAGAAAATAACAATATAAAGGTTCAGCAAGAATATCATGTTGAACCCAACAGGTTTTCCTACCAAAAAAAATTGTACCAAAATTGATCACATTGGTACAAGTTTTTTGGTAAGAAATCGTGATAAAATCAAAATTATATTATTGCTAAACCTTTGAATTGTTATTCTCTAGAATATGAAGGTTTGCTATATTGCATAACTATAATCAGTGATTTTATATCTTCAAAAATTTTGAATAGTGCGAGTGAGAGGGAGGTTTGACATGTAAACTTTTGTATTGAATCGACGGGACAGGTTAGCTTTGTGAGCTCGTCAATGGATAAACAGACGCTAGCAGTTGATATAAATTGTCATGATATAATGGTACTTAGTATGTTTGTTTGTTTGCAGTGAACAACGGTGATGATAGGTTTCGGGAGGAGGAAGGAGCGGACACTCTGCCAACTGACATGTCCGATACGAGTGACAGCGACCCCGATGACAAGCACAAGTGAGTTATTGTTTATGATGATGATCATGATGATTAGAATTTCACATATTACTATCTTTCACGGTGACTTTGATCGTGGTTATGAAAAGTAGTTATAAGGGTGGGGCAAAATTTTAACTCATTGAGGGCAGCTGCCTTTTCTTTTGTAGTTAGACAGTTTTGTTCTGAGGTAACTATAGGTTTAATTCAAGGAAAAAATAATGGCATTTTCAGATTTTTGAAAAAACTTACAGTGAGCCCAGAAAATTACCAAGAAAACAAGTTGGTCTCAATCGACTCTATTTCCCGACAGAAACACTTTTCCCAAAGTAACATATCAAATCAAAAAGTAAGATTTCGCGAAAATTTCATAAGTTTTCTATACAATTTCTATGAAACATCATTTGCCATAACAACGTGCAATGTGCAACGTGCAACGTGCAATTTGCCAGATCGTGCTTGCAATTCGACGTACATTAAGGAAGGTCAAGAATGGAGAATTTCCTGGCAAGTGCTCGAATCGCATACATGGGCTCAATGTAGTGGCGAATTGCGCTACATTGTAATTGTATAGAAAACTTTTGTTTTAATTTTTGCGCGGATATTCGACTCAAGATTCAAGATTTAAATGTTTATTTGCTAGAATACATAAAATTATTTTCACAATTAGGTCTTATAGCTATGACAGTACGGCCGAATATCCTGCTATCCTAATTTGTCGAATATCCGGTAAATGCTATCCGTTTCATCTCTAGTTGGAACCGTACACCCCTGTTTGTCAATAAAAAGGGGTTTGTTGCAGCGGAGGCGAGGTGGAGAAATGTCCGAACCCTCACGACGGAAAACTAATCCTGAAACAGCAGTTCGCGTTCAACATCGACCAGCTCTTCACCATGATCTTCACCAACTCCAAGTTCAACCTGGAACTGCTGGCGGCCAGGTCCATCACCGACTATGTGCAGGTGAATCATCATTATCATCAGCCTATAGCAGTCCACTGCTGGACATAGGTTAATGAGCGCCATTGCGCCCTGTCCTCAGCTCGACGCATCTAGCAGGTGAATGGAATCATCATCACCTATGGAAGTCCACTGCTGAACATAGGTCTTCTCCAAGGATTTCCACGAACGGTCTTAAGCCCTCTCCATACACAGATTTCTTGCAATCTTGACGTTATCTTGATGATCTTACGCTACATGCTGAGTTCTCCTTTTTGCGACTATAGAACTAAGTTTATAGAAATAAATGTTATGACAGTTCTGTGCCAATATATATATGAAAACTTAATGTATGTCCGAAAACATATTAATTTGTTCAAAAAAAAGAGCGACAATCATAATGTTAACACTAGAAATAAAGATAAACTATTTGTTCCTACTGTAAGGCTCCATAAAGTTAGTCAATCATATAAAGGGCAAAGTGTACGCTTCTTTAACAAAATCCCAAATGACGTGATTAATTTATCTGTAAATAAATTCAAAAATGTTGTTAAACGTAATCTCTGTGATGAGCTTATTATAAAATGTCTTATTATTTAGATATATATATAGACAAAAAAGCTTGGGATGAAACTGTCTCCAACTCCCTCAAAACCAATGTAATAGTTAAGAAAAAACATTGTAAAACTGACATTTAAAAAAAATATAAGCCTAGCAGAGTTTCTTGCCAATTCTTCTCTGTTTGGTCGCGTTACGAATTGGTGTAAATTAAAAAAAAATACGATTCAAAGTGTACTGTAATGTGCGTACTGAATAAAGAAATTTTCACTTTCACTTCAATTTCACTATATTTCTATGTGTCATCATTATGTTACCTGTACTTTTATTTTATAGTTTAAAAACTGTTTCTAATTTGTTCTTTTATATTTAGGTGAAGTTGCAAATAAAAAATTTCTTATGCTTATTTTGGTGAATGGAACGGACAATTTTTATTCACCACCAAAAACAATAACTACGCGATGTTTTTTTTTTCACTCTAATAAATCTTTTTTTCATGGTACCTGAAGATGGAATTAGCACATTGCCCATCAGATGTTAAGTGGTAACCATTTCTTAACAAAGTATTGCTTTAGGTCACGCGTGCTTGGAACGCGCTCTAGAATGCAACGCACTGTGTCCATGTTCTAATCAGCTTTTATTAATTGTAATGATTAAGTTTTGATTTTTATCCGGATCTATATTTTTTTCATATATTTTTTTCATTTATTCACAAACAAAAAATTATTGTGTCGGAAATATTTTACAAACAAAAAAAAGGTAATTCTGATCTTAAGCTAGGTACACAAAGAGGATTTAAGGTAAAACAATGAACTTAAAAACAGTCATAAGATTAACCAGGGGAGCAACTGCCTGGGTCAAAAAGTATAAACAAAGTTTATATATATAATCGGTTTTGTGTGCCATAAATCACACTAATATTATAAATACCGAAGTTTGTGTGTGTATAAGTTTATTTGTACCCACTCAACTTCGTAACTACATATACATAAATTGAAGCTCGGACTAACAAATAGGCTTTTTTGTTATCCGGGTAGCACACCGGGGTGTAAGGGGTTCCAACCCCCATCTCCGGAACCCAAGCCAACCTCACCTACACGTGGTGCACCCTGCTGTATAACCAACGGGGCTCTGGCGGCCGGCTGATTGCGGCATAGCGCAGCCTAACACTGGCAAAGCTAAATCCCCTGGCCGCTGACGGGCAGCAGCGTCGGCGATGCGAGAAGCAGTGCCCTGCGATCCCGACCCGCATGCCCAGCGTGGGGATTATGGGCATATCCCCCTTTTTATAGGGGAGGCCTATGTCCAGCAGTGGACTAAATAGGCTGGTGTTGTTGTGTTGTTGTTGGGTAGCACACGAGCGAAGCCGCGGGTGAGCTAGTATATAAATAAAAAACAAAGTCGCTTCTGAGTCAATTAACTAATTATTATACTTTTTTTATAATGATTAATTATATATTTATTATCTTTCAGTCGCCGTGGCAAGCGCAGAACGGGCTGAAATGTCGGCAAATCAACTACACGTTGGGACTCACGTCGGGGCCTATAGGTCCTAAGGAGGTGCAGGTCACGGAAACGCAGGTGAAATAGCCCTAATCTGAGTAATAGAGTGAATACAGTTATCTCGAGCCATTGTGGCCTAGAAGAATTTACAGAGGGCTTACCACAGGTTTTGATAGTTTTCGAAAACTTTATAAGTTTCGGTATCTTTCCATACATTTTCGTAGTTCATGTACTTTTCCCTAGAGGCGCTGTACTGAAAATGTATGGAAAGATACCGAAACTTATAAAGTTTTCGTAAACTATAAAAACCTGTGGTAAGCCCTCTATACAATAGTCATTACTTATCTATCTCGCTCTGAAGTTGACTGCAAGGTGCGACGTATAGTTCTTATATTTGAAACACAACAAGAACTGAACAGAACTGTCAAACTGCATGTACCTCCCATTTTTATGAAATTATCATTCCAAAATTTTACGGTGAATTGTTCCCCACCGGCACCCACACCCTTCAAACCGAAACACAGCTCAGCTGCTTATAGACATGGCAGTACCTCCCCGGACGAGCGCTCCACAAAGAACACTACTACTACTGCATGTTAACTTCTCCTTAGGTGATGAACAAAAGCTCAAAGCCAGGCGTCCACTACTCCATCGACTGCACGAGTGACAACGCAGGCATTCCTTACGCGGACTACTTCAGTGTGGCAGCCCACTACTGCATACGGCGCCTCACAGACGCCTCCGTGCTGCTAGAGATTTACGGACAAGTCAAGTACAAGAAGAGCATGTGGCCGATGGTCAAAAGTAAGTTTTCATATTCATTTATTTGCTTACATTTACAAAATAACAAAGCTTAGATAGTAGGTAGCTTAAAAGTTTAGACATGCACCCTGTTAGGGTATTGCAATATTGTCTGAGCCTATTTTTACATAATATAATGCTTATAAAAAAAAATATTTATCATTGGTCAACAACACAATGAAAGATACTAAAAATTATGTAATTACGTAATGAAATAAAATAAAATTAGTAATCAAGTCAATAAAGGTTATGTTAAATTAAAATAAAATAATGAGAGGAAAATACAAATAAAAATAGATGTCAAATTAAAATAATTAAAGGGAAAAATACAAATAAAAATTAATGTCAATGTCAATACCCACTTATTCAACGATACTTAATCATAATGTAAATTTAAATGTCACAGGATGAACCTTTGTCGGAAAGATATTCTTCAACAGAGTAATAACATTTTTCTAGTAAAAGTAGTTTTAAGTTTTTACAGAACAAAGAATCTTTATCCTCAGTTTTACCCACGTATCCACTACAAATAATCCTATTGTTGGTATTTTTGTTGTTATTTGGTGTGTAGTGAACCAAATAACAACAAAAAACATTACACTACATTACAAAATAATAAAGAAATTTTAAAATATCATTCTCGGCGTAGTTCCTAAGAGCAATGAACACTGCATGCATTTTCGAAACTGCGACTTAGTAATTTAAAAGAAAAAGGAATTTAAGTTTACCGTAAAAAATCAAAACAAGTGGTAAATACTTAAAAAACAAGTGAAATATATATATGAGCAGTAACATAGTTAAAGGTAATTTATAGAATTACATCATCGAGATATTTAAAAAATATCTAGCTGACATTGACGACATCAGTCGCAGGGCGACATTCCGCCTGAGACGCAGATGGTTGCGGGTTCAATTCCCGCCGCGAGACAAATGTTTGTATGGCAAATATTTGTCTCGGTTTTGGGTGTTTTCTATGTATTTACAGAAAAATATATGAGTAGTATATCCAGGCCTCTGTCACTCCGCAGAATAGGCATAAAAATATACCTACGCATCGCCGGCCTTCCTAGCGTGGTTCGTTACGTCGGTTGCCGAGTTCTGCCCGGAACGAACGTGTCCTTGAGCAGCCGCGGCGTTTTAGTTTGTTTTTGGTAATGTACCTATATTTTTCGCCAAATGAAGGCAAAAAAATACTGCATAGCATTTGGTTGCCTGAATAATAATAAGGACCGGCATCTCACGTTTTTCAAACTACCTAATGACAGCGAAAGGTAAGAAAATGTAAATAATACCAATAGTAGGTACAGAACTGAAAGTTTTTCTACGAAAGTTTATCTCCCGTATTTACTTAAGTAAGTAGGTACTTAGGTACAAGTTCTATTTGAATGCGGTACCTACCTACATAAATAAACGTAATATTATAATGTAGGTATTTTTTCATAGACAATTTTTGTGCCATTGGTAGGTATCTACCTACACTTAAGTAGGTATTATGATTTTGATTATGTAGACTGAGAGCAATATAAGAAACCCAACCTAGGTAAATTTTTATTTGATTTAACTTTAAGTAGGCAGTGTAGGTTAACTACTTAAAAACAGTCGGGTAGGTAGGTATAGGTAGACAAATCAATGTGGTAAGTGACCTAAAGGTAGGCGTACTAACAACTAAGACTAGATACCTAGGTTACCTACAAACCAAATGTTGTTTTTTTCTCTTGCAAATATCTAGGTAGATACCTACCTACTAAAATTTCTCTTATGATTTAGCATGATGTACCTACCTACCTTAAACAGTGATTATTCAGTTTTCGTACACAAGACACCTAAACACTTAAGTAAGTGTTAAGGACCCAAGTACCTACCTAGTAGGTATGCCTATTTTCTGAGTTCTTAATGCAGCCAGCCAGTGTAAAATAGTTTTCTGATTTAATACTAGGTAGGTAGATATTATTTGAATTATCATTGTTCCTTAAAATAAATAGGTGGCTCTAGGTAACTGGATAGTAAAAGGTTCAACAAGAACAGCCTATTCAGTCCACTGCTGGACATAGGCCTCCCCTATAAGAAGGGGGATATGCCCATAATCCCCACGCTGGGCATGCGGGTTGGGGATCGCAGGGTACAGCTTCTCGCACCGCCGACGCTGCTGCCCGTCGGCGGCCAGGTTATTATTATTCGTCACAGAATAATTCTCAAGACAACCCTAACGTTACACGTGCCACGTCAGTAGAGATCGAGCTATACGATAGAAAGGGATGCTAGGTGTAGGTTAATATAAATGTTAGGCACTGAGTTCGGTGCGAGCTGAATAGCACTTTATTGCGTAGCAACTAAAGTCGCTATTTATTTAAATGATTGCGCGGAGTGAAGCTTCTGTCCTCTCTGTATTCTGTGGTATATCTGTAATTGGTTCCCGTAATACAAGCTCTGCTTAGTTTGGGGCTATCTTCTTTCTAATATATAAAAACCACGTGACACGGTGTCTGTGGTCGCACTCCTTCGAAACGTCTCTACCTATTTTTCTCTGTATATTTTGTACTTATGAGAATAGGTCGAAAAGTATATATCATACCGTTAAGTGATTAGGGTGTCACTATCCAGTTTTTTTTAAATATTTTGTAGTTCAAGATCCAGGTCATTTTATTCGGGTACCACGAAAATGAAGCCGCGGGCGGAAGCTTGTTTATTTATAATTATAGTGTCGAAATTCATCATCATCATCAGCCTATAGCAGTCCACTGCTGGACATAGGCCTCCCCTAATGAGCGCCATTGCGCCCTGTTCTGAGCTCGACGAATCCAGCTTCTACTAGCAGCCTTTCGCAGATCGTCACTCCACATGGCCGGAGGGCGTCCTACACTACGTTTGCCGAGCCGCGGTCTCCACTCAAGAACTCGTTTACCCCAACGGTTATCGGTTCTTCGGCAGATATGGCCAGCCCACTGCCACTTCAGCTTGCTAATTCTCTGAGCTATGTCGACAACTTTAGTTCTATGTTGGATAGTCTCGTAAACTCCAAGCACGGCTCGTTCCATAGCTCGCTGAGCGACTTTAAACTGGTGGACTAGCCGTACTGTGAGTGTCCACGTTTCGGCTCGAAATTAAATGTAATAATTTTCATTCCAGCGTTCCTAGAAAAGAATGCTATAAATGGCATAGAGGAGTTCAGTCGAGTGCTGGAGGCTCGGCTGCATGCTGAGGCGGAGACGGCCGTGCCCACTGTGAGGAAGTCCCGGAGACACCGCCGACTGACCGGTACGTATGCCGCGATACGACGCCGCAATACTCAAAACAATATACAATACTTTAATTATAAATAAAATTCGAGCTCATTAAAATGTCATCCCCAATTTTTTCACTCTTGTGGTAGTATTTTTTTATTATTATTTGGGAAACAAAAAGCTTAAGGCGACTATACATGTCAAACCTCCCTCTCGCTCGCACTATTCAACATTTTTTAAGCTAAAATAAAATCAAAAATAAAATCACTGAATGTAGTTATGACTTTGTGATTACCAGAGATCGGAGTAGGTAGAATGATTTAGGACCAATGACCTCAAATGCTAAGTTAATATGGATAAGCCTCCGGAATTCCGGTATTTTATAATTATGAAGCCATTTTTTCCGTAATTTCTTAGATATTACGTGGAGGTGGTGTGTTAGTTAAAAGCCTGTGGTATTGATAGGCTTGAAGTAAAATCCTAACAAAGTAAAAACAAATAAATAAACAGGATCAGATAAGTAATACCCCTATAGCCTACAATAATAATAATATGTACCTATAACTTGGCAAACAGGGTCTATTGTCACCTTATCTTAAGCTCTATATGCACAGTGGTCCGACCAATCAGAGCTAATTATCCCAGATGACTCATTAACTGTTTGTCAGAAAAAACAATGCACTCAAACCACAGGTGGCTGGCACTTGCTTACTTCGGTTCGTAGAGTGCGTATCTTTCTTTGCGGTGTTGTGAAAAACGTAACTTAACCTGGCTTGTGTACTATCTTCTGGAATCTTCTTAAATCGACGAATTTGGCTTGGATCTACGGACTTCGATTTGTTTCTCTTGGATTGGATCTTGACCCTGGCTTGTGTACTGGCTTCTGGAATCTTCTTAAATCGACGAATTTGGCTTGGATCTACGGACTTCGATTTGATTCTCTTGGATTGGATTTTGAAGTTATATTTTATATCAAAGGTAAGTTTTAGTATAATATTTCCTACTTGTGTAGGTTTTATTTAGGCCAATTCAAAATACAGCATATTATTTGAACGTTTTAAATCTCGTGTTTCGCGTATGCTGCTATTCATAAGATGAGTTTTTGAATTATGAGATCTTAAATGGAAGAATCACAGTGAATTTCGCGTTAAACTACGATCTAGCCTCCTAGCAGTTTTTTTTAAGTATTGGATTTATTTTACTATGTTAAATTAGAAATTTTATAGAAATTTCAGAAAAAAAAAAATTTCTAAGCAACTAAGAAAATAAAAGGCCAAATCTATTTGAAAAAGAATTAAGTAGGCACTTAGTACAATATTTTATTCACGAATGTCAGTTCTGTAACAATTTATCGTTGTTTTAGGTCATACGAGGTTGCATCTAATAAAAAGAGCTCAATCATGGCAAACGTCAAGGCTAAAACAGTAGAAAAGTGGATATCCGATTATCCAGAGCTACTATACGATCACGCTAGTGGAATTATTTATTGTACAAAGTGTGAGAGTCACGTGAAAGCTACATTTAAAGGCAATGTAAAAAGACATATTGAAGGTGCAGTACATCAAGGAAGTTTGAAACGGCCGCAGGAGGACTTTTATTTCGATCTTATTAAGTTCCTGATTCTGTGCAACATTCCGTGGTCTCAAATGAAAAATCCTGCGTTCCAAGAGTTCTTTAGGAAATACATGTGCTGTATTTGTTGTTGTGTTTGTGGAAATCGTAAATTACCCGACGAATCACAGCTGCGAAAAGTTTATTTGGATAAGTTTTTTAAGAATAAACTCAACTCGATCCATGAAAATACAAAAAATGAGAAACTGTGGATATCTTTGGATGAAACAACAGACTTTTTAGGTCGATACATAGTCCATTTCTTAATACGTACATTGCATCCTAACACTTTAAGCCGGCCTTATTTGATTGCTTGTAAAATGCTAACAGTGGTTAATGGACAAACAATCACGCAATTCGTGTTAGAATGTTTAGAAAATCTATGGCAAGACTCTTTTGAGTCTAAAGTTGGCAATGTTTTAATGCTCTGCACTGATAGTGTAGCGTACATGCTATCTGCAGGGCGAAATCTCAAAAATTATTTGCCTGAAATGAAACACGTGACATGTTTGGCACACGCGCTTCATCGTGTATCTGAGCAAATTAGATTAGAATATAACGATGTCGATATTTTGATAGCAAATGTGAAAAAAATATTTCTGAAAGCGCCGAGCAGAGTTACAATTTTAAAAGAAAAATATCCAAACTTACCGCTGCCTCCACAACCAGTCATTACCAGATGGGGCACTTGGTTAGAAGCAGCATCATACTACGCTCAACACTTTGAAAAAATAAAAGACGTGATATCCTGTCTAAGCAGCTCTGATGCAGTAGCTATTCGAAATGCAAAAACAATTTTAGAAAAGGAAAATTTACAAAATGATTTAAATGACATTGAAAAAAATTACTTTACCATTCAACTTTCACTTAAAGAATTACAAAAACATGATCTATCCTTAGCTGATTCACTGTTAGCATTGGACCAAGTCAGAGCTGATATTAACGATTGCAATTCAGAAAATATAAAAAATAAAATTGAAAATGTTATGGAACGAAACCCTGATTTAGACACACTCAGAGAATACAGTGAAAAGATAGAAAAAAATGAGGCAAATGATGTAGTTTCATATTTTAAATTCTCTCCGTTGACGTCAGTAGATGTAGAACGATCATTTTCCATCTATAAATGGATTTTAGACGTCAAAAGAAATAGGCTAAAAATAGAAAATATTGAAAAACTTATGGTTATTTATTTTAATTGTATAGAGAAAGATCAGAATGTAGAAATTGTAATGGATGTCGATGAAGATTAAAAATTATTGTGATTGTGAGCTCTAAGCAGAGCTCGCAATCACAATTATTTTTAATCTTGGGGCTAGATGTTGCTGTGTGGACTGTCCAGCATTGTTTATTTAATTATTATTTATTGTAATTGTGAAATACCAAATAAAAATTTTAATTTTTAACCTGTTTTTTAATCCATTTTTACCTACACTTTTTAGGTAGACCATAAAAAGGTTGTATATCTAGAAAAAGTATCCAATAGACAAAATCATGAGAATTTGGTAAATTTAGTAACATTGGTAATTTTGTGCACAAAGCCTCTGAATAATTAATATTATACAAAACTATAGCGAACTGCCAACTTTATTTAGCAAAGTAGTCCTGAACATTTTCTCATGGGAAACGTGTTTCCCGCGATTAAATGCTTAGAAAACGTCACAAAGTTGCACACAGCAACTCAACAAAGCTTCAAATCAATTGGATGAATTTTATGGAATCGCATACGGCGGAAACAAAAAATCATTAGTCGACAGTAATAAAAATAAATTAACCTTTAAACGTTTGACAATCGCTTCCGATAAGTTTCAAATGTAGTAGTTACTAAATTACTACTTTAATTATAATATTTAACTGAATCCGGTAAATATCGGAACTTTCCGGAAAAAAAGCCATATCCATACTATAAAACCATGATGCAAGTACGTAAAATCATTCTACCTACTCCGATCTCTGGTGATTACTGAATCATTATGATATTATTGCTGAACCTTTGTATTGTTATTTTCTAGGCCGTGAAGGTTTGCTATTTTGCATAACTACATTCAGTGATTTTATATCTTCAAAAATGTTGAATAGTGCGAGCGAGATGGAGGTTTGACATGTATCGTCGCCTTAAACTATTTATACAACAATCAGAATCATTTATTGCGAAAATGGGTACAAAAATTTGATGTTACAGACAAAAAAGTTCCTCCATAATCCGCCTTACAGCATGCAATTTTATAAATATAAATGATGTCATACTATACATTACAATAATAAGGTTATATAAATTAATAACATAGTTATTTTAAAAAATCTAAAGTTAATGGCTACATAATACATACTACATAATACAATAAAATTTAAAATAATAATGTCATATTATTTTCTGACGACCTCTGTGGCGCAGTGGGCGAAGGTCCACCTGGGACGCAGCAGGTTGCGGGTTCGATTCCCGCCGTGGGACAAATGTTTGCATGTTCTGTAGATATTTGTCTCGGGTCTGGGTGTTTTCTACGTATAATATGTACGTATTTACGAAAAAAAAAAAGTATATATGTAATATATCAATCATGTGGTTCCCATAACACAAGCTCTGCTTAGTTTGGGGCTACATGATGCTGTGTGATAGTCCAGCATTATTTTTTTATTTATTTTATTATTTATATAATAATGGATTCAAAATTGTCATTTAAATAATCATCTATTTTATAGTAAACTTCATATAGAAGCTTCTTTACTCTAAATTTAAAGATGTTAAGAGAAGTGGTCTCAAGTATATATTTTGGCAGTTTATTATAGATTCTAGGTGCCATACAGAACACACTTTTATTCAGGTATGCAGTTCTATTCAGAGGACAACAAACTTTATGACGGTGACGTTTGTTATTAAAACGACCATAGAGGTGAAGGTTATTCCTCACAAACTGAACCACTTCAAATATATAAATACAGGGCAATGTTAATATTTTTAAACTTTTGAAGTGAAAACTACAGCTATCTGTTTGCTTCAACCTACACATAGCCCTCACGCATTTCTTCTGTGCCTTAAATACAGATTCTTTGCCAGAAGAGTTTCCCCAAAAAATTACACCATATCTCAGAAGGGATGCCACATAGCCGTGATACGCCGTAAGGACTGTAGGCATATTAGCTGACTTTGACAACATGTATAGAGCATAGGAAAAACTGCAGATTCTAGAGCATAGATCCTGAGTGTGGGATTCCCAGTTAAGCGTAGAGTCAAGATTTAGACCTAAAAATTTAGTCATGTCGATTTCATCAAGTCTGTGTCCTAAATGATTAATGTCAAGATTCGATATTTTAATTGCTCTATTTCTAAAAATCATAAATTTAGTTTTAGTCAGGTTTATTTTTAAATTATTTAATTTCCACCAATTTACTATAAAGTAAAATTAATGTCAGTTTCTAAAGGAAATTTTTCGATGCCTGTAAAAAGGATCGTACTGTCATCTGCAAATAGAGTCATACGATGTTTTGTTGATTTTGGAAGATCATTAATATATATAAACAGCAATGGTTCTAGCACACTACCTTGGGGTACTCCAAATGTAACGGGCCTAAGTTCTGATAGAAATTTTACTTGCTTTTTCAGTTCAGGCAGGCCTCTTTCACTCCGCAGAATAGGTATAAAAATATACCTACGCATCGCCGGCCTTGCGAGCGTGGTTCGTTACGTCGGTTGCCGCGTTCTGCCCGAAACGAAAGTGTCCTTGAGCAGCCGGAGCATTTTAGTTTGTTTTTGTTAATGTACCTATATTTTTCGCCAAATGAAGGCAAAAAAAATACTACACAGCATTTGGCTGCCTGAACAATAATAAGAAAATAAAATAACACCAATGGTAGGTACAGAACTGAAAGTTTTTCTACCAAATAATGCGTTGTTTAGATATCAAATTCTCCCGTATTTACTTAAGTAGGTAGTTACTTAGGTACAAGTTCTATTTGAATGCGGTACCTACCTACATAAATAAACGTAATATTATTATGTAGGTATTTTTTTATAGACAATTTTTGTGCCATTGGTAGGTATAGGTAGGCCTACATAGTGCTTTAGTAAGTAGCTATTATGATTTTGATTATGTAGACTGAGAGCAAGATTAGAAACCCAAGCTAGGTACATTTTTATTTGGTTTAACTTTAAGTAGGCAGTGTAGGTTATCTACTTAAAAACAGTCGGGTAGGTAGGTGTAGGTAGACAAATCGATGTGGTAAGTTACCTAAAGGTAGGTGTACTAACAACTAAAACTAGATACCTAGGTTACCTACAAACCAAATGTTGTTTTTTTCTCTTGCAAATATCTAGGTAGGTACCTACCTACTAAAATTTCTCTTAAGATTTAGCATGATGTACCTACCTACCTTAAACAGTGATTATTCAGTTTTCGTACACAAGACACCTAAACACTTAAGTAAGTGTTAAGGACCCAAGTACCTACCTAGTAGGTATGCCTATTTTCTGAGCTCTTAATGCAGCCAGCCAGTGTAAAATAGTTTTCTGATCTAATACTAGGTAGGCAGATATTATTTGAATTATCATTGTTCCTAAAAAGAAATAGGTGGCTAGGTAATTGGATAGTAAAATGTTCAACAACAACAGCCTGTAGGGGAGGCCTATGTCCAGCAGTGGACATAGGCCTCCCCTATAAGAAGGGGGATATGCCCATAATCCCCACGCTGGGCATGCGGGTTGGGGATCGCAGGATACAGCTTCTCGCACCGCCGACGCTGCTGCCCGTCGGCGGCCAGGTTATTATTATTCGTCACAGAATAATTCTCAAGACAACCCTAACGTTACACGTGCCACGTCAGTAGAGATAGAGCTATACGATAGAAAGGGATGCAAGGTGTAGGTTAATATAAATGTTAGGCTCTGAGTTCGGTGCGAGCTGAATAGCACTTTATTGCGTAGCAGCTAAAGTCGCTATTTATTTAAATGATTGCGCGGAGTGAAGCTTCTGTCCTCTCTGTATTCTGTGGTTCAGGGCAAATTTTAGTGATTTCCGTTGCTTGTTTCCTGTTACTCAGATTGGACTTTAACAACAGAACGTTGCCTCGAACACCATAAGCATCTAATTTATTAATGAGAATTGTATGATCGACAAAATCAAACGCTTTAGTAACGTCCATGAATAATGCACGTGCAAGGATTCCTTGGTCTATATTGGTCATAACAGTATCGAGGAAATTAAAGACAGCAATATTAATTGTTTTGTTCTTTCAAAACCCTACCTGTTCTTCGGCCAAAATATTGTTTTTCTCAAAGAAAGAGTAAACACTATTATAGATTACTTTTTCAAAAATTTAGGATATGACTTATTGGTTCTGATATAATATGAGATACGAGCTTTAATATTATTGTTGATATTTCATCGTAACAAATACACGACACATCATGACAATGAAATATTGCGCAGTGGTCTCGCGCATTCCAGCGAATTCGTGCGCTTTCTCGCGTCTTGAGGCGAAATTCACGCTTTCATTCTATTCCATTCTGTTATGGTGTAATGTATGATGTATGGCGCTCGGTAACAAGACTAAAGTGAGTGCGTCAAAACCAAATCAATAAGTTTTAAGTCGATTCTACTGTCTAAATAATGAAAAATGAGGGTTGCTCCCATAGTTACAATGGTTGTTGCGTTTAATGGTGGCGTGCGGCGGAAACCAAATCAATTAAATATTTTTTATCCCGTCGGTAAAAAAAAACCAAAGAAAATATTAATATCATTTATAAAATATAATAAACTAGCCCGTACTGTGAAGCCGGGTCGCACGGGTTAGGGCACTTGTTTTGAACCTTGGGTTACGTTACTTAAGTTTTAGTAAGGATCTCTAAGTTTTTCTAGCAATTTTTGAGTTTATTCATTACAAACATACACGCATAAAAATACAAGTTTTTCCTCTTTATAATATTAGTGTGGATTTTATGGGATACGTTTGGTTTTGACGCAATTGGTAGGGGTTCTCGGCATTTTCCTTTGCCTAGTAAATAAACTAGAATGTGCATCGTACAGCGTCGGCTGGTGAGGCGGCAGTGCCCATCGCCAAGTCGAGCGTGGCGGCGGGCGCGCCTCTCCCCCGCGCGGGGCGCGCCCCGCCCCCCGCCGGCGGGACGGGGCGCTGGCTGCTCGCCTCTCTGCTGCTGCTGCTGGCTCTCAACGCGCTGCTGTACTGGAGGCTTTACCACGCCGACACGCCGCTGCATCTCCACGATATACATGACAGGTAACTCTTGGATTTATGTAGTTATGCAAAATAGCAAACCTTCACGGCCTAGAAAATAACAATACAAAGGTTCAGCAATAATATCATTTTGATTCTATCACGTTTTCTTACCAAAAAACTTGCACCAATGTGATCAATTTTGGTGCAATTTTTTTGGTAGGAAAACGTGTTGGGTTCTACGTGATATTTTTGCTGAACCTTTTGCATTGTTATTTTCTAGGCCGTGAAGGTTTGCTATTTTGCAAAACACCATTCAGTGATTTTATATCTTCTAAAAACAGAAAGCCAATTACAGGTTTTCACAAGTAGAAGCTGCTTAGAAACAAATGGTGTGAATAGCTTGAATAACAATAATAATTAAGAAATATTAACATCAAATTCAAATCAAATCAGAAAATCAACATCACTGGCAAAGAACTCCGCACTCAACCGCTGTCTGGCGGAGTTGACGCTCGTGGTGAACAAGTCAAAATTCGTGCGCTTGCAAAGCTTATTATAATGGACCTTCATGCAAGAGATAAAAAACTATACGAATACTCTGTGCCGAGTTTATTAGTAAACCGATTTGAACTACAGATAAAAAAATGGATCTCTTTATAAAAGATCTTGTTCCTTCAAAATATTTATAAGTAAAACTAAAACTAATATCAAGGATTTTGATCATTCTAATCCATGTTTAAGGTATGTGTTACAAGCTGTGTCAATTTCAAAGCACCTTGATGTTATATTTCTGACAGAAAAATGAGTCTGTATGTTTTGTACGCCTCATGTAAAAAGAACGCTGGAAGAAGGAGAGGGAGTGTGTTTGTTATGCGTACACCAAAGAAATAGGACTAAAGCATAGAAGAAGTCTTAAAATTCATTTATACTCTAAACATTAACTCATACGGCTGATCTCTACTTTCTTATGTCCATATATGTTAGCTAGAAAGAGATGCATACTTTATCTCAATGCGATTTCTGCGACTTCGTACCAGGGCTTTTGTATGAACCTGCATAGAAATTTGTTCTAGCGCCCTGGTACGATTAACTTTTTGAAGTCGCATTGATATATGTATGCATCCCTTTCTAACGATGATATTGGACATAAGAAAGTAGATATCAGCCGTATTGAATTTTAAGACTTTATCTAGTTGTCCTCCTATATCTGTGGTGTACACCTTTAAATGACAGATGATAATAATGTCTTGATAATTTATTCTAAAGGTCAGTCTCACTCCGCACTTTAGGTACCGCGCTATAAGTACATGTTTGGGCCCCGAGTGCGGGGCTCGCTCCGTACGTTAGTACGCGTCACAAGAGATAACAGTTACCTTATAGAAAGGGATGCAAGGCTGAATATAAAATGTAAAAGTACGAGCTGAATAACACTTTATTGCGTCGCAGCTAAAATTGCTGTTTGTTTAAATGTTTTTGCGGTGTGAAAATTCTGTTCTTTTTTCTATTCTGTCTTCTAAGTTACTCTCTACTACAATGGTGATGATAATGATATATTGATACAATGAGACGCGCCGTTTATGACAAGCTAAAGTGAAGTGAGTGATGAGCGCGCCTCGCGACGATGGCGTAAAGTGCTGACGCGAGTCAAATGCACAGTTACACCGTACAGTTTGGGTAAATACCGATAAATCGCCTAATGCGCAATCTACTAACTAATAACTAATAATATAACGGGCAGCAGCGTCGGTGGTGCGAGAAGCTGTGCCCTGCGATCCCCAACCCGCATGCCCAGCGTAGGGATTATGGGTATATCCCCCTTTATTAGGGGAGGCCTATGTCCAGCAGTGGACTGATATAGGCTGATGTGGATGTGGATGTGGAACTAATAATAACTTTATTTTGTTCACAAAAAACTTAAGAAACAAACAATGCCATGTACTACATTGCACAATAATAGGTATGTATAAATATAAAGATAACAAAATATAATGTAGGTAAGTACTATATAATGTAGGTTTTAAGAATTCACTGTTACATACAATCATAATTCTCAAACTTGGCTCACACAGACATGCATAATTGTCATCAATAGGTGATCAAAGTATAATGAAAGAACAATTTCATCTGTTGGTAACTAAGGAGACATAAAGCAGGTTTGTACTTACATGTAATTCTACCTATCTACCACCAGCGTTCTTTCTTCATGACGCAACCTATACCACGTTTTCGTGATCCGCCCTTTATAGCCGCGTTATGAAGATAAATAAATCCTACATTATAAAAAATTAGAAAGTTTGTGAGTATGGATGTATGGATGAGTGGATGTTTGTTACTCTTTCACGCAAAAACTAATGAACTGATTTGGATGAAACTTGGAATATACATAGTTTGAGACCTGGATTCACACTTTATATACCGGTACCACGCGAGCGAAGCCGCTGGCCGAAGCTAGTAATAAATAAATAAATAATGCTGAACAGTATCACTTGTATTATGGGAACCACATGACTGATATACAAGATACAAGATCCGGACCCGAAACAAATATTCACAGATCATACAAACATTTGTTTCGCGGCGGGAATCGACCCGCAACCTTCTGCGTTTCAGCACAGAATAGAAAAAGGAACAGAATTTTCACTCCGCAAAGACGATTAAAGTGAAAGTCAAAGTTTCTTTATTCAGTACCCACATTACAGGACACTTTGAATCGTATTTTTTTTTAATTTAGACCTATTCTTAACGCAACCAAACAGAGACGAATTGGCAAGAAACTAGGCTTATATTTTTTAAATGTCAGTTTTACAATATTTTTTCTTAACTATTATTAGTTGGAGACAGTTTCATCCCAAGCTTTTTTGTCATCTAATTAATCAGACATTTTATAATAAGCTTGATTACAGAGGTTATGATTAACAACTTTTTTGAATTTATTTACAGATAAATTAATCACGTCATTTGGGATTTAGTTGAAGAAACGTACGTTTTGCCCTTTAAATGATTGACTAACTTTATGGAGCCTTACAGTAGGAATAGCAAGTTTATCTTTATTTCTAGTGTTTATTTTTTTGAACAAATTAATATGTTTTCGGACAAATTCACTTTTCATATATATATTGGCACGGCACTGTCATGACATTTATTTCTCTAAACTTTGTTCTAAGTGATTCTCTGGGGCCCATATTTTAAATTCCACGAACAGTCTTCTTCTGCAACACAAATATGGTGTTGATATCTGCAGCATTCCCCCACAACAAAATGCCGTACGACATAATGCTATGGAAGTAGCTGAAATAAACTAGTCTAGCCGTTTCTACGTCAGTAAGTTGACGGATTCTTTTGACTGCGTATTTTGCAGAACTGAGTCTGTTCGACAACCCATCTATGTGAGCGCCCCATTGAAGCTTATTATCTAAAGTTATGTCTAAAAATACAGTAGTATCCACAAGATTTAAATCTTCATGCTTTATTTTCATGTTAGGTTTAACTCGTTTAACATTTGGTAATATAAATCTTATACATTTTGTTTTAGTCTCGTTCAGTAATAAATTATTTACATCGAACCAGTTAACAACTTTCGCTATTGCATTGTTCACGTCGTAAAAAATTGGTCTGCCGTCACTTTAATTTAAATTAAAGTGTGTCATCCGCAAACAATACAATTTCGTGGTTGTCTCTCACAAGTTGAGGTAGGTCGCTGATGTAAATTAAAAATAAAAATGTTCCAAGTATGGACCCTTGTGGTACACTCATCTTTACTACAGATCCTGGAGAACATTTTCCATTTACGTCTACTTTCTGTATTCTATCATATAGAAAAGAAGTGAGAAGAGCTAAAGCCATACCCCTGACACCATAGTGATCTAGTTTCCTGATTAACAAACAAATACAAACAAACAAATAGCTACTTTAGCTGCGACGCAATAAAGTGTTATTGAGCTCGTACCTAACATTTTATATTCAGCTACACCTTGCATCCCTTTCTATAGGTAACTGTTATCTCTTGTGACGCGTGCTAACGTACGGAGCGAGCCCCGCACTCGGGGCACAAACATGTACTTATAGCTTCGAACTTAAAGTGCGGAGTGAGACTGGCCTGGTTTTAGGCGGGTCTTCACCCGCTGCGGCACAGTGGCTGTCATAGCTTATGATTGCCTACATTGTGTCCAGATTGAGCGTGGCCAGCTCAGCGCAGTCGGCGGAGTGGGCGCGGCTGCTGGCGCAGCACGGCCGGGCGCAGCGGCAGCAGCTCGACACCTGGCGCCGCGCGCTGCACACTGCCACTGCGCATCTCGCACAGGTAACACAAAGGTTCACTAGCCGTACAAATATTTGTCCAAAACAGGTAGCGGAGACCGGGGTAAGGCCTTATAGCTAAGGATTTAGGCCTGAACATTGTTTATAAGAATAATAATAAATAATGCTGGACTATCACACAGCATCATGCAGCCCCAAAGTAAGCAGAGCTTGTGTTATGGGAACCACATGATTGATGTATTACATATATACATTTTATTTTTGTAAATACATACATATCATACATAGAAAACACCCAGACCTGAGACGAATATCTTACGGGGCTCTGGCGGCGGCTGATTGCAGCGTAGCGCAGCCTAACATCGGCACAGCTGAATTCACTGGCGTCGGCGATGCGAGAAACTGTGTATTGCGATGCCCAGCGTGGAGATTATGGGTATATCCCCCTTTATGAGGAGAGGCCAAGGTCCAGCAGTGAACTGATATTGGCTGGTGTGGCGTGGTAGGTATCTTCGAGGCTTTCGTGGGAAAGGATGAGGTCGACAATGGGGCGAAGTTTCCCAGAAGATGCCTATTAAGTCTCTTTTTGAAGCCTTTAAGGTCGTCAGTCAATGGAAAAACAGACGCTAGCAGCTGATTCCATATTTTAGCAGAGCGCATTATAAATGATGTTTGATGGAATATCGTTGTATATGTGAAAACTGTTTAAGATACAAGATTTTATTGGTAAAAAGTGCTTTTGAGGTTCTCTAAGACTTTTTGTTTCAAATATAGCTTTACCCATAATCCTAGAATAGTGTACTTTGTAAGAAATATTGAGATGTTGACATTTTTGGCACTAAAATGGGCATCGATAAACAGTATAGAAGCGCTGATTTTTACTGTTTTCCAAGATTTCAAAAGGGAGTATACTCGCATTGCATTGCATTTCTGAGTGGACTATTACATATTTCAAAATCACTCGTTTTGAAATGTCACTCATTTTGAAGTTTGAAGACGAAAAACAATGTGTTTCATTTCACTTCACTAAAATCTATTGATTATCTGTTAGGTCTTCAATGGTCTTGGCAGAAAAACAGTGTCCACTGTTAACGCAGTCGGCATAATGCTGAGTCGGGACCTATTTGCTGCTGTACCACACCTATGTATAAAAAGTGTTTTTTTTCTCAACCATGCTTGGAAATTAGAGCATAATAAATTTTGACAACCTTCGTCGTGATAAATCGAAATTGCTGTACCGGCCCGATACATGCGAGCAGCGGCCGGCAAAAGTTGTATGAAAATTCATATCCGTGTATTTAGCGGCCAAATAAATTACTATGAAAACTCATATCTGTCGTGTTATTTAAAAAAGGAAACGATCTTTTACTCCGAAACATGGCTACCAAGGAGGTAACTAATCAAAGGGTTTATTTAAATTTGGAACTGGCTTGCAAATAGAATGCCGTTTATTGAAAAATGTACAAGTTCTGCCTAGGAACTATTTTGTTTTAATTTCCGCGCATTATTTGAGTGACATACTATACAAGCCTTGGCCACAACTAGACATTGATGGACTCACGTATGCGTGTCCCACATTTACACGTTCGTCCATCAATGCCACTTTTGCTGGCCTCTGCAGTAATGTACTATTTTTTTTTACCTATTAAAATCTGAGTTTTAGATGTATTTTTGTGGTATTTTGTAGTAAATAAAGTGTGTCTATGTTAGTTTTCCAAATTAAATAAATAAATAATTGATCATCAGTGAAAGAGGTTCCTTCTAAGCACACCGGCCCGTGATGTGCGTGAAACGGGGCTCATGCCGGCTGATTGCAGCACAGCCCAGCCTAACAACTTTTTTATTTTATCACAGACTGAACAAGCGCTGGCGAAACTACTAGAAACAATAAAACCGACGTTGGAGAAGGCGCAACGTGAAGCGGAGAGTCGGAGCGAGCTCTGAGTGACGCGGTAATGTACTCGGTACGGGGGCGCCATTCGCATGCCACAGGGGAGACGGGCTACTGTACCTAACGGAATATCAATATTACCTCTAGAATACGGACTAGATACTGTACCATACTGAATATCGGTATTACCTCTAGAACACGGACTAGGTACTGTACCATGCTGAATATCGATATTACCTCTAGAATACGGACTAGATACTGTACCATGCTGAATATCAATAATACCTCTAGAATACGGACTAGATACTGTACCATGCTGAATATCAATAATACCTCTAGAATACGGACTAGATACTGTACCATGCTGAATATCAATAATACCTCTAGAATACGGACTAAATACTGTACCATGCTGAATATCAGTATTTCCTCTAGAAATTATGACTAGCTACTGTACCATGCTGAATATCGATATTACCTCTATAATACGGACTAGATACTGTACCATGTTGAATTGATATTTAGAGGGCTTACACACAGCACAGGTTTTGATAGTTTTCGAAAACTTTCGTATTTCATGAACTTTTCCCTAGAGGCGCTGTACTGAAAATGTATGGAAAGATACCGAAACTTTTAAAGTTTTCGTAAACTATAAAAACCTGTGGTAAGCCCTCAGCATAATAATACCGATACCGATCGATAATACCGATGTATTACCTCTAGAATACGGACTAGCTAATGTAGCATGCTGAATATCGATACTAGGCCCTTCGCCCACGGCGACTTTTTGTAGCGATGCAGTAGTGATGATGTCGCGTGTTCTCATCGATACAGTCACGATGCGGTCGCTAGCTGTTAGCTCTCCACCACACCGCGATTCTTCGCGATGCAAACGCGATTCAGTAACGGCGCAAAAATGCCTGCGATCGCTACAGTTGCAATATAGACTCTGTTTAGGCAACATTAGTCACTTTGTCTTTGATGCTGCCTTTACGTAACAGCCGAAGCGTGGGCAACGAAAGCAGCGTCAATATCGGATGCACCAATTTAATGAAGAGCGCGTTAGTAGCGCGTTGGGATCGCTTCGCAAATTCGCCTAAGGAGCGATGCTGTCGCTTGTATCCCTTAAAGAAGTCGCCGTGGGCGAGGGGCCTTACTGCTAGAATACGGATTAACTTCTGTAGCTAACTGAATATCAATATTACCTGTACCCCTAGTAAGAGTTACATGATATGAAACATAGTTTTCCGTTTTCTATATTTTTTTTTGCCAATTACTACTTTTTTGAGTGAAAAATATTGCAGCCTGTAAGAACATTAACTATTTCTTTGTTCATTTTGTAACAAAATATGCGCTATTTTACGCGTAGCCTCCTCTGTAATGCCTTTCAAATGAGCCACCCTGTACAGCACTTGAATGTTAAATCTTTTAAAATATTCAAGAGCAGAATGATGGATATTAATGGATATTTTTATTATAAGCATTATGTAAGAGGTTTTCAAACGAGAATATATGAAAATGTTATTGTATATGACCAAAAATTTCCCCTTGTACGTACAAAAAGTTATTGCATTTTTATAATCACAATTATCATTGAATTTAATTTTTGGAACGTAAATCGTTATTGCTGTAATTTTTGATATGATATTGTATGTACACACGATGCGGATTCGCAACGCAATTGTTCAAGATATACTGACGCAACGCACCGCGCCCAGACCCGATAATTATGGTTCTACTGTAACTAAATGAAAATGAAGAAAATTGCATAGTCCCTTACACCGCAACGTAATCATCTACAAAATACTGTTGTGGTTCGCAACAAAACAACTAACCAAATTTAAAAAAAAAAAATACATGTGTAGTGACATAGTTCTTTATACCCACGACAATAGACTGCTTTTTTACATTTTTGTCTCGCGTTTGCTTAGTGTAAATTTACAACAACCGTTTTTATATTTTGAATATTTCAATTTCTCTTGAACATATTGTGTGATGAATTCCCGCGTAGTTTATACGTTGCGATTCCGCAACGTGTGTTTGTCTGATTTTGCTACAATTATTGGAATAACAATAGAATTTAAATCTCAGTGAAGACTGTTTTAGACGAATGCTTATCCGAAAAAAAAAAATACAATTCTAAAGCAATATTAATACAGAAATAACTTGAATATGCTAAAGCTTTGGGCAGGGTTCTTTAGCTACCGATTACTCTCGAATCGGGACAAATGTATATGACTAACCTCAGGTGCCGG
Organism: Horisme vitalbata; assembly: GCA_951804965.1. Classification (NCBI taxonomy): domain Eukaryota; kingdom Metazoa; phylum Arthropoda; class Insecta; order Lepidoptera; family Geometridae; genus Horisme; species Horisme vitalbata. The sequence goes on along the minus strand of OX638101.1, from coordinate 17,960,729 downwards.
TTCGAATCCCGATTCAGGACAAATGTATAAAAGTACCCTCAAGTGCCGGTTCGAATCAAGATTCGGGACAAATGTATAAACGTACCCTCAGATGTCGGTTCGAATCCCGATTCAGGACAAATGTATAAAAGTACCCTCACGTGCCGGTTCGAATCAAGATTCGGGACAAATGTATAAAAGTACCCTCAGGTGCCGGTTCGAATCCTGATTCAGGACAAATGTATAAAAGTACCCTCAGGTGCCGGTTCGAATCCCGATTCAGGACAAATGTATGAAAGTACCCTCAGCTGCCGGTTCGAATCCTGATTCAGGACAAATGTATGAAAGTACCCTCAGCTGCCGGTTCGAATCCTGATTCAGGACAAATGTATGAAAGTTCCCTCAGCTGCCGGTTCGAATCCCGATTCTGGACTGTCAACAGAAATAACTTCATACAACTCAATATGCAAATTAGATAGATACCTTTTTATTGTGCACCAGATAAAAATTACAAACTAATGTTTCAATTAATTAAAGGCAAAGTTAAAGTACTTTGACATACATTACAATGACTGATTGTCAGCATCGTCCGAAACAGTGATCACACGAAAACCTCCTATTCCACTGTGATAAAATAACAAGTAAATTATATTCCTTTAGCGAACGTAATGGAGTGACGTAACGACGCGCGTCGTAACCCAGTTTTAAGTTAGGTTACTTACTGCCGGCTGATCACTTATTCACCGACTTCAAAAAAATTGATTCTATATTCGGTTATTTTTTTTTGTTAGTTACCTCATAACACCAATGTGTGGAGACTCGGCAAACGTAGTGTAGGACACCCTCCGGCCAAGTTGAGTGACGATTTGCTGTCGGCAGAAGCTGGTAGAAGCTGGATGCGTCGAGCTCAGGGCAGAGCGCAATGCACCTCATTAGGGGAGGCCTTTGTCCAGTGGACTATAGGCCGATGATGACCTCATAACTCCGTTATTTATGTATGGGAGGGTAGGCTGCCGTTTGGTCCCATTTAAATTTGAAGAAAAAATACCACACTAAGAATCAATTTGCTTGAAGTCGGTTTTTGATTAATAATGTGGACACTTATATGCATATATGAAATAATAAGACCATTAGCAAAGTTTTAAGAAACTGAAACTGCTAAACCAAAAAATCTGTTAAATCAAGGAATAGGTATATATTGTCGTAATGTAAAAAAATAATTATTTATTTATTTAAACAAAATAGGCTTACATGTAACTCCAAGTCATGTGCTGTACTAATTACAATTAAGTGACAAAAACAACGAAAACGTCTATTATAAAAAATACGAAGATAACAAATATAATTAAAAGAAAGTCAAAAAAATTGAATTCAATCCTATCCTACTTCCTACTAATATTATAAATGCGAAAGTTTGTGAGTGTAGATGTATGTATGTATGGATGAATAGATGAATGTTTGTTACTCTTACACACAAAAACTACTGAACGGATTTGGTTGAAACTTGGAATATACACAGTTTGTGACCTGGATATGTAGGCAACTTTTAACACATAGGCTACTTTTTATCCGGGTACCACGCGAGCGAAGCCGCGGGCGGAAGCTAGTAATAAATAAACGGAGCTTTAAAACTTGGCAGCCTTGTCCATGCAAACGTCAATTTCACTCTTAGCCAGAATTTAGTTGAGAAGGAATATCACCCGCGGAGTAGAGGCAGTGGCTCCGGCCCAGCCACTGCGCCCACTGGGGGAGGCCTTTGTCCAATAGTGGACTGCTATAGGCTGATAATGATAGAAATTTCCTTACAATCAAGGCTCGGCTACAACTAGCCCTAAACAAAATCACATAATCGTCATTAATATTCGTTGTTCTTTGTTTTATGAATGTCGTTCGAAATCTTAGGATTGTAGATAACTGCATGTTAAAAAAGAAGTGTAAGTATAATATCGGTCAACTACAACAATCAATAAAGCTCAAAGCTTACCATAGATGGCGCTGTTTTCAATTTCCAATGATTTGGATGTCTTGAGACGCCATTTTGTTTTCCCCCTTAAGCCCTTAAACACTTTAGCATGCCTTGCATTCTTAGCGCCTATAAATTGATATCTTTTCGTCTTTTCAGTAATTTTTTTTTGCAATCATGTTTCTTAGAGTGTCCACGTTATTAAAAAATACTGTAAATTAATTAAAACATCACGGAAGGCTTTAGAAGAACGTTCAAAACGTACTTACGGCGGTTTACTTTTAATTTAAGTTTAGGTGTATGTCATAATTTTTATATTTTAACTTGTGAATACGTTCAATGGTGTTAGCACGAATAATTGGCGAGAACGATCGTGAAGCGATTGTTAAATATCAGCCAATGACAGAGAGCTTTGTTTGAAATCCACCAATTATCTTGTCTGCTTTATTTGACGACCTCTGCGGCGGAGTGGTGGCAGCAGCAGTATACTTATAAAACACCCAGAGGCAGAACAGACCACAATTTTCTCTTGGGTGGAAATCCCGACCTGCAGTTAAGACGGTAAAACTACTTACTGTTATAAGACTGGTCAATTATTCGTGTTAAAACCTCAATCATATTTGGTAATAATAAATGCATATTATTTTTCTTAACAGCATATTAGCATACAAAAATGTATGACAACCATCGAGATATTTATACTCTAGAGCCACAAACGTGGAGAAAAGTGTCTGCACTAAAATTATCTCGATGATGACAAAGTCAAAATTTGCAGCGATTTACCAAAAAGATACACTAACCATTTGGTATAAGGTTCCAATTTGCATTTTCAGTGTGTAGAGTAGTACTAGTTTAGTGAGTTCTCCTTTATTTGTAGAATTTGTATTTGAGCATTTCTTTAAATCATCCCTAAATTTATCATACGCATTCATTTTGTTAAAAAAATACAAAATTTACGCTCAGTTTTTGAACTTTATGCATTGTTAAAAATTTACGGATTTTTATAAGAAAAACTACACAGAGTAATAACGAGACAGCTATCGAAATATGCCTGTTAACTATCTATTTAATATGTGTTCGTGCACACGCCGCTCTAGCTAACTTTAGCTAACTCTTATCGATACTGAAGGGATCCTCTAATTATTCAAAGTGTACATTGCGACATTGTTATTAAGTGTAATACATGCCCCAGATTGGTACTGGATTGGTATGGGACATGTATTAGAGTCTAATTATTAGACATGTATTATGAGTCTAATAAATGCCCCAGATTGGTATCAGTGTCGATAAGCTTCGACTGGTAATTTGCCTAGAACGTGCAAACAGGCTATTCGACTATGCTTATGCGTATGAACAAGACAAGAGATATTCTTGTAGGAAATGCTTACGCGTTATTTCAAAGCCGTCTCAATATTACTCTAATATTAGTTGATCGCCAAATAAAATTAAAAATAAATTATAATAATAGTACGGTGTATATGGGAGTATTGAAATAATTTAATTAATTTAATATTATTTAAGTATTTAATAAGATTATGAATTAGATACGATATTGTGATGTGTTGTTGAAAGAGTATTATTTGGAATAAATGGGCTAATTATGTTATACGTTGACCCAACAAGAACTTATTAAAATTAATAAATATACAGGAATAGTCTTGTACAATCAATTGATGTTAAACCAAACAGAATTTGTGCTATGTATCAGCCAACACACCGGCCTATATCAGTCCACTGCTGGACATAGGCCTCCCCTAATAATGATCATCTTTGTATCAGAGTTTGATACAACTCACCACACTAATACTGCTGCAAGTGGGTTCGATCCCTGTCCAGGATAAAAAAAATGTGTTGTGATATACATATCACGGGTATCACCTGGTTTGGGATGGACTGAATCCAAAAACGTGGTATGTTTTTAGAGACGTTTTTTTGTTATCTATTGTAAATGAGATTATAGAGCCAGGTGGAGTTACGATCTGAGAAAGGCTGCTGGTGGAAGTTGGATGCGTCGAGCTCAGGACAGGGCGCAATGGCGCTCATTAGGGGAGGCCTATGTCCAGCAGTGGACTGCTATAGGCTGATGATGATGATGAGATGGGATTTATTGGTACTTGAATAAAACACTTGACTAATGAGTTTCAAATATGTAGATTGTATTATTCTTTTATATTACGATCAAAAATTACTCTAAAATTAGCTCGGGAAGGTAATACGTACTGTAGAACAACGACAGGATGAAAAATCACTATTTAATCATGTAAATAAGAATTAGAGAAAGTACGACAAATAATTTCATGTAGGTAATAAAATAAATAATACGGGACGTAATCACACAGCATCATGTAGCCCCAAACTAAGCAGAGCTTGTGTTATGGGAACCACATGATTGATATACTACATATATAATATTTTTTTGTAAATACATACATATCATACATAGAAAACCACCCAGATCCGAGACAAATATCTACAGAACATGCAAACATTTATCCCGCAGCGGGAATCGAACACGCAACCTTCTGCGTCTCAGGCGGACCTTCGCCCACTGCGCCACAGAGGTCGAAGAAGAGAGGAGAGGAATTTTTGAACCTGTTGGCTGTCTTGTTTTTGGGTTTTAAATTTTTTTTTGGGTTGTAAGTAAATCAATTAAACACTTTGAAGTTCTTGTTGAGGCACCCTATACCTAATGAGCATAGATACATTAGTAGAAGTGTGATCTCTTGTTTAGAAAATTCGGTGCTTTGTTTAGTAGAATTTATTTTTTGGTTTATTATAATTTTTTGGTGTATTATTTTATTATATAGAATGTGTCAATTAAATTAATGTACACGATGAATTGTTTTTAGTTCTATCGTAAATAAAATAAGGGAATTTTACAATTCCCTTATTTATTCAATCCATTCCAAAATGTAAGATCTGAGGGTATGCAATATGTTGTAATGTATGCGTGGATATGTCAACATTACTTCCTTCTGTTTGAAGGATTTTGAAACGGAAAAAAAAGAGTTTATTTCGGTGTAAAACCGGCCAAGTGCGAGTTGAGTGAGTCCATTATCTATTCATTACATACCATTATCTATACACGTATGGAAATGTAATTTAAATAATTTAATTTATTTTATTTTAATTTTATTATTTATATTTGAAGTGAACATACAACCAAATATTCTGTGAATATTTCAAGCGTTCTACCCTTTGCCGTTATTAGTATCGAGCATAAAACCAACACGTTTGTTGTATGGGAGTCACCCTTAAATGTTGATTTTATTCTGTTTTATTATTTGTTGTTATAGCGGTAACAGAAATACAACTGTCTAGCTATCACGGTTCATGAGATGCAGCCTGGTGACAGACAGACAGACAGACGGACAGTGGTGTCTTAGTAATAGGGTGCTATTTTTACCCTTACGTACAGATATAAATACACACAAATATTTAAACCTGACGTAACGTAAAATAAAAAAAATGACCAATGAAAAAGCGTTATTGCGAATCTACGCTTTTTGATTGGCTATTTTATTTCTATGGAGATTTTAGAGTTTTACAAACTTCCCGCTGTTTAATCCCCATAAAAATGTAGAACACATAGACAATTTCGATATAGGTTTAAGATAGCTACAATACATGACCCTTTCAAAGTATGGGCAACAGATTAAAATTAAAATAAATAAATAATGCTGAACATCATCACAATCACACAGCATCATGTAGGTAGCCCCAAACTAAGCAGAGCTTAATATGGTAACGATCACTGATATAAGTACTTATTATTTGCCCATACTTTAAAAGATTCAAGTTCTATCGTAGATCGAAGTGTGTGAGACAAAGAAATAGGACTAAAGCATAGAAGAAGTCTTAAAATTCATTTATGCTCCATACGGCTGATCTCTACTTTCTAATGTCCATATATGTTAGCTAGAAAGAGATGCATACTTTATCTCAATGCGATTTCTGCGACTTCGTACCAGGGCATTTGTATGAACCTGCATAGAAATTTGTTCGAGCGCCCTGGTACGATTAACTTTTTGAAATCGCATTGTATGCATCCCTTTCTAACTGATGATATTGGACATAAGAAAGTACATATCAGCCGTATTGAATTTTAAGACTTTATCTAGTTGTCTTCCTATATCTGTGGTGTGAGATTTCCCGTACTTACATTTACTTATCCTATCCTTATCCAGAACGAAACGTAATGAAATAATGAAAGTACAAAACAAATTTCAACTCTGATCATAAACTCGTGTTGTCAAAATTTCGACTTTGACAAATCTCAAGCTCGCACTCAGAGCAAAGATAAAGCTGGGTACAGATAGCGCGTACATTGGTACGCGTGCCCTAGAACGTAATGTCCATATTTGTAGCTACGCGTACACTATCGGGGTACGCGTACCGCGCGAGTCGCCGTCAGTTGGTTTTTGACAGCGCGTTCCTGTGGACATGGCGTTTCAGGACACCCGTAACCGACTACGCGTATCAATGTACGCGCTATCCGTACCCAGCCTTATAAATACTGCCTAAAGAAAATATTAACTTTATTACAATACATGTCGATCTCTTCGGCGCAGTGGGCGAAGGCCCGCCTGAGTCGCAGGGATTCGGGTTCAATACCCGCCGCTAGACAAATGTTTGTATGATTTGCAAATATTTGTCTCGGGCCTGTGTGGGCTCAGCTTTCCTTTACCTGATGTGAGCTAGGCTGGCAATAAAGGATAGTCCTTCCGAGTTCGTTGTTAGTTTGTTATAATGTTGAGCATTATTTTTTATTTATTTATTTACATTTTAATAAATTCGTAATAATTAACAACAGTAATAATATACTATGATACCAAGTTGACATATCCTTGCATATGTAATGCCTGTTAGTGATGTACAATGTGCATTTCGTAGTGTACCTCGCCAGGAAAATGCACAAATAGATGTAATACCGCAATATATTAGACAACTCTATTATCAGTATTGTATTAAATATTTTAATGAGATTGATTGTTTTTGTAATTGTAGATACTTATAGTTGCTGTCTCTTTCACTTCCTTAACAGGTTGATTTCGGGTCTCGGGCAGCGCATCAGGTGCGCCGGGGCGTGTTTTCAGCACATGTTAAACGGCATTATTTCGTCTTCTCTTATATCTGGGCAGGGGCGGATTTGATACATTGGTCCCTAGGCATATGGAAGATTGCCGCCCCTCTACTCGCTGTAAAACATGAAAGATTGCCGCCCCCTCTACTCGCTGTAAAACATGAAAGATTGCCGCCCCTCTACTCACTGTAAAACATGAAGGATTCCCCCCCACTCGCTGTAAAGCACGAAAAAAATACCAACACCCCGAGCCTTCTCTTTGCCGCGCTCGACTTCACTAGGGTTGCAAACTTTTTCAGGAACCTACCACCCGTCCGTGCGACCATTACCTCTGTTAAGCCTGGATACCAGACAAAATAGAATAAACACCTCGCGTTCCGCTATATATGAAGTGAGGGTTGACTTTTCGGTACATACTTAAATAAAAAACCCACCAAGTTTTGCCGCCCTAGGCCCGGGCGTACTTGGCCTATTGAGAAATCCGCCATCTGGGTCATGTAGCTTGCCATCCTCTTCCTCGCTTTCCTTCTAAATTTCCATTGATGAAAGAGACGGCAATGGAAAGAGCAAAATGATAGAATCAATGCTAAAAGGAGCTGGGCTTTTAAATTAAATAACATATAGTTGGGGCACGGAAGTGTAACTGAAAGACAAAACTATATTTCAACGAACAATAATAATTACATTGATAAATGATAACAGTTGACCTACCTGTAACGGCCAGCTCAAATTGGCTGGTGGCGAGAAAGATGATTTTAAATTTTTTCACGATAATTCGTACGTTTCCAATGGTAACAGGATATAAATTCTAAAAAATAGTCCAAACTTAAAATGTCTATTCAGTAGAAACCATGGAACACTTGAATCCTATTATTTTTAATTACACCAATTCGTTACCTTTGCGACCAAACAGAGAAGAATTGGAAAGAAACTTTGCTTGGCTAATATTTTTACGTCTTGTTACAATTGTTACTAAAATTGTTCATACAATTATATTTAAAAAAAATTGTTTATTTCAGACCATAAGTCCATAAAAGTAAGAAATAATAAATTTAAAATAAAAAGTTTTCAAAATTTCTTAAATTGGTAACTTAATAATATTAAAAAGGTACAAAAAAATCTTAATTAAACATAGGTACAATCAAACATGAGCCTGAACTATGTTTCAGGCAAAGAGAGCTAAAGAGTAGAAAATAAATTTAATAAAATAAAAACAATCACCTACTGCGTTTTATTACTAAAGAGATAAATATATTTATTCCAAATTAAATATTACAAATTCTTTGTAAGAACTAAGCATTATTAGATACTAAGGAGACACACCACCACACCATACCAGCCTATATCAGTCCACTGCTGGACGTAGGCCTCCCATAATAAAGACCCATAATCCCCACGCTGGGCATGCCAATCCACAGTTGGGGATCGCAGGGCACAGCTTCTCGCACCGCCGACGCTGCTGCCCGTTGGTGGCCAAGGGATTTAGACTACTTAAGCAGACAACCTTAAACTAAATAGAGTAACTAAAATACGACTAAATATTTGAAAAAGAGGATGCTTTGAGGTAAACTATCTTGATGTTCGCAGAGTCTCGCAACTAGGAGCGGGAACTCTTCCTCCGTTGGCGAATGAGAACAGCCAACGGTGGTGGAGTTACCAGGCCCAGGTACGTTGTTGCTTCTTGATCCTATTGGACTTCGCCGCTGAATCCATATTCTTGGGTTTTTTCTTGGGTTCTTCTCTTTACGGTTTGGGATTTTCTCGCTTAGCTGATGGTAAGTATCCATTGGAGTTGAGTGGTTGCTGGTTATATAGTTTACTTGATTTTATCGGGCTTTGTTACCTACATAAATTCTGAGTGAAGTTTTCTGTATGTATTTTAGAATTAAGAATGAAGTGCCTTGTAGGAAATACTTACCAAAAAGTAACTTATTTTTTCTTTCTGTATGATTTTATGCATTTCCCAGTTAAAAACACAAAACAGTTAAAAAGTATATGTTAAGTTTCCTTGCCTATGTCCAGCAGTGGACTGCTATAGGCAGATGATGTTGAAGTTTCCTTGGTACTTATTTATTGTCAGAAGACATTGTTCGATAATTACAGCGATTATACGTTAAAAATAAATAATCGTGTTTATTTTTATGTAGACAAGAATTTCAAGGAGTTTTTATAGTTCCCAGAAGTTATGCCTTCTACATCTTATATAAGGAACCGGATCTTGCAATTGCATCCAAAAACAAGTTGCATGATGTGTTTTATCAACGTTAACTTTTATACTTCTATGCTTCGAGCGAAATAAGATCTTCTATGCAAATAATTCGCATACTGTTTACATGAAGACCACTCTCTCGTTATGTTTCCATGTTCGGAAGATATTGGAAACAGTATGAATGAATGTATCTAAATGTTGCAAATCATGTTTTAGGTACCAAATTTGATCCAGAACTATTCAGTGAATGATGAATTTACTATTGTTAGTATGCCTTACTAAATCTAACAAGATTTATTATTTGACGATTATTTCGCATTGTAAAAACTTACAAGAATCTTATTCGACGGTCATTCCTTTCAGAACTAACTTGAACTCGAACACAGCACAAAAACTATTATAAATATTCTTATGTGAAGACGAGCTCAGAAACCATAAAACTCACTCGAAAGTCTACTTATTTGTAAAAGCTCACGCGTTAGAATAACCAGTCTTGTATGCAGATAGGGTTGCAACTGCTCGTAAAGTTGCCCCTACGAACAACAAGCACAAACAGAGCTCCCCCATCAACCCCACTTCCTCTTAACAAATGACTGCACACACTATCACTGATAACGAAAACCCCTTTAATAACCGACTTTTTTAAAAACACAAAGGTTTTAAATTTTAAAACACGCACATTCTTCCCAACCCCATGAAAGCGACTGCGAACACAAACGTTGAAAAATGAAAAATAGAAAAAAATGCAGCGCTTGAGTTCGCCGCCATTTTGAAACGGTTATACGTTTAAATTCTATCTTTGCTATGTGGATTTAAAGTTCAACTTGGGATAGCAGCTTCGGGATTGAATAGGGATGTTCAACTGCTAATTTAATAAAATAAGGTGTTTAATAAGTTTGTGCGGGCCTATTGTGGGGTTCCGACGCCCTTCCGATATCTTTTATAATAGAATTGGGTCAGCACTTGCTTTTAACTCGTTCGAATTAGCGATAAATTACTGTTCACAAATACCCAAGTATGCTGTTCGAAAACCACACAATACACACCTAAAAAGCTCTTGCTGGTAGATTTCGATGTACATTATGTACCTACTAGTTTAAGTTTTATGGTTTCAGAGCCAGGTGTTTCAACGTACCTTGGAAGAACATGCAGACAGAGTACCTCAATGAAGAATGACCTACAGGGGTCTAGGAAATTTTATCGCCCTCAATCAAATTAGTGGTAGGTAGAATAGAAACCAGAAGAGGAAATGACTTTGGGAAAGTTGCTATCGGCAAGAATACCCTCAGTTACACAGATACTGGAAGAAATTGGTGAGTGGTTAAATGCAATCAGAATTTTCCCTTACACTACCGATAGTGCAATAGCAATTAGAACCCCCGTTTGCACTACTGTAATTAATCTGACGAACGATAAACCGTTTTAAGTATTTAGTGTTGGGACTCGAGGTTCAGTTTTACAATTAGATTATGCTTTTCTAGAGGTTGCTTTAGGCTCAGGCTACCAGTACCGGGGTACCCAGGTATCTAGCTTTTATACTTTCTAGGCCATTTTGCGCAGGGTAGTCATCGCACTGGGTGTTCCTTTAATTTTTCCTTCACCTCCAGCTATACATAATATATACATTTTATATTTATGTACTTATTTATTTATATGTATACTTTATTACACAATAAATATAATAAAAAGGGGGCTTTAAGCAAGCAGAACTTCTATTTCTGTCGTGAAACAGCATTGCTGTGCTTCGGTTTGAAGGGAGTGGGTGCTAGTGAAATTAAATTTACATCACCTCTTGCCTCGAGTTGATTGACGCAGGGCGTTGCATCGTAGAGTACCTGCACGATGCAAACATGCGTGACCTGCGATACAATACTTTGTTATAGGTAAGAGATACCACTTAACATCAGGCGCTTGAGTGCGTAAATCATATCTTACTATAAAGTCTGCGTTAACTATATTTTTGTACGGAGATATCAAAGTTTTACAAAATTCCAGCTATAAGAGAGCTGCTCAATTTTCATACATCATAGTATGGTATGTTTTTCGCATTTAACCCACAGGTGGGCCATGAGCATGCTGGTTTCATCTTTTAGTATAAGTCTAAGTAATTCAAAATTCAATATTCAAAATTCAAATTTAAAAAAGGTATAACTTATAGTTATAAGTTATGATTTTCTTCGTCGATGGTAGGTATATATATATACTTACCAGGTAGTGTGGTGTGTGTGCTTATCGCAAGGAATTCAGAACATGAATTTTCTTCAAGTTTGATCTTATAGCCGGTGTTAGGTAGATGTTAGTACCTGCAAAGATATTATTTAACGTTAAGTAATTTAAGTACTCAAGTGATAATTTAGTGCGCAAACGACAGAAATCAATTCACATCGTGAATCATCAATTTGACGTGCGTGGGCGCAGGCTTTTGACAACTTTTCTTGCATTCTCGACTCTATGTAATTTTAAATAGAAGTTTAAATCTATTAGCGTCAGATTGCTACTACATAATGTTTCATGATTTATTTTCGACGTTAACTGGTTAAATATAGAGGATAAAGTTAAACGGCGATTGGTTGAAAAGGTATAATTACGAAGTATTTCTTTCATCTAGGTGGGGCTAAACTATAGCTTAACACTGAAAACGAATGCACAGCACGAATGCAACAGTACCTAGCTAATTAATGATGGGTTCATTAAGATGCCCGTTCCTTGGTCATTTTTCTGTATTTTTATTGCAATATTTATTATTTTAGTTCTTACTGATGAACAATAGTCTCCAGTAATTTAAAAAAAATAGGTACTACAAACCTCCCTCAAAACATTGTACCTACCTAATATTTATGAATGAAATATGTAAAAATGACGATAAAAAATAAAATCCAAGCAGAGTTTCTTGCCAATTCTCCTGTTTGGTCGCATTACGAATTGGTGTAAGTTGAAAAAAATTACGATTCAAAATATTCCTAAGTTAGGGTTCTAACTGAATAAATAATTTTGAAGTTTAAAGTTTGATATCTTCATACATTATAACTATTCACCTACTTTGGTATTAATATACTGAATTATGTAAAGATCTAATAACATTTTACCATTCCATACTGTGCTAAGTGTAATGGAGTAAGATTCGTCATAGATAATTCATCAATGAAAATGTTACGAGTTGGGGACCATGACTTGGTTGCCTTCCAAGACATCTATCGCAAGTCGAATTGACAGTTGTTGAACGTGATCCATCATTCGTTACACTAAAAATAAACCATGAACAATAATAGTCTACCATTAGTCCATACCACGAAACGTAAAACGAAAATAAAAGTACCCCAAGCCAGACTGTCGACTAGTTCCGACCTATACCAACACGTTTTAAAATAGATAAGTTGTGTAAACTCCGTGACGTTAGATACGGATGTAGGTACGCAGGGCTGATAAGAAGGTCAATGGAACCTTAGTTCGATTACACGGTGTACTGAAACTGAATGAAGGCTAGTGGTTATTATATCGTTAGGTTTATGTATGGGGTATAATAGGGGTCACACACCTTCATTCCTTCGAGCCGATCTAGGCTTGATCCAATTTACAGGAAATTAAATGAAGGCATATTTAAAGGACATATGTAGCGCTCTAATTTTTCTATTAATTTTATCCCGATCCGAGTCGACCTGCCGCTGGAGTAACGAACACTGGATTTTTTTTAAAATTTCCTTTCAATTTGCGTTGCAAATTGACTCATGCCATCGGATCCAGCCTACATAGATGGATCAAATAAATTGGAAGATTTATGGGGCCTCTAAACATCTTCTGCCAATAATTACCTGCACCCAAAGACTATAAATAGTTTCTCCCGTGTTCACCCATTACGGTGCATGAAGCTCCGTGAGAGCTCTGTGAATTACCGGGAAATAATAATTAGCTCACAAAACGTAGTCTTGGTGCGTTCCACTAATTACAATACCTAAGTATTGGTAATTTTCATATTGTTTTTGTCAATTTCTAATGTTCAATTATTAATTACAGATTGAAGTATAAAGCACGCCTATCACTATCTAATAACAAACCACAGGTTTGTCTGGTAGAAAATGCTCGTAGCATTAAGCCCACCTTTTTGTTATTTTTTTTGTGCAATTAAGTATAAATAATAGTAATAATAATTAATGTTGAATTATTTAAACTGGAAGGGGTAGATAGAACTCAGCAGGTCTTAATATTGCGACCCAAATATCAATATATAAAATATACAAAATACCATAATAAAATCTTGCTTACTTGCATGTCATTGAAAATTTAATGTTAAATGGGCTATGGGTGATAAAACAACCAATCTCATTACAGGAATTAATATAAAAGCCCCGGTGAAAAATATTGCCAAACACCTCTGAAAATCAAGCAATTACAAAACATCTACCTGTATGTAAGTAGAATAATTTAATTACGATTACGATCATACGAGCCAGTTAATTTTAAATTTCTTACTTAAATACCTACCTTACTTAGTTAAACTTTTTCGCAAAATAGCTTATTTAATTAAATTTCCATCATTTCACCATATGACAGTTTGGTTTTCAACGTCTCGTTTCCCAGTTTGTTTCCCAGTTGCTTTTCATCAAGTTCACAATCATAGGCTAGTGAATTCTAATGTGCTCTCTCATAAATAAACAGTTTACTTCTAAAACAGCCAACTTTATGACTAGCATCGAAATTCGAAGTGAGCCTCTCTGTTTAAACAGGTGCCCAGCTCCCCCTAACTAATGAAACAACAAAAACACGAAATTCCTCGACGAGACTTGGTCACAGAAGCTTTTTATTCTAGCCAAGTTGTTTTTAGCAAAAAAATATTCGTAGTGCCGTTGTATCCGAGTCTAAAAATAGTCTCGTATGACCGGGTTACTTGCAGGCATTCGCACTACTTGCATCCTGCGCAAGTAGATATGAGCTTGCAATGATATATTTGCCCTGATTAAACGACCTCTAGAGAAAGCGCTGAAGGTGGTTTCAGTCCAGAATTACAGGCGTTACGATTACACGCAACAAAAAGTTACTTGTAAGTGGCCTTGAAAGGAGTCAACGATCGGAAGCCCTCGCATCCGCCGACTGCAGCCATCCATCTCACTCACTCGACTGGCGAATGGTGAAGGTGTCTCCTTCGCACGGCGGGTGCATCGGCTCGACGCGGCCAATGGGAGGGCGGCGAGTGCAGCGGCGCGCGTCGCCAGGGGTGTCAACTTTTTCTAAAGCTCTCATGATCTTTTGTACCTACTTTTTATCGAATTATTTAATTGAGTGGCGATGTTAGCTCGCATTATAAACCGGGTTAATTTAATACCTAGTTGGCTTTAACCTAAGGTGGGTAACTAGAGGTTACGCAACAGCCCTGTCTCCCCGTGTGTCGAATGTTAATGATCGCGTTTGTCATTCCTATGCGTCTCCGCTCCGAACTTTTGTTTTCTTCCTCTATTTTTTCCGATGTCTTTGTATAGGATATTTGCTTTTTGACAAGTGTAGGAATTCAATGGGACCTGTTGTGCTTTTTGTCGGCGTTTCGTCGTATGCAGTGGTAATGTAGCACGAAGCTACTCGTTTTGAAATAACTTGTTTGTTATGTTATTCTACTTAGAACTTGTAAAACAAGAACTCGTCCTGCTAATGGATGCTAACATTCCCATGGATAATGTAACTCTACCCTGCATTCATATGTGACTAGCTTCCGCCCGTGTCTTTACTCGCGGGGTTAAAATAAGAAGCTTCGTCGTGTGGTTATTCAGGGGTATACTAACTTACTTTTTTCCAAATCAGTCCATTCGGAAATACCTGATAGACGTACGGAGTTTGCGCGGAAATAACTTTTCCATTATTATATTAGTGTGATAAGAATTTCTTATAAGGATTCATTAATGAAATAGTATTTACATACAGCCATGTTGATTTTCCCAAAGGGGTACATAAGCAGACGTCCTAACTGCCTAATCAACTCACCTTTTTTGTAAACGAATCCTCTCAATTTTTTTAACCAAAGTTTCTACTTTAGATACGTTTAATTGTTGGTATATTTGCATAAATGGTCGTCATCAAATTAGGAATCAACCTCAATTACTTATGATCCATAGGTGCCCAACTTATGTGCTAAAATAGGACAGCAAAAACTATATTTTTCGAAACGTATCAACATTACGAACAAAACAAAGAATAAAGGAGTGATGCGATCACATCTCATGTGATGACATTCTACAGGGACATTACTCATCGGTCTGTTTTTTGTGTTAACATGACAGCTACAATGGCTATGATGCCTTGCTCTGGACTTTAATGCGTCTATGCGCCGGCCCAGACCACCTGTCCTTAATTTTTCAACAACTGAACATCTTTTTAATAGTTTTAACTTTAAACGAAGTTGAATTATCACAGAGTGCATAAATCTGAAAAGCCTGCGTATCTCAAAAATAAAACACCTCGACTCTCGTAAAACTCTAATGCATTTCTTTTTCAAAATTACTACTTTTTAACGGACTTCAAAAAGGAGGAGGTTCTCAATTCGATTGTATTTATTTTGTTTGTTACCTTAGAACTCCCTCTTTTAAATCAAGCCAAGCCAAGCGTGGAGATTACAAAACAAAAGATCTTAGGGCATAAAATAGTTTGTTAAAAACCTTATGAAACACGCCAAACAAACACACCATCAAATAAAAAACCACAGGTTTGGCTTGTAGAGAATACTCGTAGCATCAAGCCCCCCTTTTTGTTATATTTAATGTGCAATAAAGTATAAATAAATAGGGAGAGGTCGTTTATGGGACGAAGAAGTTGATATGAACTTTCTCGAAACCCTCCCGTATCTAAAATTTCACAATCAACAAACAGCAACATCAGCCTATTTAGGTCTACTGCTGAACACTCCTCCCTTTATAATAAAGTGGATATGCCAATACGGTAGACGGACCTGGTATCCGAACATATAAAGATACTAGTGAGTGTGTCCAGTGACAGTAAAGAGACTTCACCAAAGGAGTTACGATCCTTAGAATTGAGGGAACGACTGAGGAGGTTAACATCAGGGCCATGTGCTTGTTCCATTTTCAAGTAGTTTAAAAAAAAAGGAGGAAGATGCCCAAATTATTATGCTCGGCATGCATGGCTCATCTTCTCAAACCACCGCTGCCCTACGTGCGTTTAGGGCCTGCAACGGATTTTGCTGCACCGATCTAGTCTTGGTTATGCTGTAGTCAGCAGACCAGCCAACGCCCCACAGGCTGAAAACACGGGTAGATGAGGGTGGCTTGGGCTCTGAAGATGGAGGTTAGGATCCTATGGAATCCAAGGAAAACCTTGGATAAAGACTGCAAATAATATTCGATCAACATAAATGCAAGCTTAAAATAAAGTCACTAACAGGCTTTTCTCACAAGAGACTTGTCCATTTCCTCTCGCGATAAAGGGATGGCAGGGGATGAGTCAAAAACCTATCTAATAAGACATTGTAATGAATAAGTTATGAAAGCTAGCAGGAATCCTAGCGTGTAAGTATTTCTAATGAGAATAGCGTACAACCAACTGTCTCTCCGGACTACCAATGAGCGTAGCCCTTACAAACACACTATGAGTAGTTAGTATGCCGGTAAAAGAGTTCAATGTACTATATGAAAAGTCTAGGACACTGTGAAAAATATACTTTTTGTGATTCCTTAATTTAGAAAGCTCCGGAAGACACGTTGTGATGTTGTTCTCGGCTTTTTAGTTGTTAAGCCTATCTTCGGGCGGCCTAAAAACTCCGACACCAGAGTTGACCACTAGCTTATACGAAGAAGAAGAATTTAGAAAACCAAAAAAAATACTAATTTGGGATATAAACAATCGGGCGTTATAAAATTCCTTCTTTCTTTCTTATATTAGCTAATAGCTAATGATGACGGAAATCATCGATCTACCTACTTTATTTATTTTATTTTGTGATATTAATTTATTTATTTTTTAATTTCAATTTATTTATTTTTTAACTTTAA
The DNA here is from genome assembly GCA_951804965.1 of Horisme vitalbata. NCBI lineage: Eukaryota > Metazoa > Arthropoda > Insecta > Lepidoptera > Geometridae > Horisme > Horisme vitalbata. The sequence goes on along the minus strand of OX638101.1, from coordinate 17,943,507 downwards.
TTTATTCATTTTGTAATCATAATTACAATAATTTGTAATTATAATTAATATATATTGTAATTTCAACCAAATTTTTTTGTGTAAAATTGTTGTTTTTTATTATCACTTATTTTTATGGACTGGATTTTATGTTCTGAAATACTTAAACGATTTTTTTTATTTCTATTATTTTTTAAAAACGTCACACAAGTGGTCTAGCAAATGTTATAAAGCTGAAATAAAGACATAACCACACCGCTATAATTACATGGGTTCACCATGGCGTTCCCTGTTCCCACCATTGTCCCCTGGGAACTGCTGATGATCGCTACATTCCTGATTACGTTACCGACCCGAGTTCATTAGCAAATGTTTTATTGTTACAGTAAGACTAGCCGTTCACAACTCCTTGGCGTGATCTTTCCTTCAAAAACTTTACAAAGACCTCTTGAACATTTTGAAAGGCTCTTGCCTCCACTTCCAAAATGTCTTTCTCACTACTTCCATGTTAACCTGTATATATTTAGATACCTAGATATGTATTTAGTTATGTATTTAATTAAATATGACTTCCTTGAAATGTATACAGTCAGCTTAAGTAGCTTAAAAAAAAACATCGGTAAATAACTGTATTCGGATACTTGCACTTCTCGGGTATTTTACATTAGATTCCATCCGCGGCTTCGATAGCGTGGCAGGTAGGTACCAGGATAAAAAGTCCTATCTCATATAAAAAGCCTTTATGTAAATTTACAAAATTTCAGCTCTATTCAAACAAACAATTTCACATTATAATAGTAGTTAGATGTTAAAAGTACTATAAATATGCATCATTTACGAGATATGATGGCAGCACTCGGAAAAAAACCATAATATGTTATGTTTTGTTAATACATAAACTTCCTGAAAAATACTATAACACACCTAGATGTATTTACAGCAACATAATTCATTATTTCAGTTCAAGTCTAAAATTCTATAGAAACCAATAATAATAATAAAATAAACCAATTATAGAAACCAATGTATTTCATGTGACGAAAACATCCGATAGATTGTAATTAGGAAAGGATAGAGTGTGGTGAAACGTTAAATGGTCCCGTACACAATTATTTAACATACAGACGTTAATGGGGCAAACTATTCGAGCGTCGCCGGAAAAATACGAAAGAAAGTTTCGATTTGAATATCATATTTATTATGAATTTAATGTTTTTTACGTACATAATTATAAAATTACTTATTTAAATAGGTTTATTAGAAATTCAACAAAGTTCAAAACTTCAAGGTTCATTTTTTGATAACACCAAAGTTACCTACACGTCAAAAATAGTTTGTAAGTAGAACTTATTTGTTAATAACATTTTTTGTTACTTTGTTATAAAATTGTTAGGTAATTATTTTAAGTTAGGTACCATAACCTTCTTAATCTTTAAAAATAAAGGAGAATGCCGAGTACCCTTACCAATTGCGTCAAAACCGAACGTATCTCATAAAATGTATTATATTTTATAACTGACATTAATTTTTTTTTTAGTTTTACACACCGACTCGATTAATAATCAAGTAAAAAATATTTTCTTGATTTGGTTTCCACCACACGCCGCCATTAGACTGCAACAACCAATGATATATACGTTACTATGGCAACCAACATGGATGTAAAGTGTTACTATGACAATAACCCTCATTTTTAATTATTTTGACAGTAGAATCGACTAAAAACTTAGTGGAGATTCTTTTGACGCACTCACTTTAGTCTTGGTACCGAGCGCCATACATCAGACGGCATTCTCCTTTAATAAATGAATGTATCAATTTGACATGCCTATGTTATATGTGTATAACTAAATGGTCAATAAATAAATCTGAATCTGAGTCTTATTAGTGTAACATTGTAGTATAACATTGTAGTATAACATTGTAGTATAACATTGTAAAATGAAGGAATTATTCAATTACTAATAATATAAACAGTACCTACTTAAATTGATAGTATTAACCTACATCAACATTAGCTAGATTACCTACACATTACTCTATGATATAGTTCTAAAAGCTACTAATAGTCACCCATCTAAGGATTGTCTAAGATCACCGGCGTAAGCCACGTCATGAACGCTTCTGAAGGTAGGTAGATGCTGAAAATTATTTAGCGTTTTTTAAGAGAGATTAGCATTAGTTTACGAAAAATGAGAACCTATTTTCGTTCTTTATTGTATTTAAGAAATAAAATTGAAACGTGAATGTAATGCACTCAGCGCTTCCGTGCTTCGGGAAATACGTTAAGATGTTGGTCTCTGTTTTTTCAGTCATTAAGCCATCTCGGAGACTTTCGGGTGGCCTAAAAACTCCGACACCAGAGTTGACCACTAGCTCGTACGAAGAAGGAAGGAAGCAGGTACCTACAGTTTCGTACAACGCACCTATTTTATAATTCTATGCATTTGCAAATCCTTGGTTGAACTGCACATACTGGTCCATTAACAATAATTAATTTGGCTTATTACGCTCCATACTCGTTTGCTATCGACATAATATCAAAATAATCGATTTAATATCAAGTTTATCGACAAACCCCTAACCGATTATCATATTATCGATACTTTTCACATCTCTATCGGATACCGGTTTTGATCGCACTTCATCCCTTTATTGAGGAATCGAATGACCTTTATTTTTTTTATCGACTTTTGTCGGACCGGGCGTTGTAATCCGGCGATGTTGTGAGTTAGATAAAGAATCCTTTTGACGTCTGTAAGGATTATCTTGGTTTGTATAGTTCAACGCCTTTTGATATTATAATTGGCGATCAACTAATGGATTTCTATATGAAGCCGCGAATTTCTTTATCGCAATATTAGCAATGGGCGCTTGATGAAAGGATTGTTCAAATTAATATTATTTTACTCGTTAATGTACTTTTCTACTTTTTGTTAGTATTTTCTCTGTTATGCTTTTATTTATTTTTAATTGGTTTTCTAATAAGAGCTTATTTCGCATTGACCAAGAAACGAAGAAGGTAGGTTAGATAAGTACAAGAATTACCAGGTATGTTTTTCCTTCAATTAAAATGTTCGATATGCCTAACTAAGATCATTCGTTGTGTCATATATGTTATCCAAATAGTTAACATCTGTATCCGCCACGTGTTTCCAAAATATCGTTACAAAGGGAGTGTTTATATATTTTTTGTGGGGGTTCACAAAATATCGGTCATATTTTTTGTTTGCATTTGATAAATTTTATTCTGTTTCGCTCGTAATCATTTTTGATAACCTCTAGATGCATTTGAACCTTCTAAAAGTTATAAGATTGAGGGTTAACTTTAGAGAAACATTTTTACTTTAAGTTGGACGACTCTTGATGGACAAGATTTTTTTTACACACTATTAAATACGAGTACTATGGATATTATTGTATTGAAATTGTCAAATATCGTTGGTATTTCTTATTTACAATAATAAATGATCGCTCCTAGACTGACAAAGCTTTTTTGTATGTCCGTGTCCCCTGAAAGCTCTTAGGACGTTAACTAAACATACACATGGAAGGAATACTATGGAAGGGAAATCTTAATCCAATTAAAATCTAAAAAGGGTAGAGGACATAATATTTGTATTTTAGTAGGGACGGGGTTGTAAGTCCTTGGCCATGAAATGTCAAACCGGCCGCCCGCAGCAACTAGTGATGTACCGATGTCGATGGCTCTTAAGATTTTAATAAAGATTATGAAATTTGAATGATTTATGGATAATTTTTACAAAGAACAAGAACGCTGTAAAAGTTATTAAATTGATAAAAAGTAGCTAAATATTTTTTGGAATCAAAACGGACAAAATAATTAATATTTCAATGACCTATGTACCTACTTATCACATTGTGACTTGCCCACAGTTTCATAAAAGATACAATCGAAAACAAGATGAAATCGGTTCGTACGGCTGAACCGATTTTTCATGTATCTTACAGACTAATGGTATTGTCTATTTTTTGTTCAATTGTTAATAAAATAAAGTTCAGACAAATGGATAATACAAAAAGGCCTACTTTTAACTCAGATGTATTTTGTCTTCAATTCATTACAAAAATACAAAATTCAAAATTATTTATTCATAAACTAGTCTTGTTTCTGTGGTCGAGAAGAGGTAGCACACGTCACAATGAAATTGGTTGAGCTCGTCAGAGAGGCTTAGTAGAGTTTGTACTAAAAATTTAGTCTTTTTAAACATCTTGTTATGGATTTCCGCAAAGTATTTATTTTGTAAGTCAATTATGAAATTTTGTATTTTCATTGACATACAATATCTATGCACATTGCAACATGTCTATGGATAACTAAATTAATTGAACATAAAAAAAGTCAATAAATCGATAAATAAATTAATTGAATTGGTTGGAGAATTGATAAATCGATAACCGAAACAGCTGATCGTCACATCACTAGTTATACAAAAACCTGTCTGGTGGTCAGCAGTGACCTCAGGTAGGGCTACCCTGCGAGGGACAAATTGTTATATTTTATGGGCCTTCGCCCTTAGAACCTCGGCAAGCTACCACTTTTTGTTAGTCTGGTCCATCGATAGTCTGGCCTGAAAGAGTTTGAATAAGTTTTATGACAATCGAAAGAACTAACTAAAAATATTATTATTTAATTTGAAGACTTTTTCTCAAACAAATTTTCTAATATTTACTAGTTATAAAAAGTTTGTTCATCCGTATTTCGTTAAGCGACGTCATAAAACAGCATAGGTTTTCAATAAAAGACCTATTTATGTTCACTCATTTATTTGATTATTTAAATTAATTAGGTAAGTAACTAAATCGATACAATTATTTTAAAAAATAGGTAAAACTTTATTCATGAACATAGACAACACGAGTCGAGTAACACTTTGTCTGCGGACACGCTAGCTAGCTCAAGAGGCGCCTGCGTCCGCAGTCAGTGTGTTAGAAGTTAAATACTTAGCTAAAAAAATCTCATTGAAAAGCCCTCGACCTCAACCTCAAGTAAAACAATTTAATTTAATCAATGCCCCAAACTTATCAATTGATATCAATTAGGTACTAGCGTCTGGTACATCTATTACAATCTACGTTCGGGTAACCTCGGAAGCGCTCGGCGATGTTCGGCGTATGCGCATGCCAGTGACCGAGGTAATGCATTACAACTCTAGCTGCATCTACGGTAAATAGATACAGGAATTTCATAGAAGCAAATAACGTTTATGTGAATGAAATTACTACTGCTGTCTTATGTGAATTTTTAATCTTTTAAGAAACAAACTTCCTATGTGTGTTTTTAAGTGAGATTATTTTATATTTATTTATCATGGGCATTCAGCATATAATAGAATGGAATAGTTTTCATTTAGCACAATACACAGAAGAAACTTTAGACAGTTATTAAGTAAGAAGGCGATATCGAAACGAGTTAAATAGACAACAACAAAAACAGAAAATAGAAAAATGAACAAAAATCTTTTAAGAATCTCTTAAAGCATATTGAATCAATCAAACGGATTTGTAAAAAAAATATAATTGTATTAAAATATTATATTGGAACCAATAGTGGGTTAAAATTTGATTAAAAAACACCGTGAATTAAATTCTTGTACTAATCTAAACAGATTAGTGCAGTATCAGACAGTTTAACTGACGAGGTAGATGTTGTTTCAACACGATAGCCTTATCATTATGCCAACATAACCATAGAATACCATATTACCTTACGATTAACGAACTTTTTATTAAGCATAATTTATCTTACTAAGGTATAAGCTCGATGATCGAACGAAATCGTTGAGGTAGCTGAGAATGTGGATGAAGCTTGAAAAGGAACAGAAGGAGTGGTGTAATAAATAGGTCTATACCTAACTGTGGGTGTTAACAGGCCTAATGATGATACTTTAGCTGATGCCTGACTTATACCCAGCCTTTGCTTGGCAATAGGGCTAGGTATTAATGTAAGTGCATCGTGCGAAAGCAATTTGCAACGCTGGCTAGGTGGCCTTACGAGTTCCTACTGACTCCGCGTGTGTTTATAAAAGGATCAAGAGGGCTTACCACAGGTTTTGATAGTTTTCGAAAACTTTATAAGTTTCGGTATCTTTCCATACATTTTCGTAGTTCATGCACTTTTCCCTAGAGGTGCTGTACTACTGAAAATGTACCTATGGAAAGATACCGAAACTAATATAGTTTTCGTAAACTATAAAAACCTGTGGTAAGCCCTCAGGGCGGTGGGCGATGAAGATGATGAGCGAAATGATAGATTAATAATTGACTATTTCGACTGTTTCGTCGAAATAGTCAATCATTCATTTATCAATCTATCAATTCTAGCAACTAAAGCTGAGTATCTAGGTACATAATAATCAAATTAATATGTAGGTACTAACTTATTTCATCCTTTTAAAGAATTAAGAATCCTTTAAGCTTTAGGTGCTAGAATAGATAAATTGATAAATGAATAATGATAATATAAATTCGAGATCGTGAAAGGATGAAATAGATGATCCGTTCCGTGACCTATGTGGTTTTACTCTGTATTATATGTAAGTACTTTTTTTCGAGTGTAATTTCCGAAATCAATTAGAAATCAAGAATACCATCTGAAAGTCGTAAAAAGTTTTTGATTATGACATTTCCTAGCAAAAACCAATACGCACCATGCCGCCATATTTTCGTGAAATCGATTTCCTTTGGTCTATGCAGGTTGCAAGCTGCATTACCAACTGGAAAGTAATTAGAATTCCACCGGCCAGTCTAAACAAGAACATCTATTCCCGTGAAAGTGCGCGGCCGTGACCGAGAGTATTGACCTGTGTTTCCGATCGTGCTTGGCCTAGGTTAGGAGCGTCACTGACATGACGTGGCGCCGCCATTTTGGAAGTAGAAAAGCCGGGAAATTTTGCGTGCCACTCAGATAAATTTCCCGAGGTAACAGGCACAAAATTGGGTGCTAGGGCACAAAAATTCATGATTTTAGCATGGACATAGATACTAACATTTTCATGCCATGTGTCGGGGTCACAATAACACGCAAGACACGTGTCAAACCTAGATTAGGTAATCTTCAAAAGTATCTTAAAAGTACCTAAATAGCACAATGCAAGATTAGATTAGACCAAGGATTTTCAAGTTACCTATTACTTAAAACAAAGGAACACACAAAATAAACATCGTGATAAAACAAAAGAAAGATAGGTAGGTACTGGTGGTCTTTTGTTATATAACCTACATTTTTATTTATAATATAACATAGGTACGTAAGATCGTAAAAATAATTTCGTAACCTAAAAATATTGTTGAATACACTAATTGGTTAGAAACTATTTAATTATAAGCAAAGTCAATGTAATTTATTGCGTTCATGTGCAAGTAATAGGTTCTTAATTTTTTAAACATATGATATTTTATGTACATAAGTATATAAGTATCTAATTGCTAATGGCTTGAATTACATTTGCTGCACCGAGTTATTTTTCTCATTGATAAGACTGTGCTAGTATTTTGTATGCTCAGCATAGGTTAAGCGCTGAGCTTACAAGTTTTATGTTGAGCTTTAACTGAATAAGCAACTTGGGAGGTTCTTGAAACTACAACTCGGCAATACTAAAACCTAAACAGACAACCCTTTGACTATTCCCCGCAAATACAAAAAAAAGTTGGGACCAATTGGAAGCTCGAACAGCCCGAAAAAAAATAAGCATTCTGAATTTCGGGTAGCTTACTCAGAATCGAAACCTAAATCTAAGAATTAGTTATAATACTTACGCATTCCCTCCGGGTAGGTCGACGTAACACGTGTAACGCTGAATTGGTCTCGCACTGACTGTGTTCAATATAAAAAAACCCTGGTTTTGGAGGATTCGACCAATTAGAATGGTGTTTTAGTGGTTAGGTTATGTGGGGAGGGTCGTCCGGGACGCGCGAGGGTCTCTCCGCCACTGCGCCTGCGCACCGCCGCCGCCGAGAGAGAAATTACGTCAGCGAGCACACTGGACGTGCACCCCTTTCTTTTTTTTTGCTGTCATTAATTTCTTGTGAGATTTTGGCAATTTTTTTTGGTAATTGTTGTTTTGTGAATGAGCATTGTGATAATGGCTGGTTTAGGTTTTTGGGATGGCTCAATTAATAACTAAGTATATAGGTATATTTCCGACGAGAAGGCTCACATGGCTTCTTTAAATTACAATTATATTGCTATTTTATAAAGATTATAACCTAAAAGATTTACCTACATAGTTTTTTTCAAGGCGTCGTATTTTTTCTGTTATTTTATTAGTAAAAATACTTTAAAACGCCACACCTAATTAAGTTTTTTTTTAAAGTTGCTCCGCAAAGCCTAACTGTGATGTCCTTATTAAAGTTTAAATAACTTAATCACCATAGCAACCACTAAGATTCCGCTTAGAAAATAATCTAACATGTTTCAAACTGCAGTGTGGCCGCGGCCTACGCAAAGGATCCCGGTTACCTGCGCTTGCGCACACGCACACTAACGCACGCACACACACATGGGTCTCGGGAGACGTGACACAGACGCGGTTCCTAATGCCAGGGACCGCTTAAGAATAAGGTAGCAAGTGAAAACGATTTTTTGTAGCATTTTTTGTGAACTTGAAATGGAAAGTATTCTTAAGTTAACATTTCGGTCATTTGTCTTTGGAGCAACCTTTTTGCATGAGAAATGATGGCACGCCTGCCACTCAATATATTTTTGTTATTTTGGTCAGTTTCACTTCACGTTTTAATTCCCGCTACGAGGCATTGGTATTGACTGACACTGCTTGTAAAATGTGCAAGTTTTTTACATATTATTATATAAATTATCTTTATGTAGGTATATTAAGTACTAGTGTTATTTGTAACTTAAATATTATGCACTACAAAAGTACATTTTTCTCAACCGACCGGACTACGCCTAATCTTCGATTTTTAAACACTATAAATTCACTCTCCACAGAAATCATCATTTCTAATTCTAAAACGTTAAACTCAGTACCGAACGAACCTCAAAACCTGTCTTTTACAGCCATATTCCTACATCCCGCGGTAAGAAAGTATAAATAAAACATAACTATCGCCGAGTTAGGGACGTTGGCCCGGCTGCAGCAGTGTGCGTGCGCCTTTATTATGTCCGCTCACGTAACTGCCCGTGTGTGTGCGTGCAGCCTAAGTACACACTGCGGGCTTCATGTCACACTGTTTTGTAGCACATTAGAAAATAGAGCCTACCTTGTACTTAAATTTGTAGAAAATCAAATCAAATCGATCATTTTCCAAAATAACTGGTTTGGTCTATGAACTGAATAACCATTTTAGAAAATAGTTTTTTTTAGTTAGTAAACAATTTCATTTGCTAGTCCTAAAAAAATGGGAGAGATTTTCATTTGACCCGACTTAGTTCGATGAAATTGATTGATTGATTTTGACAACCCAAAACACAAGAATATTTCTTTCCTAATATCATTGAGTTTCACCACCATCTTCAAAAGTTTAGGACAGGTATTATCTATCTAAGAAGTAAACCTAGACTTTGGAAGTGGTGGTACCTAAATAAATAAATAAATAAGTACCTAGGTACTAGTTATTTATTTATTATTAGAAACACCAACGACAATTCATATTACAGAACAGTTTACTGGTACTGTTCTGTTCTGTACAAACAGTAACAAACAACAACTAAAACAGTAAAGTTAAACAGTAAAGTGTGTAACAGTTTACTGTTACGCGAATTTAATGTGTTTTTTTTTGTAGTTTTTAATCTATAACAAATATTATTGGACTGTGTGACATTGCCATTAGGTACAGGCGTTTACAAAATATTTTTACTTATATTAAAGTATAGCTGTTGTAAGTATAAAAATACGCAATTCTTTAGATATGTACTAACTAGCATACAACTTAGCATTGCAAATATAGCAAGAAATTGGGCACTTAATAACTAGATGAGATCAAGGCAACTTAATACTATTCAGCTGAGACTAGCTCATAGCTTTTTTTTATTTGAACCTTCACCACACCTTCACGAAGAATAGTCGCGTACTGTCTGTCACCCCAATATTACAATTAATTACCTACTAGCGTCCGCTCGCGCCTTCGCTCTCGTGGTACCGTGATAAAAGGTAGCTTAAGTCTTATTCCTTGTCTAGAACAACATTATGAGCAAAATGTACTCAATCCGTTCAGTAGTTTTGTCGTGAAAGAGGAACAAAAATCTTCACTTCTTTACATCCTATGCACCTTTATAATCCTAGGATGGTAAAAATATTAGAAAGTATTTCGATTCAAAACTTCAACAAGAAAATAAAATAAAATGCCTTAAATTCGCCCGTGTTGATTTAATGTGATTTAATTTATTTTTATTATTATCTACTGTTTATTTTGTAATTCGTTTTTTTGCATACCACTCTCTATACTTTGCATACTTATACTGGTAAACCATGGTTGGTCACAGCATGCTGTGTTTTATTTAATGTTCTGTTGACCTATGTTCAGCAGTGGACTGCTATAGGTTGATGATGATGATGATGATGACATCTATTTTTACCGTACGCATTAGCATAGTTTAAGTTATTTTACTGTCTATTTCATTGTCTTGTACTGGTTAAAAATAAATGTATTTTCTTTCTTTCTACGTTCCATCTTATCTGTGTACATGTTTTATCTTTTGCAATAAAGTTTTTTTTTTTATTTACCTATAATATCTACATCAAAGGAACATAAAAATAGTTAAAAGCTCTGAATATTGCAGTATATTATGTTACAGTTCGCTGTAACACCGAGCCCATCTCAAACGAAGCCAAGTTCAAAGTCGCTCCTAGTTCGCCAGACTTCTATGTAAATGGCAAAACCATAATTACGCCGCCCCAGACTGCGGTTAAATAAAATCCTATGAATTATGCACAAAACTCGGAAATTACTCGGTACATTCCTTCCCTATTGTGGTTGCGGCTAGCCTCGGGTATAAACTGTAAAACATCTGATTGATGTGTTTACTGTCTGTTAAGACAATCTATTTGGCTCAAGGGGTGTAAGGGGTTCCAATCCCCCTTCGGAACCCAAGCCAACCTCACCTGCCCGTGGTGCACCCTGCTAACTAACAAACGGGGCCCTGGTGGCCGGCTGATTGCTGCATAGCGCAACCTACATATACATAGCTAAATCCCTTGCCACCGATGGATAGCAGCGTTGGTGGTGCGAGAAGATGGGCTCTGCGATCCCTAACCCAGCGTGCATGCCCAGCGTGGGGATTATGGGTATATCAAAGTGTACTTTACAGTACTTATTGAATACATTTGTGTTTGAGTTTATCCACCTTTTAGGAGAGGCCTATGTCCAGCAGTGGTCTGATATGTCTTGGTGTGGTGGTTTGGCTCAAAACCGGCTAGCGTAACGGTTAGCGTATAAGTAAACCAAGAAGCCACAATTGAGAGGATTGGTGCTAGGCAAGCATAATCCATCTAGGTATCTAACCATTATTGACTTCGATAAGTTGTGGCTTCCTTCTCAGCCCAGTCGGACCCAAAGAAGACTTGGAGCTAGGTAGTGCGCTTACACATTTTTGGAAACGAAAAATCTATTGGTGAGCATCGTTATCGGCCGATAGCAGTTCACTGCTGGACAACTCATTGTTGTTTATTGTTTATTGACTTAATAACTAGAACGGCTTGCGCCAATTACTCTAATTATAAAAATTTGGTTGAGTATACGTCTATACATCTCTACATAGTCAAAATTCAATAAAAATAGTCAGTAATAACAAATTCAATAGGTAGTCAAATAATCAATCAATATCTTACTTACACACACACTATCAATAAACTTATACACACTTCTGTCAGAATTAAATTAGTAGATATTTACTACATAGTCAATAATAATAATAATGTCAGTAATTATAAATTCCAATACTTAATAGTCAAATCACATGTCGAACAAAAAATAAAAAAAGATAAAAATCCTACACACACTTCTCACAAAAGTTCAGGCAGTCAGTCAAAATCACCTTCCATCAGTTCGCAAATACATCAGAGTCAGGGCTTGCGTCCAGGAGGGCATTGAGCGCGGAGAGAGTTCGCGGGATGGGAGATCGAGCGCGTGCAACAGTTCGGCAAGCTGGCACAGAGAACAAGCTGTGTTTCCTACAGCGAAGGTACTCATACATCAGCTCGACGCATCCAGCATTGGTGCATGGCATAAATTCGGACCTACGAAGCGGAAATTTGGGTACTCATTTCTTCTTTCTTCATATGGGTTAGTGGCCATCTCGGGTGTCATCATGTGTGAGTTGTTAGGACAACTGAAGGCCTAGGACACGTCGTAACGACTAAAAAGGCGGGACCAACATTTTAACGTGCCTAAGGAGTAGGATAGCCTATAGATCATTTAAAATATTTCTTAGGTTTAATTAAAGATTGTAAGAAAGTTTTTTTGGTGCAAACTGTGTATTTTTTTTATCTATCTTTAATACATCTATTTATTAAATCTAAACAAATCGAAATCTATATAAATGTTGACTGCTGAACATAGGCCTCTCCCAAGGTTTTCTACGAAGAATGATCTTGAGTCCTCTCCATCCACCAATTACCTCATTACCTGCAATCTTGACGATGACGTCGGCCGGTCAAGTACCTAGGTATTTTAGTAGACCACCATGACATGACGTCACTTGTTTAGAATTTTACCCAATGTATGTGTATTTAATGTGTAGTAATTAAATGTAGCTGTAGGAAGTAATTTTCTATCTACCCTACACTAGATGAAGGCTGTGAGGATGGTACTTAGCTGGTAGAAACTTAACCAGCAGTATCTGAACCAGTTAATCGTTCCAATTGCAATTTACCGCCATCTTACTTAGATTGCAAACTCATTCAAGTTTAACTTGATTATTGGATAAGCGAACAGGTTAAATAATTCTAGCTTAGACGGTCTTGTCACGTTATTATTGATAATGGCTGGTGCATTGATCCCAGAAATTGTAAAAAGACTGGGGTAAACTACGTTTTCCTAAAGCAAACTATGAATGTTAGGTATATTATTACAATGGAGATTATAAACACTTCGGACTTTTTTCACCAGCGATATCATTGATGGCAAGGATATTTTTATGAGGAGGGATGTAAGTCATAATAACAAGAATAATAAATGCATGTGGATATAAGAGTACCGTCAGGCTGAAATACATACATATAGTTTATTTATTTAATAGGAACGCCAACAGCGTAAATATCAATACATTGTAGAGTTACACTGACAAAGTTTTCATTCTGATATAGAAACCAATTACAGGCGGACACAGCATTCAGTAGTTGGATTGTGTGAAAGATAACTTGAGTTAGAAAGGAGTGTGTTTAAATGACGACTGATAGAAGAATTTGAAATTGAAGGAGAGAACATAACTTATCTGACATAATCGATTGAGATAACACCAGGCCTTGACCCCACACTAGAATTATAATATTTATTAATGTTAGACACTATCACACGGCTCATCTAGCCCCAAACTAAGCAGAGCATGTGTCTATAACTACGGTAAATATTTTTGTGTAAATACATACATATATTATGTATATAAAACACCCGACAAAAATTTACAAATCATACAAAAATCTGTCTCGCAGTGTAAATCGAACCCGCAACCTTTTTCGTCGCAGGCAGCTCTTCGACCACTGCGCCATAGAAGTACTCAAAAAAGATAAATTATTTTGCTGGATGAGCTGGATATTCAGTTCAGTTCAACAGACTCGGAATAAATATCTGCAGATCATGCAAACATGTTGTGCCGAACCCAAATAGCGTGTCAGGGATTATGAAGATAATATTAGCGCTGATGTAATGTGACTTAGACGTAACTTAGAGTTAGCAAGCTGAAGTGGCAGTGGGCTGGCCATATCTGCCGACGAACCGACAACCGCTGGGATAAACGAGCTCTTGAGTGGAGACCGCGGCTTGACAAACGTAGTGTAGGACGTTTGTTGGCCAGCTGGAGTGCCGATCCACGAAACGTTGCTGGTTGAAGCTGGATGCTTCTAGCTGAGGACGGTGCAATGGCACTCATTAGGGGAGGCCTATGTCCAGTGAACTACTATAGGCTGATGGTAATCATTATGAATGCGACTATGTTTCGGCCCTTTGCTGGACGCTGCGTCGTCAGCGTCTCATCACAGTTATGTATTCGTACGTAGCATATAAAGGATATCTAGTACCTAATTATGTACAACTTAGCATATCATATAAAGATACATAGCCGATCGCATGAGCTTTAGTTTATCGCGCTAATGATGCGAACACACGTTGATAACGTCAGAACTGGCACAGCGACTTGTCGGTAGTGACTGGTACAAGTTGTCCACTGTCTCGCAGCTCCACTTGTAATGCGATTAACGATAATGTATTGGTAATATCAAATTGATTAAGAATTTTGATTAGACGAGGACGCTGTTTGCAGGAAAAATTGATGGACGCATGGCAGTGCTTGGAGCACATAGCTAATGATGCAATACTATATTATAGGTGATGGTTAGGACTTTACACCAGGTTGACCATTATGGTTGTTCCGATTTATACTATATTCGTCTTGAGGAAGTTCGGGAAATTCTGCTTTCGTCCCACATTGCATGCCTTAGGTCTCGGCCATAATATATTTTATTTCAAAAAATCTTATTTAGTCCCACTTTTTAGCACATTCGGCCCAAGTATTTTGTGTAGTACGCAAATTCCATCTTCAAGTTGTAAAAAAAAGTAGGGACATAGATACAGTCAGCAGCAAAAGTTGAATAAGAAAATGTATTTTTCAAATAATGATAACTAAGAACTTTTTTGGCATATATGTCATTTACAAATATGTATAAAATTTTCGGCAGAAAGTTTAAAAAGCAATGTTGCTGGCTGTACTTACATACATTTTTTTCAATGATTTAGCACGTTGGCTGTTGGCCTCAAACATGACGACGTGTAGGACGAGGGCTTGCGGAATCACATTTGAGTTTACAGCACTCAAAGCGTTATACAATGATTGATATTATCCATGTAATTTATGATTGCTTTATAGGAGTGCTAAACACAAGTCTCGATGTCAGTCGTGTACTTCGTTCTCGTGCATGGCGCGCAGCGTCATTTGCGAGGCTTGCACTCAACCTGCCAGTTGCCAGTATAATATAGTCACTTAAATAATGCTGGACGTTACTACACAGCATCTTATAGCCCCAAACTAAGCAGAGCTTGTATTATGGGAACCACATGATTGATATACTTTAAAATAATATAAATAAATAATCATTTAAAATTCTCTTAATACTCTTTCTAAGTAATAGTTAATTTGTAAGTTTAGTTTGTCATTTAAGGCATAAATAATCATGTTAAAATTATGTTATGGGAGAAGCCACTGGCTCTTGAAATACAGTTATCACAAGTTCGAGAGCCTATGGATCTATTATGAATTATGTCAATAAATGATTTTGTATTTGTATATGAAATTACTAAATCAATTGTTTCTTACAAATCCTTTTCAGAACTAAGATCTTCTTTAAAAACTCGCGCTGCGTCCGCTTACAGCTTTCATATGAGGCGTATAGAGAGTAATATAGCTATTAATCCCCGCGAGTTTTGGCGTCATATTTCTAGTCTACGGTCGAAGGGGGGATTCGAACCCAGGGTTACATATAAAGGTAAAGCTTGTACAGGAGTCGGGGCAGCCGAGGCTTTTGCAAATTTTTTCGCCAGTGTGTTCCTTCCAGATATTCCTCTGCTTAATGCTGAGAGAATCAATAGCAGTGGCAGCAGTTCTGGCAGTAATAATATTAATATTTTCAATTTCGCGACAAAAGATGTGGTTAATGGTATTCAAAAATTGAAGTCCAGCAACTCAGTAGGCCCTGATGGCATTCCTTCAAATGTCTTAAAAAGGGTGAGAGGTACTTTTGTGCCGCCACTTCATCACATTTTTAATTTAGCCTTAAAAACTGGCGTGTATCCTTCGCAGTGGAAAATCTCAAGAGTTACCCCCATACCAAAGAGCTCAAACCAATTATCCGTAGAGGAATATCGTCCTATAGCCATTCTATCCTCACCCGCAAAAGTATTTGAAAACATTCTTCATAAGATGATATTCCTACAGGTTGAAAAATATTTAAGTAACGCTCAACATGGCTTTAGGTGCAAAAGGTCGGTAAACACCAACTTACTTACCCTTGTGGAGTACGTATCTACGCAACTTGATCGAGGGCGGCAAGTGGATGTGCTCTACTTTGACTTCCGGAAGGCTTTTGATAGGGTCAATAATGACATACTGCTGGCTAAACTCAGTACCATAGGCTTTGCGCCAGATCTTCTCCGGCTCATCGCAGACTACTTACGCGATCGCAAGCAGTATGTCAGGCTTGGTATTTACGAGTCCAGTCCCTATCACACGCGTTCTGGAGTCAGCCAAGGATCAGTGCTAGGGCCATTGTTATTTTTGCTAATGGTAAACGATCTGCCAATCCACCTTACTGTTGCAAACTCTCTGCTTTATGCGGACGATTTAAAATTATACACAAGCATCAACTCTCTCGAGGATTGCCTGGCACTACAACAGGATATCGATGCGGTTTGTCAGTGGAGTATTAATAACAAAATGGAATTCAACTTATCTAAGTGCTCCATAATGACTTTCGGTCGTATGTTGCGTCCCATATCTTTTGATTATATGATTCACGGGGATTTAATACCTAGAGCAACTGTGATGAAGGACCTGGGAGTCACATTTGACAGAAAACTTACCTTTCATGATCACATTGTGAGTGTTGCTAAGCAATCATTTCAGTGGCTTGGTTTTGTCTTAAGAAATGCTAAGGACTTTCAGGGCGAACACGTCGTAAGGATCCTCTTCAGTGCTCTCGTTCGGAGCAAGCTTGAGAGTAGTTCCTGCATTTGGAATCCGCATGAAATTACTTACACACTTTTGCTGGAGAAGGTGCAGAAGGCTTTTCTCCGATTCTTGTACAAGTACAAATTTGGATACTACCCATTTATGTATCCGAAGAAGTTCTTACTAGGATGTTTGGGCTATAATTCCCTAGAAGCTAGGCGAGCACAAGACCAAATCGCTACCATCTGTAAAATTTTTCGAGGTACAATAGACGCGCCCGATTTGCTTAGTGTGTCACTTCTACTCTTTGTTCCTAATAATTATCTTCGAATCAGAAAACACAAACTGTTTGCAACACCCTCATGTCGTACTATCGCGCGCGCAAACTCTCCAATACCCCGAACCCTCACCGCCCTCAACAAACTCTTAGTAGCCAACCCGAACTGTGATGTGTTCGCAAATGACTGGCCGAACATTATGTTTGAGTGCCTAAAGTACTGTGAGGTGAACAAAATGTAAATACTTAATACAATTCAGTTAATCAAATTTATATTTTCACTGACATGGCTAATTTATTAATTTATTATTTTGTTTAATTAATCAAGTGGTATTATTTATTTATATGGCAATGTTAATCTTAATATTCTGACCTTTGTACTGTTTTTTATTTTATTTTTTTATTTTAATTTTTATAAGTTTGCATGTTCAATTTTAATGTAATAATTAGTGTAATTGGTTCATATGAAAACCGTTCTAGTTATTAATAATAATAATAAATAAATATGTATTTGTATTTATTTCAGGCAATATGATCATACAAAAATACGAGGCCCATAGTTATAAATACTTTACAGACTAACATACTTATTTTATATACTACAAACTTATAAACCTAGGGGGAGGGATTTCACTTCGGTGCCGCTTTCCTAAAGCGTCTCTAGACGATATCCGCTGGCCAGAAATTCTGATCCATGAGTGCATCCTTGTGCTTCGCCAGAATCTGGAGAGTGTGGGACTTGAAACCAGTATTTATACTGCACTCGTCTCTGAAGAGACATTCGGACAGCCCCCTGACACCGACCCTGGGCTATCTCTTTGATGTATTGAACGACATCTTCTCCAGTGGTCGTCTCATCGAAACGGGAGAGGTAGATCTTGATAGTTGGCTCCACTGCATGCAGCGTCGCCGACTCGTGCTGAAAACACTATTTTCGGTGTCGAAGGCCGTGTTAATATGGTCCTTTTGCTATGAAAGTACGCTTTACAATAGTAAAGCGTACCTTTATTCCGCAACCCGCAGTCCACGTGTTAATATGGTACCTACAAACAAACAAACAAACTAGCATGCATCCGGAAGTTTTGTTTTCAACACGATAAAGTGATTATACCTACTGGCACGTTGAATGCAACGTGTTAATAAAGCACAAAAATGTAATGGAAGTATTATTTTTGAAGAATTTTAGTGCCATTTTTCCTTCTCGTAGTTCGCTAGTGACCAAGTTTTTAGGCCGCCCGAAGGCCTCCGACTTGCCTTAGCGACTGAAAAAGCCGAAACCGACATCATTACGTTCCTACCCAAGCACATTAACAAGCATTTTAGTTTAGTTCATTCATAAATCCACGTTATTTCTCTCTTAAAGAACCATTTGTTGCATTCTCAAGAAATGTCATGTTTGTACATCAACTTGGCGTAAGCAACTCTTTCCCACCGCAATTAGTCGCGCAATCTGGACGGCAAAAAGCATCCTTAATAACTTCTAATAAGCAGGACTGGTTCTAAGCTGGACTGGACTTGACGTGGGTACGTAGTCAGGACGTCATTTTATGGGGCAACAGGGGGATTTTTTACGATGCTTGGTTATTCCAATTTAAAACATGCTTATCGTTTGATAGAGATATTATCCGGGAATCTTTCAATCTATAGTGAATAAATAGGTATCTGGACCTTCGTGCTCCAACCTTACGGCAACTTTACTTTACATCAGGCGAGTTCGTGGTCAAACGAAGATCCAACGTATAAAAAATAATATGCTAGAGTAAATATATCCAGTACCTAAACTTTACTTGGATCCCTGCACAAAATAGCCTTCAAAGGAAGGCAGAAATCATAATGCAGTCTCACTTTGACGCCATTTTTAGCCACAGACTAAACATGATATAACAGAAAATAGTCTCTATTACAGACCGTTGTTTTTGTTTTAAACACCTTGTTCTTCCCCGGCCGATGTTCATTTTTCATCATCAAGACATTCTTTTAAGGACCCATACACTTGAGCGTTATGGTTTGTATCCTCTTTTCCTCTTTCTCCTCTTAAGCTGGTAACACGTTGACTGCAGACAGCACGTGCCCTAGAGCAAGCGTGTGCTCAGCACTCAAAGTGTTAGGCTTACAATGAAAAGTTTACTTGTGAGTTGTTTATACAAAAGTGTTATTGGACAACATGACGTTCATTATTCGAGTTTAGCCTAGTGCGAGTTTTTTACCAGCTCGATCGCGTTTGCGTTTACTCAAATTTATATGGAATCGAGGTAACGCCATCTATTAAAAAACGCGTAGCACTGACTACTTTCCATATAAATTTCCGTTAACGCAAACGCGATCGAGCTGGTAAAAAAACTCGCACCAGGCACCCAGATCCCTTATTCTCTATGACAAAAAAGTTTCCTTGCCTTTAACTTGTGACGTCATAACATTCTTCAAACACAAACGCGTTTCTAAAACACACTATGGCGTCACGTTAAGAAATTTGACATGAGCATAGAGAATACGATTACACGCAGATTCCACGCAGATATCGTAACGAGGCGTTTGCGTTTATCATAGGGGGTAAGCGCCCAGTATAAAAACCAACCTCAGTCCACCACTGGTGGTGTCCGCAAAGACAGAGCATCAGACACTTAAGGAGCTGGCATGTGGGGTCAGAAAAACGCGTAGCGACCCCATGCGGTGCCATCAGGATTCCTGATAACCTAACCTACTCATTTTGTTGATAATCATCACAAACATTATCACTATCATTATTGACTTTCTCTACATAGTATAAATGCTTCCCGCTGTCTATCCCTATGTATGCTTGGATCTTTAAAACTAAGCAACGGATTTTGATGCGGTTTTTTAATAGAGTAATTCAAGAGGAAGGTTTTTATGTATAATACATGCATAATATAGTAGAGAAAAACTCTTAATTTTAGGGGTTTCGAATGTGATGTCGTAAATAAACACATTGTTTTGCGCTTACATTGCAAACGCTGGCTGAACTAACGTACCAAAACCGTACTAAACCCGTGTGAAGCCGGGGCGGGTCGCTAGTTGTTATGTATATAAAACGTTGCCCTACTCATCCGTCTACTGTACCTAATTCGTAGATTTAACGTTGACGAATTGATTTAGAGATTATATTTTTTTGTGTGTACGAAGCTAAAAAAAAAAATCTAATAGCATACCTAAGAAATGGGAATCCTGACATACAGCTAACGCTAGTTTAGGAGCCAGGGCTTCTGTATTTATGTTGGTTATTTCTATAAAAACATTATCTTATCTTATCTTATAATCTCCCTTTCTGGGGTTGGTGGGTTTATCATACCTAGCCATAATTAACCTTATATACCCTAATAAGAAAAATGTCAAAGTTTTCAAAAATTCTTCAACTTCTAAAGGAGTTTAGTGTACCTAGGATACCTACCCCATCGAAATATCTGTTACTTAGAGCAGGTATCATATCCCGCACTGCTTTAGAAGTTAACATTAAAAAAACCAAAGAAAAGACTAATTTGCGGATACCTAACTTTAAATTAAACTAAATAAAGCTTTGACTGATTGGTGTTCGTGTTTTTAGTGAAATCTTTTCTGTACCCCTAGTAGGTTCGAGTTGCGCAATTCGAAAGCTTTCACAGTTTACGTTTTCGATCTCAATTTTAAATCAAATTTTTTCGTTAATTACCTAATTGTATTGAGTGATAAACATTGCAATCTGCAAGAATATTACATGACCTATTTTGTTCGACAGTTTCTAGTTAAAAGCAGTTGCGTAATTTCTAAAAACGCATTTTATATCCATATCTAAACTCCTCTTTATACAGCTATTGCTGTGGACTATTGCTATTAATAAGGCCCTTGCTTATTAATAATGCATGGTGGATGGTGGTACAACTTCTAATGATAATACGACTAGCATCTATCTTATTAATTACTAGCTTGTGCTCTTTGCTTTGCTCGCATTGTACCAGAATAAAAAGTATCTTATATCTTCCGGCCAGGTAGAGTGGTGATTTTCGGAAAACTGCTTGTACAAGCTTGATGCATCGAGCTCAGGACAGGGCGCAATGGCGCTTAGGGGAGGCCTATGTCCAGCAGTGGACTGCTATAGGCTGATGACGATAATGATGAAAAAGTATCCTTGATATTTATGTTATTCCTGGCTAAGAACTTCATATGTGTAACAACACGACCTTGACGACCTCTATGGCGTAGTGGGTGAAGGCCCACCTGAGACACGGAAGGTTGCGGGTTCAGCAAACATTTGTCTCGGGTCTGGGTGTTTTCTATTATACCTATAAAATGTGTGTACAGCTTGGGCTGTCTAGAGTGGCAGTCAGCGCATAGGTATTACACTCAACGTATGCCTGCATATGTGAGATAGGTACCTTATTATTACCGGCACAATCCGCGGGCGAAAGCAATAATAATTTTATTATTACCTTTTTATAATCCATCTTCTATCGAGCGAGCCAGTGAGAAGACTCGATCACCCTTAAAAATAAAAATAGAATACAATATACTTGTCTCATAAACTAAGCTATGTCTCAAGCACTAAGTGCTCGTAAGTCCGATGTTTCTTTTGTTAAGTAAAATTGAATAAATAATTTAGAAAGAGCACAAATCAAGCATTTTGTGAAGGTTCGTATAATTTGTTGTTTTCAATAATTCATGTGGGTTGCATTGCAGGCGCGCCCGATCCGCTGTTTTAGGGTTCAACTTGTTGTGTGAAATCAAGGGCTGGACCGCGCTATTTTTTTGAAAAAAAAACAACGATCAAACAACGACAAAAAAAACAACGATGCGTTTCTAATTACGCTACGAGTCAGTAACGACTGCGATGCAACTTTTCTGAATTTGCTATGCTACCGCGCTAACGTATAAACGCCAATGTAGCATCAACCAAAGCCGAATCGTAGATCAACCAAAGCCGAGTCGTGAACGCTGCCTGTCTGCTGGAACTGGAAGCTGGATGCATCGAGCTGAGGACAGGGCGCAATGGCGCTCATTAGGGGAGGCCTATGTCCAGCAATGGACTGTTATAGGCTGATGACGATGATAATGAAAAAAAAAACCGTTTTTGGTTTAAATTTTTATAGCAAAATAAACAAATTCAGAATAACGTGCCCTATCTAGATGAATTTTATTTTGAATTAGACTATATAAATGAACCTTAATTTAAAAAAGATATCATACTTGAATTTATCTAAGATTACATGCTTAGTTCAACGAAATGTGTTGGATCTACATCTAAGTATTTCTGACATCTTGTATTGCTACCACCTTTTATGCAATTTTAATTTTTTATTTAATTTAATTTCGATGTTTTACCATCAGAATGCTCGATGTTATCAGGTGCCTTGAGACGCAGCGCAGATTTAGCCGGCGGAACTCTTACCTGCTTTATCGAACTCACACTTACCGGTTGTGAGTAAAAAAGCAATGCGATCGCAAGTCGCAAGAACTTAGCACGTATTGTCGCGATGGCCATATCTACTCAGTTTTTTTTATGGATAACAATAAAACTTATTCAAAATGATAGCTTTAACTATTAGTTAGGAATTGTAGAGAGTTAATTGTTTTCTTCAAGTCATGCGTCAATACCTAAAGTACCTTGTTATTTAGGTACCTGCATCTAGGTGATTTATTCAACAATCATCATCATAAGCCTGTAGCAGTGCACTGCTGGATATAGGCCTCAACTAATGAGCGTCATTGCGCCCTGTTCTGAGCTCGACGCATCCAGCTTCTACCAGCAGCCTTTCGCAAATCGTCACTCTACCTGGCTGGAGGGCGTCCTACACTACGTTCAACAATATGAAGCAAAAATAAATTGAGTAGGTTAGTGTTTATTACATAGACAATTTGGATACGTTTAAATACTGCTTGTTTTGTTTAAAGAGAAGCATTACTGATTAAAAAAGTATTAATGCACTAGATAAGTGACGAAGTGTCACTTATCTAGTTATCTAAAAAGCTACTTTACCACGTTTCTAATAATAACACAGAAATTTATTATTTTAAAACATGATAAAAAGTAGAAAAAGATGGCGATGTACGCCATCTTGGATTGAATGCGCGGGAACGCAGCCTATCGAGTGCGTTCAATAAATTGACATAGGCCTTATATGGCGGTACAGAGTCATTCGTCTTAGGCTACCTTCGCGTAGAAAGCAGGCTAAGGCGGGAATGTATACCGATTGACAAATATCTGGAAGATCTCGAAATAATTTCACTTTCATACATATTATGAGAAATACTGCGAAAAAAAATCAGGACTTATGCTGTTATTTAAAGACCGGCATATCTCAATTTTGGTTTAAAGTACAGAACAAAGACTTGCTTATTATCCAACGAATACTGGCCGAACGAATCTACCGAACTAAAAGAACATGAGTAAGCATGATATTCTGTTTCATCACGACGCGACGATGTCAAAATATCCAAAGAATACGGTTCGTAAAACAATTAAAAA
Organism: Horisme vitalbata; assembly: GCA_951804965.1. Taxonomy (NCBI): domain Eukaryota; kingdom Metazoa; phylum Arthropoda; class Insecta; order Lepidoptera; family Geometridae; genus Horisme; species Horisme vitalbata. The sequence goes on along the minus strand of OX638101.1, from coordinate 17,919,939 downwards.
GCCTGCGGGTTTTATCCACGTATTCAGTATTTAGTATTCAATATTTACTAATTGCAATCATATAACATATTTAACAAACGTCTCGAGGACGACTAAAAATATTTTTACACCAGCTTCCGCCCGCGGCTTCGGCTGGTACCGGGATAAAAAATAACCCATGTGTTAATCCAGGTCAGAATTTATGTTTATTCCAAATGTCATCCAAATCCGTTTTAACAAACAAAAAAACTCATACACAACCTTTCGTATTTATAATATTAGTGTGATTAGCGGCTACTGTACGGGGTTCAAGCCCCTATCTTCGGAACCCAAGCCAAGCCCACCTGCACGTGGTGCACCCTACTAATAAGGAACGGGGCTCTGGCGGCTGGCTGATTGCGACATAGCACAGCCTACATCAGCACAGCTAAATCCCCTGTCCACCGACGGGCAGTAGCTTCGGTGGTGCGAGAAGCTGTGCCCTGCGATCCCCAACCCGCATGCCCAGCGTGGGGATTATGGGCATATCCCCCTTTATTAGGGGAGGCCTATGTCCAGCAGTGGACTGATATTAGCGGCTAGTTTATACGAGCCGGCAGCAACCTGCCTTCTGTGTAACTGTGGTTCTAGGTCTTAGACCTTAGTATATGTTAGATGCTGGATTAAATTGGGTACTAGTCTCGTTGGATAAGAAAAACTGTGAGCACGCCATGTCTTGTCTTTTTGTTTGCTTCTTTGGTATTCCTGTTGGGTTTTTGTTAGATAAAGTATTCTTGAAGTGGCATAAAGTAACATTTTTATTCTAATTGGCGCAGAGTGGCAGTACTACATAAGTATGACATATTATGGCATAAATGATTTTTTGAATTCGAAAAGTAAAACTAGTTTTTGTCTAATTAGTTTCTGTTCTATTTAGTATTTATTTATTTAAACATTTCGTTAAATTACATAACATTGGCAAGTCAATTTTAACAATATAAATTCTACTATAATCTAATTATTTCTACATATGCAAATCAGAAAATGAACAACTCAGTAAAATGAATGGCATTAAAAACAAATATTTTTTTTCGGTGTTTATTTCTTGATTAACAATCAAATTATTTTTAATTTTCAATTGGAAGAAAGAGTTTTTCATATACGCGTTTTTTACACGCTTATAAATTGAGTGATCTTTGTTTGTGTTACTTAGACACCTTATTTCGTATGATTATAATATAATCGTTACATTGAATTTTTAGTTTTTGATCAAAACATAACTTATTTAATAAAGTTTGATAAGTAAAATTCGTCTTTGAAGCCCAGCTTGTCGGTGGTGCACCCTGCTATATAACAAACGGGCTCTAGCGACCGGCTGATTGCGGCATAGAGCGGAACAGCTAATACCCCCTGACCGCCGATAGGCAGCAGCGTCGGTGGTGCGAGAAGCTGTGTCCTGCGATCCCTAACCCGCATGCTGGGCATATGGGCGCATAAACGTGGGGACTATGGGCATATCCCAGTTCTTATAGAAGAGGCCAATGTCTAGCAATGGACTGAAGGCTGGAGTGGTTGTGGTTGTGGTTGGAAGTAAAACTTATTTCGGCGTTCTTTCTTGGACTAATTACCAGCATGATAAAAAAATTATACAAGTCTTCAGGTAAAATACTTACCTCAGTAAAGAACGTTACAAAGGTGCGATCATTCAACCTATTAATTACTTACTAATCATTAATTAACTTAATCATCCACTCCATACAACATCTACGGTTCAATTGAATTTTTACAAAAAATTGGATTCATTTGAATAACGAGGAGTATATTTTTCTGATATCGATTAAAACATTCCAGCCATACGTCGAGGGACATTGGAGGTTTCTAACCACAGCTTAGGTCCTAACGCTGGACGGCCGCAAGAATGCTACTCGGTCTGAGGGCGTTTTTGCCGACTTATACCGCAGTTATTGACCATCAACCCTACCATGCAGAACGCACTAAACAACTAAACAATCCACAGGAATATCCACTTTAACTCTGATCTTTAAGGCAGGTTTTAGCATCAGTATTCGAGGAGTTATGATGGGGTAACAGAGGAGTAGACTTGTCTTCGCTGCAATGAAGGGGACGCGAGTTCTTACTACAGTCAGCAGGTAGGCTGTCGCATGCTTGTGATTATTATAGCAACGTTTCATTTACAAGGTTTAGATGGACGTGGAAATTATCAATTTTCTGGTGTTTTCTGCACGTTTTATGTAGGAAATAGAAATTATACAAACTACTATAATTTAACATGTTATGGTGCTTTGTTATACTTTTGTTGTTTGACACAAAATATAAAAATAAATATATCTTCCAATACCAAAATAAGAAACTAGGATTGTAAATAAAGTTCCAAATAGAAAAAAATCAATTCCTGCTTTTTTTGTCAATATGACAAAAATTTGGTAATTTTTTTAAGAAAAAATATTTTATTTTTACGTAGGAGACACGATGTGCTAGTGCATGTTTTCGAAATTGCAAAAATTATATTTACTGTAATTTATTCTTTTCGATAGTAATCATTGATGCAGGTTTTTTGTAATTTTTATAAAATATAATAGTTCAATGAAGCGAAAAAATGGTGGGCTACCGATGCCGGCCTCATGGCCATGATTTATATTATATATTATTCTCATAATGAAGTAGGGAAATTTTATATCACACGAATGTAGGATAAAAAAAAACGCAAATAAGCATTGTTTAATCCACGTAACCAATCAAGAATGCAAATATATACTTGTCCTTTTTATTAAGTTCAATTACAAAAACCTACCTTTTAATCTTAATTTCTAAATAAAGTGGAAGTGACTCTCCTGGTTAGCTTTTCGTTAATTAGTCCAAATTTCCATCACCAGCTTGGCCGAAGATTGAGAACCTAAGATACTATTGATGTTGGGTACTCGGGTATTTCTGCTTCCCATATCCTAGTTTGTGATCCCTTGGTCACTTTATTAAAAATAATGTCTATGTAAGTAAAATGAAACTGAAATCTAAACTTTCCAAGCTCAAGTCTTTGTGGCGGCTAGATACTTTGAGATTTTCATAGTACTTGGTCGGTACACATCTCTTTGGTCCATATAACAGGGAGATGCCGCTTTTATACATTTTAAATCAGTACACCACGTTCTTTCTGGCTTTGGGCAGCCGCCCACGTGTCTAAGAGCTCATAAAATATATATTTTATAGTCACAAGCACTATTTTGTCCTCGATTTAAATATCATTCTTGTTGTGATGTAATTTGACCTTATTTCTGAAGATAACTCTAAGAAAAGGTCTTTAATGTTTTCCAGACGGATTTAGTATAGGTAGGTACGTAGGCACCTAATCTACGTTCATCTGTTTATCTATTTAGTTATACGTCTATCTCAATTTTTGCCGTTATCTCTTCACGATTCCCTTGTTCTGTGATTCTCCTCCTTCGTATGAGCTACCATTAGTGTCGGAGTTTGTAGGCCACCCGTACGTGTACATCCCTTTTGACGACTGAAAAATCCAGGACCAACCTTAAAGTGTCTTCCTAAGCACGGAAGCGCTCATCTAAGTACCACTAAACAGTCACCCACCCAAGGAGTGACTGGGCGGAGTGTAGCTTCACCAGGGTTTTTTTTGTGATAGCTTGTCTTCAAAATCTAAAGAATAAATTCTAAGTTTTTTCTGAGAATTACTAACAGCCCTCGCAAACACGCGCTTAGTCGCGAGCGTCTGTCATGTCTTGCCGTCGCGATTGTCGCCGTGTGTGCGGAGCTTTGAACAAAATGTATGAAAATTGTCCCCCGCAGCTTGTTGTAACGTCTAATCACTGACGTTTGTCGTCCAATGTGCGCAGGCTGTTAGAGAATGATTGAACTCGACAAAAACTACGGAATGGAATAAGCTGAAACTTAACTTTGTTCTTAGGTACATACCTAATAACAAAGTTTTCATCATCACTATCAGCCTATAGCAGTCCACTGCTGAACATAGGCCTCCCCTAATGAGCGTCATTGCGCCGTGTCCTGAGCTCGACGCATCCAGCTTCTACCAGCAGCCTTTCGCAGATCGTCACTCCACCTGGCCGGAGGGCGTCCTACACTACGTTTGAGGTCTCTACCGAATAACTCGTTTACCCAAACGGTTATCGATTCTTCGGCGGATAGTATGGCCAGCCTCCTGCCACTTCAGCTTGCTAATTCTCTAAACTATGTCCACAACTTTAGTTCGATGTTAGATAGTCTCGTTGTGAATTAATGCGGATAGTAAAAGTATAGTATGTTATAAATATAAATCACACTGATATTATAAATGCTAAAGTTTGGATGGAATAATGTTTAGTCATAAGTACGGCTAGAATAAACGGATTTAGATGAAACTTGGAATATGCATGGAATATGGTCTGGATTAACACATAGGCTATTTTTATAAGTCCATTAGTGCTTGTTATTATGTATTTTCCACCGTTTCTCATTGGTGTTCGTTGTGAATAGCGTGTCAAATTTCATAAGTACCACTGGCAGAGCTCCTGCATTCCTGATTGCTGCAGGTTGCCTAAAAACGGTCAAGGCCCGTCGTGTGGACTGGTTCCGTGTCCTTGGAGAGAAATGCCGAGGGTGAGGGAAGGTAAACTTCCGGCTTTTAGGAAACAAATATGTAAGTCCGGCCGTTACTAAATACGTAAAATTTTGCAACATCAATGCGCGTAGAGATTACGCGTTTTGTTGAAAAACTTTTGCAGTCATAAGTAAAAAATATAATTCACACAAACTAAAAAATATAAGCGATTATTTATGTAACATGGGTGCATCCAACTAACAATCAACGCGCGATCAGAAATCGGTCTCGTACCTAATAGGTATGCATTTTCCAAATTCGTTTCAGATAGCAACTCAAATGTAAATACGTACTCAATACTACACTTTTATTTCACTTAGTAGGTACTCTAATTGTATTTTAACAAAAAAAATATGTATAACAGAATATGCATCAACTGGATCGGTTTGTAATTCTCCCCCAACTCTGCCCAATAGTGAGCATAACGAAACAAATCCAAAAAAACTACCATAATTAAGTTACTTTACCAATGTTATGTTAAAGTTTGCTTACGTGTTTTAGTATTTGAATTGTTTTTAGTCCTATTATTGGTTTCTCCATTTTTAGTAGAAGTTAGCATTTCGAATTACTATCACTACACTGTATAAAACAAAGTAGCTTGCCGCTGTCTGTCTGTCCCTATGTATGCTTCATCATCATCATCATCATCATCAGCCTATAGCAGTCCACTGCTGGACATAGGCCTCCCCTAATGAGTGCCATTGCGCCCTGTCCTGAGCTCGACGATGTATGCTTAGATCTTTAAAAATACGCAATGGATATTGATGCGGTTTTTTTTACTAGATAGAGTGATTCAAGAGGAAGGTTTATATCTACATTGCACCCGTGCGAAGCCGAGGTGGGTCGCTAGTATCTACTTATATAAATTGGTCTCCCAAATATATAAATAAGGAAGAAAAACAAGAAATTGAGACCACTTCGGTAGTTCTTGTTTATTGATCTAAATCTACATCTACACTTAATAATATTATGAAGAGGAAAAAAAATATGTTTGTAATGAGAAAACTCAAAAACTACTGTGTCGATTTCAAAAACTCTTTCACCATTGGAAAGCTACATTCACCTTGAGTAACATAAGCTATATTTATTGCTAGAAAAGATTAAGGATCCTTACTAAAACTCAAGTAACGTAACCCAAGGTGTAAAAAAAAGTGCCGGGTGGACCGGTGCGAAGCCGGGACGGGCCGCTAGTTATTCAACACAAGAGTTCTAAGACTTGTTTAAAAAATATTTATATCCACTGGCTGCAGCAGAACTGTCCGGCTTTTACCAAGCTGATGCAGCACTACCGTCTCGCCAGGCGAAAGTGCAGCCACCGTGCGGTGCACTCGGTTGAGACGCCGCCGCATTTCATTAGGATTATCGAGAATTTAGACCTTTCCGATGAGAATACTTGTTCTCATTAACAACTCACTTATGATAACCCTACATTCCCACGATAGTTATCTAGACTAACTTCTCTAGTGAAAAAGTTACGTTATAGTTGGAATTGGATATTTGATGGTTCAGGCCAGTTGAGGCATATCGGAAGGAATTGTGAATAAAGATAAATCCAATTTCATTGGAGTCAATGAAAAAATATTAATTTACGTGCCTAACAGTGTTCTGTGTTTGTATAGGGAGACTGAGTAATTCATCGATAGGTATTGATAGGGGTAAAATGTTCTGACGGTTAAACATTTACTTTAAACTATCATCTTTTTCGAACTGGTGGGACTCGAACCTTTCTTACTTAGAACCAGAAAACAACCAATGGTGCCACCGATTGCGGTACATACCCACAGAAATGAACTTCTCACACGAAAAACAATCTTCTAACAATCTATTAACTACCTACTATACGCCCTGGTAAAGGCTTCTGTCACCCTCCACCTTACTGTATCACTTAAGAAACAATAACATCAAAATATAATTAGAAATCACCAAGTATTTAACTGATTCTGAAGATTTTAGTAAATTAACAATAGTATGCAGTGTTGAACAGCTAGGCAAGGCAAGATAGCGAGGCAGCCGGAAGATCGTAAAATAAGCAATGCGGTTTATTAACTATCTATCGAAGCTTAGAAGTGTAGTTACACCTACAATATTTATTTGCATCAATGGCAATCTAACCTAGTAATGAAATAAAATAAGTACAAATCTCAGATATTTATTACAACATATAAAGTAAAACGCAGATTAGATTTGTCCAAAGAATTGAAAACATATATGAAAAAATAAATAAAAGTCCAATATTCTAATTTTCAACTTATAATCTAAAAAAACATTTCTTCCTAGTTTCAAACAATAATATTTGAACATATTTTTTGTTTGTAGGTTGACTAGGTATTGGAAAGGTTCGATACTACGACAAGAATCGTACACCACAGGCTTGCATTGCACTTATTCTAACTTTTTCTCGGCGATCGGCAGAGAGGCACGATTAGGAACCGGTTCCCTTGCGCTTGCGCAAGGCGTTGCACTCTCAACAGAACCTCGCATTCCCTGACGCGTTACCAACCAAACCCCATACAGCCTCCCTCGGGACCTTAACGCAAACGCGCACGTCTCAACATCCCGAAGTCATCGACTAGCGCTTCCCACGCAAGTCTATACCATTCAAAACGTAACTTTCTAAGTAATCCAATAGTTTCTAATACATTCTGCTAAGACGAACGTGGGGTTCAGCAAGAATTTCAGCTAAGGTATAACGGGTTAGCGATAAAATAAGTAGGATTCATTGACATCGGTCTTGAGGTTCAGATATGTTGCTTAGACTGGATTAGGATACCTACTTAGGACTAGACTTGGCAAATTGTATGTAATTGTTGGATTGCTTGTATCGATGCCGAGAAATTAAGGCTAACATGGTAGTTAAAAGTGTCCTATGCCACATCGTATCCAGTTTTTTAATCTAATCATTCTGAAACAGTTGATAAAATGAAAATATTTCGACAAAGTACGAAACGTTAGGCCTGTGACCAGTTAGTGCATAAAATATATATTATTTTATAATCAACCTGCATCGTCTCAATGCTGGACAAAGGTCTCTTATTATTATTATTAGTCCTATATGCGCTTCTGTGCTTTTGAATGCACGTTAAGATGATGGTCTCAGCTTTTCCATGTAGGAGTACTTTGTCGTGGCCCTCATACCAGAAATGTCCACTATTATACGAAGAAAGGAAGAAGAAAGGTAGAAAAAAGAATTATCATGAACCAAATACATATTACCTATATAATTCCGTTCTTACTCACTCTTAGATTTTCTGTATCATGGTTCTCAGCATCTTTGAGTACGGTCAGTTACAAAAATCTGTAAAAAAAGTGTGTGTTTGAGTTAAAAATGCTTTTTAATTTACGAACTATAGACATTTAAGGTGAAATGAGTCCCAAAACCCACGTTTTGACTCCACGGAAAATCAATTTTCAGGCAGAAAAACATCAAATTTTGGAATTGTTTTTGATGACAATCTTATGTTTAGGATTTTAATTAGTATGTTATGGGAGCCGAAACATGATTGACTAAACTTGACTCGATAGAAAAAAATCACAAAGTTTCCTCTTAATCATCATTTTTACAGAGATACTTCTACGGAAAAAGCAGTTTTATTTGCTGGTTATTGACATTATTTCAATGAAATTTCGTGTACGTATTCCCAAATAAATATTTTGGACGATTATGGTTTAATTTTATTGTAAAAAAATATTATTTAGTAGCAATAAATAAATTTCTAAATAACAACTAGTAAAACTGCGTGCGGCCGGCCATTGCGCGGCTCTCGCCTTCTGTCAGTCGGCCGCAGCGCCTTGTCGAGAGCAGTCGTGTACTACTTTTTCGCGCCATTTTTCGCGGCCGTTCCGCTGCCGCCTACGCAAAAGAAATCGAACGAACAATTACATTTTGCAGCAAAAATGGTGAATAAATATAACAAAACGAAAAAATATTCGCGATTGAAGCTCAAAAACCTAAAATTGTCGAACTTGAACAGGTAAAATTTTTATTGATCATCTTACCACCAATAAATACCTATCTATATCTACATACCTATCGATTTAAATAAAATAATTTGAACCAACCTTTTTCCCAATAGTTATTTAGTAGGTAGGTAAGTACGCATCTACCTACTTAGGAAATAGTTAGGTAAGTAGGTAGGTACATTATGTTTTATTGCTTATATGTTTACAGAACCCTGCCCAATTCTAATCCAGCACCTAACATCATGGAGCTGGAAGCTGTGCAGTTACAGGGAACAAGTAAAGCCATCACACTACCAGAAACATCTGATGTGGCACTAGTGGAACTTCAATCGGTGTCACCCAGATTTTTTGAGTAAGCTACCAGACGCAACTAATTTTTTTATCTGTTACTAACATCTGCCTTCCATCTGACACATGTTTTTCCAGGAATAAAAGCAGTCTTTTATATATTCCGGGTCTACGTCTATATCAAAGCAAAATGACAGGTCGATCCGTTCGGTAGTTTTGACGTAAAGAGGTTGACCGTAACGAACATAATAATTCACATTCAAACTTTCGCATAGGTACCTTTAGGTATTATAATAATAATAATATTATAAGGTGATACCTACCAATTGTAATGTAATCCATATCACTGCTAATACCTGCCCCTATTAGGTATCTACCTAAATATAAATGTCTGTTTGTCTGTTCAGAGTAAGAAACTGTCCCTAATATGGCCCGCTGCCTAAGACGGCCCGCTGCCTAAAATGGCCCACTTTAAAAAAAATATTTCCACTGACTTAAAATAATAAAATATTCGCGGGAATGTATGGGGTGTACGGGGTTCAACCCACATCGTCGGAACCCAAGCCAAATTCACCTGTTAACTAACAAACGGGGCTCTGGCGACCGGCTGATTGCGGCATAGCACAGCCTACATCGGCACAGCTAAATCCCCTGGCCACCGACGGGCAGCAGCGTCGGTGGTGCGAGAAGCTGTGCCCTGTGATCCCCAACCCGCATGCCCAGCGTGGGGATTATGGGAATATCCCCCTTTATTAGGGGAGGCCTATATCCAGCAGTGGACTGATATAGGCTGGTGTGTGTGTGTGTGTGTGTGTGGGAATGTATGAACGCAACCTTTTAGGTACCTTCCTTCTTCAGTTAGCCTAGTGGACAATGTTTACCCTGGTACCCCGACTTTGCACTCACACTTTCACACTACACACGTATTTGCTTTGAATATTACATGTGCTTATCTTAATTGTTTCAGTACCTCAGATAATCTACTAGATACTGAAGGAATTACTGAAAAAGTATTACCACAAGTGCAAGAAGTATCTGAAGAAGCATTATTAAACCTTCAATTAGTGTCAGTCACACCTCAGCCTGGTGAATCTGAGTAAGTAAAATCATAGCACTTTACTTATATAATAAAAGAGTATCAAAGTTTGAGTTTAAGAATCGCAGAATTGTTGACATAACATATTTTTTAAACCAATTGCAACGGCTAAATCACGACTCTCTTTTTCAGTGTGATTGCTGCTTGGTTTTAGAAACGGAAAAGCGCGCTGGACTCGTTTCGCATTTCAATTTTAAATGCAGGGTTTGTAAGAAGACTTTTAGGATGTGTACTGACGACCCAGGTAGTGTAAATAATGTGGATGTTAACACAGCAGCAGTCTCAGGCATAGTAGCTTCTGGCATTGGATACTCTCAATTTGAAGAGACTATGTCTGCTATGGACAAACCTATTTTTCGTGAAAAGTATTATGCAAAAATTCAAGACCACTTGTTTAATGAATGGGAGGCTACAGCAGTGGAGCAAATGGAACTAGCTGCTGCCATTGAACGCGAAGCAGCAATTCAAGAAGGAAGAGTTACTAATGGTACACCTGTGATAGATGTGTTTGCAGACGGTGCATGGTGCAAACGTTCTTATGGTAATAAATATAAAGCAATGTCTGGTGTTGCTGCCATTGTAGGACGAAAATTTGGAAAAGTTATCTTCATTGGAGTCAAAAATAAATATTGCCTTATATGTGCAAGAGCAGAGAAACGTAAGGAAACACCCCAAGAGCACGTGTGCTATAAAAATTATGAAGGATCGTCAAGTGGAATGGAAGCAGCGATTATATGCGAGGGTTTCAAGAAATCAATGAACATGTATGGCCTCATATATGGCAACATTGTGGCCGATGGTGATTCCTCAACCTACGCTAAGATATTAGCATCAAATCCGTACGCAGGTTACGTAGTTTCTAAAATAGAATGCCGGAATCACCTCCTGAGAAATATGTGCAATAAGCTTCGTGCACTAGGTAAATATACCAAATATCCGAATGTACAGAGAAAACTCATCACCGACCCAAAAATTATGGGCATGAGTAAAGTCATCACAACATCCATCAGACATAATAAAGAAATTCCTAAAGATATTGCTGTAAAGAAAATTCACGAAGACATCACCAATTCACTGAACCACGCTTACGGTGACCACAGGCACTGTAAAGATTATTGGTGCAACAAAGATAAAGCCATTTTGAGTTCAACTGTGGCAGAGCTTGAACACTCATCTTTTTGGTTCCGACTAAAAGTAATTTTGAATTCGGTGGCCTCAAAATTTCGAAGTTTGCTGGAAGATGTTGACACCAATGCTGTCGAGCGGTTCAACAGCGTAGTGGCAAAATTTGTTGGCGGCAAAAGAATCAATTTTGCATCTAGACGATCATATCAATCTAGATGCTCAGCTGCTGTTGTTTCCTACAACACCAAAATACCTCTATACACATTGCAAAAAATAATATCAGGAAAAAGTCCCATAAACCAAGTAAAGAAATTAGAAGAAAGAAGAGAGCGAAAGAGGAAACAAGCTAATGCAGTCAAAAGAAAGAAAAATAGAGTAATAAAATTTGAAAAACAAAATGACTATGGGGCACGTGTAACTGCGCCAGATATGTCTACTGACGAGTACAATGTAGCATCAGAAGATTTTCTAAAAAATCTGAAGATACTTGTGAACGATCGCGATGGAATTCAAAAGCGCACCACACAACAACGTGAAAGCTCCGAATGGCTTCATATAAGGAGATTAATGATTACCGCCTCAAACTTTGGAACAATAATCAAGCGACAAAAAAACTTTGCCAATCTGGTTAATAACATATTGTATAAATCGAATATATCGTCAGTCGCTTCAGTCGCACATGGGCTCAACAGTGAGAAATTCGCGCTCCAGCAACTGAGCAAGCAAGAAAACATACATATTGAGGATTGCGGACTTTTTGTAGACCCGGAATTTCCATACATTGGCGCCACACCAGACGGAGTCGTCGGAGAAAATACCATTGTTGAGGTGAAATGTCCTGTTGCTGCCTTTAAAACTGACATGGAAAGTGCGATAAAACAAAACAAGAACCAAATTTTGAGGTACAATAAAAAAAATGGCCAAGTCACAATAAATAAAAATAGCAACTGGTACTTTCAGGCCCAGGGACAGCTTCGCGTATCGGACAAACAAAGATGTATTTTTGGGATATGGGCAGGAGAAAATAAAAAGATGGAAATTGTTTACATACAAAGAGATGATGAATTTTGGAAAAATTAAATGGAGTCAAAACTCGTTAGTTTTTACCAAACGCATATTCTACCAGAGTTAGTCAATTCTCGTAGATCCTGTGGTAAGCCATTGAGAGGTTCTGTCACTTAAAATTATAATGTTTAGGTACGAAGGTAATAATAAAAGTAATTACGTCTAAAATACTTACCTGTTTTTTCAATTTAACCAAATCTAGGCCAACTCTTTACCTACGAATAGTGTATTACTTTTTTTTATAAAAACAACAATCCATGAAACAAAAATCATGGAAATTAGTTTTTTCTGAAAGTGGGCCATCTTAGACACCGGGCCATATTAGGGCCGGGTACCTAATAGGTATATCTAGACACAATAAAAAAGTTTTCATTTTTCCGACTTACGAGAAGTGGAACCGTACCTTATTTATCTAATTCTCTATTGGCGGACTTATCACTAAAAGCCTTTTCGTCCAAGCAACCTTCGAAAAGAACGAGAGAACATCCAAATGAATGCGTGTTTACTATGAAGGTAATATATAAACCTATGTATTTTTATGATTGGTTTGTTTTATATATATATATATATACACACACATATAAAACACAGTGTAATGTAATAGATAGTCTAATGGTTGAGCTGATGACGTCATGATAAAAAGACTTGTTTGCTTATTTCAACCTTACTTGATAAGTACTCCTTAGCCTCGCTGTATAGGCTTGGGCCGCCGCGCCTCAACACCCTAGTTCAAATCGCTGTGGTGATTACGTCTTTTTGCATGTTTTTAATTTGAATTTATGTATTATGATCTGTATTCCAATGGCCATAAGGTTCATCTGCAGGCAGTTAGTTTATAAGCCTGGTTATTCGATTTCTTGTTGAAAAGATGAAGGTAGGAGCCCATCATTCGAGAGGCTGCCATTTAGCTCTGCAGACAAGTTGTTTACAATATCAACAATGATTTTGTTGCGAATGCCTATTTTTTCAAAGTAGCATTCTATATTTTAATTTGTGCTAGCTGTTTTTCATAGGGGTGAGTGTTGTGATAAGAATCTAGAACAAGATAACGTTGATGGGAGAACTACAAGTAAGTGGTTAACAATATTCTATGTCTTTGTTGTAGCCTACGAAAACTACTACGTTACGGGATAATACCTACGTTACTCGTACATCTTACCTACCTAACACCCTCAAAAAAAACTATATACCTACATAATATATTTGTATTAGGTACCTATATATATAAAAAGGTAAGTTGATAAATAAATCAAATATACACAATTGAACGTATAATTTATAGATGTACCTGCCTACCTGCCTAATGCCTATACCTAGTGCCTATTTAGTCCTTAGCAAGCCGAGAATGAAACACCTGAAACAAATAAAACAAACAACCTTAGCTTTCAACTTGAAAGGTAAGTAAATAGGTACCTAGATTATTATTAGATACCTACCAACTACGGTTAGGATTTATGGTAAAAAAAATTGTGACATAGTAGGTAGGTATACGTACCCTACCTACCTTACCTATACAAAAATAGTTGTTGGTACCAAGTAGTACTATACTAACCTACCAAAATATAAAAAAATAAGTAGTCTATTACATAGTAGGTAGTAGGTACGTAATATTACTAATTAGGTTAGGTTCATCTGCTTGTGAATAGCATGCGCGCGCCCGGGCGGATGAATGCTGTATATTAGAGACTATTGATTATTCTGTGGTAGAGTGCGAGGAACCTGCGTGCAGTACTATTGTGTAATCTGTAACCGCGCCCCGCTCTGCTTCACCCCCTCAAAAGTGCCGAAACACGAGCGTACAACGTCTTAAGAAAGAATTAAACGATAAATCAAATCTTTAAAATATGTATTGTTACTCTCGATACCTATTCTAAAACATTGCTGTTTAGGTTTTAGCGCTTATACACTTCAATATACTATTACTATACTAGTTTCTACTAGGTAATTTGTACAAGTAGGTAGGTGTTTGTTTATACTAGGGTAAACCCGCGACTTTTATTCGCCTAGAGATTATTCCGCGCTACATACCTTCAGGGGCAGTTCAGGTAATCCTTTTTTTGTGCCACCATCACCACACCAGCCTGATATCAGTTTACTGCTGGATATAGGCCTCCCCTAATAAAGGGGATGTATGTTCATAATTTTTTGGGGAATAATGGTTCTCGAATGGCGACCCCGAACTGGAAAACCAAGTGTGGGGAGACCCCACGCCAGATGGACCGACGACATCGTCAAGATTGCAGGTAATCGGTGGATGGAGGGGATTCGAGACCGTTCTTCGTGGAATTCCTTGAGGGAGACCTATGTTCAGCAGTGGACTTCTATAGGTTGTTGATGATGTTCATAATCCCTATGCTTGGGTTGGGGATCGCAAGGCAGCTTCTTCCGATCGCGGCAACACCCCGCCCGGTCACTACTTGGATAGGTGACTGTTTAGTGGAATTTAGATCTTAGCACTTCCGTTCTTCGGAAGGCACTTTAAGAAGTTGATTCCGGATTTTTCAGTCGTTAAGCCATGCCGAAGGCCTAAGGGTAGCCTAAAAAATTAAATTACAGTTTTTACGAGTTCTTGAGTGGAAACCGCAGTTCGGAAAACGTAGTGTAGGACGCCCTCCGGGAAGGTAAAGTGACGAATTGCAAAAGGCTGCTGGTAGAAGCTGGATGAGTTGAGCTTTGGACAGGGCGCAATGGTGCTCATTAGAAGAGGCCTATATCTAGCAGTGGTCAGCTATAGGCCGATGATGATGATGATTACAGTTTTATGTTATTAAATTATAAATTAATATTTTATGCCCATTTTGTTGATTACTAAGATACTTTTTCCGTTACACTAATGAATTCAGACATGTTCAAAGTTCACATGTCCTGACATTTACCTATGTCTGGTTCGTCTAATTAAATAGCAATAATAGGGTAAATGCTGACCTTTCTGATTAACTAAGTAAAGGGGAATTGGATAAAAAGTAAAGTTACATAGCTGAATATATAGTTGTTTTTAGGATTGCCGACATAAATAATGAAGCTCAATTTTTATTATTGTAGTTTACGAGATATTTAATAGATTGTTAATCGATACCAAACTAGGGAGAGCCTGCACCATACAGCGACAGCTTGGCGACTAGACGCGACGTCGGGCTGCAGCCGACAATTTCATATATTTTGTTCAAAGCTACTTGGCGTCAGACAGAGTCGCGGAGTCGCGACGACAAGCTAGGGGAGTCGCGCGCGCTCGCTACTTGTCGCCGCGTCTAGTCGCGCACAGTCGCGCAACAGCGCAGCGTCACGCGTCAGGGGGTCTACTCTAATTCAACGAAGTACGAAATTGCGTGTTTCGTTTCTTGCGATTGGTACTCGATAATCGAACAAATAAACCAAGATTTCCACACAAAGTTCGTAATGTGTGACAGTCCAAAAATTGCGCACCCTATTTCACAAAACATACGACTGAACTATTGGAATTGACAGTAAAAAAATCGATCAATCGCATGAAACTAAACACGAAATTACTTACTTCGGTGAATTGTAGTAGGCCCTCAGTCTCTACACTACTACTAATTATCGTTGTCGTAAGGACTAGACCGACGCAAGCGACAGCTCCGCGTCTATTCGCGGCTAGACGCCAAATGCTAAAGACAACGCCGTGTCTTGTCGCGGCGACTAGACGCGTTGACAAGTCCCTCAGATTGCGATCGCTCCTAGGTATCAAAGACTGACTGACATAATATCCTTCGACCTTTATTACAGACGACAAGCTGCCTACAATCAACTGAGCTTCGAGACGGAACATTTATCTATCAATCAAGCTCATTGCTCTTTTGGTAATGAATGGGTAACATTTCAGCTCCCCGCATCCCCAGCGTGGGAATTATGGGTATATTCCCTCTCCTTATTAGAGAAGGCCTATGTCCAGCAGTGGACTGATATATGTTGATAGTGGTGGTAGTGGTGGATGTTTTTTAGAATATATTTTCTCTGAAACACGTATCGAAAGTCTTGTAAGCCCGTAGACATTCCGTGTAACCTTAGAACCATCATTTAACTACGTTCCTTAGATAAAATCGATAAATCTTAATAAGTAAAGTTGTGACAATTCTAAGATGTTCTAGAGGCCTCATTACTTCACCAACGTAGAGGTTTTTTCCTAAGTTTTCAAGGACTAAATTTCAGGAAATCTATTCTTAGTGGGTGTGACCCACACAATGTGGAACACATCCTCCAAATTCAAGTCTTTAGAACATAATAGGGGTAAGACTACAGTGATTCGTATTAGGCTACCTATTCCTATCAATGTTAGAAACAACGTTGTCAAATTCTGTAATTCTTTACACGGAAATAATACAAACAGAGAGTATGGTAAAAAATATGTACAGAGGCGAGCTTAACTCTGTATGAGTTTTCGAGAGGAGAGGCGATAGCACAAAACAGGTAGAAAAAGTGTACAACGGATTTAAGTTGACATGAGAGTAATAAAATATATAAATATGTTAAAAGTCCCCATCGATCCTACATCTGCAAAAAATAGAACGTCTATTTAAATTGTTGAATGTCTATTTTGACCGGACTATTAGTAAGATTTCTGTAGGTATTTCAGATTAAAGAGTTTATTCTCATCATCATTATAAAGCAGTCCACTTCTAGACAAAGGCGCAATAGCGCCCCAATGAGCGCTATTGCGTCCTCAACACGACGCATCCAACTCCTATCAAAAAGTATATTCCCATAAGAACAAATTACTGCACTTAAAATGTCACTTCATTTCTATAGTTCTTAAGTAGGTTTAGGCTTGTAGAAATGGACCATGCAATAATCAATAATGATTATGTAGCTCCTTCATTTTCTGTTCTAAATAAATAAATAATGCTGGACTATCACACAGCATCATGTAGCCCCAAACTAAGCAGAGCTTGTGTTATGGGAACCACATGATTGATATATTACATATATACATTTTTTTTTGTAAATACATACATATCATACATAGAAAACACCCAGACCCGAGACAAATATCTGCAGAACATGCAAACATTTGTCCCGCGGCGGGAATCGAACCCGCAACCTTCTGCGTCCCAGGCGGACCTTCGCCCACTGCGCCACAGAGGTCGTCATAAAATATTTAAAAAAATATTAGGTGTAATCAATAACTACTGGTAGGTACTTGCTAGTAATGTAACCAAAAGTATCTTGTAGAACCATCACTTGACTCGCGATCTTTTGTAAGTTAAGAAATATCATCTCTCATGGGTTCTGCTAGAAAAACAAGTTAAGGCAGGTATCCACATGCGTGTTAATTTCTCATAGTATTTTTTTTGCAGTAAAAATATAATTCAGCTTGACTGCGACATCTTTGGTGTAGGTAATAAAATGTAATTTATCTGACAATGGAAGCTTCGATAGAGTCATATATCAATTATCTTTAAAAGGATATTAAACTTATAATTACAACGCTTTAAGTTCCCTTCACTCTAAGGTGTCTTATCCCCGCGATCTCTCAAAGTTAAGATGTCTGACTGCGGTTTTTTTTTTCATTTTCAATTATCTTTATACCAAGAACGACGTTGACAAATTATAACTATAATCTACTTATTATAAATTGCCTGTTTTTATTATAGGTTTGACTAGAACAACTGGTAGTTTGCATCGCAGTAAAAAAACTAGTTTTGATGATTATGAAAATTATAAAGACCGCTAGTAAACCATAACTTAATTCATTTTCGATAAATATTATTTATCAGCCATCATCAGCCAATTGAAATTCATACATAGCCTTCCCAAAATATTGAAACGGCGAACGGAGTAGAGCCCTTTTCATCCAGGTAACTTCCATCCTGACGATGTCCACCATGATGATTTCCAAACCGCCGGATTACCAGATGTGGTGAAGGGCCATCCAACACTTCGGCTTTCAGTTTGTGGTCAGTAACAATTTGAACTTCAAATGATATAATACTTATCTGGCGAATTACGCTTCTTAAAAATTTTAAACTTTTATTTTTATTTTCGCGAAATCTTGCCATTTAATTTGGCAAGTTACTTTGAGAAAAGTGTTCCTCCTGTGGCAAATAGAATCGATTGAGATTCACTTGTTTTTTGACAAATATCATTTTCTGGCCTAACTGTCCATTTTTAATACACCCGAAAATGCAATTGTTTTTTTCTTTCAAAATAAACCTATAGTTTCCTCAGAACTAAACCTTCCACTTACAAAAGAAGAGGTAGCTGCCCTCATTATGGTAAAATTTTGCCTCACACTGTATAGTTTGAGGCTACATGATAGTATAATTGTTATATTAGGATAAGCCCTCTTCTCCCTCTTCCTCTCCTTTTTTTCAGTCACTTCACTTTCCTTTTTAGGTCAGTTAAAAAAACTGACCTAAAAAAGAAGAGGTTCTCAGTTCAGTTGTGTTTTATTTTTGGTTATATACAGGTACATAAATTGATAATAATTAGTATGACAAATTATTTCATCGACATACATTATAAAATATCGTGTTAATATATCTCTATCTTTGCCTATCCCTGTAGAACTCGTTTCGGGGTCCTTACGCCGGGGAAGAGATACCGTTATTTATTAGCAACTTTGTAGCGTAATGATAATATTGCCAGTTTCTGATGATAATTGTGATCCGAGTGTTAATTATAGACTCGAAATGGCGAAAAAATATATAATAGTATTATGTAGGCTTTAAAGCCTTTTGATGGCCTCTGTGGCGCAGTGGGCGAAGGTCTGCCTGAGACGCAGAAGTTTGCGGGTTCGATTCCCGCTGCGGGACAAATGTTTGAGTGTTCTGTAGATATTTGTCTCGGGTCTGGGTGTTTTCTAAGTATGATATGTATGTATTTATACAAGCTCTGCTTAGCTTGGGGCTACATGATGCTATGTGAAGAAAAAGAAAGAAAAAAAAGCTTTATAATAGGCATTATGTAGGCTTTAGTGCCTTGGACATTTTGTTTGGCAGTAGGTATGTGTATTTTGTTCAATTTTAAAACTTCAATAATATTTCAGCCCCATCATTGAAGTGCTCGTGGCATGGCTAACTTCAGTGCTCTTAGCAGAAATTTCTGTTAGGTCATTACTTGGATGGGTGATCGTTTAGATGGCATGCATGTGGTCAGGTAATTTAGCGTTGCTAGGCTGCGTTAAGCCGCACCTAGCGCCGTTTGTTAGTTAGTAGGAATCACCACGAGTCAGTGTGGTTGGCTTGGACTCCGAAGATGCAGCTTTGAACCCCAAACTTTTTTGGTCATTGAACGTCAAACACGCGAGGTGAGTCAGTGTAGCGCGTTGATGTCTTTTGTAAAGGAAAGATCTAATTTATCTCCGTTGGTATGTAAGTATAACAGACCTCGCAAACACGAAGCTTTGTCGTCGCACTTAGTCGCGAGCGTCTGTCATAACTTGTTGTCGCGATTGTCGCCGTGTGTGCGGAGCTTTGAACAAAATGTTTTAAAATTGTCCCCCGCAGCTTGTCGTAGCGTCTAATCGCTGACGTTTGTCGTCCAATGTGCGCAGGCTGTAAAAGAATAGCAAACATGAGTTTTTGTTGTTATTTTCATTTTTATTTTGTAATATTCTTCCGCTCACAGCTAGGTAAGTAAATAATAAATAAATAAATAATAAATAATGCTGGACTATCACACAGCATCGTGTAGCCCCAAGCTAAGCAGAGCTTGTGTTATGGGAACCACATGATCGATATATTACATATATACATTTCTTTTTGTAAATACTTACATATCATACATAGAAAACACCCAGACCCGAGACAAATATCTGCAGAACATGCAAACATTTGTCCCGCGGCGGGAATCGAACCCGCAACCTTCTGCGTCACAGGCGGACCTTCGCCCACTGCGCCACAGAGGTTGTCAAAAGTAAATA
The DNA here is from genome assembly GCA_951804965.1 of Horisme vitalbata. Taxonomy (NCBI): domain Eukaryota; kingdom Metazoa; phylum Arthropoda; class Insecta; order Lepidoptera; family Geometridae; genus Horisme; species Horisme vitalbata. Next base: position 17,899,941 of record OX638101.1, on the reverse strand, counting down.
TTCGCAAAATTTTAGCTAAATGCGTTCAGTAGTTTTGCATGAAAAAGGAACATTTCACAACCTCACATCATCACAAACTTTCACCTTTATTTATTAGATTACCGCCATGTGGTATAAGGCATCAACATATATTCGTTCTGATAGTACCAGTGAACGGTCTGATAGCGACGAGTTTATGAGGCTCTCGCTAAGGCAGCAGGATGGTCAAATACAGAAGGTTGCTCTCTTGGACTTGCATTGTGAGGAAGTTTCTCTCTCTGCAGTCCTAGCCACGGACCGTTTGAGCTTTACCTCGCGTTTGGTGTTATAAAAACGGTTTTTATACATTTATTACTATGATATTGTTAATTTTATTTATGTGCATAGTAGATAATATAAGGTTTTATTTATAGTTAATAATAATATCGCTTATTTCAGACTAAGCCCTTAGAAATAAATCAAGTCCATTTCGGATAGGTTAACTTTATCCTTAATCCATTTAAAGCAAACTTATTTATTTTCTTTTTCCAGAAACAACTCTGGACAGCAAACTATCTAAGTACAGGTATTTATAACTAGTCATTGGCTCCTAAGCCTAGTCTTTTTGCTAGGTAGGCATTTGAATGACCAGTCTAGCTTGTAAGTTAGGAGCGTTGTCCTACGTTCCCACGGTTATAGCACTCCTTGTTTATCTACTCGTTATTATGTAGATTTGATGTTGTTTTGCTAATGCAGGTGCTGATTCGATACCCGCAGGGCTGTTTGTGATCTGTGATTTGTTTTGGGTCTGTACTTGTAGTTGCTGATACGAAAAATACTTTTTTCACTATCCAATAAATTGATTTATAAGTATGATTTTTGTATTTTAAGTGTTTGCCCACACTTCAGGGAAAATCTAAGATTTTTATATATCAAAAAATTTCGACTCAGGCGGGATTTGAACCCGCGACCTTCCCATCAATACCAGGACGCGCTCGCAAACGGCGCTTAGTCGTGACTGCCCGAAAATTTCGACAAGGCAAGGAGTTGACTCGGTAGCACAGTTGATTTATAAGTAGTTAAAATTTTTGAATGAAATTTTATTTCTGGTTTTCCTATTACTTTAGTTAGTTTATCGATGACTTTAGTTACTTTACATAGACGTTTTTTACGACGGAAAGATGTTCAAAGACTACACTATTGTCCTTTTAATATTGATGGGCTTAGGCTGCGCTATACTGAAATCAGCCGGCCGCCAGAGCCCCGTTTGTTAGTTAGCAGGTGCACCACGAGCCGGTATGGTTAGCTTAGGTTCCCAAGGTAGGAAACCCCATTTATAATTTTGGAGAATGCCGAAAACCCGTAAAACCGAACGTATCCCGTAAAATTTATTATATTTTATAAATGACATTAACATTTTCTTTAGTTTTACACACCGACAGGATTAATAATCAAGTAAAAAAATATTTTGTTGATTTGGTTTCCGCCGCACGCCGCCATTAGACTGCAACAACCAATGATATATACGTTACTATGGCAACAAATATTGATGTAAAGTGTTACAATGGCAATAAGCCTCATTTTTTATTATTTTGACAGTAGAATCGACTAAACCCATATGGATATTTTTTTGACGCACTCACTTTAGTCTTGGTACCGAGCGCCATACATTAGACGGCATTTTCCTTTAGTGGAGATATAGGCATATTCCCCTTTTTATTAAGGGAGGCCTATGTCCTGCATTGGACGAATACAGCCAGGTGTTGTTGTTGTTGTTTGGTGATTTGTGACTATAAGTGATCGTAGAGGATAATCCCTCGATCCTGCAAGTCTAGTAAACCTACTCTCCCGAATCCGCTGGGGCTGATCATTTATTGAACCTTGTCATTATTTTTGCTAGGTAGTAAAATAGTGGTTTAAGGAAGTTATAACCTACTCATCATCATCATCAGCCTATAGAAGTCCACTGCTGGACATAGGCCTCCCCTAATGAGCGCCATTGCGCCCTGTCCTGAGCTCGACGCATCCAGCTTCTACCAGCAGCCTTTCGCAGATCGTCACCCCACCTGGCCGGAGCACAGAATACAGAGAGGCCGGAGGGCGTCCTACACTACGTTTATCGATAACCAACTAGGTACAAACAATAGATCAACGATTAATGATTCTATGATTGCTTACAAACTATTCATTTCTTTAGGCCATTTTGTTAGTTTATTCAAAACTGTACCACCAGTAGTTCGACTATCGGAACTAGGAATGTTATATTATCACAATACGCTGAATTTTTTACCTGTTTATTCCAAACTGGTACAATAGTTTAGATTATCTAAACACAGGCCTCATTTAATAACTCAGTTGCACACCGAAACTATAAGCACTAGTCCTGTTTTTACAAACTTTGATAGTTTGTCAATTGAGGTTCTTTGAATTTCGACAGATGAAATATTAAAGTTTGCAAATAAAGGTCCGTGAGTTAGTAAATGAGGCCTTTAGTACCGGTAATTTCCAAACAGTAGTCAGACAAATTCACACGCTGGATTGGGGTTATTTTCTTCCTGAAGTACCAGGGTAGCTAAAATCACAAGGAGATCTTACATTTTGCGTACTACTTGGTTTTTGATGATAGCTTAATAGTTAATTTCATAGGTATCAGAAGTACAGGTTGATAAGTAGAAGGTTTAAAAAATATAAGCTTGTCGTTTCTCAAAGTAAAATTACTTGCATCGATAGTTACTCAACGGGTTACCTCTCCTGCAGATTGTTTAATGTTTATTGACTTAATAACTAGAACGGCTTGCGCCAATTACTCTAATTATAAAAATTTGGTTGTGTTTACATCTATACATCTCTACATAGTCAAAATTCAATAAAAATAGTCAGTAATAACAAATTCAATAGGTAGTAAAATCAATCAATATCTTACTTATGCACACTTCTGTCAGAATTAAATTTGAAGATATTTAGTACATTGACTATGTAAATAATAATGTCAGTAATTATAAATTCCAATACTTAATAGTCAAACAAAAATAATACTACACACACTTCTCACAGAAGTTCAGGCAGTCAGTCAAAATCACCTTTCATCAGCAGCAAATGCATCAGAGTCAAGGCTTGCGTCCAGCAGGGGGGCAATTCTCAAGCCAGAGACATTGACTTCTACTAGACTTAGGTAGAGTGATCCGCCATTTTGTCTCTCGAAGCAGAAAAACAGTATTCTCGTGAAATCACCAACAGACAAAAGTCTACTCAAATTAAGAGACATGCAACGAGTGGTCCCGAGCACACGACATGGCTTGTCGTAGGATTTGTCGATGATAAAGTTGATGAAAGCCGCCATATTTACATCGATGTTTCCAACATTGATATTTAATTTCGATATAACATTTTTTTTTTCTATGGGCCTCTAGCCAACCGGTATTTGCTACGAAGTGATTCTATTTCGTCCGTCGTCATCGTTCGGCAGCGACACATCCAAATATTGTACAGCTCAATAATTATTTAGCTGCGTACAATATACAGCTCATTAATTATTGAGCTGTACAATATTTGGATGTGTCGCTCCCGAACGATGACGACGGACGAAATAGAATCGCTTCGTTGGCTAGAGGCCCAGGAAGACATTGAGCGCGGAGTGGTGGGCGAATACGTCAGGTAGGCCTGTCAAACGTAGACGTGACGATATAAAAGGCTTTCGTACTGACTGGTGGGAGGCAGCAAGCAATCATAAGTTACTGAAGGAGATGGGGGGAAACCTTTGCCCAGCTGTAGAACAGGGTAGGTGTATTTTATAAAAGAAACTTTTTCTAAATAAAATATTTTTGAATTAAGTATCTACGATTGCAATAGAGAATAAGACTAACGCATAAATAAAATTAACGAATAATTTATTAATATCATTTATTACATCAAATGCATTGCATTGTTAATATTAGAACAATAAATAATTGGTGTGATACAATGTTACCTTGAAAAAGGAACAACTTTACATAACATAGTTGCAAGTTCTTTTAGTGCGATACCTAGCTTATGTACGATGTACCAAGACTGGGCTTTTGAGTAAGAAAAAATATCGCCTCCATTCATTTACAGGGTAAATTAGTACCTATTCGTATCACGAAATAATTTGAATAATACAAGAATATAAAAAATTGGTTCATAAACATTGAAAATGCCAACATTTTTTTGAATTGAATACCATTTTTGTAATACTCAGGTATCGTACTAAAATACTTTTATTTAGTAAGTTCATACACATCAATAATTATTATGCAAAGAGGAATGATTGTGTAACGTTAAATAAAATGTGTAAAGAATAAAATAAAACCTTTGGTTCCTGTAAAAGCTTTGGGATACCAGCAAAGAGTGACAAAATTGTACTTAACAGGCGAGTAAAGGTAAAAATGATAAATAAAGCTGAATAATTATTACAGTGTAGAAACGACCTTAAGAATAATAAACATTAACATTCAAATCACTGGTGCGTTCGTTTTTAACACAAAGGGTAATCAACCGATCACAATACACAAAATACACAACTTTCATAAAAAATAGCACCAATATTTTAATATTAGTACATTAAAATGTAAAAAAACGGCAACATTTTTGAAAAAGAAATTATTTTTACACTAGCAACACCAACACGTGATTGCATATGATTAAACATTACTACCTGCATTTTCGGATATTTTAAAGATATGGTTAGTTAGAGATATTACAAAGATTAAATAGATTTGCACCTTACACCCGATCACACATTCTAAGAGTAGAAAATATACATCATATTCTCAATGTAAATAGATATGTATAGGTAAAAATAATTAATAACTATGGTAACACTTTTCTACAAAATGATAATAATCATTACACTAAGCTGCCAGAAAGCAGGATAGATTTTGTTTCACTAATATTTTGTAAATATCTATAGTGATGAATTGTTCTCTGTATCAATCTATACAAAGTTGGACTGATCAGATATTTAAGAAATATAATAATAACAAATTAATATAAACATTCAACGTCTGTTAAAATTTACATAACTACAACTTAACTAACGCAAACATTTCCAAGTACAATTTATAAAAACCTAATTTTATTTGGTCTCATTTAGTAACATTTTGAAGTCAACAGAATTAAAATGGAAAACATTTATACATGAGAAAAACAGCGGCCATTTTGAAAAGAAAACAGCGGCCATTTTTGAAAACTGAAAGCGCGAAATATGGCTCCTTTGATCTATGGAGAGAATACTCTCAGACTTCTAAGTAGAGTGGCTAACACGTTGGCTAAGCATTCTGCCCTCAGAGCGAGCTGCCCTTCTAAGGTAGAGTCCTGACTTTGTGCTTGAGACTTCTTCGCATTATGTTCGTGAATGATTTCAGCCATTTCTGCTCCAGCGAGTTCTTTGAAGGCGGCTGTGACGTCATGCACTCGGAGAACTAGATTGCGCGTTTGTAGAGGTGATGACGTGTGTCTGCCAAGTGCCTGAAATGCAAGAATAAGTACCTATTAGTTGTTTTTGTGCTGTCTAAGGCTTTTGCATCTTGCCTAGATGTTAGAGACAGCATCAAGTGGTATTTTTACTAACTAACCGGGATGAATTGCTAATAATTATTTGGGTTTCGCTAGGCATAGGGCCTCTAAGGGGCTGTCAGGGGTACCAAACAACTAAATGCCCTGGCCGCCGCAGGCAGCAGCGTCGGCGGTGCGAGAAGTTGTGCCCTGCTATCCCGAACCCACATGACACGCGTTGGGATTATGGGCATATCCCCCCTTTAGTAGCTGAGGCCTATGTCCAGCAGTGGACTTATATAGGCTGGTGTGGTGTGGTGGTGAGCGTCTTTCTCCATCCTCAAGTAACGTCAACGTAACGTTGCCGGTTAAAATGACAAGTTTATATATTTGTCAGTTTAACCAGCAAATATCTTACTTTGACGTTTTTTAAAGATGGTGGAATATGCCCTTACTGTTTTCAAAGTCATATCAAAGTTGATAGCAGATTTAGTAAATATTATTTACCTAGGAATATTCCAAACCAGATTATTATTAGGACCTAAAGTTAGATCTCTCAGCGTGATCAAAAAGGCTAAACTGAAAATAAATATAAGAATATATGTTGTTGTTTGTAATTGTAAGGGCGAAATAACGTGCTCATTTTTAAAAAAAAACGGGATGTTTCACGTATCTACCTTTGTATCGGTTTGTTAAAGACTCTCTTAACGAGTCGAAACGCTCAGTGCCTTCTCCGATGCAACGGTTTCCCGTTTTTCAATATAAATAGGTAAGTCTAATCTAAATTAATAGGCTAGACGACTGAAAAATTCTAATTAGTCCGTTATTTACATATCCAAAAAATATTGGACACCTATTTTTTCTTTTGTCATTTAAAATAACAAAGATATAGTGCGTTGAAGTTCCGCGTGGCGTCACGATATAGTAAATCTTTTACCTAGTCGTGACGTCACGAGCCCCCCCGAACTTTCACGTTCTTTATCTCCGTCAATTTCTATTCATTCGATAAATAAAAAAATACGTGTCCAGTAGTTTTTGTTGATCTAACTGACGGACTAATTGGAATTATTATTTTTTGACCCAGTCGTCATGCCTATTCAGATGTTTGAAGTTCCAGCTATGATTGCAAAACGTAAGATATGTTACCTGTGCAAGGTCAGATAGTCGCCGCAGCGGCGTGAGGCAGTCAGCGAGGGCGGGGGCGGCGGCGGCGTGCGATCCCCCCAGCGCCCCCACCAGCGTGCGAGACGCCGTCACCAGTGACACGGCGCAAGACGTCAACTCGCTGCGGGCGCGCTGGACCGAATCGACAACACTTCTTCACTCAAACTCAAAATATATTTATTCAATAAAAGTACACTTTGGACATTAATGCTGAGTCGAGGCCTTTTTGCTGCTGTGGCAGGTGGCACACAACTACATGCCAGGACGATACTGCTTACCTACTATTTAACTAGTTTCTTAATTCTGTTGTTGTATGTATTGTGGGCCAAGCGGTAAATAAATGTTTGTCTATTGTATATTGTCTACTTTGAATCGTCATTTTTTAATTAACACCATTCGTAACGCGACCGTTTGGTCACGACTGAAGAAAAGAGAGAAGCATTAAATAAATATATAAATAATAAATCACACTATCACATCTCACGGGCCGAAGCTAGTAAATAAATAATGTTGGATCACACAGCATCATGGAGTCCCTAAGTAAGCAGAGCTTGTAGGTATTATGGGAACCACATGACTGATATACTACATATGTTTTTTTTTTTGTAAATACATACATATCATACATAGAAAACACCCAGATCTGAGACAAATATCTGTAGAACATGCAAACATTTGTGCCGCAGCGGGAATCGAAGCCGCAACCTTAAAACAACGCAAATTGGCAAAAAACTCTGTTTGGCTTATATTGTTTTCAAATCCATGTTATTACACATCTCTATTCTTAACTATTACATTGCTTCTGAGGGAGTTAGAGACAGTTTCATCCCAAGCTTTTTTGTCATATAAGTAATCAGAAATTTTACAATAAGCTTTACTACAGAGATAACGTTTAACAGCATTTTTGAATTTATTTACAGATAAATTAAGCATAGCAAATCACAAGATATTTCTACCATAAAATGGAGCAAGCACATGGGCACACGCGTACGTCTGTAACTTCACCGAAATACAGCAATGCTGCCTTACAGAAATAGCTAGATAACAGCGGAAAACAGTAATGCTCGACAGAATTATGCGTAATGGTAGTATTTCCCCAAACGAGCCCTTCACAATGAGCTCTACTAAGTACTACAAGAAACGTTAGTAAAAAGTACATTAAATATATTAGCTTTATAATCAACTTAATTCGATGGGGTGTACGGGGTTCCAACCCCCATCTTCGGAACCCAAGTCAACCTCACCTGCACGTGGTGCACCTGCTAAACAACGAACGGGGCTCTGGCGGCCGGCTGATTGCGGCATAGCACAGCCTACATCGGCACATCTAAATTCCCTGGCCACCGACGGGCAGCAGCGTCGGTGGTGCGAGAAGCTGTGCCCTGCGATTCCCAACCCGCATGCCCAGCGTGGGGATTATGGGTATATCCCCCTTTATTAGGGGAGGTCTATGTCCAGCAGTGGACTGATATAGGCTGGTGTGGTGTGGTGGAATCAACTTAATTCGATGGTTTTAGGTAGAGATTTTAGGGAACTGTTTTTGCTGCAGACAAGAGAAATTTCGGGGATCGGGTCAGAGATCTTATTTTATTGAGATGCGCTGGTATCGCTGGGATTAGTAATGATATTAAGTATATTGTTTAATTAAATAGGTACTATGTAATGTTTACCGTCTACTTGCCTGCCTAATCAAGATGAGTTTGTAACATTCAAACTTTAAAAGTAAGAAATTAAATGAATGGAAGATTAAGATTCTAGAAAAGTTACTTACTTGAAATTTGATTTCATCAATATCTTCGCCGCCGCCGTGCGCGTGTTGATGCGAGCATTTCTGCGCTACTTGGTGAAGCCGCTGCAACAATCCATCTACGGCCACTTCAGTCTTACACAGCAGATTCTCTATCGACACCTGCCCGTTGTTCCCTGAGAAATCTGGAAACTTCACCGTCGGCGGACTTGGAGGTGTGGGTATATCATCCAGATCAGGTTTGACGTCTTCTTTGAAGCGCACATGGTTCTGGACTTTCGGGGTTGGGCTTGCACTGTCACGGCGAAAAGATTTCCTGTCGAAAGGAGGGCTGAACACTTTCTGGTCGTTACCTGCTGCACCGTTCAGTAAATCTGGCCTGTTACTGAATCTTCTGTTCATTTGCGGTGAACAAAGTGACAGAGCAGTGGACATCTCTTTGTTTTTCAGGATTGTGTTTTTAGTTTCGGAGTTGGAGCGCACGTGTCGGTTCTGGAGCGTCATGGAGTTGTAGTTCGGCGTTGAGCGGAGAGCCTGGCACTCCTCGTCTGTCAGTCTATTTTCGATTTCGAGGTTTCTGTAAGTGTTCAAGTTTCTTTGAAAGTGCGGGGATCCTATACTGGCAAGTCTAACCTCGGGGTTTCTAGCGGAGGAAGATAGCTTGGCATTCTTCAATCGTAAAACTTCGATGCTCGGAACTGGCGGCAGTGGTGGCTTTTTGGGAGGCAGTAATATTGGGGGAGGCGGGGAAAGGACTCTGTTCTCTAATCTGGGTGGCAGCTGGGGCGGGGTTTGCATATATTGCTCGTTCATATCACATACAACTTTGTAATTCAGTTTTCTATTGGTCAATGTGCTAAAATGGTTAGTAGGGATTTCGACAGCAGTCAATTCGTTGTTCGTGCAGGTAAAAGAGTTAGATCTTGGTCTCGGAGCAGGGACTGGCGGTATTTTTGGAGGTCTCTCTGGAGGCTTTTTTAATTCTGTGCTTTTTCTTCTAGGTGGTGGTCTAATTTCACATACATCAGGCATGGAATCGGAGTTCTGTATTTGAGAGTCTACTTTTTCAGATTCTTCGCTATCATCATCACTTTTATTTTTATCTTTTGTACAACATGAAAACATACCTTTTCTTTCTACTGTAGGGTATTCTATCACATGTGCGCTACCATTAGTATGTTTATCATTCGACACACTTTTTCTTTTTACTTTCGGAGAATCAGACTTTCCCTGTGCAGTTTTATCTTTACTCTTCTCTTTCAACAGCAGACTATTTCTAGCATCACTCAGACTCTTTGACGAGAACATATTCCTAATCTCACTTACACTTAGTGTTCCGCGCACAACATCGCCGTTTGAAGTCTTTATATCACCATTTTTGTTCAGTTCTCTCTTAGCTTCAGCTAGTTGAGCTTGATTAACGTAACTAACTTGATCTCTACCTAATGTGGAGGAGTTAGACCCTGGAGGTGGTGGAATGATGTATGACAAGATTTCTTCTGGGGTGAGCTCTATTGCCGGTGTCACTCTTACTGTAGGTGGTTGTATCGTAACATTGGCAATAAATTCTTCTAATTCAGCTGCATTTGGAGATGTAAGATTTTCTTGTGAGCTCGCTTTCTCATCAGCAAAAGACGGTGGTACAGCTGGCAAAATCTGAGGCACATGTGCAACACCGTCTAATTCATCGGGGGTTTGCGGGGGAGGTATCAAAGTTAAATCTATAAGCTCTGCGTCAGCGTCTACAGCACCATCTTGATAAAAATACTGATAATCTGCAGCTGCCTCTGCTTTATTACTCTTTTCTCTAAGTTGGTTTAAATATTCTCTAAGGTTTGATTCTTTACTATCAGAAATATTATCAGGACTGTGTAATCCGAAACTTGTTCGGGCAGCCTTGTTCGTAGTGGGTCTATTTTGATTTCTTCGAATTGGGCTATTCGTTGGTGTGTATGATGAGTCGTTATCGCTTTCGGAATGAAGATCAGTATTTAAAGCTAATAGAGCGTCTGTTAGACCACAGTTGTTTAATATCGCACTAAGTCCTTGTGACTGTCGGGTTGTTAGATTAGAACTCAGGTTATCTTTAGGTTCTGGAATAGGTAATACACTAAGACCATGGTTAATAGTTTCAGTAAGCAAAAGCAGAGAATCACTGTGTTTTAAAATTCCAGGTGCATCGTCAGCCATGGACATTCTACTTGTATTGGATTCTGTATCACTTTCTGCATGATCGTGATCTACACTACTCTCCCTACCTACAAACTCATCTCTCAGTATACCTTCATGATACGCATCATCTTGATATTCTCTATTCTCAGTGAGATATTGTTCAGAGTTTTCTACAAGCTTTTGCATCTCTGCAACTCTTCTTAGAACTTCTTCGTTTTTAGCTTCGACTAGTTTTGGGTTACTGGCATTCTCTAAGAGTTCCATTGATAGAACGCTTTGAAGGTCGAAACCCATTCCATCATCGAGATAGCATTCGTCGTTTGGATCGAACAGCCTGAAGTCATCGTTTCTCTTACACTTCTCGAAATGAACATCTTGGCCGAGGATCCCTTGTTTTTCGTAGCCTATTAGTGGACTGGAGTTATTGCTATGATTTCTGTTAGCGATGCTGGAGTTCATGTTCGTATCCAGACTGGCTTTAGACTGGTCTGGCGTTGAATGATATGGAGGAGGCATGCTGAAGATAGCGAAATGTTTCTTAGAAAGTATGTTTGGATCATCGTAATGCAAGTAGCTCCACTTGGCCGGCACTACGTTGTGTTGAGATAGATATGGTGGAGCTGGAAACAGAAGTAAGATGAGAATGAAACATGCATCATTCAACAATACATAAGTAGGTAAACATAATATAACATTTACCTATGTCTTCAGTTATTGGTTCCCTTTCTAGTTCAACATTAAGCTCTTTTCCCGTTGCAAGACGATAATACCTGAAATAGAGGAAACAGTTGACATTAAAACGCAAGTTTTGGAATAAAACCACCTTGATCTTCATACAAACATTTAATTGACTAAAGGAAAACTATCATTTGAAAGGAGCGCTCACACTGGATACGTAAAAACGATTTATTTTGATTGTCCAACGTATTGATTTTACTTTCAATGAAAATAAATTCAAAAATGAAATTAAATCATTACGAAAACATAGCAATATGAATCGATCAGCAAATGATCGGTGTTTTCATTTGTAACGGAAACTTAACTAACTTCAAAGTACCGTTCCTGGTCATTATGGTTTTTAAATATATATAATAAAATACCCTTTGGCGTCTCTTGGGATACAGCTTTCCAGGGAACATTACAGGCATTACCTCCCAAATGATTAGCACGGCTCAGTGGCGTATGTGCAGCAGTGGAATGCTATATGTTTTTGATGATGATGAATGCTATTATATAAATACATACCCAGCTATAACGAGAGGCATCTCGGCTGCATCCCGCTCGTCCATCAGCAGAGCCAGCACGCGGTCCCGCTGCAGGAATATGGCCACGTCAGCGCTTCCAGAACATTCCCTCTTCACCCTGATACCCTCGACCTCCTCCAACGAAGCTATCGATTGTGGCTGGAAATATGAACGACATAGTTTATGTGCAGGCCGTGAGGATAATATTTGAGATCCACCATACCACACCACACCAGCCTATATCAGTACACTGCTGAGCATAGGCCTCCCCTAATAAAGGGGGATATGCACATAATCCCTACGGTGGGCATGCGGGTTGGGGATCGCAGGGCACAGCTTCTCGCACCACCGACGCTGCTGCCCGTCTGCAGCCAGGGGATTTAGCTGTGCCGATGTTAGGCTGCGCTATGCCGCAATCAGCCACAGCCAGAGCCTCGTTTGTTAGTTATCAGGGTGCACGCAGGTGAGGTTGGCTTGGGTTCCAAAGATGAAGGTTGGAAACCCTTACACCCCTATATTTGACATATTCCCTGAGTATACAATGACGTCACGCCTGGGTTCCATCAATCACTGATGGCGATGATATAAACCCTTTTCCTGGAATTTAAGAGAACTACTTTTTCCTACTATTTTAGACATTCATTATCAATTTCCTTTTGGTCAACCTACATGCCTACTAACGCCACCTACAAAGCACTCCTACAAAGTCTAATGATCAACGATGCCTTTCCGATCCTATACCTACCTACCTTCATTTTTTCTATCCATTTTCCATATATGCCCGCAATCCTCTCGAGTCATCGCGAGCGAGTCGTCGCTTAGACAACTTGCGATCGAAGCGCCGCTGTTCCTTTGCGTCGCACGTAGCTGACAGGCTATATCAGTCCTCTGCTGGACATAGGCCTCCCCTAATAAAAGGGATATGCCCATAATTCCCACGCTGGGCATGCGGGTTGGGGATCGCAGGGCACAGCTTCTCGCACCACCGACGCTGCTGCCCGTCGGTGGCCAGGGCATTTAGCTGCGCCGATGAAGGCTGTGCTATGCCGCAATCAGCCAGCCGCCAGAGCCCCGTTCGTTGTTTTGCAGGGTGCACCACGTGCAGGTGAAGTTGGCTTGATGTTGATTTGATCGCGGAGATACCAGGTTGTTCCTGGGACAGGCGCTGGCGGCCGTACAAGCTGCTGTTGGAGTTATCCAGGTTGGTGCATGTTCCTTTAATTAACCCTTCCTTTTTCCAGGTGTATTCTTTATATCGAAGGCGTAGGCAGCCACAGGCGCCAGCAATACCAATAGGTAAATATTTTTGTGACACTTGTTTTATGTTATGTTCATGTTTAGACAGGATAAATCTTACCACAGAATGATTCCTGCTAGGTATCTGGCTGAGACCAAACCTCGGAGACACGAGCAGAACCCGTTCCGGTCTGCTACTGCTGAAACACTTCGCTCCATAGCTCGGCAGACCACCCACTATGTCCAGGTAATGGAGTTTGGCCTGAAAACAACCAGTTGAATCGTGAGCATCTCTGAATATGACAGTATCAGTAAAGGATAGTCGGAAAGTTAGTGGTGAGGTTTACTTCAGTGTACTTAGCACATCAACTTGGTTAAGCATCACTCTATTTCCAGACATTTAGATATGAGCGCTTCTGTGCTCAGTAAGGCACGTTAAGATGTTGGTCCCGGCTTTTCAGTCATTAAGCCACGTGAGAGGCCTTTGGGCGGACTAAAAACTCCAACACTAGAGTCGGTCACTAACTCATACGAAGAAGAATGAGCAGGTAGGTACAACAGCTGGTGTCGGCTTGTCGTTGAATTTTGGGACATCTTTATAAAAATCTGTTGCCGTGCAACATGCAAAAACTGGAAACGGCTTGAGCAATTTGTTTTTTTTTGTTTTGTTATCCACACTACTGAGTAGGAAAAAAGAAAATTACGAAAAAACTAAAGGTCTAATAATAAAAAATCGAAAAACGTATTTAAATACACGCAAACGAAGTTGCAAGCGGGTCAGTTAACTAGTAAAATATTTAGGTATGTATTAGTATACTTAGCTTAACTATTATACGTTTAATACTAAGTACCTACTGGTACTAAGTACGAAACGACTCGTGGCACACCAGGCCGAGACCGAGACGCAAAATGTATTTATTAAACAGCTGTTTAAGCTGTTTATGATAGGTTATGCTGTTTACGATAGGCTATCCTATGCCGTTCTATGCTATAGGTACTACATTATGAAGTGTAAGCTTTGAGTACCATTTTATTTTATTTATTTATTTAAACTTCGATCCCACCTGCAATTGTGTAAGCTGCCTTTGACTCCCCGTCATCTGTGAGTTAAGTTTGAGGAAGTGGGCGATCAGTCTCCGAAGCTCTTTACGCTTCATGCTCTCCAGCAAGCCGCTCGGAACAAACCGCTCCAAGCCGAACTCTCTCCTGGAAATAGATATCATCATCATTTATTTAACAGCTGTGCTCTTGTCAGCGCAACTGATGCCTAACATCTGCCTCTCTCCGAAGCAGCCTCCTTAAAGAAATAGAAAATAGATACAGAAATAATAGATCAACCAACTACCCATGGGAACAGACTCTTGCCATCTTGAAAATGTAAATGTAAATAAATAAATAATGCTGGACTATCACACAGCATCATGTAGCCCCAAACTAAGCAGAGCTTACATATATACATTTTTTATAAATACATACATATCATAGATAGAAAACACCCAAACCCGAGACAAATATCTGAGGAAAATACAAACATTTGTCCCTCGGCAGGAATCGAACCCGCAACCTTCTGCGTCTCAGGCGGACCTTCGCCCACTGCGCCACAGAGGTCGTCAAATGCAATTGTATTATTCTTTATTGTACACTATAAAATAAATACAGAAAAAGTTTTCTTAAAAGCTATGTACAAAGGCGAGCTTAACCCTGACAGAGTTTTCTTACAGCAAACCTTTGGGTATAAAGAGAAGAAAAGTATTAATGTAGGTTGCTTCACTGTTTGGAGCTTCCGTCCGAGGCTGAATTATCTTCCACTGGCTTCTGTCCGGGCCGCGCCTCCGCTCGCGTGGTACTGATATAAAAAGTAGCAAAAAGGCTTCAGGCCACTCCGCAAGGCTGTTACTGAATTTAGTGGAAACAAACATCAATACATATACAAGCTCACAAACGGGCTCCCCGCTATACAGGCATACTCGTGCGGATACCCTCACTAACTATGTTTGTACTTGGCTTTTTGATCATGCACCACAATCTACACTTGCTGCACTAAGATTTTCTAATCGCAGACAAAAGGCGTGTTGGCGCCTTGGACAAGCCATGGAGCCTTCGGTGCTGAAGTATACTTATGTGCCGTTTTGTGGCAATAAACTATATGAATATGAATATGATAAACGACAAATAGTTTCAAAACAAATCTACCATCTATAACATAATAAAGCCATTTATTTCCCATCACCTAAGTATTAGATTGGTTTCCTACCTAATATTATGAAATTTCACTTTTAATTTATCACTTCATATTTACACATATAAACTAGGAATTGAAATATGATTTAGTATGATTTCTGTAACAATGCTTCATTCATTCACATGATATATTTTCGTGAATAGGAACCCCTATTTGGGTATAAGCCTCCTCCAGTTTGATCCAACATAATCTACCATCTACCCAGCTCTAAACACTTACTCCACAGCCTTCACAGTCAGCTTAGCTGGTGACAGGTTATTGGCCAGCGCGTGCTGGTGCATATGCAGTGCTGCCAGCCGCAGCGCCACTTCAGGCTGCAGCTCCGGCGCGAACCGCTCCTGGGCGACGTCGTTGCAGCACTGCAGGTACAGATAATCCAACGCAGCAAGGTCTCGCTGGGCCAGTTCTCCTGCTGATGTGGGCATGAACACTACGCGGAACAGGCAGCGCATCTTGTGGGAGCCAGGTCTGGCGGCTATCTGGAAATTGTGTTTTATTGTTATTAAGCCCCGACGCAAAAAGAGGGTTGGAGAGGGAGAGATTGTTAAGCCTTGTATCCATTTGAGCAAGCTCAGGCAAATGAGCGGCTCATTTGGCCGAGAGCCGAGCCTGAGCAGAGCGTGTTCAGGCGTCTCCCTTGAAGCCTCCCGGCTCGGCGAAATGAGCCGCTTATTCGCCTGAGTGTGCTCAAATAGATACAAGGCTTTATAAGTTTGAGCCGTGTATGTGAGTGTATCTGTGTGTCTAAAGTCCAGGACGTTAGGAACCGCATGGAACTCAAATGGAGCTGGGCAGGACACATTGCGAGGCGAGGTGATGACCGCTGGAGTAGGATACAGAGTGGTGACCTAGAGATGGCTTGACAATGATGCTAACAAATCAGCCGGCTGATTACAGGATAGCGCAGCCTAACACTGGCACAGTTAAATCCCCTGGGCACCGACGGGCAGCAGCGTCGGCGGTGCGAGAAGCTGTGCCGTGCTGTCCCCAACCGTGCAAGCATGCCCAGCGTGGGGATTATGGTCATGTCCCCCTTAATATAAGGGAGGCCTATGTCCACCAGTAGACTAAATATGCTGGTGTTGTTGTTGATGAGTTCGTAAGCACAGGATCGATGAAGTACGATGCAAAATTACTTGTTTCGATTTTGTATTTTGTATATTGCTGTGTTGCTCAGCCTACAGTTTTATTCAGAGCAATACGTTTCTATCTACTCCCGTGTACCTACCTGTGAAACCAGTGTAGGATAACAAAACTGTCAAAAAAGTAGGCAAAAAATCTTAGCTACAAATTGAATGGAAATATATATTTTTCTCAAACATGCTTGGAAATTAGAGCATTATTTTGACAACCTTCTTCGAGATAAATCGAAATTGCTGTACCGGCATAATACATGGCAAATAAGCTGTATGAAAATTCATATTTATCGTGTTTAGCGGCCAAATAAATTACTGTGAAAATTCATATCTGTCGTATTATTTAAAAATGGAGCGATCTTTTACTCCGAAACATGGCAACCAAGGAACTAATCACAGGGTGTATTTAAATTTCGAACTTGCTTGCAAATAGAATGCTGTTTATTGAAAAATGTACAAGTTCTGTCTAGGAACTATTTTGTTTTAATTTCCTTGCATTATTTGAGTGAATACAAGCTTTGGCCACAACTAGGCATTGATGGACTCACGTATGTGCATTCATTTACACGTTTGTCCATCAATGACTCTTTTGCTGGCCTCTGCAATAATGTAATAAATTTACGATACAAGCAAAGCAAAAAGGTGACAATTACGTATCATGTATGTATTGTGTATCTTAAAACGGTCTCTGACTCAGCATAGGTTGGTTAACTGGCAACCAACGCTGGTCTTCCGTCACATTCGTTCGGTGATGTCACGAATAACTTACCCACAAACCAAAAGTACCTAATCTACCTATCTAAATACAAAGAAAATATATAAAACCCCAATTGTATGTACCTAACAGTCTTTAAAAAAATTAAGCCAAGCAGGGTTTCTTGCCATTTCTTCACTGTTTGGTCGTGTTACGAATTGGTGTAAAGTAAAAAAAAATGACGATTTACGGTGTTCCTAAGTTTAAGGTTCTTTAAATTAATAAAGATTTGTTTGACCACCTACGCCACTTGCGTACTGAAAATTAACCATGTACTCACCCTTGCCAAAGATTCCTTTGAATCCAGCAGCGTCAGCTTATTCCTCCTTATACTTTTCACATGTTCCACAACCAGGCTAAAATGTTCCTCCGCAGTGATACACAGCTTGTCCTTCAAGCTGGTGACGACATCTGCTACGGTGGTCGTGGTGTCGTACTTGAAGGACTTGGTCTGACCGTTCTCAAGGAAGACTTTGAGGACGTTCGCCATTGGTGGTAGGCAGAGGTCGCCAAGGGAGAATGCTGATGGCTGGAACAGCAATTAAAATAATTATTTATACTAACTATGAAGGTCTGTAGTTTTTCATCTTTAATGGTAACACTCAGCATAAACTCAGCATCTGTGAACTATTATTCTTCTTTGGTGTAACACACCACAACCACAGCAAAAAATAAAAGGGGATATGACCATAATCAGTATAAACGTAATTTTATCAGGTTTTCCACTTTGCATTTTGCAGTTTCACAATTAGTCTCTCTTTTTCTTTCTTTTTCGTATGGCCAACTCCGGTGTCAGAGTTTTTAGGCCGCTGGAAAACATCCGATATGGCTGTAACAGAAAAGCCAGGACCGACATCTTAACGTGCCTTCCGAAGCACGAAAGCGTTCAGATCTAAATGTTACTAATCGTTCACCCAAGTAGTGACCGAGTGGTGTGACCTATAATGTTATATCGTGGCTTGGCATACTTCAGTGACCTTAGCATCCATCTACATACATTACATCTTACTTTTAAGCAAAATTCCGCCTGGTCACGACTTGGATCGGACCGTGCACAGAACTTAAGAACATTGTAACCATATTTATATCTAAATCATTTATGTTTCCATTTCTAACTTACAGGATACATAGGAGCTCCGTTCAGCTGCACTGAATCAGCAAAGCGGACCCTCGGCGGCCTGGCTCGCAGCCTCGCTCGTTTGGCTGCCGACAGCAGCGCCGACCTTCGCGCCGGGTTGCCAGTCCTCGCAGGCTGACATACCCGCAACGTCACCTGCTCCGTGCAAGCCCGGACCGCCGAAATCACATGCTCCCTTGCTGCTAAGCTGACATCCTCACCATTCACGCAAAGTATCTGGTCTCCTGGCTCCAGCTGGAATTGAAAAGAGTTTTTTCCAAGTTTCATTATGGAATACGATTTTTCATATAGAAGTTTTTGCCCCTTTTCAATTCCTTGGGGAGTACATTCAAAAATGGTTTCTTAGTGAGTGCCTCTCAGGTGGTTGTATGAATTCTAGGCCCTGCAGTTTCTGAGATTTCATGACGAATGTGTCAGTCAGTGAGTGAAATTCTCGCTTTATATTAATTATACTTATATTACATTTTTTTAGTTCAAGTTAGTCCTAAATAGCAATGAGATTATTTTCATAATAATCATAATTATTAAAATTAAGTTTATTGATTTGATTTTTTCATAAGTTACTATTAGCAGCTGTAGCCTACCTAGCACGGCTGCTTAACGACATAGTTTTAAAAATATTATACCGTTTTTTCATATATTGCATTCTTGTACTCTTTCTTAATAAATAAATAATAAATAATGCTGGACTATCACACAGCATCATGTAGCCCGAAACTAAGCAGAGCTTGTGTTATAAACACCCAGACCCAAGACAAATATCTACAGAACATTCAAACATTGGTCCCACGGCGGGAATCGAACCCGCAACCTTCAGCGTCCCAGGTGGACCTTCGGCCACTGCGCCACATGGGACGTCGCCTTTCTTGAATAAATACTTAAGCTTATACTATATATTGTAAAATTATCACCTTTATTAAATAGCTTTATCCGTCTGTTAATTTTAGCACTAGTTAATTCTAATTTATTTATAATGATAAATAATTATCTTTTTTCAAAATAATAGTAATACTAATATATTGTTCTAAAGCTTTAGCAGGATACCTACTGATGTTAATGGCATCGAAATAATTAATATAGTACTCTATGGCAACTTTAAAACCAATCATCACCTTTCCAACGCTCGGAGAGTTGTCTGTGACGAAGCGCACTAGTACAGGCTTTTCGGAGCCGGCCACAAAACCGAAGCCTAGCTCTGCGTCACGAGCCAGCACTACGTCACGGGGGGCGGGGGGTGACTCGCAAGAGCAGCCTTCCGGGGCGACGTAGGTGGTAGTCTTGTTTACATGGCTGGAAGTTGAAAAAATAACTTATTGAAAAAGTCAGTACAAAACAAGATGAACAAAGGTTAAAAGGCTCGCGTAGGCGAATATCTACAATATCGTAGGTAGAGTGAAGTACTCCTCCGATGAAACACTAGCACCGTTCCTATTTCTACGGTGAAGCATCATTGCTGTGTTTCGGTTTGAAGGGTGTGGGTGCCGGTGAAATTACAGACGCAAAAAGCCTATCAGATACATCATTATAGCTTACCTTCATGCCTCAAGTTAACTGACGCAGGGCATTGCATCTTAGGGCACGTTCCAGAAAAGCGTGATTTAAATGTAATGCTTTATGATAGGTAATGGTTAACACTTAACATCAGGTGTTGATATCCTTGTTTCATCTTCAAGTACCATAAAAATATCTCCAAACAAGATAGAGTTTGATTATTCCAATAATTAATTCACCGAATAATAGGCGATTACGACGTATCTGTTTTGATGTTAACTTTTAAATAGCTGCCTATGAGTTATCCACGCTTAGTAAATACCATTTATGAATTTATATTGTGTTCAAGATCTCAGCATTTCAGCAGTATAGGTACTCTACTCACGAAGTCAGGAAGTATCTTTGTTCTTGAAGTTGGTTGCAAGCAGCGATGCAGTTTCTATTTTTCAGCCGAATTATAAATACTAGGATTGGCTGAATCGTTTGCTGGACCTGACTTCAGCGAGACAGAGATCCTTTGTGACGATCGTAAACTTTATTTTTGACTGTGATCAGCGAAATTAAACTGTTCTTCAAGGTTACCTATATTATGTTGCACTAAAAACAAAACTGTTCGAAAATAACAGTTGCTAAGTAGATCACAGAGGTATCTCGAATATACAATATTTACAAAAGATATTATAATTCTAATTTGAAGGGCTGGGGAGTTCTACACTGACGTCCAACGTAAGGGAGTACTGTAGATTGCCCCTCCTGCTAAACTGAACTCAGGTATCCCAACTCCTTAAAATAATGGAAAAGGACTTGGAGTTGGTAGCAACATTGCTCCAAAATTCCCGCAAAGGCAGACTAAGGAAGAATATAAAAGCTGGCGAACGGCCGGCTCCTATCCCAACGCCTGGATGTTAATTTTTGACAGTTTTTAAAGGAAAAACGAAGCGTCATCGATTACGGTAGGATTCCATGGTTATCCGTGGTAGAATCCTACCGGGACCCCATGACCCCGAGTGCTACTGCAGCGTCGAGCCCTTCATCAGGCGATGAATGGTTCGATGAAGCACTAGCACTGCGGTGAGTGAAGGAACACGGTAGCTGGCGGAGAGCCCGACGAAACTCTCCAACTCTCCCCGAACTGAAGGACATACGTAACGCATTTTCACACCGACAAAATAAAGGATTCCATGGTTATGGCCGGTTCCTATAACCGTTACCGATGACGCTTCGTTTTCCCATGAAAAACTGTCAAATTTCCGACGAATCGTCGTTAATTTTTGACAGTTTTTCAAGGGAAAACGAAGCGTCGTCGGTTACGGTATAATAAAGGATTCCATGGTAAGAGAACTCACTTGATGTAATAAGACTTCCCCCGGCCATCGAATGCCTGCTCCCATCCGTAAGGTAGGTCCTCCTCTTCAGGGCTCTGGCTGCTGGCACTGCTGCCGTCTCTGGTGGGCACGGGCCAGCTCTCGGCCGGAGGCAGCCAGCTCGCTGTTCTCGTGATATGACTGAAACAAGACAAACTATTAGTTAACAGTCTTTGGTATAGCTTTTTGTGTATTTGGTAGTTCACCTATGACAGACCTATCGCAGACGAACTATCTTCTATAAGTAACTACAGATCATAATGAAGTTAAGGAATATTAGATAAATAGAAGAAAATAAAGGAAAGTATTTTTTAAATTATTTATTGTTGCAGGTAACAATTGAGTTTATAATTTAGCTCGCGTTAGGTCGTTACGGGCCGACTGGACGCCAAATTAACTCTCACCGGGGCAAAAGATTACCTAAGTAGGTAGGTACCTAATATAATTAGAAAATTAAATGAAAGACTTAGGAATAGTTGAAGATATTGAACTATAAAACTTATTAATCTAAAAATAAACGCGTTTTCCAAAATGTTGTACTTAATTTTCTACTTTGATATAATAAATGTACTATGTAAGGATATCATCAAGTTCATTTTCAATACCGAGGCCACATCCTCTTAACTGAAACAAATATCTCGGAGACAGCTAAAAGACGATTTCCCCTGTCTCAGCTCTAAGTGGCTAAGATAAAGTGTTGAAAAACGTGGCCATGTTTATATTGCCCGTGAAACTTTGCACTCACGAGCGCGTCTGTGACCGCGAGAACTGAAAACTTTGGAAGTTATAGAACAGAATAAGTTCTCGGGGTTCCCTTGCGATTTGTAAGTTTAATACTTAACTGTAGGGATCAAGAGCTGTACCTACTGGTGACTTACTTCCCACATATTGTAATGATCAAAATCTGTTGCAATTCATGTTTGTCTCTTTTATGTAGATACTTATAAAAATAATTTGGTAGGTGCCTATACCTACAGAAGTTGGACTTTATCTAAGGAGATGTTGGTACATAATAATAATTTCGATATTTCTATTTCTTATTCTGATCTGATCTGATCTGTTATACATATCCACTGTTGTTAAGTGGATTAGCCAAAATAGTCGTAAATAGACAAGTGTTTAGCATTATTTTTTAATATTAAAATAATTGAAGTGGATTAACAGTTTCAGATATAACTTTGGAAGTTATAGAACAGAATAAGTTCTCGGGGTTCCCTTGCGATTTGTAAGTTTAATACTTAACTGTAGGGATCAAGAGCTGTACCTACTGGTGACTTACTTCCCACATATTGTAATGATCAAAATCTGTTGCAATTCATGTTTGTCTCTTTTATGTAGATACTTATAAAAATAATTTGGTAGGTGCCTATACCTACAGAAGTTGGACTTTATCTAAGGAGATGTTGGTACATAATAATCATTTCAATATTTCTATTTCTTATTCTGATCTGATCTGATCTGTTATATATATCCATGTTGTTATGTGGGTTAGCCAAAATAGTCGTAAATAGAAAAGTGTTTAACATTCTTTTTAAATGTTAAAATAATTGAAGTGGATTAACAGTTTCAGATATTTTTCAGAATTTTGCCAGTTTGTTGAAATACCTACCTACCTTAGTAGATACTTTATTATTTTTGAAAAACAAACAGCTAATGAACAGGATTATATGTATAGGATTCGACAAAATAGCTTTCAATTGTTTTCATTATAAAATCCGTGCTTCGGAAGGCACGTTAAGATGTTGATCCCGGCTTTTTCAGTCTGAAGCCATGTCAGAGACCTTCAGGCGGCCTCAAAACTCCGACACTAGAGTAGAGTTGACCACTAGCGAACTACGAAGAGGGGAGAAGGACTTATAAAATTATTTATCTTAAGTTACAGAAAAAAACAATTATACTATCGATGTTTTTTGCTATATTTTGACTTTACAGCGAGAATTTTCCACACTTTATAATTAACTCGAGAAAGAAATGTTTTTAAATTGTTCAGATGCCTTTGTTCCGGGATGTTATAACTTGGCGCCATTTGTTTTGTACAACAATAAATTTACATTTTCTAAATTAATTGTCTTTAAAAAGCCTTTTTAATGAGAATTAAGAGCTTTTAAAAGCCGTAAAGTAAAATAAAGTTAAATATTTTTACGGCTAAGTAATAATACCACCTACTTAACAACTTATTGCTAAGTTGATCCATCAGGCAATTATTTTTGTGATACTTTATCAAAAACTACGATGCCTACCACCTTCCTACTAATATTATAAACGTTATGTTTGTATGGATGTTTGTACCTCTTTCACAGCAGAGCGGCTGAACGGAAATTGCAAATTATTTCATTCCTTCAGCACAACGCATAATCGAACCAGCATCTTACATCTGCTGAGGTAGCCTATGAGAATTGCCGACGAGATATCGAGAGTCCTTAGCGAGCATTTTTCACGAGCTCCATATTAATTTCGCATGTATTTTGCGGCTCGTACGTATCGCTGTAATTTTTGTTTAAACTCAAATATTGGGGTATTAACGTTTGCTGACATAGGTTTCCCCGCTGTGAAAATAAACAGATACACACTTTTTCGTGAAGTTGTTCTTTAGTAGGTATTAGTAGCCCTGCTAGCCTGGCTGGTCTGTGCTGGTGAACACGGAGGGTTGTGCTATTCAGCACTCATAGCGTTAGAATATGCCATTGGTGGTGATCTACTCCAATAAAAGAAAAACTTGTACCGGGCATAAAACTGTGTACAGTTAGAGTTGCCTTACCTATTACAGAAAAGTTGCCAGTCGACGCTGTACAATACATAACAGGAATGGTGCTCTATATCTTATAAGTATATGCAAAAACTGTATTTTAGTATTCTTATAAACGTGAAATTCATTTAGAATGCCTAGTACTTATCCAGGGCACGAACACACAACAATCTAAGCTGGTAATGCATCAGGAACTATATTTTAAGCTAATGCTTCCGAGCTCTCAAATAATATTCATCCTGCATTAAAAGCATTTGAAAGGCACAGAGAAGTGTTTGCATTCTGCTACTGGCTAGCTTTGTATGTAAATGTAACGGAAAATGTACAAAATCAACACGTTTGATTCAAGTTATTTCATACATTCTCGTAGTGACAGGGGTTAGGCAGGTTCTGGGTAGATAGGTTATGAAAACATTGACTTTCGGAAATTCAGCTAGAAAGAATTGTATAGATGATTTTCTTTATTTTTGGTTATGGGCAACTGATGTTGACTAGGCTGCTTGAAGGTCTTCGTTATTTTATATTTCGGGTTTATTCAGGTTCAAAATATAATGAAGGTGCAGTTATTGCAGGTGAATAAGTTGTTCTCGCTGTTTAGCACTAATAATATAATTATATAAGTCAAACTAGACCACGTTTCCTTTGAACCACGCTCGTCGAATGATTGGTAATGTCCTAAACTGTACACATCTTATTGCACTGACACAGCTATAACAATTTCTGCTTGTATAAAAAATCCCCTGCAATTTAATTCCATCATCATCAAGACAAACGACGTGCCCATTCATCTCTGGATTAGCACGCAACCCCAACGAATCCAGCACGACACGCAAATGGCCATGGGGTCATGAAAAATAATCTTGCAACAACTAGAGTTAGGTATGGCATATCCGACCTTTTAACATTACATCCTAAGACAAGGATAGCGAGAAATTGAAAATTTCTGCTATCCGTCTATGGAATTCTCTACCAGCGGATATTTGTAGCTGTGCCTTGTGTTCGCCTGTGGTTTAAAATCCAGACTCTATAATCACTTCATCTCTCAACAAAATAGTCAATGAAAAAATTAAGCTTCCTTAGGTAATTTATGTTTTATGATGTTTGAGTCTATGTATGCAAGTTTATTTTTATCCTTGGTAAGAAATCGCAATTTAGTATTAAGTTCGCCTGTTTATTTGTTTTTTATCTTGTGCAATAAAGTATTTTCTATCTGTTTATCGAATATACTTATTAGTGGTCGGCAATAAAGAAAATAGATAATTTCGCTCGATAGATAAGTTAATTTTATTGCAAGACGTTCATGATAATTGCTTGTGATTTAGTGAATGGATAACACGAGTAGTTTAAAATAATAATTTGCGTCTTTTCAAAGCGTACTTAATCACACGAAATCTGTGTGCCTTAATTTTATAAAATCCTACTACATCGAAGCTTTTGACTACACGTTGCCGGTTTTTTATAACTACCGATGAGTCGTCCGTCTTTTTTAAGGAAATTCTAACAAAAGCACTCATAAATTCCCCGGCTCTCCGTTCCCCACCTGGTGCAAACGTCCCACATTAAGGCACAGATTACACCAAGTTGTTGGATGTAGCTGATTGCGGGGGGAGGATAAATAAAAAGTTTAGGCGTGTTTGTGTAATTAGAGGAATTACGGCGCGGTTCGGTGGAATGCGGTCTTTAGCCCTGATTGTCAGTTTGATGGAGCTTTTCAGGTAAAACGGTGATTAGGAACAGGTTTTTTGCGTTGTAAAAACAATTTATCTAGTCTGCAGACCTAGACACTAGCACGTTGGCTGCGGGCCTTGCACATGACACTATAGTGTCATTATAGTGTGTGTATAGGAGCGGGGGGTGCTCGGGAACAAGCTCTTGTTTACGCCAAGTTTTTATTAAAAACTACTATTTACTTGACAGATTCTACTAATAGCTCAGAACAGGACGCAATGGCGGTCATTAGGGGAGGCCTATGTCCAGCAATGGACTGCTATAGGCTGATGATGATGATGATGATTCTACTAACAAACATTTTTGATGTAATGTGTTGATTGATTATATAATGTGTCATTTACAACGATCTTTAATAGCTGATACTAACAAAATAGGTGGTAGATATTACTAGGTGCTCATTTATCTTGTTTGATTCTTATAAGTAGTTTTATTCAATGTATTATACAATTAATGAACACCACATAGAACATTTGCTAATACAATTAACTTAAATTGTAAATTCTACTAAATTGTTTACTAACCCCGTGCAAATGAATGTTTAAATAATGGCAAAGTGAAATGGTAAACATAACAATACAGAAGTTCAGCAATTATATCATTTTGATTCTATCACGTTTTCTTACCAAAAAACTTGCACCAATGTGATCAATTTTGGTGCAATTTTTTTGGTAGGAAAACGTGTTGGGTTCAACTAATTAGTTTATACATTATGTCAATGGGTTCTAAATGATATTATTGCTGAACCTTTGTTATTTTCTAGGCCGTGAAGGTTTGCAATTTTGCAGAACTACATTAAGTGATTTTATTTCTTCAAAAATATTGAATAGTGCGAGCGAGAGGGAGGTTTGACCCTTATTAAAGAAATTTTAGGAATATTTATTTTCTAAGAGCGTCGATTATGTCAATAATGTTTTTTTGTTTTAAACAAATTCGATATGTTGCAGCTACCAAGCATTCTTTTTTGTATTAAATGAGATATTTATCATTCCAAATATTTTGACACCTACTAAGATAAAATGCGTCTTAGTTGTACTATATTTTTTTCAGTGTATAAGCGCACCATGCGCGATGAGGAGTTCCTCCTCCTACCCAGGACCAAGTGTGTTTTCAGAATTATAGGGAAGGAACGTAACCTTATCAGGATAATATCTTTTAATTTTTCTTTAATTTTTGAGCCCGTTTCTCGTGGTCTTAAAAGGGTTGGTAATTGGTATCAGGAATAGTAATCATTCATTTATTAAATCAGACAACATATAACAGTCCATATTTTTGTTAACCTATTAATAAACTGTTATATGCCTATTAATAAATTGTTATATGTTTAATCCTTAAATTAATAATTATTTTATGGTAATACAAAAACTTAACACTAATGGCCTTACTTATGAACATCTTTCAAAATATAAACGATGAAGACTATTGCAATCCTTTACTATTGAATAATCACAAACAGTGACAGGGCTAACTTTGAGCATTGGTTAACATTGAGTAGCGTCCATAAGTAAGGGGGTAAATGCCTACAACGGTGATAGGTAGGTTAGGTAGAGTATGGTAAGTTTATTTATTTAAAACTTTTGTTCCTTGTCCATTTGTGACTGATTTAACTCAATAAAATATAGAAAACCTACATCGAAATAATAGGAATTACTTGCCTGTGAAAATTTTCAAAAAGTTTTGCATGTTTGTTTAAAAGCTAGTTAGCAAAGCATTCAAAATGTACGTTTATGTTGAAAATAAGTTTTAAATTCTTTCGCAGGATTTCAATTAAGAGCGATGTCGACTCCAAAGCTAGGGTTCTGCGTAAATCAATACGGCAGGAAGTACGGAACCCGCAAAAGGAAGAACTTTGCGATTGGAATTTGATCGTTTTGCGATTGTTAGAAATCATTTTTATGGGTTTCGTAAATGTTTTTGATATTAGAGTTTTTACGTGGGTTTATAAGAAGAATGAATAAATTTTTATACATACTTAATCTATGTAAAGTTATCTTCAAGCTTGAATTGACTGATAATGCACAGCCTAGGTAAGTTCTACAGATTAGAATGAATAAATAATTAAATAATGCTGGACTGACCCAAACCAAGCAGAGCTTGTAATATTTGTTTATTTGCTTATTAATAAAAACATTACAGGCTTAACCTAAAGCAATAGAATAATGCATCATTATTACAATAAATAACTATAAACAATAAATATCAATTTCACAATTTTATAAAATTAAATAAAAATCATGTATTATACATTGGAACCACATGATACTACTTGAATACTTAAATTTGTTTTTGTGAATACATAGGTACACACAGCGTCACGATCTGGTATACCCCTTTCAAGTATAAATTTAAACTGCTGCCGTGGAGGCTACCATATTCAAATGGCCAAAATCTTATACAAAAATATTTGTACTTGGCTGGGGGATCGAACCAGTAATTCATTCACACCAGTTTATGAATCAGACGCTCTAACCAACTGAGCTATCGTAGCGGTTGGCGTTAACGACGAAATTATAAGTTACACTATACGTTTATTATTTTGTCTAGGTATTCATGGATGCGTCAGCTAGTAACTTCTTCATTTGTTTAACACGGTAGTGCGCAACTACTTATAATTATTTTGTGCAGCACTGGACTATTGAGGGTAGTTGTGTATTAAATGCCAGTTCAGAACAAAAGGTTACTTGTTTCGTCTTGGGTGTGTGTCGTGTGTCATTGAATTTGTAATATGAAAAATGTTGCATATAAAAAAGCCAGTCCGAAAAATTGAGCGTTTTTTAAAATAAAACTTTTGGAACGCTACAACCCATCAAATAATTAATGTCAATGTTAATCAATGTATGGAATTGGAAATGGCAGAATAACATTAGGTAAGTGGTATGAGAATTATTAGTAGGATTATCATAAACAATGTTCTTAGTAGACCTATTCCATTTTATATTATATAAACACATCTTATGCTTATAATATTATGTTTTTATTTTCAGGTTATTGGCGATGGATGTCATCAATGAGCAAAGTTTTGCAAGAAATAATGCAGTCAACAGTGCAAGTTGCTTATCCAGAAGGAACGGTGTATTTAGTTTATGATAACTGCGCAGTTCATCGTTCGCGAATTCTGACCAATTGGCTCGCTTCTCAGACGGGCATTATCACCATATCATGGTCATCTAAAAGTCACGATTTAAATATGTGGAGATTGTGTGAGCATATGTGGGGTCAAATTGTCCTAACTGGGACACGAGTGAAGTGTTGTGCACCTGTAACAGGAGGTCATGAGAACCTAGGAACTGATGCGTCGTAGTGGTTTTGGTTGGACTTTGATTACCCAAGTGAAAAGAAGGCTTCGACAAATAATTTAAAGTTTTTTTTAACATCCATCCCATTCGGTATTAAAAAATATTTAAATACTATAAAATGTTTTCAATCATAGATAAAATACCAGACTAAGTATTTGCGAGTGATCTAAATTGTTTATTGGATTTTTATACGGCAAGTATAACCTGTTCCAATGTTAACATGTTTGTTCACTCGTTAATCTTATATGGGTAAATAAGTATTAATCTATCATTTAAAACATTATTGAAAATTCAAAATAATAAGTTACTATCTATATTCTATTATGTTAAATGTGGTGTTTTAATAAATTTGTTATAACTTTTGAACATTTTTTTTATTTTATTTTTTAAGCTTAATTTAAATAATTAGGTAACTTACTTACTACACTTACCGCGTAACGTAA
Organism: Horisme vitalbata; assembly: GCA_951804965.1. Taxonomy (NCBI): domain Eukaryota; kingdom Metazoa; phylum Arthropoda; class Insecta; order Lepidoptera; family Geometridae; genus Horisme; species Horisme vitalbata. The sequence continues at coordinate 17,870,571 of OX638101.1, read as the reverse complement.
TCCATTGTTAGTAACAAAAATTAAAAAAAAAAACATATTGGTAATGAGGGATTTGAACCCAGTACTCTTGTAACGTTTCGATTGATATCGAGTGTTGTAACCGCCACTCCATTGTGTCGTATAGTGACATGATTGAAATTAAATATTCGTAGGCAAGGAGAAGTTTTATAAAACACATTTGTGCAAAAAGTTGAGATCCACGAATGACGCCGCGACGGTTTGAACCTACTAACATTAACTAGGGGGGTTACCAGACTCTGACGCTGTCTGTACATATTACACATAGAAAACACCCACACCTCAGACAAAATTTGCAGATCATACAAACATTTGTCTCGAGGCAAGAATCGAACCCGCAACCTTCTACCTCTCAGGCGGGCCTTCGCTCACTGCGCCACACTGGCGGTCAGAATTGATTCGGAGAGGATGATCTTTGTATAGTGTAGTGTTGCTCTAAGAAAGGATTTCCTTAAATTTAGCCCTTGAAGAGGTATCTTTGTATAGTGTAATGTTGCACTAAGAAAGGATTTCCTTAAATTCAGCCCCAGAAGGGGTGCATAGTGTAGTGTTGCACTAAGAAAGGATTTTCTTAAATTCAGCCCCTGAAGGGGTGCATAGTGTACTGTTCCTCTAAGAAAGGATTTTCTTAAATTCAGGCCCTGAAGGGGTGCATAGTGTAGTATTGCATTAAGAAAGGATTTTCTTAAATTCAGGCCCTGAAGGGGTGCAGCGGGAAAAGCCTTCACGCGGAGTCGCGGGACATCTACTAGTAAAATATAATTGGGACCCATAGCAGTTTAAAACTAAAAAGTAAAATAAAAAAATCTCTTTATTCATGAGGCACTTAGAGTACACTTTGAATCGTCATTTTTTTTTTTATTTACCACCTGTTCGTAACGCGACCAAACAGAGAAGAATTGGCAAGAAACTCTGTTTGGCTTATATTTTTTTAACCTCATTGTTCATAATAGTTATTCAAAAAAACAATGTAATAACTATTACATTGTTTTTGAGGGAGTTGGAGGCAGTTTCATCCCAAGCTTTTTTGTCATCTAAATAATCATACATTTTAAAATAAGTTTTATTACAGAGATTGCGTATAACAACATTTTTGAATTTATTTACCGATAAATTAATCACGTCATTTGGGATTTTGAATATTTATTCCTATTCGGAATTGAGCGCGGGATTGGAATTGAGTGGCAAGGATTGGTCTGCTCCAGGGACGTGGGGAATAGACCGGCCTCATAGGACTTCAAATTGAACGGACATGAAGGACAATAACTACTGTTGCGTTTTGCTCCCGAATTTTGATTGCTGTGGTTGTTTGCTGAGTGAATTTGAGTTACATAATGGTATATAGGTGGATGTGTATCTTTAGTTCCTGATATCCGCCACAAGCTACCTTGCATGATGTCAAGAGCTGGGCTAAGTTATATTATATTATTATAATAATTTAAGAGCCTTGCTCTTGTTGGTGTAGTGATGCAATTCTCTCCATTTAGCTCTTTCCATTGCTGTCTCTTTCATTTCCTTATACGACATGAGGGTGACCTTCTCTTTTATCTGCCTCATGAAGCGTATTCTTGGTCTTTGTCTTTCTCCAAGCTTTCCATCTACCTTTGCCTCGATGATGTTTCTAATGAAACGTCATGCTGTGTAAAGTGAAGCTGTCATTTCTATCGTATAATTAGAAAAATATGCAACAGTGAGTTTGTTTGTTTGTTACGCTTTCATGCCTTAACTACTTTAAACATAATCATTAATTTTCGCATACACATTGTTAGGGGTACAGAAAAGGTCATACTACATATAGTAAAAGGCTACCTTTTAGTCAGAGAAAAGAACGATAGAAAAATAAATTTAAACGCTAGCGAACCCAAAGCTAGTAAATAAATTAAAATTAAATAAAAAATTCTAAGCGGTATCACAAGCATAATTTCAATTTTCAGCGACGAACTTTGTCATGTTGGTAGGTATAATTCTGTAGATAATAAAAAAAACAAATTTAGAAAAAAAAACATTAATGAATCGACACGCAAAACATTTTCTTGTTATAAGTATTATTTCCTTTTTATGAAGTAAAAGACAATGCTTCCTTACTTAGTGACAAACCGAGAGCTTTTTAAAAGAATGCAATATTGATGGGCATCTCCTATGCGCACGTATTAGGAACATAATTGCCATCAATTTCAAAGATCTTGTAAAATGCGTTGGACCATGTACCAACCTAATAGTCCTGGCGGAAGTGAGCTCGGGCGGGCGGCGGCGGGGCGCCAATTGGCCGCAGCGCGAATTGCCCGGAAGTTACGTGGCCGTTGATTCTGTCAACGGCTGCGATTTATTTTTAGAACTTTGTTTCAAAAATGGAATTTGAAAAGTAATTAATTTTCTTTTTGTTAGCAAAGATCAAAAAGACGTTGGTTTCTGTGGTTCTTGTTTTGTGAATGGGTTCTTGTAGAGTTTTATTTGAGTTGATTAACGTAACTTTTCTATTTCAAGAACCGTACACGAAATTAGATGACAACTTAAAATGAAATAATAAAATCCCATAAAAGTGTTGTAGCTACGAACTCACTTCCCAAATAATTATTAAATTTAAGAATACTTATCCTTTATTAATCAGTAAGTAACCCTACTTTATATTAATGAATGTTTACATTTACTTAGAATAAATACTTCACGTGGTTTTAAAACCATTGGTCATCTTAGGATCTATTAATAGGAGTCCACGGCTGAACATAGAACCCAAGAATTCCACGAAGAAGGGTCTTGAGCCCTCTCCATTACCGATTACCTGCAATCTTGACGATGTCGTCGGTCCATCTGGTGGGGGGTCTCCTTACACTTCGTCTTCCATATCATGGTCGCCATTCGAGAACCTTTATTCCCCAACGGTTATCAGTTCTACGGGCTATAAGGCCTACCCACTGCCACTTCAACTTGCTAGTTCTGAGAGCTATGTCGGTTACCCTGGTTCTTTTACGTATTATTTTTATATATTTTCAAAATCACATGTTGGTTTATTCATAGATTGTTCGGTCGGAACCCTGGAATGCATATTGCATTCCAGCTTCCCAGAGGATTAGCATACGCGTGTGGTAGCCATATTGGACAGGTTTTGCAAGAATTACATAAATTTATATTTCAATACTGTAAGATAGACCGTCAAACCGGGTAACTTTAGGCAAAGTTACCAGGAATGTTAGAATAATGATGAACCAGGCGGTTCATCATTATTAGCCGTTTTTGACCCACTGCTGGGCATAGGCTTTCTTTTGATTATGCCACTGGCCTCGATCCTGCACTAGTCTGTCTAGCCTTTGCCTGATTACATAACTAAAAACCTAAAAACATGCCAAAGATGACTGTAGCCAGCACCTAGATTGTACGAAAAGAAAATGGATGAAGACTTATATCGATATCCCACCTTGTCGTACCAAACGATTCGCTTCCACGTTTATTGTTAGTACTAGTAAGGAGTGGAACTTGCTTCCGGCGTCTGTTTTCCCGGACCACTACAATCTCGGGGTCTTCAAATCCAGAGTGAATCGGTTTCTTCTAGGCAAGCATGCTCCATCTTAGACCACATCTTCACCGTCTCAGGTTTGATAGTGGTCAAACGCTTGATTATTTTTAGATTAAAACATTTTTTCCTATCAAATGTTTGATGATTTCCATACTTCTATCGGAAAATCATCAAAAAAAGTAAAGATGGCTAAACAAAATCTCGCTTTCAAAGAAAATTCGATAAATAAGGACAAGAAGCACTAACGCTTAACTAAAAATGTATGAAAAATTTAATAAGAACAAATGAATCGAAAGATGTAACAATTTCGGAAGAAATGGAAAACCGGGGTCCAGCTAAACCCTAAGGGAAAAGGCGAGACTTTATTATTTATTTGGTAGATATGTACCAGCTTCCGCCCACGAACTCGGGTACTTGAAAACCCTTATAACCTTGTCCCTACTCTGTATTACCCTCCTAAATAGGGAAGGCCTTGTCGGGGACTTCTACAAGCTGAGAAAAACTAAAATGTTCTTTCCTAAAGTTAAGACTATACATAACACCGATATTCTTTGAGTGGTTAACCACGGGTTAACCCGTGTTAGAATAGACTCGTGTATACTGACACATTAACGGGTGGATAAATGGCTCAATAAGACTAATCAGCTATTTTTGACAGATAATTCATGGATTATCTGTCATCTTAAACGAGACAGCACTAACAGGCTAATTTAAGTCTTTACAATTCAACTAAACTTTTTAAATGTGAAAGTTTGCTTGAAAATGAGGATGTATGTAAGTTTGTTATTTCCTTCACCTTCTTTGTATTAGTTGGTAGGACAATCCTGATGTCGGAGTTTTCAAGCCGCTTGAAGGCCTCCAACATGGCTTAACGACTGTAAAAGCCAAGACTAACATCTTAACGTGCCTTCCGAAGTATGAAAGCACTCAGATCTAAATGTCACTAAACGGTCATCCATCCAACTAGTGACCGGGCGGAGTGTTGCTTAACCAAGATGACCTGCTAAGTAAGCCACGCCACGTGCACTTTTCAGCTTATTGTCCACTCAATGCCTTTCACAATCCTACTATACTATTTAAATGAAGAAGTTTGCTTGGATGTGAGGATGTTTGTATATTTGTTACTTCCTTACGCCAAAACTTATTCGAATAGATTACTATAAATTTTTGATCATTGCAATTCTAGTCCAAGAATAACCTAGACTACTTTTTATCCAGGTTTAGCGGAGCCGTTTGCGGGTTATGATTATTATTTAAGCTCTTAATTATTTAGACTCTTAAGCCTAGCTCTGGTTGGCATATTCTCTCCATTTAGCTCTTTCCTTTGCTGTTTCTTTCACTTCCTTAAACGACATGACGGCGACCTTCTCTATTATCTGGCTCACGTAGCTTATTCTTGGTCTTCCTCGTCCACGCTTTCCTTCTACCTTTCCCTCGTTATGTTTCTAATGAAGTTGTCATGTCGTATAAGGTGTCCAATCATTTTACCTCTTCTGTTCTGTATTATTTCCATCAAGAATTCAAGACCCTTCAAGACACGGTCGCGGATAGTAGTTCTATAATTAAACTATGTAAATGTATGTATGATTCTTCTCTCAAGTCAATTTTAATTGTAGTTGAAAGCCTGGAGTGAACAATACGGGATTAGAGGCATTGTTCCGTAGCCTGCGAGATTACCGCTCAAAGTCCGTTTTCGTGCCCGCCTTTATCGCCCACATGCACTCTACTTTTATAAATTTAATATAATCTTCCCTTTCCATGCCAAAATCACCCTTCGTTGGTTAAAATTTACGCTTTTCAACAAAACTTTTCAAGTCCGTAGGAAGCTAAATGTGTTTTTATTCATTATATTCTATTCAATGGGAACTGGTATATTATAATTATCACAATTTCGTCAATATCACATATAATGTTCATAATAATAATGAGGCATGGTTATTACGGTGTATTAGTGATCAGTTTTTAGTCAGGTCCTGTTCTGCTATACTCGTATTACTGTTTTTAGGAGAGGTTAACGTGGTTCTTCTTCTTCGTATGAGCTACTGGCTAACTATGGTGTCCGAGTTATTAGGCCGCCCGAAGGCCTCCAAAAGCCGGGACCAACATCTTAACGTGCCTTCCGAAGCACGGAAGCGCTCAGATCTAAATGACACTAAACGGTCACCCATCCAAGTAGTGACCGGGCGAAGTGTTGCGTAACCAAAGTGATCCGATAAAAACCCCGAACCAAGCCACGCCACGAGCGTTTCGCGTCAAATTAACGTCAGACATTTTAAAATAGTAACAGATTTGTTGGTAGGTATTAGAAATTAAATAAAAGATTGAGAAAATATTGTCTTTCCCTATGTGTGCTTTCCCAACGGATTTTGATGCGGTTTTTTTAACTAGATAGAGTGATTCAAGATTCAAGAGAAATGTTTATTATGTATAACTTGCAGCCATGCGAAGCCGGGACAGGTCGCTAGTATATTTTTAAATTAAATCTATAAAGTCATATTCAATAAAGAACAACATACAATTAAGTATTATCCTATAAGATCTACTTAAAAAAAATCCGTTTATTATCCGGCCCGGTTATCCGGCAATAAATTTATGTGTCGGTCTTAACTGATCGTGTTAATAAGTGTTGCTGTAAATCCGGGTGTCATTTACTGGCACCGGAAACGGAGCAAATGGGCCGGAACCTGCCGATACGGCCCGTGTGGACACCCTAATCGAAGTAGCCAAGTTTGTAGCGTCGTGGAGTAGTTTGTAGACACAAAGTTAGTTCCATTAGTGAACGGAAAATTGTTATAGTTCGTACGTACAACATCTATTTCTTGTTCACGTATCAATGCAGGTTATAACAACTCCTTTCTTTACCCTTCTAAGTTTCTGTTGAGATGCTTGGGTTACAATTATCTGGAGGTGAGACGTTTCTATGACCAAATTACCACAGTCTGCAAAATCCTCCACAACAAAATGAGTGTCAACCAAAGTCCTCGAAACAATAGCCTTGGACCTGAGTGGCGAATTGTGTTGACTTTAGATAGATAGTTAGATAGATAACTCTTTATTGTACACCAGAAACAATTACAAATATTTAAATGAACTATAATACTAATTCGCGGTAGTACAATGGGGCCTTATCGCTAAAATCGATCTCTTCCAGACAACCTTAGGATGGACTGGATTGTCTAGAATGAGAGGGGAAGCGGTGGTACAATATCATAATATAAATAACTTAATAAATAAATTATATATGCACCTATGGGTAAACACATACTATATATATATGATAATGAACTATTTAAATATTGAAGATAATAATAAAATTTATATTTAATATAAATAACTAAGATACATAAATAAATACTAACTATACTTACCTATAATATAATCTTAGTACCTACTATATATAGACAAGGATAAAAGGAAGTTTTATATGAGTGATCTTGCGAAATATAATTTGTAGACCTCATTTTTAAATGTTGCTAGCTTGCTAGTGACGTAGCACTTATCATTGTTAAGTTTGTATAATATGTTTGTATTGAAATTAGTTGTTTAATTATTTAAATTGTTTCTTGACCTACCTATCATTATAATAATGCATGTTTCGTACTTTTCTGTCAATATTGTACTGTTATGTTTAATTATTGTAATTGGGTACTACCCTTTTTAATTAATTGAAGTTGTTTTACTTCTGTAAATGAAGCTCAATAACCTTCATTAAAAATAGGTATAACAAATAACAAATTCTTAAGCTTCCACCCGCGGTTTCGCTCGCGTGCGGCCCGGATAAGAATGATAATAAATTTATTGAGGGTCACAGGTACAGATGTTTACATAGGTACTTAAATATATTTAAGTATATTGTCAGCAACATTATGTCCTAATCACTGAATAGTGTACCATAATTAGCGATATTATTTATAGTTATGTGTAATTACTTATAATTAAAAGATGTTATTTGAAATATTAGTAGTTATCTTGATTTGCAAGGACTAGCTGTCATAGCGGGGCGACTCTGGCGACCAATCAGCGATATTTATGGAGAGGGCAACTTTGAGTAGTGGGAGTTTCTTGCAAGGTCGAGCCAGCCCCGCTCTGGCAGTCGTCACTCGCTTTTCAAAGAAGAAGGTTGTCTTGTGTAAGGTAAAATTGTGTATCGGTGAAATCATTACAAGAATTATATCAGTAAGTACTGCATTATTATTATCCCAAGTCCCAAGTAGTATTCAGGAAAATCGTAGGATAGTTGGCTCAAATGAAAAGCGCCAACAATATATTAATAATATATATTAGTAATATATTTAAGTGCGAGCTCGACACGGAGGCAACTGAGCAGTGAGTTCGTTGCATAAGTAGGTACTTTCTTTCTTTCTTCTTTAGGTATTTGGCAGCTAAGTAGAAAATATTTAATAGGGAGCTACTTAATTATACCACTTCGGTTTATTCGTAGGTTCTTATTACCAACTCTTATATTAATAATGTTTTAGTTTGCTTACGCGTTTTAGTATCTAAACTGTTTTTAGTCGTGAGGACCTATAATTGGCTTTTCCATTTCTAACAGTAGTTAGCACTTATAGTTAGTTTGTATCAAGATAAGCTGTTGGTCTTCCATAAATAAATAAAATAAATAAATATCAACGATGATAGATGATAACTTAATCATAAATGTACCTATAGAAGGTAGTGGGATGATGACTGGGTAAACAAATAATAAAAATAATTAGTCCGTCAGTTCGATTAACAAAAAATATTGGACACGTATTTTTTTATTTATTTAATCTATAGAAATTAACAAAGTTATAGAGCGTCAAAGTTCGGGAGTGGGGGCTCGTGACGTCACTTGTATGCTTGTATGTATAAAGTGTACTTACCCGTGACGTCACGCTGAACTTCAACACGCATTGTCCTTTGTCATTTTTAGTTTAATTGACTAAACAAAAACTACGTGTCCAATAATTTTTGATAATGTAAATGACGGACTAATTAGACATTTTTAGGCATCTAGCCTAACAATGTCTTCCAGACGACCGTTTAACTAAAACGAAAGGGGTCCGAAAGCTGAAACACAGACCACTTCCATGAGCGATTATTAGTCCATAAGAAGAAGTAGAAGAGGAAGTAGCTTATGTGTAAATCCAGGTCACAATCTATGTATATTCAAATTATCATCCAAATCCGTTCAGCTGTTGCAGAGTTGAGTGTGACACAACGCACACATACTTATTTATGTGATGTGCTAGAAAGGTTTGTTTATTTGTGTGATGTGATAGAAAGGTTTGTTTATTTGTGTGATGTGATAGAAAGGTTTGTTTATTTGTGTGATGTGATAGAAAGGTTTGTTTATTTGTGTGATGTGTTAGAAAGGTTTGTTTATTTGTGTGATGTGATAGAAAGGTTTGTTTATTTGTGTGATGTGATAGAAAGGTTTGTGAAGCACTCGTGGCGTGGTTGACTTCGTTGTTCTTAGCAGATTACCTTTGTTAAGCAACACTCCGCCCGGTCATTACTTGGATGGGTGACCGTTTAGTGACATTTATACTTGATCGCTTCCGTGCTTCGGAAGGCACGTTAAGATGTTTATCCCGGCTTTTCAGTCGTGTCGGAGGCCTTCGGGCGGCCTAAAAACTCCGACATCCAGAGTGGGTCACTAGCTCATACGAAGAAGAAGAAGAAGAAGAAGAACTATGTGTGTAAGTAAAGCTGTAGGTTTTCTTGTGTATTGTAAATGGAAGTCTTTATTTTTATTTTTGAGTGCTAAGTCTTGGTAAGGCGGATTATGCGGGCGTTGTCGTTGCTCGCGGCAACTTTTATTTTAACCACATTAAGTTAATACGCTTTTTGTTACCTCCGTTATCAAGTTATTATTTCATTATACGCAGACGAGGGCAATAAATAAGCTTTAGCTCTAGCAAGCATTCTGGGCACTTTACTTATGGTTACGGTCTAGATTTTTGTTCGGCTATTTTATTTTAGTTATGTTACCTACATGTGAAATATGTATATTTTGTAAATTTTGTTAAATTAAGGTAGTCGACAAATATTTTAGACTTCATCATCAAGCCTATAGCAGTCCACTGCTGGAGATAGGCCTCCCCTAATGAGCACCATACGGAGCCGAAACGTGGACACTCACAGTACGGCTAGTCCACTGGTTTAAAGTCGCTCGGCGAGCTATGGAACGAGCTATGCTCGGGGTTTCTCTGATGGATAAAATCCGTAACGAGTTTATCCGACATAGAACTAAAGTTGTCGACATAGCTCAGAGAATTAGCAAGCTGAAGTGGCAGTGGGCTGGCCATATCTGCCGAAGAACCGATAACCGTTGGGGTAAACGAGTTCTTGAGTGGTCTCTGGTCTCGCGGCTCGGCAAACGTAGCGTAGGACGCCCTTCGGCCAGGTGGGGTGACAATCTGAGACAGGCTGCTGGTAGAAGCTGGATGCGTCGAGCTCAGAACAGGGCGCAATGGCGCTCATTAGGGGAGGCCTATGTCCAGCAGTGGACTGCTATAGGCTGATTATGATGATGATAATGATGAATGAGCGCCATTGCGCCCTGTCTTCAGCTCGACGCATCCAGCTTCTAACAGCAGCCTTTCGCAGATCGTCACTCCACCTGGCCGGGGGGCGTCCTACACTACGTTTACCGAGCATTTTAGACTTATATAGGTATTATTCTTATTATGGTAAATAAATAAGAATGTTTTCGAAAAAAAAACTAACCTTAGCACAAATCGTTTTGCAAATTTTGTAAAACTAAATATGTAAGTTTCTGTTTAAGCAAAATTACAGGAAAATTGAACAATGCCAAAAAAAAGCGTTTATTCAAGGTAAAGAACCCGGTTATAAAATCCCGGTTAATCAATACCCAGTTATCGCACTCCGAACGGCAGCCGCACTTCACACAATTAACTAACAATCGTCGTAACTGAATTATTTACCGGACGGGATGTACGGATATTGAGTTATCCGGATTATCCGGACAGCCCGTGTGTACGTGAATTTCCTAGAACGAGTAACTTTGTTACAAGTTTTTGTCTATTCGGATTTTTTGGGATTGGTTTCGTCCGGCCTAAAAATATACAGTAGGTACTTGTTTCCGGCTACCGGGATAAAAAATATGTGTTAATCCAAGTTACAAACTGTGTATATTCTAAGTTTCATCCAAACCCGTTAAGTAGTTTTTGCGTGAAAGAGTAACGTACCTTCATTCATACATCCATACTCACAAACTTTCGCATTTAGTATATTAGTAAAATTAATTAAATTTTTCGGTATTTTCGCATCCCTATTTCTCTCACATCATATTTTTTCTGTTGAAATATAGTATTTCTAAAGACACGAACGATGTAAGGACACAATAAACGACATGACAGTTTTATACGCAACATCAAAGAGGGAAAAATAGAAGAAAAGAGAGGAAAACCAAGGATAAATAATATGAGCCACATTAAAGAGAAGGCTGTCATGTCGTGTAAGCAAGTAAAGGAGCCTGCTTTGTAGAGAGGCAGATGAAAGGAGCTGCATCAGTTGCACCGACAAGAGCACAGCTCTGAAATAAATGATGATGAGACGTATCAACAACTTAAATGTTCTAATGTAAATATGTGGAAGAGTATTATAGTATGCTCATATATATCAAATCAAATATAATATAATATTATATACCTATATCAAATTTAAAATTAAAATAAAAAATCGTTTATTATTACAAAATATGACATTGTAGATTAATCTAATGCGTAATACCTATTTAATTTAGCAAAATATACTTATTCTAAACAACATGAAAGTAAACTTCAAAATAAACAATTGGAAAAAAAAGATAAAACGTAACATGCTGGCAATACCTATGTCATCTATATATCTATAATTAATGCCTCCACGGCAATTAAATTCACGAAACATAAAGTTTAACATCATTAGCATCATAATAAAATCGTCGTTAACCGGATGACAGTTCAATTTTCGTCCATTTTGAACCGCAGTGTGACACAGCACTTTACATCATAATTGTCCTTTTAGTGAAGGAAATACTTTCATCATCATCGGCCTATAACAGACCACTGCTGGATAGGCCTCCCCTAATGAGCGCCATTGCGCCCTGTCCTGAGCTCGACGCATCCAGCTTCTACCAGCAGCCTTCGCAAATCGTCACCCCACCTGGCCGGAGGGCGACCTACACTACTTTTGCGCCGGTCTCCATTCAAGAACTCATTTACCATCGGTTATATCTGCCTTAGAACCGATAACTGTTGGGACAACAAAGGCCGAGTAATCAAAGCAATCAATAATAAATAAATAATAGTGCTGGTACCCCAAACATAATAATAGCCCCTTAATAATATGGATAACATGGCATTCATATCACTGCGGCGAATGCGGACATGGAGGCCTATTGTGATCGCTACTTCTATTTCACGTCTCCCCTTGAGGCGGGGCCTTCATAGTTCACCTATCAGCCCTACAGCTGACAGAAACTGTCTGAGTTTTGGGTGTGAATTCTCGTAGCTCCTCTGGGTATAAAGAGAATTTGCCCAGAATAGCGCTACGGTTGTGCATTAGTGGCCTTCAGTCTCCTAGAAGAGATTTATCCGCCTCTTTGCAGAACCTGCATGCTGCAGAGCCCCTTAGAATAATATTCTGTATAGCCCCAATGTAAGCAAAGCTTGTTTTAAGGGAACCATAAACTTACACATCTTTTGGAAATACATAATATATTACCTAAACATAGAAAACCTCCAGGATTAGACAAATATTTTTAGATAATTGAATAACATTTCGCAAAATTTTCGTAAATGAAATGTTTAGGTTCTTATAGAAGTTATAGTTCGATGCATCATCCACTAGATGGCGATTATTAAATTATACGAAATCTAGATCGCGCTATTGAAGTGTTTTGGTGAATTAACAGCCTTTTGGACGACAAACGTCAGCGATTAGACGCTACGACAAGCTGCGGGGGACAATTTTCATACATTTTGTTCAAAGCTCCGCACACACAGCGACAATCGCAACAGCAAGATATGACAGACGCTCGGGACTAAGCGCGACGAGAAAGCGTCGTGTTTGCGAGGGCTGTTAGAGTGCATTTAATAAACGGGCTACTTTCGATGCTACATTAGAACAAGGGTGATTTCATTATTATGTGTAGCACCAACTGCGGTACGATAGATCGTAGCCTCATATTTCAGAATTCATCTATTATTTTGCATCTAGATCTGAACTAAAGCCTCATTTCTCCTAGCTTCGTTTTGTTTGTCCTACTTGTTAAGTTGTCAGTAGGTATTCAGAAATTGTTTGTGATGGTATACGTAACATAGCAGTGGCTACAAAGCAAGACCGCAATATCGTAGCTATGCCGAGGGTGGCATGCGGCTACCCAAAACGGTATTTAATAAAACAGAGTGAGTATAATCCTAGTTATGTTACTGTATCAACCTCTGTATTAGTTGTGTTTGTGTTGCCAGTTAAATAACTTTTAATAGTGGCCAAGTGGTGGCTATTCATCATCATCATTAACATCAGCCTATAGCAGTCCACTGTTGGACATAGACCTTCCCTAATGAGCGCCATTGCGCCCTGTCCTGAGCTCGACGCATCCAGCTTCTACCAGCAACCTTTCGCAGATCGTCACCCCACCTGGCCGGAGGGCGTCCTACACTACGTTTGCCGAACCGCGGTCTCCACTCAAGAACTCGTTTACCCCAACGAACGGTGGCTATTATTTTATTTTTATTTTATTAAGGCACAAACGATTTACAAAATAATTACATATAAGTATTACAAAATACGTTCTTACACCAATCAAGCTGCCACTAATAGAATAGAAACTTTATATACGTAATTAACAAAACGGTACCTATATCAATAATAAGGAAAGACTTATAAATAATAAAAATTATGATAAACACTGAATGAATGAATGAATAATAACTAAATGAGGGTTAACTGTTTCTTATAAGTATTTGTGGAAAGCAAAAATATGTCTAATTCAGAGAACCGCTCATTGTATAACTTACAAGCTCGAGAAACAAATGAATTGCTAGCATAGTTTGTCCTATTACAACGTAAATTAAATAAATTATTATTATGATATCGGAAATATTTTAATACAAAAAGTCGAATTTACATTTCAAAAGTAGTGGCGAACTGTCAGGTTATTATAATATATTATATATATATATTATTATAATTATTATATATATATTATTATAATTATTAATGACGGCCTCTGTGGCGCAGTGGGCGAAGGTCCGCCTGAGACGCAGAGGGTTGCGGGTTCGATTCCCGCTGCGGGACAAATGTTTGCATGTTCTGTAGATATTTGCCTCGGGTCTGGGTGTTTCTATGTATGATATGTATATATTTACAAAAAAAAAAAAAAAAAAAATTATATGTGTAGTATATCAATCATGTGGTTCCCATAATACAAGCTCTGCTTAGTTTGGGGCTACATGATGCTGTGTGATTAAGTCCCGCATTATTTATTTTATATTTATTTATTTATTAATTTCACTATCAATTTCACGTGTAATTTCCAGTTTCACAATGCATGAATTTATTTCATGACATTGATTTACTTTCGTCCTACAAACAATTTTTTGGTGAAATTGATGGAAAGTTATTTCACTGACTAAACGCGATCCGAAACTAGTGTCGCGAAAGTGCGTGTGTTGAGTAGATTTGTTTGATTGATTTGTTTTTTAAACTATGCTAATTTTTCACGCATTATCGTATTGAGATCTTAATGTTCATCTTTTGAGACCTTCTGTTTTAGGGTTCCGTACCCAAAAGGTATTAACGGAACCCTATTACTAAGACTCCACTTTCTCTGTCTGTCTATCACCAGGCTGTATCTCCGTGATAGCTAGACAGTTGAAATTTTCACAGGTGATGTATTTCTGTTGCCGCTATTTAATTGTATGCTTATCAACATTAAATAAAGTTCAAGGAGCCATGACAGCATGACTGTTGATTCTACGAAAGTAGTTTTACAAAAGAAAAGTTTTTTAAATTAAGTTAATTATGCATAATACTTGTTTTAAAATACGTTGACTTTAACCCCCTTATTCATAACCAAATGTCATTTTATAACTCTCGAAAACGTAAGCTTGTCCCTGTTATTTAAATGTTTGGGGTTCTCTAACACAAGTATTATTATACTTAAAAGAGAGCCTCAACCTTGTTATTTTTATATTGTATTTGGTTACAGAAATAAATCTTTTTTCATTTTTTTTCATTTTTAAGTAAGAGGTGACATGATATTTTAACGCCATTTTAGCTATATGAGTATTATGAAAATGTTATTAATAGGACGGTAAGTATTCTCTTCGACGTTCCAAAGCAGTGTTGGCCTTAGTCTTACTTACAATTCTAATCATGAAAGAATTCGCGAGGAGCCCTTACTAAGTAGCACTAATATAAGATGATAGATGATGATAAACAAGGCTGTTTCAACTCCAGTAAAGTAGCGGACTCAAGCAGATAAATCAAGGTTAAGTATTTAGTACCAGCTCCTCTCGCAAACAAAGAAGAAAGAAGTAAGACTTCACCTTCACAAAGGTTATCTGGAAGAATAGACTATTTAGCATTAGATTGGACTACTGGGCTTATAAACCCTACGACATTGTCAAAATTTATGAACAATATTTTGATACTGGCGAAATTGTAAAAATTATCCCAGAAGCCATTGAATAAAGAATAAATGAAATAATGATAATAATGTCATAATATTAAAATTGTTAGGTAATTAGTATAAGTTAGGTACCATAGCCTTCTATTCTTTATTCTATAAACATATTTAAAATGTATCTAAAGGAGAATGCCGAGAACCCGCACCAATTGCGTCAAAACCGAACGTATCCCATAAAATTTATTATATTTTATAAATGACATTAACATTTTCTTTAGTTTTACACACCGACTCGATTAATAATCAAGTAAAAAAAATATTTTGTTGATTTGGTTTCCGTTGCACGCCGCCATTAGACTACAACAACCCATGATATATACGTTGCTATGGCAATAAACATTGATGTAAAGTGTTACTATGGCAATAACCATCATTTTTAATTATTTTGACAGTAGATTCGACTAAATACTTATTGGATATTTTTATGACGCACTCACTTTTGTTTTGGTACCGAGCGCCATACATCAGACGGCATTCTCCTTTAAGGACTGAATGTATCAATTTGACATGCCTATGTGTATTACTAAATGGTCAATAAATGAATCTGAATTTGAATAAACATGTTATTACTATCCGTAACGAAAACTGCCTAAAATAAAAGAAAAATTGAAATCATTATCCATCCATTCAAATCATCATCTCATTAACTGATTGTTTAATATAATATAATCAACGTTAAACTTGTATTCATAAATTAGCTAAGACAAACATCTGAAATTCATATTGGACATTGAAATCCGTTCGACGAAGTTTAATAACTTCGGGACGACCTCAGCGAGCGGACAAATAAATTGGTGTTTGATGTTTGTTGCCGAAATTAATTGTTTATTTGTCAGATTAAATCCGGATGGAACCGGATTAAGGGACGCTGATTGCCGGATTGTGGGAAATAGTTTCCCGTCCGGACGAACTCGTGGTGAAGTGGGAAATGGAGATAACAACGGCCAAGTGGGTTTTGAAATAAGTAGTTACTATCAAGAAGAAGATATGTTTTCGATCTTGGTCCATTATCAATGCCGTTTAATAGAGAAATCTACAGGCTGTTGATGATTATGATGATCAATAGTGTCATGGAGAAGAAGTAGAAGAAAAATATTTACCTATTAATAAATAATTTATGTTTTTTTTAAATGGCTCTGGGTGGGAGTTTAGATAATGTTTAGAAAAACTGGGGTGGTTTAGATAAAGAAAATTAGGAAAAACAGCTGAAAAGGAACAGCTGAAAAAACGAATATATTGAAATTGGTAACTGTGTAGAGAAAAAAAAATGTGATCTACGATGCAATGCTTTGTGATAGGTAATGGTTACCACTTAACATCAGTTAGGCCATGTGCTTGTTCCATATTCAAGTACAATAAAAAAAAGAGATTTCCACTTCGGATAACAAATCAATTTTAGGTGATTCAAAGTTCGCCGATATTCTGAATAACGTGATCGTGACATGCAGAGCTATTTTGACAGTTTTTAAATGAAAATCTCGAAGCATGTTCAAGCTACAATTCAATTTAAACTTCTTTTAGAATAAGGGCCATAGGCATCGCAACAATTTTTTAGTGATAAGACTAGAACTTACCTATGACAAAAATAAACCTACCCAACAAGATACAAGATACAAGATTTTATTGATAAAAACATATTTTACAATTCAAATTGTAACAACCGACATCACATAACCCTAAAGTCTATACAACTCAGGTTTTTTTTGCGTTTACCTTTCAATTACACTGAGCTTCGAAATCCGGGCAAGGTAAAAGCTAAAAGCTAGAGTTAATGGAATTGTTACCGTCTGAAAGCGAACTGCAAAATAAATTGCCCTCCACTCAAGTTATTCGGCCGGTACCGTTTCAGTGTTCACGTCAGAGTAATGACCTCGACAGCAATCATTCACTTACCGCACGAAGGTCAGGACTGAGGTCAAGTTCTTTGAAACGGGAATGATTTCACACTGAAACTCACCAATATTTCGATTAATAGCTTCCGCCCGCGGCTTCGCTCACGTGGTACCGGGATAAAAAGTAGCCTATGTGATAAGCCAGGTTACAAACTATGTATATTCCAAGTTTTATCCAAATCCGTTCAGTAAACTTCAGGTATGATATAAGTATTTTGTGTCGTCACCCACCTAACTGTGGCACTGTCAGAATTACCAGCGCTGCATAGTGTTCCTTTTTATGGCAGCACTGTGCAGCAATATGCTGAGACAGGGCCTTTTGACCCTTCGCTGCGCCTGGTTAAGTGGGTGGTGCCTTTTTAATTTAGCACTATGTTTTTTTCTTTTTTTTCTCGCTCTATTGTTTAGATACCTATATTTTTTATACTATGGGTTAATAAATGTATTTTCTTTTTTTCTTTCAGTAGTTATTGCGTGAGAGTAACAAACATTCATCCATTCATCCATCCATACATCCATACGCACAAACTTTCGCATTTATAATATTAGTAAGATAAAAAGTAAGATTATACTTCCACAATAACACTAGCCAAGCCACTAGCCCCTGACGACGGGCAGCAGCGTCAGTGGTGCAAGAAGGTGTGCCCTGCGATCCCCAACCCGCATACCCAGCGTGGGCATTATGGGCATATCCCCCTTTATTAGGGGAGGCCTATGTCCAGCAGTGTACTGATATGGGCCGGTGTGGTGTGGGTGCCACAATCAGCCGACAGCCCCGTTTGTTATTTAGCACGAGCCGGCGAGATTGGCTTCGATGCCGGAATCCAGAACCCCAAACATACGAGTAGAATACTTTTCTAAACTCAAAGCTTGTCCGTTGAATCAGTAAATACAAAGAATTTGCAAGAAACATTTTTGTGTTTGTAAAATCACGTTCGCTTTATAAAGTGTCTTCAAACTCTTCAAAGACAGGTTATGACACCTTTATTTTATTAAAATTTAACCTTTACCCTGTTCCGTTGCTGTAAGTGAATTAAATCTCGTTGCGAGACCGTTTACAGAACTAACGCAATCTGTAGGATGGACCTATAGACTTAAGTATAGAGGTGAGTGTAGAGGTGGATGAGTTGCCTTTGAAGTTGGAGGGAGATCGCGTCCCACTGCAGGAAAAATGCATGATGTTTTTATTTCCTCTACGGCGTTGGAGTTTGATACTAAGGCTACGGACACGAAGTCAGCGGGCGCGGGGCGGCAGTCAGGAACGGCGGGTTTCAATACCTATACTAATTCAATAGATTTGCGTTGGCGCGGTGCCGCTCCCCGCGGTTCGCCGCCGCTGTCTTCGAGACCGCGGCCTAAGGCACTAAGGCCTAAGGCATTGAAACGCGCCATTCCTTCGCGCCGCGCCGCCGCCGCCCCGCTCCCGCTGACTTCGTGACCGCGGACTAAAGACTACAGGGCCCTTATTCTCTATGACACAACGCAAACGTAACACGCCTCGTTACGATATCTGCATGGAATCTGCGGAATCATATTCTCTATGCCGGTTCAAATTTCTTAACGTGACACCATGGCGTGTTTTGGAAACGTGTTTGTGTTTGAAGCATGTTATGACGTCACACGTTATCAGCAAGGAATCTTTTGTGTCAAACAGTGTACGATTCACACCTACCGGCGCGCGTCGGAGAGCATCGAAGCGCATTTTAACACATGCTAGAGGAAATTGAAACATCCATAAAGCAGTTAAGTTCCTTATTTGCATGTAATGATCTCTCCTTTCATGTCATTTTAGCTTCGATGTGTTACGCGATCTTTCCTAGACCTTGACCAAGGTTTTTACTGAAGGATCATTCGAATTATTCCTATCGAGGTTGCCCCCATACATGGGTACTTCATGTTTATTTGCTACGCCGTAGCATTTCTACGGCGTACAATCATGGAGATAATTGGAATGAAAAATTACTTTATTGGGAGTTCATTACGGAGGGGTTAAATTAAATTAGATACTTTCAGCTTGTGAACTGTTCAATCATTATGATTTATTCGTATTTAATTGTAATTTCCCAATTCATATTAAAAATGTCAAAGTGAGTTTGTTGCGCTTTTGTGAGGTTGTTGTCTGGTACTTTTTCACGGAGATTCTATACACCTTGTCAGCAATACAAAAAGGACATAAGGTACCTACGAGTACCTTTTTTTAAAAAAAAAAGTACAAAAAGTAAAAAGTGTCCTCGAGGGATAGAAAAATAACTAATAATATCGCTAAATATAGCAAAAATAGCCAAAGTTTAGTGATTTATACTTATTGTACTGTGGAGATAACACTGGGTATAACAATAGAGTACTTGTCCAAGTTGCTATCGGCAAGTTTTGACCCACGAAATGGCAGCGGACCTTTGAGAATAGTCCGCTTGCAAACTTTCGAAGCAGAGCTACGAGATACCTATATTCGTTATGATATTATAATATAATAATTATGAACGTTTTTATTCCGAATAATAATTAGATATGTTTATGAATAATGTAGATTAATCAAATAAGCTGGGTCATTGACCAGCTAAGGACAGGGCGTAAGGGAGCCTTATGTCCAGCAGTGGACTGCTTTAGGCTGATGATGATGATGATGATAAAGAATAATTTATGTAGACAGCAAATGACGTTTTATGTTTCGGCATTGTGAATTATAACACACACTTGAAATGAACAAAATGAAAATAATTAATTAATAATAATTGAATTAATTACTATTGCAAGATCGAAATATTTGGATAAAACTGTATGAATTTAGATCCATATATTGACTACTTTTACGTGAGTAAAACCTAAAATAGGTTGGCCCAAAATAATGGAACCTGCTCAAACATTCGAAAAGTTTCCAATTAGAATCCGTCAATTTTTGTTCGATTGTAACTACTAATTTCTATTTGAACAGATTTCTTCATTCAACAGGGATGATTGAGTCACAGTATATTGGTGTATCAGGGTGTTATGAGGTAGGTTTTGTCGGTAGAAATCCGTCGGTATTTCGACAATTTTTAAATATAATAGAACAAAGATTGACGGATTAGAATCTAAAACTTTTTCTTTTTTTCGCAAATAGAAGTGTCTGAAACGGCGAACGTTTCACAATACCTGCCCCAAAGGAAAAATTAAATAGGTTTATATTATTTTTGGTATGGAAAACTGCTTTTACAATTTTTTATTTTTTCACTCGGCTGATCCAAGAATCGATCTGGCCAAAAAATATTTACCTACCATAAATTCCTCAAATTGTGTATTTTCGAAATTTCGAGAAACTCAATAGATTATCAACACACTCAAGTTTTCTTACTCCAAGTTCTAAAGCTTCCGGCTAAATAGGTTTGTTTACACCAAACAATGGGTCGGAGTTTGGTTTAACATTATTATAACGAAATATAACTGAGGGACGAATAATATTAAGTAATTTGCTATAATTTCGTTCAAAACCACTTTTAGATTTTAATTAAACGCTCTGAATTACTAAACGAGCCTCGTAAGAGTATAATGGCTTTCTGTAAACGATTTTCAAGAATATAATTGAAAAATTTATTACTTAATAATGCTATCTTGTAGTAGAAAGTCCAGTTTAAAGAGCTGAGCGAGCTATGGAACGAGTCATGCTTGGAGTTTCTCTGAAGGATAGAATTCGCAACGAAACTATCCGACATAGATTTAATAGGCTTATGCAAACTTATAATGAAATAAGCTCCAACAGCGATGTTGACATTTTTCATATTTGTAATATTTATAAATTTATTCGTGTTTGTTGTATATATTTATGAATTGTTTTATTCTTTAGGTTTATCTAACTTTATGGTATTAGTATATTATGTATGAAGTATGTAAGTTAATTTTTTATTTTATTTTGGCTTGCACTTATTTTAATATTCCTTTCATTTAGTTGTGTGTGTGTCAGCTGCATATTTTTGTTTTTTTACTTTTGAGTGTTGTATAAACCTATAATGGCGAATCATACAGAACTTCATTATAAAACTTAATTACAAATGTCTAGTGATAAGTCGAAGGTGTATCTTTTTCAATAAATAAATAAATAAATAGATAAGAGAATTAGTAGGTAAGCTGAAGTGGCAGGGGGCTGGCCATCTGCCGAAGAACCGACAACTGCTGGGGTAAACGAGTTCTAGAGTGGAGACCGCGGCTCGGCAAACGTAGTGTAGGACACCCTCCGGCCAGGTGGACTGACGATCTGCTGGTAGAAGCTGGATGCGTTGAGCTCAGGGCGCAATGGCGCTCATTAGGGAAGGCTTATGTCCAGCAGTGGACTGCTATAGGGTGATAATGATTATTATGTGGATTTTGACGATTTCGGTGGCGCAGTGGGTGAAAGCCCGCCTGAGACGCAGATGGTTGCGTGTTCGATTCCTGCCACGTGACAAATGTATGTACTGCAAATATTTGTTTCGTGTTTGTGTGTTTTCTATGTATATAATAATCTATTTTCTCTTATTATTCTAAATAGACATAAAACCTGAGGGCTTACCTGAGGTTTTTATAGTTTACGAAAACTTTATAAGTTTCGGTATCTTTCCATACATTTTCGTAGTTCATGCACGTTTCCCTAGAGGCGCTGTACTGAAAATGTATGGAAAGATACCGAAACTTAAATAGTTTTCGTAAACTATAAAAACCTGTGGTAAGCCCTCTGAGCTTTGAAAATAATTTAATAATGCTGGAGACATCACACTGCATTATACTTGAATAGCCTCAAGCTAAGCGCAGCTTGTATGGGAACCAGATGACAGAAATACTTCCTAAATATATATTTTTTGTAAATACTTACATATTTTTATACATATATAGGTACACATCACCCAAACCCGATACAAATACATGCAGAACATACAAATATTTGTCTCGCGGTGGGAATCGAACCTGCAACCTTCTATGTGTCAGGCGGGTCTTTACCCACTGCGTCTAAGAGGTCGTCAAACCCACTCAGATCATTAATACTTAGATATGTTTTTGTTTTGTTTTCGTTTATATGTTGTTCTATTTTTATTACTTTTAAATATATATTGTGTGTCGCAGTAGTCAGCTGTACGCTGCATTGTACTGCGACCACGGAAGACCAGCGCTTTGGCAGCACTTTCCGCTCTGCCCTAGCATATGCTGAGTGGTAGCCGTTTTTATTACATAGTTTTAGAAAATTATACCTCACTATAGATAACTTTGATATTCGTGTAACAAAATAAACGTATTTTGATTTGATTTCATATCTGATTGTTTCAGATTGCTTCACGTTGACTGCACCGGCTGCATATGCAGTTTTTCAGCACTCAAAGCGTTAGATAACTACTAGAGATTTGCAGACTTATGACTTTGGCCGAATAGTTGACTAGCCGATTAGTCGGTTGTTAATAGGCCGAACTTGGTTTCGGGAGTAGTCGCAACTGCCCCGGCCTGCGGGCGTATCGGAACATGTTTTATTTACTTGCATAGATTCTTGATTTTGCTTTTGCAGGTATGTAGGTACAGAGCGGTTTTTTTGTGGAATAAAAATAATGAGAACACTTATTGTTCATTCAAGTAAAAGAACTCGACTAAAATTGAATTTTAAAAGAGATTATTGAAAACAGAACTCTCGTTGATTTGAGATTGAGATTGAGTTACATACAAAATAAGAAGTCCGGTAGTTGGCGCTTTTTGCCGATAGTAGCCGAATAGTCAGCTTTACCAACTAGTCACATACTAATCAAAAGTAGTAGAACATCTCTATTAACTACCCTAACCCCAAGTACATCCGTGTTTTATCACAAAAATGATTCTGTTCGAGATGCAACCTATCTTGATACAGCATTTTGCTCCTTCTTTCTACACATCTAAAGTTTAAAATCACTAACAGCAGAGCTGCAAACTACTTTACAAGCAGAGTACAGACAGCAGTACTCAAAAGACGAAACTACGTCAAAAGTAAATTAGTGGGGTGCTCCATCTCGGAGGGAGAAAAAATTCATTCTCGTGCATTCAGGTAACCTAGTTCGAGGCGAGAGCTTTGCTATTTCCACAGTCACTAATAAAGAGAAGCAATATATAGAGACAACTCAATCTTACATAGGGAGACGGGTTTTTTTTTCATTTAAGTTTGAGTTCAGCTATTTTTAACCGACTTCAAAAAGGGGGAGGTTCTCAATTCGTCGGAACCTTTTTTTTATTTTATTTTTATTTTTTATGTATGTTCACTGATAACTCCGTTAATTGTGGACCGATTTTCAAAATTCTTTTTTTGTTTAAAAGAGGTGGTCCCATATAAATTTTATTCCTGAGGTATTTGTACTTTTCCCGGAAAAATCAAAAACCCTCATCCTAACTTGTAATTTTCGCCCTATGATCACCAATACCTCCGTCAATTGTGACCCGTTTTTAAATTTTTTTAGCGCAAGAAGTAAGAAGTGATTTATTTGAAGTCGGTATTTTTTTTAAAGTCCTACTTGTTTCAACTATTTTTTCAATTTTTATACGATAAAATGATATTCTGATTCTGTTTCTCTTTTTATTGGACAGAATAATTATGCCACGTCATTTTATGTTACTTTGACCCACCTGTCGAGAGCTCCATTACCGATACTCAGTTTATACGGAAACCTGGTTACCGGCAAAGCAACTTGTCAGCAACTGCATTTATAAAAGATAGTAGGTAGCCCAACTTTGGACTACCAAACAAAACTAAACTTAATTTGACATTCCTAAAAGTGGTACTATCCCTTTCTTTTAGGTGCAAATGACAAGGATAGCTATAACTTTAAAGCTGCCAAAGGAGAATGCCGAGAACCAATTGCGTCAAAACCGAACGTATCCCATAAAATTTATTATATTTTATAAATGACATTAGCATTTTCTTTAGTTTTACACACCGACTCGATTAATAATCAAGTATAAAAATATTTTGTTGATTTGGTTTCCGTTGCACGCCGCCATTAGACTACAACAACCAATGATATACACGTTGCTATGGCAACAAACATTGCTGTAAAGTGTTAATATAGCAATAACCCTCATTTTTAATTATTTTGACAGTAGAATCGACTAAAAACTTATTGGATATTTTTTTGACGGACTCACTTTAGTCTTGGTACCGAGCGCCATACATCAGTCGGCATTCTTCTTTAGTTAAGTTTAGAAAAGTGAACCTGTTGTTCACCAATCGACAATAATATCTTATTAAATGTTAATTTTAATGCCAATTGTAATGTGAGTGTTTACTTAGGGGTCTTGATTATTATAATCAAAATGGCAGTTAATGTAAACCTACTTCAACACAAAGCAACTGTGAAATCACAACACTGCGTTGCGTTTGTTGCAATGCGATGCGTTGACGCAACGCAGAAATTTCTTCGCACACGGCATCGTACTAGTGCTTCTGCCTGTAGCGAAGGGTGTGCGTTGAAATTAAAAACTGCATGCCCAGTGTGGGGATTATGGGAAAATTTTCTTATTAGACCTTAGGAGACCTATGTCTAGCAGTGGACAGTTATAGGCTGGTAGTGTTGTCGTCTTAGTGTCGTCCCTAAATTAACATGCTCTAAAATTTGAACATTTTTGTTTTGCTAAAAACTTCTAGAACCATCCGTTTCAAGTACCACCACCAAACTTCAAGTATACCAGCGCTGGAAACCTGCTTCATGCGCAAATGCGACTGTATGCCGCTCACACCCCTATTATAATGGTAATTTAATAAAAATATGGTAATTTTGCTTTTGTTTACGTGTGACGTGACTCGATGGTGCGTTTGAAACGTGGTAAGATATTTACAATTTTCATAAAAGTCATTTTGAACTACGAATATGGAAAATGTTTATATTTTTTACTGAAATAGTTGTAACTGATTCAACCCCTTACTGTCTTGGCATCACTACCAATTGAAAGAAAATCCTATCTACTTATTAAGTATCAGGTACTTAAATTACCCACTGTGAAAATACTAAAACACAACATTACTAGAAGTAAAAGTAATGAAACATTTTGACTGCTAGCCTCGGTCATGATATTCCGAGCCATGCTCGAGCTACCGGTGGTTAGGAACATGGAGTGTTGCAGCACTCAGCGCGTTAAAATTTTTTTTTGTTTCCCCGTTAGAAAATTTAATGTACTAGCAAAAAACCATTTTAAATCCACTGAGACACAAAAAACAATTTCGCCTTTACGCTGTAACCTACCAACGTAAATAAACAACTCCATAAAATGCTTATCAAAATGATTTTCCGAGATTTCCATACTCACAATTTAAATTATGAAAATGACATCGTCCCCGGGGGGTCTGACGGTGATATTGGTGTGCGAGAGACCCCAGCGCAAGCTGCGACACCACTCCGGCACACGCACCGACTACGCACAAACAGCTACATCATGATCAACATTTAGAAGTGTGATCTACTTTTGAGTATTAGGTATCCCCAATTAATTTCAAGAAGAACATCTCAAGCTTTTTTCATCCGCCGACTTTCTGCAATCTTGACTACGTCGTTTCTATACTTGTAAAAACGCGATCGCCATGCGAGAACCTTTGTTCTCCAACGGTTATCGGTTCTAGCTGCCTAAGCTGGTGGCCAAGGTAAAGGTAGGCCATATAGGCCTACCTATGGCCATCAGCTTAGATACAATATCATGAAGCCCAAAAATACTATAAACAGAACAGAATGTGAAACTTTATATAATCTGTGAAAAAAATCAGTAATAAAAGTTTTATATAAAAATGTGTATGATGTATGATATTGTTAAAATGTGTATGATGCAGTTGATTCGGGCCTTTACACCTGGGGCCGGGATTCAGCTGAGTCGATTGACTTTATCGTAGGTAAGTAAGTACATTAACATACGAATAGGTAACAAAGTAATACTGCTTCACGGCAAAATAGGCATAGTTACCACTATGCCTATTTTGCTAAAGGTCTACGTAAGGGTAAGGGTAAGGGTAAGGGTATTTTTCTAAAGGTCGCGCGGGGAAGATCTACCGATCTTCCCCGCGCGACCTTTAGAAAGAGCCATGATCTACACTTACAAAAAGTCTTAGTTAGTATAAAGGGAATATGCAAATTTTTCTGACAGTCTAGCGGACGGACAACATACACAAAAATCCCTTCTCCTAGAAGGTAGGCCCCAAATATTGTGGGACCGGTCCCACAATATTTGGGGCCTACCAAATTTGTTTCCAAATTTGTTCCAAATTTGTTGGAAACAAGACTGTAAAATTACAAAACTAATGCTACCAAAAAGAAAAACTAACTAATACAAAATAACTAACACTCTGTTAAAAATGAAGCGTGACAACCTACGCATACTGGTCAGGAGCAACGGACAGCGGCACCTGTCGCGGCTGCTTTCAAGCTGAAGAAACAGTGGAGCACGTCATGTTACACTGCACTGCTACAAACGAAGCCAGAACAAAATCCGGGTTACAAAAACTGCTTGATCAAGGCTTACAAACGCAGGCAGTATCGGGAATCCTAGAGCAATGTTGCCACCAACCCAGAGTCCTTCTCCGTTATTTTAAGGAGTTGGGCTGGCTGGGGCCAGGTTAGCAGGGGGGAAATGCACAATACACCCCCACTTCAAATTAGAATTAGAATTAGAAGGTAAGCACTTTCTGGGTGAGGGGTTTGTGCTGTGTTATTGTAGGGATCACCAACGTTAATTTATAGTGTAGAAGTCAATTTCTAGACAGGCTTGTTCCTAAAATCCGACGTAAGGTAAAATTTCATAAAATGCCAATAAAGCTAAGTGTATACGTAAGTTACGGCACGAGTTCAGTCTGACGGACAGACAACATATATCCGAGTCTGACATGCAAGAAGCGTGTCGGCCGGTGCAGTGGATCGGAAATTAAACGTTGTGGTTGGGCCCCGATGACATGCTCGGTTTGCTGCTACACCACTACTGAATGGCTGAATAGTTCCCAATTAAATCTTAACATTAATATCTGCCCTCAATTTTGCTATCTTCTTCTTCGTGGGAGCTAAACCTGGTGTCTGTGTCCTGGTGTTTTTCGACCACCATCAAAGTCAGGCCTCCGACAATCAAGCTTCTATCGACGAAATCAAAAGATTCGGCCGTTTAAGCCGCATATTTTGACACTCGCATGCGAATCAAAACTTATAGCAGAATCTTATAGCAGAAGTAAAATAAAAAATCGCTAATTGCATTAAAATCTCAATTCTAAGGTGATCTACGATATAAACCCTAACTTTTTCATAACACATCCTATCTACTTGTGTAATATTTACTTAGGTATCTCCATAATTTTTGTGAGTAAAAACACGAATGAAATGAGAAATTCTTGCTCTCAAAGGGTTGCGCGGAAAAAAAAGCAAAACGGGGAAGAATTTTAATAAAAGTCACAAGAAGCCTTGTGTTTTGATAAATACGAGTGAGTATCGTGTATTATATAAATAAATGGTAACATACAAGGTTTTTACAACCCTTAGGAGCGGAGCTGGCTAAATCTTTTTTGATGGTAAGA
This sequence comes from Horisme vitalbata, assembly GCA_951804965.1. Lineage (NCBI taxonomy): Eukaryota > Metazoa > Arthropoda > Insecta > Lepidoptera > Geometridae > Horisme > Horisme vitalbata. Next base: position 17,842,972 of record OX638101.1, on the reverse strand, counting down.
ACCATGACAAAAAACAGATGTTTGGTTGCGCTACAAATCTGAACATAAATTTGATGAAGTCGTCTATGTCATGTTTAAAAGAAAGGTGCTATAAAAGCAATAAAAGTTATTTGTATTAGTAATCGACTCCAAAAAAAGGAGGTTCTAAGGTCTTCAGTTGTATTTTTTTATTTTAATAAAGAAGAAGAATATGGCGCTGTGAGCTGGCTGTGCGAAAAAAGGCACTGGTTCGATATACATGCCGCGATACTTTGCATGATCATATCATCGTCATCATCAGCCTATAGCAGTCCACTGCTGGACATAGGCCACCAAACGAGCGCCATGATCAATTTGCTCATATTTGTAATAGGAATGTGTGTGTGTTATTAAAAACTTTTACATTTATTTTTTTATGTTAGCGCTCCTACTAGTCCTTAGCAGTAGTTGAGTTCTTTGTGGAGGGCTCGTTGGGAAGTACTGCCACCTCTCTCTATATTGAAGCAGCATTGTTGTGGCTTTTCGATCCGAAGGGTGTTCGAGGTGCTGGTGAAATAACAGGCACAAGAGGCTTATCACCTTCATATCTTAGTTGATGGACGCAGGATGTTCCATCTTAGGGCACGTTCTAATCTGTGACCTACGAAGCAATACTTTGCGACAGGTAATGGTTACCACTTAATATCAGGTAGGCCAGGTGATTGCTCCATCAAAAGATAAATAATAATAAATAAATAAAAAAGCCATTTGTTTCCCTATTTTTGTGTCTTAGTACTATGTTATAAGGAAAGACAAATGCCATGCTTGCAGTTTCTCTGAAGGATAGAATCCGCAACGAGACTATCCAACATAGAACTAAAGTTGTCGACATAGCTCAGAGAATTAGCAAGCTGAAGTGGCAGTGGGCTGGCCATATCTGCCGAAGAACCGACAACCGCTGGGGAAAACGAGTTCTTGAGTGGAGGCCGCGGCTCGACAAAAGTAGTTTGGGACGCCCTGCGGCCAGGTGGAGTGACGATTTGCGTAAGGCTGCTGGTAGAAGCTGGATGCGTCGAGCTCAGAACAGGGCGCAATGGCGCTCATTAGGGGAGGCCTATGTCCAGCAGTGGACTGCTATAGGCTGATTATGATGATGAAGGAAAGACCCTTCGTTTGGTGGTTTTCCATGCTTCTCTGTTTTTGTCAAGGCTTGACCAGTCAGACCCAGCTTTTTCCTTTATATCATCCTCGACACGTTTGCTGGGGCGAACTACATTTCTTTTTCCTGTTTGTCCTTTCCATCTTGTGGATCGTAAGGTCCATCTGTTATCAGGGTAGCGTGCTATGTGGCCAGCCCATTGCCATTTCATTTTCGAAGCTTTTGTGACTGCATCTGTTAGTTTGGTATTCTGCCTTATGACAGTGCTCATCAAAAGATATTACAACAAAAATTTAAAAAAAATATATAAATAGAAAGATCTAACAAGTTCACATAGCAAGTAATGTGTCAGTTCTGAATTAGGACATGTTCGTGACAGGGTGTAACAACCCTACCATGTCACTTGTCGCAGCCACTGCTAAATTACATTGCCATCACCCTTGTCATTATGTCAATGTAATAAAACTCATTTTCGCACGCCCCAGTGAGTTAGGGAAGTAATTGAAGTGGGTATATTGTTCTCATGTATGTAGACATGTTCAGATATGTTTAAGGGCTCTTGAGGTCAGTTTTAAGGAGTAGCGTGACCGTATAAAATCTTTTTTGGAGGAAGATAAAATATTTTTTCAATGACAGATGAATGAGAAAAAAGACATTGCGATAGACAGGAATATAAATAAATAAATAATGCTAGACTTTATTGGATAACATAATCTAGCCCAGTAAACTATGCAAAGCTTGTATCTATGACTTGAACACAATTTTTTTGTAAATATAATACACATCTTCATGCGTCAAGTTGATGGATGCAGGGCGTTGCATCGTAGAGCATGTTGCAAAAAATATATTATAGTATATCAATACTACATCGGCACAGCTAAATCCCCTGGCCACTGACGGGCAGCAGCGTCGGTGTTGCGAGAAGCTGTAACCTGCGATCCCCAACCCGCATGCCCAGCGTGGAGATTATGGGTATATCCCTCTTTATTAGGGGAGGCCTATGTCCAGCGGTGGACCGATATAGGCTGATGTGGATGTGGATGCAAACATTGGTCTCGCGGCGCGAATCATACCACCATCTGCATGTTACGATACATAGTTCTATGATTCAAAATGGTCTTATCTGTTTTTCTTTAATTTTTAAATACATTATATAACCTACTTAACTTTTGACGAAATGAAGTGTAACATTGTGAACTATGAACTATCTGCGTCTGCGGGCTTTTACCCACTGAGCCAAAGAGATCGCCTAATAGTCTAATAAAGATTCATTTTTGTGGTCGCTTTGCACAATTTGTACATATTTAACTTTTCAATGAAAGAAATACTATGATGATCTTAGCTGTTAAGACTCGAAGATGGACGTTTCATGATATTTGAAAAAATATTGTATAATAGCTTCTGCCCGCGGCTTCGCTCACTTGGTATCCGGATATAAAAAGTAGCCTATATATTAATTCAGGTCATAATCTATGTATATTCCAAGTTTCATCCAAATCCATTCAGTAAATTTTGCTTGAAAGATTAACACTCAGACTTGGTCTTTGACTGCTCAGCAGAGGTTTGCGCTCGCTGTTTGCCAACGGGCAATGGAGCGTGTAACCCCCCCCCCCTAATAATACTCCCCCATAAAAACTTTTCTTTTTATATTTTCATTTGGCCATATGATGTCTAGTTTGGTTAGAACCCTACGCATATACCGTACATAACCCGCGATTCTTTTGAGGTATTTTAAAACGATTTCTCTAGCCTACCCTAAGATTATCTACCTACCTGTAAATTAAACGATTTCTCTAGCCTACCCTTAGTTTTTCTACCTACCTGTAAATTATCTATTCTAACACAATTCTGATCGGAAACACTTTCTGAACTTACTTTCTACGATTCCTACACATAACCTAATAACTTATTTGGAGTTTCATTATCTACTCTTGAATCGTGGTTTACAGCCTATAGTTATTAAATAGTATATTAGATATGCTAAAACGTAATACATTATATTGATATAAATCTTTAATTCTGACTCTAAATTCGGTATAGGATTAATGGATCTAATTTTCTTTCATACTGGCTTTAGCGATCGACGTAAAACTTGTGAATCTTGTGAATCTTTCATACTGGCTCTTTTGATCGGCATGTGATCATGAATAGTTTTGTCTCTCATATTCTGACTCTAAATTGGCATAGGGACGCGCTCCGCCCCGCGCGTCCTGTGGGTTTCGTCTCCATACTTGGGTACCCCCCACCAAGATTTCATTTTGGGGGTTGAGAACATGCCTCATTACTGTCTGTAATTGTATGGTCAGTCTTTTGACAAGCAAAGGAGTAAGAGGGAGTGATTTTTCAGCTAAGGTGCATCAAATCACTGATATTGATAATACCTATAACTTAGGTAAAATGAAGCAGTTATTTGTCTGCTAATACAATACGAAATGTCCAAGGAATTAGATTCCTAAAATGTTAGCTTAGCTATACACTTGAATATGAAATCAATGATATATTTCACCATGATTACTGATAGTATCAAAGACTTACATTTGCCTGTCTTTGTAGCGTGAACCTTATTGGTTGTACCTCATCTATTGCGAGGATTTATTGTGTAGATAAGAACTGCATCTGCTTGTCTTAGTAGCTTCAATAGCTTGATAAAATATATCAATACCCTTATTAGGCAATCACCTCATCTTGTGCGAGGATTTTAACATGAAAACAAAGGATTCCATTCCTGGACAATTTTATATTGAATCATAGAACTTAACTGCTCATTCTCTCCAGTTAATAGGTAGATAGATAATTATATATAATATACCTTTACAGGCTAGATAGATTTTAAAACAATATATTATTGAATCTAAAAATAGAACGGCTTGGCCTGCTGAACTTAGCTAGGACGCTGCCACCATAATAATCTAGATTTTACCAATAGGCTAAATAAATTCCTGCCTGCCTACTTTGCTAGGCCTATTCAGGCAGGTTTGACTTTATAACGTAATATATATTATAGAATCTACAAAAAGGACGGCTTGGCCCGCCGGATTTAACGTGAAGAAAATACAGGACCTAGATTTAACAAATATACTAAATAAATTCCTGCCTACCTACTTTTCCTAGCCTACCATTGAACCTGAACCTACGAAGGCCCAAAAATAGCTAAGTGTGTGATTCTTTCAAAACTAGAAGTACGACCTTCTCATTTACATGTAAACGTGCGTGTCTCTCATCGGGGTGTAATGATGAGATACCTGGCTAACTGCTAGACCTAACGTCCCTACAAATATGTACGTGTACCTACCACCCTAGCCCTAAACATATAAGTGTGATAGATAAATATATAGATAAGTACGGGAAGTCTGTTACCAAGCGACCTAAGGCAACAGATGGAAAGTGGGTAGGAAGTAAGGATGAGGGAAAGATTTCCTCACTGCCGGTCAAGCAGGCTCACAAGACCGATCAGGGTGCTGACGGCTAAAGGTGTCTTGGCCGCAGTGAGAGGATGATGGAACCCCACAAAGCTAAGGGCAAGGAACGTAGCCCTTGGGTATAACACCGCAAGGTTTCCGGACTACGTTTGAAGTGATCATTCAAACAAGCCTTCTACCCTTCTCATTTACTTGCTCAATACGCATGGTCAGCAGGCTCACCAACCAATTGAAGGACGTGAAGGAGTCTTAGCCACGTATTGAGAAGCAAAGAAAGAGCAGATCATCTCTGAACTCGCTATACTCTCGTCTATTATCTGTCTTGAATTACGCATGGTCAGCAGGCTCACTAGACCAATTTAAGGGCGTGAAGGTGTCTTAGCCACGTAATAGATAATAGTCGAAAGTTCACTTTAAATTACGCTTGGTCAGCAGGCTCACTAGACCAATTTAAGGGCATGAAGGTGTCTTAGCCACGTAATATCACTTGATAATTTACACTGAATTTACTTTACGAATTATAATCGTATAAAAATGGCGATAAGGCTTGGATGAACGATAACTTCTTGGGAACCGTGGACCGTCCGTCCGTAATTTCGCCTCGACTTATTCTTGTTCCTCCCCGTACCGATAATTGTGGAATCCTAACGCCGTACCGATTATTGTGGAATGATCCCCAATGTACCTAAATTCCCCTTTTTAAAACCTTTTTCGTTCCGCCTCATCGCATTCGAAACGCAATAACAAGTTCCGGAAGTTACGCTCAATCTAAATCTACCTCAATCAATATTTTGATAGAAAAGTGATACATTATATAAAGTATTTCTATCAAAAGTTTATCCTTTTAATCAGTTATGAATAGTAATAATTATCTTACAGGATTTCCATTAATTTAGCGATAATAAATACCTTTCGTATTACGTTGCTTGAACTGATGGATTATTCTAAAACAGGCCATTCTGAACATTATATCTATTGCGTTAAGAGTTCATTTCATTATCTAAATTTGAGTGAACCTCCATATAGTCCCGCTTGGCAGCTCTGCTAACTCAATGATCAGACCCATCCAGTCCAATATGGTCTTTATGTTTATAAAGTTAAGGTTTAAATTATGCTTTAAAGTGTGTTTTCAACCTAAAACTTTCCACTCATTATTGTTTACGCTGCATTTTTCACAAAATGCAATAACAAAATCCGGATGTTAGCTCATTTATAATCTACCCTCATTTATATTAAATGTAGCATTTCTGTAGTTAAATTATTACAATAAAATAGTTATTGTTATGCTAACTTTATGATTATATTCATTCGTGAAATTCAAGATGTTTTATAAAGCTTTATGAATTCAATTAATCTAGCAATAATTAAATAACTTTTCTTCAGTTTGTTGATTGACCCACCCAACTATTTAGAACTAGTAATTATGGTTCTTATACTTGATACGTTAGAGTTCATATTATATTTTCAATAAATGGTTGAATCTCCTATAATTCGTTGTTTGACGTCGCTAGTGTTTTTAAATAAAGCAAGCGGTGATGCCATCTTTTTTATTTATTATGCAATATTATGTCTAAGCTTCTATAATGCATTGATTGATGTCGCTAGTGTTTTCACTCGCGTATTTTTAAATAACGCAAGCAGTGATGCCATCTATTTAATTTATTAAGCAATATTATGTCTAAGCTTCTTTAATGCATTAGTTCTTGTCGCTAGTGTTTTTGCCCGCGTATTTTCAAATAAAACAAGAGGTTTATTTGTTTACCATCGAGTTAAGAGTTAATTTTACGTTCAAAGAGACTGGTCTACCAAAAGGTTTATTTAGATACTATATTTTCCTATATTTGTGAGTGACGGAACACACCATAGGGTTCTGTTCCGTTACAGCCAACCCCCAATTTTTACGCAGGTGAGTAAATATTTAACCGAAGGAAAAAATTTTAACCCATTAATTTCACAAATATATAATATTATTTCATTGATAAGTCATTTAACTAAGTACAAATTTCTAATTTGCTAACATTTGAATCCAAATATTTGAATTGGCGCCTGTATGTAAATATGTTGTGTGTTCTTACAATATGTTAATGTGTTTAAACTGAAATATAAACAAGCATCAATGAGCATTTAATTTTTTTATAGAATAGTACTCAAAGTCTATATCTCTTGTTGAATTCAGATTCTTCGCAAAAGGAACTTGGTTGTGAAGCAAATCAATCTTAATGATTTGATGTAAGAGCATCCCATGAACCTCTTTTCCTCAGTAATACGAACACTTACACCACCTTCTCTCAAACCCGAATTCATCAAGAGCATTTAAGCTCTTTAACTAAATTAAAACTTGATTAATATCACAGAGCATGTATAGTGTGCGTAAATTTCTTTCGTGCGTGTAGAGTAGGACTCTTTATGAGATCAGCTATATTAGAATATACTGATGAATGTCTTCCGACTTAACCTAACACCAAACTTCCCCATAAAAGGTCCTTGTATGTATTCTTAAATGTTATTTGCATTCAAAGTCAACAAACCGTTTCTAGTCATGTTATTGATTAATCATCTAGGCCCTCCATAATTTTTTTTTTCTATAAACACTACACTTGCATTGCATTAACTTTCATTGCCATTCACGCCACCTTAAACAACTAATCAACGCATTGAAACCAGAAACTACGAAAAAATTGTACTGTTTCTCTAACAGCCAAAACCTTGTTGAATGTAACGAAACAACCCCCCAGTTGGGTAATCCCACTCACGTTTCACCGCATTTTATTTTTAAATTTAATTAATTTTGGTTTAATGTTTGTATTTGACAAACGTCAAACCCAAATCAATCAAATTCAAACTGAAAACTAGCAATTTATTTGATTTTTGCAGTTCACTAAATTGTTTATCTTAAAATATTTCCTTTCCCTTTTTGAAATGTATGCTATATTTTATTTACTTATCCACTATCTATAAATTAAGCTCAGGTAGTCATCTAATCTGATTTTCTATCTGTTTGAGACGAGTTTTATAACGACGTTTCTATGTATATTCGTCAGTTTTTTTTTTAAAAGTATACTCACTTATTTTAAAACGTCTAGATATTAACTAACATCAATTTGTTAATAACTCTTTTACTAATATAATACTAACTTAATAACTATTAGATATCCGCTAATTTAGTCTTAAATTAGATATAAATAATTTTCTAGATTGTTTTGTTACTTTTTGAAAATAAGTTTTGATATAACTTTCAATTACTTCAGTTCTTTTCCCAAAACAAAAGAACTGAAGAAATTGCTAACAACGAATACTTCCTAATCTCTACTTTAATTATTTTCTATGTAAATAGTACCATACAATGTAAGTAGATCCTATTAGATATGGCTTAAATGTGCTATACCTACCTTCTTTCTTTATTGACCTACGAGTATGTGCTGAACCCAAACTATTAACCAACTAGAGACGTTTAAGTTAATTTTAGATGTAATCTATATAATCCCCATAATCCGCTTAATCCCAAAATTCTAAATAAAATATTCTAAATTATTTGAATTGTTTTTCATTTGTCTTCGTTATATTTTAATTTATCTAGTTATTTATTTGGCTTGATAACCGTGTATCTAGAATTACTTGTGTTTGTTTTATTAGGTATAGTGGAATATTAAAAGAATATATATTTATTTTGTAAAAAGGCTTCAATTATTTCCGATATAATTGACAATTCCTACTATACCTACATATCTATATGTACCTCTAATTACTTATTTCATTTTTATTTTCAGTAAAATTCATGAAAATGAACTTAATATAAAGTATTACGACAAAATTTTAAATATCAACCCCCCATTGTTTTAACTAAACCGTATTTATGATTTGTTTCTGTTTATAAATACCAACCCCCCATTAATTAAACTATACCGTAACAATGTTTTGTTTCTGTTTTAAATATCAACCCCCTATTAATTAAACTAAACCGTAACTATGTTATGTTTTTGTTTTTGAACTTAAATAGTAAACTATTCGAACTAAACTGCTTTTATAAATTAATGAAATCAAAATATTTAACAAAAGACAAATTACCTAGGCTCTAAACTACAAAACCGCAAACAATTTTATTCCGTTCTATCTATCTGAATTTTATCTGAACTGTAAAATATCTATCTGCCTAATAGCAGATATAAGTTATTAACGAAATCATAATATTTAATAAAAACGACCCAAATTCTAAACGTTCTATCTATATAAATCATACCTATGCAAACGGTGAAATAAGTTTCCACCTAAAAGTAGAAGGTTCCTATTAAAAAAAAACAATGTTGAGGAAAGCGGTGTACCGGTAAAAACTTTCATTAGTAGTATCAGTAGTTATGAGAGTTAATGGTTAAATTTAGACTACCTTAAAACAAGCCACTACCTACCCTAGAATGAACGCTTGGAAATTTTAATAAAAGTATTGTACGAACCTACCTTCCTATCACGTTATGCAATTAAATTAAGTGTAACTTACCTACCTTCCTATCACGTTATGCAAGTAAATTAAGTGTAACTTATCTCAATTATCTACCTGCTTCAGTATTTTATCTTACCTAGTTATGTTGTGTTACATTAACATAATATTTATCGTACATAACTTACAAACCAAACCTATCACCAATGAGTAAGTAAGAAGCTCAAGCTAGCCGAAAATCGAAATGAAGGAGAGGGCGTGATTCTACGACTACCTACTACTTCAAGTAGATACTATACTTATTTCAGTATCTAGTTGTCTCCCAAACTCAAGAAGTCCTAATGCATGAATACTACCTACTTACTAAATTTTACGAAAACAACTGTTTCTATTTTTATTTTATGTGAAATCTTACGAATACAGAAATTAAGGTTATGAATTTTAATATGCAAACACGTCTATCTCTTTCTTAAACTAAAAATAAAGTGCTGAACAAATTTAGGTGAAACTCCGCACTTGGCCAGTTCCAATTTAGGAATCCACACAAGCGAATCCGCAGACGTTTACCAGTAATAATCTAAACTAACTCACTTCCTATCGCAACACAAAATAAACTAAGTGCTGAACTAATTTAGGTGAAACTCTGCATTTGGTCAGTTCTAATTTAGGGATCCACACGAGAACTACTAAGTTGCATTTACCTAACTCTTTCCCAAGAGTCAGAAAGCAACAACCTTCAGAGAGAAAGAGAGAGAGAGAGAACCTACATCCCTACGCGTCATCAAACGGCCCCCCCTCCAAACTGTGTCTGAACGAAAAGTTGCTGAACTACTTATGACTCCGAAAACTTTCTACAAATTTTATTTTCACCGAAATATAAAACTAAGTAATCTACGAAACAACATTTTCTAGACTTATTTTTACAGAACTAAACGACGCCACTAGCGTTTTTGCAAACTTTTTTTTTTCAAATAAACTACGCCTCGATCGTTTTTACAGACTATAATTTTTTTAACTGAAGCTACGCCACGAGCACTTGTTTTGTTTATTTTATTTTCGTGTAATGAGCTACCCCACGAGTAAGTTTCCGATTTTATTTTTACGCCACGAGCACCTTTATCCAACTACTAGACGATCACGGCCTATGTGCACTAACACTGTCGGACGTAAAATGGCAATCTAGCCTAACCCACGTTCTTGCTAAATTTCAGTCTATTATATGTTAAATTATCACCTTTACTATTAGTTATTCTGCGTATAAACTTAAGAATATACGTATCTATTTATTACTTTATCTCATTATCCTATTATTATCAATCAAGTTTTGGAATAAGAATCTGAACCCTACGAATAATCTGCGACTAAAAGTAACACCATCAGTTCGAAGAAGTTCACTGCTTGAATTTTAAATAAATATACCGACACTGAGCTACCTACTTTAAACTATTTTTTTGCTACTTATTTTATACTACCTACTTACTTAATCGTTTTAAAACCTCTCCTCTATACGCGGCAACAAATTGTGCGAAATAATTCCGCACTGTACACTACTTATAACTATACCTAAGCAAATCTTCAAACCTACATAATTTCTCAAATATGTACATACTTCTTACATGTTATGTAGCATCTTAACGGATACAAATACTAAATTATGTTAAATCAATAATCTATACTACTAAAATAAACCGCATTACTTGTATTAATACAGAATCCTGTTCACGGCACGCTAAATTGTAACCCCAAGTTAACCCTAAGTTATTAAATAGTATATTAGATATGCTAAAACGTAATACATTATATTGATATAAATCTTTAATTCTGACTCTAAATTCGGTATAGGATTAATGGATCTAATTTTCTTTCATACTGGCTTTAGCGATCGACGTAAAACTTGTGAATCTTGTGAATCTTTCATACTGGCTCTTTTGATCGGCATGTGATCATGAATAGTTTTGTCTCTCATATTCTGACTCTAAATTGGCATAGGGACGCGCTCCGCCCCGCGCGTCCTGTGGGTTTCGTCTCCATACTTGGGTACCCCCCACCAAGATTTCATTTTGGGGGTTGAGAACATGCCTCATTACTGTCTGTAATTGTATGGTCAGTCTTTTGACAAGCAAAGGAGTAAGAGGGAGTGATTTTTCAGCTAAGGTGCATCAAATCACTGATATTGATAATACCTATAACTTAGGTAAAATGAAGCAGTTATTTGTCTGCTAATACAATACGAAATGTCCAAGGAATTAGATTCCTAAAATGTTAGCTTAGCTATACACTTGAATATGAAATCAATGATATATTTCACCATGATTACTGATAGTATCAAAGACTTACATTTGCCTGTCTTTGTAGCGTGAACCTTATTGGTTGTACCTCATCTATTGCGAGGATTTATTGTGTAGATAAGAACTGCATCTGCTTGTCTTAGTAGCTTCAATAGCTTGATAAAATATATCAATACCCTTATTAGGCAATCACCTCATCTTGTGCGAGGATTTTAACATGAAAACAAAGGATTCCATTCCTGGACAATTTTATATTGAATCATAGAACTTAACTGCTCATTCTCTCCAGTTAATAGGTAGATAGATAATTATATATAATATACCTTTACAGGCTAGATAGATTTTAAAACAATATATTATTGAATCTAAAAATAGAACGGCTTGGCCTGCTGAACTTAGCTAGGACGCTGCCACCATAATAATCTAGATTTTACCAATAGGCTAAATAAATTCCTGCCTGCCTACTTTGCTAGGCCTATTCAGGCAGGTTTGACTTTATAACGTAATATATATTATAGAATCTACAAAAAGGACGGCTTGGCCCGCCGGATTTAACGTGAAGAAAATACAGGACCTAGATTTAACAAATATACTAAATAAATTCCTGCCTACCTACTTTTCCTAGCCTACCATTGAACCTGAACCTACGAAGGCCCAAAAATAGCTAAGTGTGTGATTCTTTCAAAACTAGAAGTACGACCTTCTCATTTACATGTAAACGTGCGTGTCTCTCATCGGGGTGTAATGATGAGATACCTGGCTAACTGCTAGACCTAACGTCCCTACAAATATGTACGTGTACCTACCACCCTAGCCCTAAACATATAAGTGTGATAGATAAATATATAGATAAGTACGGGAAGTCTGTTACCAAGCGACCTAAGGCAACAGATGGAAAGTGGGTAGGAAGTAAGGATGAGGGAAAGATTTCCTCACTGCCGGTCAAGCAGGCTCACAAGACCGATCAGGGTGCTGACGGCTAAAGGTGTCTTGGCCGCAGTGAGAGGATGATGGAACCCCACAAAGCTAAGGGCAAGGAACGTAGCCCTTGGGTATAACACCGCAAGGTTTCCGGACTACGTTTGAAGTGATCATTCAAACAAGCCTTCTACCCTTCTCATTTACTTGCTCAATACGCATGGTCAGCAGGCTCACCAACCAATTGAAGGACGTGAAGGAGTCTTAGCCACGTATTGAGAAGCAAAGAAAGAGCAGATCATCTCTGAACTCGCTATACTCTCGTCTATTATCTGTCTTGAATTACGCATGGTCAGCAGGCTCACTAGACCAATTTAAGGGCGTGAAGGTGTCTTAGCCACGTAATAGATAATAGTCGAAAGTTCACTTTAAATTACGCTTGGTCAGCAGGCTCACTAGACCAATTTAAGGGCATGAAGGTGTCTTAGCCACGTAATATCACTTGATAATTTACACTGAATTTACTTTACGAATTATAATCGTATAAAAATGGCGATAAGGCTTGGATGAACGATAACTTCTTGGGAACCGTGGACCGTCCGTCCGTAATTTCGCCTCGACTTATTCTTGTTCCTCCCCGTACCGATAATTGTGGAATCCTAACGCCGTACCGATTATTGTGGAATGATCCCCAATGTACCTAAATTCCCCTTTTTAAAACCTTTTTCGTTCCGCCTCATCGCATTCGAAACGCAATAACAAGTTCCGGAAGTTACGCTCAATCTAAATCTACCTCAATCAATATTTTGATAGAAAAGTGATACATTATATAAAGTATTTCTATCAAAAGTTTATCCTTTTAATCAGTTATGAATAGTAATAATTATCTTACAGGATTTCCATTAATTTAGCGATAATAAATACCTTTCGTATTACGTTGCTTGAACTGATGGATTATTCTAAAACAGGCCATTCTGAACATTATATCTATTGCGTTAAGAGTTCATTTCATTATCTAAATTTGAGTGAACCTCCATATAGTCCCGCTTGGCAGCTCTGCTAACTCAATGATCAGACCCATCCAGTCCAATATGGTCTTTATGTTTATAAAGTTAAGGTTTAAATTATGCTTTAAAGTGTGTTTTCAACCTAAAACTTTCCACTCATTATTGTTTACGCTGCATTTTTCACAAAATGCAATAACAAAATCCGGATGTTAGCTCATTTATAATCTACCCTCATTTATATTAAATGTAGCATTTCTGTAGTTAAATTATTACAATAAAATAGTTATTGTTATGCTAACTTTATGATTATATTCATTCGTGAAATTCAAGATGTTTTATAAAGCTTTATGAATTCAATTAATCTAGCAATAATTAAATAACTTTTCTTCAGTTTGTTGATTGACCCACCCAACTATTTAGAACTAGTAATTATGGTTCTTATACTTGATACGTTAGAGTTCATATTATATTTTCAATAAATGGTTGAATCTCCTATAATTCGTTGTTTGACGTCGCTAGTGTTTTTAAATAAAGCAAGCGGTGATGCCATCTTTTTTATTTATTATGCAATATTATGTCTAAGCTTCTATATTGCATTGATTGATGTCGCTAGTGTTTTCACTCGCGTATTTTTAAATAACGCAAGCAGTGATGCCATCTATTTAATTTATTAAGCAATATTATGTCTAAGCTTCTTTAATGCATTAGTTCTTGTCGCTAGTGTTTTTGCCCGCGTATTTTCAAATAAAACAAGAGGTTTATTTGTTTACCATCGAGTTAAGAGTTAATTTTACGTTCAAAGAGACTGGTCTACCAAAAGGTTTATTTAGATACTATATTTTCCTATATTTGTGAGTGACGGAACACACCATAGGGTTCTGTTCCGTTACAAGCGTATTCTCATCGTGAAACTTAGTGATCGCATTCGCAACACCATACTACGCTCCTAAACTCAAATTGCCGATGTCACTCAGAAATCAGCAAAATTTAATGGGGACTGGGCTGGCCACGTGTGTCGCATGTCGGAAGAATTCTGGGCAAGAACAACAACAGAATGGATCCCTAACAATGGGAAGCGGCATCGCGGCCGACCCACACGGAGATGGTGGGATGACCTTGACACCTATAACAAGGACTGGGCTTTAAAAGACCGTAAGGAGTGGAAGAGGATTAGTGAGGCCTTTGCCCAGCAGTGGAACGATTCAGGCTGATAAACAGAAGCACTACAATGTAAATGTACACACAAAATGTACAAATATACTTCCGCCGGATATTAAACGTGGAGACAAGCATAATAATATCATATGCCTAAGGCTTAATCCGTTTGTTTGTTTTGCGTTATATTCAAGGCTGTTTGAGGTACTTCGGAAAATGAGTGTTTGTATTTCATAAATATATGGAGGCTTGAGATGGGGTTGACTTTGCAATACGAATATTGCTGATGCGGTCCTGGATAATTTTTTTATGAATTATAAAAAAGGTGAATGTTTGTAAAAAATGATTTGATATAATGAGATGTGAGTTAGAAAATGTGTGATGTGATACGTGAACTGTTTGTTGCTTCTTCACGCTAAAACTCTAACCTAACCTAACTCTTCTTCTTGAGTTAATCTTATGAGGTTCTAATAATCAACTAGCAGAGTGGGTACTGGTGACCACTACTACAGTTTTTTTATAAATCTATTTCAGGCACCAGTTTCTCGTAATACAGGTTAAAGATAAGTTAGTACTATAATTGTATTAATGACATTTGTATATCAAATATTTTTTATGTTAATTATATTATTATTTTGTATATTTGATATACAAATATGTCATTAATTAACATATTACAGACTATAGACAACCACTTATTTACCACTTGGCACATAATACATAGCAAAAACAGAAATAAGGGAGTAAAAATTGAAAGTATGGAATAAATCTAGAACGCTATTAACTACTATGAACTATTTTATTATATTTAATCGATAGGTCAGCTATCACTGGATTTCTGACAAAATTGAATAATTAGTCCTAAAGTAAATAAACATATTTTCGTATCATAAAATTGTATGACAGATACAAATGACAATTCAAAAATTCTTGTGCAATTCAGCACTAAAATATGATCGATCATATCGTATCTGACGAAACGTAGTCAATTTGTAAAAATGCTCGACAAAATCAAGATAAACGAGTACGCTTGCACTAGCAGGTTCGATCCGGGCTGATCCGGTGAGAACCAGCTAAAAGCAATTCGCACCGGATATATCCGGTTAACTGTAAGGGTTGAGAGCCAATCACGCAAAGCTGATCCTGCTCGAATATTTCCCAACGTTTTTTATTTTTTCGTTTATCAGGATTACTTCAGTTTATGTAACCATATTTCATCATCATCATCATCATCTACAGCCCGACTATATCCACTAATGGATATAAGCATTCTGAAGTTTATGCCACCCACCGCGGTCTTTGTGCTAGTCACATCCACAAACGCCCGGTGCGATGTGATGACGCAATACGCGTCGCAGTTCCACATCACACTAATATACTACTAATTATAAATGTGAAAGTTGAAGGATGTAGGTATGGATGGATGAATGGATGAATGTTTGTTAGTCTTTCACGCTAAAACTACAAAACGGATTAGGATGAAACTTATTACACACTCATATATTTTAAAAATCAGGAAAATACCAAAAATAAGAAGCGACTTCATCAGACAAAAAACTAAAATAACGGATGCCCTCCATTACGCATTGAAGTTAAAATGGCAATGGGCTGGATACTTGGCCCGATACCAAGACCAGAGGTGGACCGTTGCAGTGACTCGATGGCCAGGACCAAGAGGAACGAGGAAACCAGGACGACCAAGAATACGATGGATTGATGACATAGTGGCCATTACAGGAAAGCAGTGGATGACCAAAGCAGAAGATACACTTGGAGTAAACTGGGGGAGGCCTATACCCAAAACGGGGTTCCACACCAGAATAAATACAAATAAAAACCAACACAAAAAAAAAAACTAAAAACAAAGTTTTGATATATATTATAGTTCAATTATAAAGGAAACAAGTTTTTATATACGTATTATGTAAAATTAGTTGGTAAGGAAATAAGGAATTATTAATTATTATTTGCGAAAGTTTGTGGTCGCTTCACGCCGTAACGTAACGTATTTGGCTGAAACTTATAATACATAGTTATACATCTGGATTAACATATACCTAAACTATCTTGTTACACATAATTTAGTAGAGATATCATGAAAGTTTAGTTTAATAAGAGAGAGAACTGTATTCTCAAATTAGCGAATCCTTACAGTCTTCCGCAACAAAACAGAGTGTCCGCAACATATGTATATAAGGTTTATGTACAACAAAAACACCAGCTTAATATCTATTACCAGTCCAATGCTAAACATACGCCTCCCTCCCTTAAGGGGGCAGGCGGGTTGGGAATCGCAGTCACAGCTTCACGCACCACCGACCCTGCTGCCTATCAGAGCCAGAGTTTTAGCTTTGCTGCTGGGCTGCGCTATGCCACATATCATCCGGCCGTCAGTACCAATACCAAGCTTGTGAGTAGCAGGGTGCACAATAGGCCGTTGAGTTTGGGTGGAAAAATAAGGTTAAAACCCCTCACACCCCTTACGCTAAAACTATAAAAACCTTACCTATACCTCAACCTTTTCATCGTATCTATCTTAATGAACTTATTGAAGCACTCGCGGCGTGGCTTACTTCGGTGTATCAGTTATCTTGGTTAAGAAACACTCCGCCTAGTCACTACTTGGATGGGTGACCGTTTAGAGGCATTTCCCTGCTTCGAAAGGCACGTTTATATGGTTCCGGATTTTCAAGCTGTTGAGCCATGCCGGAGGCCTTCGGGCGGCTGAAAAACTCCGCAACCAGAGTTGGCCGCGTTGGAAAGAGTTCAACTTATAAGTAAAACCTGCTTCAGGCTAAAAACTACGAAAGAAAAAGAAACACGAAATTAGAATTAACCAATGTGCTCATAGCACTTTGAACTTCATGTTCAATCATAGTTTGTTAGGTAGCTCTTTACACCTACCTCGATAAAAATACCTACTTCATTAGAACTCGTAAATTTTGAACTAAAAGTTACCTCGAGAGGAAAATGCAAACTTTACACAAGTTTGAGCCACCAAAGTGTACTTAATTAAATTCCTAACTGTCTCTGGGAGCAACGCTGGCTATTTTCTAGTGCTTAGCAATGATTCTCATGTTTTACGATTAAATGGTATGAGAGTATGAACATTTTGTCTGGTTTTCGGGAATGTTATGTAAATTTAAAAAGTTCTTAGTAATATAACGTATTCGAACGAGCTTTTAAGTAAAAACTAGCTAAATAACAAGCTCTAATTTAGCTTAGCTGGCAAGTAGGTATACAAATATGGTACGTTTGTTTTTAAAAAAAAAACTGCAAATGCTGCCGTTTCCTGCTGAAAGCTGAAACCTCTGTGCATAGGTTTTTCGGATTTTAATTTTTGCATCTGTGCATAGGTGTTTCGGATTTTAATTTTTGCATAGAAAAAAAATATCCAATCAGTTTTGACTGTTTTACTTTCTGAAGCAACTTTCATTTTGATTTTCATACTAGCTTTCCCCGCGGCGTACCGGGTGGTACCGGGATAAAAAGTAGCCTATGTATTCATTCAGATTACAAATTAAGTATATGTATATTCCAAGTTTCATCCAAATCCATTCAACCGTTATATATTTGAGTGGGAATAGAATACTAACCCACAAACGAAGTGTGACACCAACAGCTTAAATATCTATACATTGCAGATTTATTTTGCTAAAGTATTGCCAATTAGGCACTTTCTTATACTTATTCAAAAAGTTTTAACCTATAGTGTCTACTATGCAATGTTTTCGACATTGTCTAATTACATAGTCTTGGGGACAACACCAGCAGTCCCACTATAATATCAACAGGTCGGGGGTCACCTCAGTTCAAGTTGGGAGAGGTAAAGATGAGCATGTGAGCATCCCCGAGGGAATCACCACAAACGGATGGTTAGCACCTGACATAGATTTCCGTAAACCTCAAACGCGTTCTATTGCCGTTTTGCCTCTTGAAAGGATGGAAATGGAGTACGCCTTTGCAAAAGGAATGGAGCGGCTTTTTAAGTAGGATCTTACAGGCATTAAATGTGTTTAGTAAAATTGTCTTACGATTAGCATAAATCTTTTTCTTCTCCGTATGAGACAGTGGCCAACTCTGCTAAACTCTGCTGGCTAACTATAAAGTTACACACTTATAAAATCAAGTCTTTTTGGTAGGTCGTCATAATTTAACTAATAAGAGCTTTAGTTATTCTATGATGAATAAATTCCAACTGCATATATTAATAAATAATAATTTCATGTAAGTTAGTTTTACCATAGGTATAGTGCCTATTACCGGATTACACAGATTGCCGGTAACATTAACATTAAAAAGCTTTTTCATAGCGGCCATGAAAAATACACCTTACAAAAAGTTAAATAAATTAGCATGCATGTAGTACACACAACGAAAACCTTTCATTAGGCACGTAAAGTACATTTACCCCGTATTTACCAGCGCCACTATTCCAATTTACACAATAGTTTTTCCATAGTTCCGCGTACCCCTCTTTACCCCAGAAGCCGCGGCCGTACCCCAGTTTACCCCAACCAAGTCATTAACTCGCCGTTACTGGGGCAACTTAATTACTAGTGCGGACCGCACATCTGATTTCTAGAGCATTTTGCTTTTAGATTTCTGTTTTGTTGTTTTGAAATCTACCTTTAAAGATAACTAGTACTTAGGTACGTTATCATCATCATCAACTACAATCCGGCTTTTTTAATTTGATATCACTACGGCCATGGAGGCCTTTCGTGATCGCCATTCGTATTTTTCGTCGTTCTTTCACCACCTTTGTTTGTGAATTCTCGTTGTTCCTCTAGCCTAAAAGAATTTGCCTAGAGTAACGCTACGTTTTACTCACTGCTGGGTTTAGGCATAGGCTTCCTGAACTTTGTGCTATACACCACGGTCTTATGCTAGTCGCATGTATTACGTATATTTCTCAAACCGCCAAAAGGAGGCGTTTTGGAAGAATCATTTCACAGCAAGAGCATCCGCATATTAGCTAAATGCTTGTTTCATAAATAAGTCTAGCTTGCCGCATCTACTAAGTAAATGACATAAGATCTGTTAATTTATCGTAATACCCATGTTCGTTGCAAATAAATGATTATGAATTATGAATTATGAAGGTACAGAAATAAACAAACTACCCTACTTAGTAGACGAGGCAAGCTAGCCACAGTGCAAAATTTGATAAATCAATGTTGCCAGCAGACTTATGCAAATCGCTAGATTTACAGGGGGCTGTCGCTTGCATCCAGTCTAAATGCTGTGGATATTATATGCGTCTATAGTGTGACAGGAGTGTCTGGCTTAGCTATTGAATGCAGTGTCTAACATAATACCCTCGACGCCTTGTCAAGATATTGCTGAAGGGTTCTATCCTATCGAGTTCTTCAGAAGCACATGATATGAATAAAGATAAAGATGAAGCTAAGTTATATAGCCAGAATATAATTGTCACAATTTTAGGTCTTAAATTAAGATAATTTATCATATATTACCAATTATAGCCTATTCAAAATATGCTATATTTGATGATACAATTATATTATTAAAAAAAGGTATTTGCAAATACAAGAAATGTCAATTTATCTATTTTTTAATAGAAATATTCGAATTCGTCAATCTCTATAATTTATTTATTGATTATTTGAATACTAACATTTGCTATGAAGCATTTTTTTCAATTGATAATCTAACAATATTATAAAAAAAAATTGTAAAGTAAGCTGGTTTTTGTGTCATTTTTAATTTGTATTTTGGATCGTGCAATCCATTTATATTCTAGACTAGACCATGGAAGAAGTGAGAAACAATGCATAATAATATTTTTAACCCTTAGAAGTTATAGTTACCAACGTGAAGTCAATCCAGTTGTATTTTCATGACTTACCTGAAAAAGAGAAATAATAATACATATCAGAAAAATATTTATGTATTTGAAAACAGTAAAGACAAATATTTTTTATGAAAATTTATTTCAAAGGACATCGCATTCACGGGTCAGGAAGTACATTTTCAACTTGACAGTGTTTTTATGAAAATGTTATCAATCATTGCTCGTTGGTGTCGTTGGCTCGTTGGTTTACTTATAGGACGAGGATCATGCTAATATGATACGTGAATAATAATTTATCATCTGTAAAATGTCATTCCAATAATTCGCAGCTACTATTTGCTTAACTTGGAAGTCTTTATCTCCGCATTTAAAAATAAACAAAAATCGAATTATAAATTGTTGTATATGTAAATAAAATTATTTAAGTTGGTTGGTAGTGTAGGACGCCCTCCGGCCAGGTGGAGTGACAAACTGCGAAGAAGCTGGATGCGACGAGCACAAGACAGGGCGCAATGGCGTTGATTAGGGGAGACCTATGTCCAGCAGTGGACTGCTATAGAAGAATGATTATGATAATAATGGAAGTAATCTATGTAACCGTGCGATTCCACAGCATTAACATAATAATGAAGAAGAAAACCATTTTTTGTTATATATGCCAAAAAAAACTACAAAAAATTACGAGAACAACTGTGTTTTTATTATTTTTTTATCTCTAAAACTGACCGAGATATCAAAGTGCAAAGTTAACATTTTCGGTCTAAGCCGCGGACCGAGCGCGATATCGTTGATGACGTCACGGATCCTGCCTCCGCGCGAGTGACTCGGGGATTCGAAGCATTTACCCCAATGTGCTCGTCGCGCGCGGAACTACTTTGTTTATTTTAAATAAGACACAATAAAAACAACTTGAGTCCATCTAATAAATACTGTGTCGTGCCTCAGTGTAAAAATACGGCCACAAAAAAACCCGAAAAGTTGTTTTTTTACGTTCCTAAGAATCCATAAATCAGAATAAAATTGATAAATGCGATGTGAAGAGCCCCCTTTAGGGCCAAAAACGACAGTATATTGTTTTGAGGATCATGTCGATGTAATTATTCAAATACCATCTGAAATACTAACTAAGTAGTAGGTACTTAACCTTGCAATGTGAAACACTAACCAAGGACCTAGTATGTAGACTAGGTGGGTACTTTGTTAATGCTAGTAAAATGCTTTTTAGGGTTCCGTACCCAAAGGGTAAAAAAGGAAACCCTATTAGGTACTAAGACTTCGCTGTCCGTCTGTATATCCGTCTATCTGTCACCAGGCTGTATCTCAAGAACCGCGATAGTTAGACAGTTGAAATTTTCACCGGTGATGTATTTCTGTTGCCACTTTTTTTGCCGTTTTTTTGCTCGATGGTAATAACGGCAACAGGTAGACCCTTGAAATACTCACAGAATATTTTGTTTTTATATTTAGGTACTTAAAAAATTTATTATTAAATTAAATTAAAATAATTAAGGGGGGCTCCCCGATACATGTAGTAGGTATGTCGTATGTAGGGTACGCGACTCGCAGTTTATTGAACCATTCCAAGGTTAATGATCTCTTTATTTTTTATAAAACATTCTGCCACCATCAGACCGTGAACTATGGGGAGGTTGTTACATTGGTCTTTTTGAAATCCTTCTTCCATTTTAGTATAATTTATAATAATAACCAATAATTAACACAATATACTCAATCAATCAGCATTATTTTAAATTAATAAAAATAACCAGAGCGCACGAGAGCAAACAACTTAGCAGCGAAATGTACTACGGACGCCCGCCGCGCCGAGCGATGACGTCACGCGCTACTCGCGATCACTGACGAGATTTAAAAAACCCACGTAAACTTCCGACGCTTATAACTTCGGTAATATTGCACCGATCGATGTGAAATAAAAACTAGAATAATGTGTACGGTCTAGACTTTGATTCTACGTACGTAAAAATGTGATATTGTAACCTTGTTATCTTCTCCATTAACTTAAACATATCACTGTTTGTCATTATCAAACGGTAAGAGTTGGCAAGCAATAGTCTAAGTATGGTTTTCTTTTGACAGATTTTTATAAGGCCATTTGTGTTTTGAACGAATCTCATTTTATCAAAGAACTAACGGCCCGTCCGGCTTCGTACGGGTTTTAGTAAGGATCCCTAATCTTTTCTAGCAATAAATAAAGCCTATGTTACTCAGGATTCACCCTGTAGCTTTCCAATGGTGAAATCGGCACAGTAGTGTAGTTTTTGAGTTCATTACAAGCATACACACACACACACACACACACACACACACACACACACACACACACACACACACACACACACACACACACACACACACACACACACACACACACACACACACACACACACATACACACACACAAATTTTTCCTCATTATAATATAAGTGTAGAAGTGTAGACAAATTGACATAACTTTTCTACAAAACCTCGTAAAAGAAATATCAGAAGAGCTTGAAAAGCTGCAATAAAAGCTAGCCACGGAACCGCCAGGCCCGGAACTAAATAAAAAGTGTTGAACTGCTGTAACTAATAAAAGTAGAAGCAATCGGTTCGTTATTGCGGCTTATATTGGACATTGCTCCTAACAAAGATTGAGATCCTAAGGTTGTAGTTTGCGAGTGTTGTGATGTTAGAATTTTATTGTGAGAGATAATACACACACACACACACACACACACCAGCCTATATCAATCCACTGCTGGACATAGGCCTCCCATAATAAAAGGGGATATGCCCATAATCCCCACGCTGGGCATGCGGGTTGGGGATCGCAGCGAACAACTTCTCCACTTCTCTCCGCCGACGCCACTGCCCATGCGCGGCAACGCGTCGGCCAGGGGATTTAGCTGTGCTGGTGTTAGGCTGCGCTATGCTGCAATCAGCCGCCGCCAGAGCAGGGCCGGAGCCTCGTCTGTTAGTTAGGAGGGTGCACCACGTGCAGGTGAGTTTGGCTTGGGATCCGAAGATGGGGTTGCAGCCCATTACACCCCAAGAGATAATAGTCATTTATTATTTTGTACAAGGAAAGCTTGAGCTTATTGACCTTTTATACATGAAAGAAGTTGAAAATCTGCAATGTAATATGGATATATTTTTTCAGACGTACTTACTAATTTGGCTTACATAGATTAATTTCAGTCAGAGCATATTTCAAAAAATATTAACTGTAATATGACAATATATATATATATAACTCTCTTATAGAAGTACACTTAAAAAAAACAGCTTGCCAATGGTAATGCATACACATAACCAGAAACAAGGAAAAGTTACACAAACCAAGAACAAGACTTGTTAAGACTTATAAACAAGGTTTCTGTATAAAACTCGATATGTACAATAAATTACCATTAAAAATTACACAGCTTTCTCAAAACCAATTTAGGCAAAAATTTAAAAAAAAATTGTGTCCCATCCATTTTACCATACTAATGAGTTCATGAGTTGCTCATTTTCTGATTTGCATAAATATGTAGAAATAATTGGAT
Source organism: Horisme vitalbata (assembly GCA_951804965.1). Lineage (NCBI taxonomy): Eukaryota > Metazoa > Arthropoda > Insecta > Lepidoptera > Geometridae > Horisme > Horisme vitalbata. The sequence goes on along the minus strand of OX638101.1, from coordinate 17,819,270 downwards.
TATAGTAAGAATTTATATTGTAAAAATTGACTTGCCAATGTTATGTAATATAACGAAATGGTTAAATAAATAAATACAAATACAAATACAAATTTATCTGTTCGTAATAAAATACCAGTAGAAAATCCTCAGTTAATCAAATAAACGAGCTAAACCGGCAATCTGGTAGAGCAGTTAATTTCGAAGTTAATCGCTTTTCAGCTTCCAATCTTTGTTTTCTTGTCTCGTCGAAGTTTTGCTGAAACGCTTCGACGAGCCGTAGAACGATAGAAGTATAGATCAACGATTTTTATAGACTTTCTATCGTCAGTAGCCGCTATCATAATGCCATAATGGCTTCGACAGAAAACCAGTCTGCAGCTAAAATAGTAATGTACTGAATCGATGCAATTTTGCTGTTATAGCTCACACATATTCTTACTAATCGATATTAATAATGGTATAGGTACACCCCCACTTCCCTTGGGGGTGTAAGGGATTCCACCCTCCATCTTTATAACCCACGCCAATCTTACTTGTTCGTGGTGCACCCTGCTGGACAAACGGAGTTCTGGCGGCCTGTCGGTGGTGCAAGAACCTGTATCCTGCAATCCCCAACCCCCATGCCCAGCGTGGGGATTATGGGCATATCACCCTTCTTATAGGGGAGGCCTATGTCCAGCAGTGAACTGAATAGGCTAGTGTTTTGTTATTACTGATGGTATTAACAAACATACCGCTACATACATACATACGCTATAGGGAGAATAGAAAGAGCTAGGTACTTTAAAATTGATTATTGAAATTTATGTGATATTAGACTGAATATGGATATATTAAATGAAATACACGTAGGCGGTTTATTAGTCTACGCCAGGTTGGCGTGACTGGCCTCTTGTAAACTTTATGTCTGTGACCTCGGGGGAGGCCACTAGTGTTGCCAGCTTAGTTAAATGATATTGCCAGAACGATGTTGATTTAACGCTTTGAGTAAGAGTTCGTGTTTGGCGTATAACGTGCGAGGCCAGAAGCCAACGTGTTAACTCATTTACTCTTTGCGATGGTCTAAAGTATGGAGTTTGGTCGGAGCAAGAACTAGTTATCAGCTGTTCAAAATCTTAAATATGTAGATAGGTAGATTCTATTAGTATTTCTTGGTCTCCTATTAAATTTAGAAGTATTTTTAAGATATGGTGTGCGCGTAATACCTGGGTAACTTTGGTTAGTGACAGTCTATAGTATAGACCCTAGTTCTAGGCAAGCGTGCTACATTGTCAACCGCATCACCACTTACCAACAGGTAAGATGGCAGTCAAACGCTTATAAACGATGTATAGAAAATAGAAAGAGCGTAAAGAAAAATACTGAAATAAATATACCTACTTACTATTCCTATCAAACCAGATTAAATAAAATATATACCTACTTAAAAACAAAACGTTCATAAACTGACGTGGAAAGTGCTATGCTGGCAACACTTCTGAAATTGTAGCCAATAAACTAAACGGGAGAGCGGCTCAGCAATCATCATGATTTGATTTGGAATGTGTGAAAGGGTTTATTTGAATTTCAAGTTTTATTGTTATTGGCTGAAGGTTTAATTTGTTTCGAACCGAGCGGCCGACTAACTCAACGAGAACCTTGGGGTAAGCTTTCGCCGACTCAACTCACTTTGCTTAGCCATAATTGAGTTCATTTTTTGGCTTTTGTTACAAAATAACTTCCGAGTACAGAACTATTCTATAGTAGTTAAATATTTTTCAATGAGGTATTTATCTAAGTAATTTTGCAAATTTTTCAATCGTCAGATAATTCATGTACACATTTTTCAATGAAGTTTAAGTTTGGCTTTTGTTACAAAATAACTTACGAGTACAGAACTATTCTATAGTAGTTAAATATTTTTCAATGAGGTATTTATCTAAGTAATTTTGCTAATTTTTAATCGTCAGATAATTCAGTATAATACTTATCTATTGAATAAATTCAGAAGATATGTATGTTAACCGTTCTTTCTTCAAATTTTCTGACAGATATCGGTATCTTACTTGAATTTTAAAATAGACAAAGATTTCATTGGCGGCTGAATATAGAAAAATGTACGTGCATTTGGACGTTGGTTTGGTTGATGTGTAGAAATATTTTGATATTTTGGTTTCTCTGTGGCACAGTAGGCAAAGGCCCGCCTGAGTCCCAGAAGGTTGTGGGTTCGATTCTCGACACGAGACAAATGTTTGTGTGCAAAGGACAATGCCGTCTGATGTATGGCGCTCGGTACCAATGCTAAAGTGATTGCGTCAAAACTAAACCTAATTTTTTCGAAAGATATTAAACTGTTATTCATGGAATAGTAAATCTTTTTAAGTTAAACAGCAAAAAATTGTTTCTATTTGATATTAGTTTGATAGAGTTTGTTTTTTTAATGAAATGCTTTCCTGGGACCTTGCGTATTCAGTTTTGTTTACATAATTAGAAGTATTACTCTATAACCATTTAACTATTATACTATATCTATAAGAAAAGGTTTATATACCTCACACAGATAGGTAAAAGGGTTTTTTAACTTATACTTCGTTGGTAGGACATTACATACATTACTTCTGTGTTCTACTTTATATTATTTTCAAATAATGATAGTGACGAGAAAGTAGATAGTCATTTACATCGTTCATGGTAATAATATGTATTAGTACTTACTGGTGAAGGTGAAATTCAAGCTAAGATCCAAGATCTTAACATATTCATCACAACCACGAAAAGGTCACGGATGCCTTTTCCAAACTATGCTGGTTTGGCGTCACCGGTTAATCAGTTGATGCAACGATTGTTTATCGTACATTATTGTAATGATATCTAAAATATCTAGATAGAGAATAAACACTACTTCATAATGCCACAGAACACATAAACTCTAGCGAGAGCATACTAAATACAAAAAGTTTCTTATCTCCTCTTTGATTAAACAAAGTGATAAATCTCCACTAAGTTTTTAGTCGATTCTAAATAATTAAAAATGAGGGTTGTTGCAGTGTCATGGCGTCGGCCGTGCGCCGGAAACCAAATAAACGAAATATTTTTTTTACGTGATTATTAATCGAGTCGGTGTGTAAGACTAAAGAAAATGTGAGTGCTATTTATAAAATAAAGGCAATTTTATGGCATACGTTTGGTTTTGACGCAATTGGTACGGGTTATCGGCATTCTCCTTTTCAAGATTGTTTAAAAAATAGTTTTAAACGCGTAAGTTTTTTTTTCGCGCCTTAATTAATCAACCGACCATCGTGAAATTTTGCATAGTCGTTGTCAATTGTACAGAAAAGGACATAGGGAATAAAGTACCTTCTGGTCCCCGATGGCAACAAACAAAATATTTGAAAAAATCTACAAAGCCGCGGGCCGGAGCTATAACTCTATACGAGTTGAACTAAATAAAGTGATCAACTTCAAAAGCACCGTCATCAAAACAATAAAGTTTTTTTTATTGAGGTTATGGTGTTTATATTGAGGTTAAACGGAAGGCCGCAAGTGACCGTGTCGCCATTGTTTTAACAATTATAACATTATTTTTTCAAGGCTTCAATTTTAATTGTTATTTAGTTATTACGCGTAAAAATTATGCTTACAATTGTATGACATAATATTTACCTACATATTTGAAATTTGTTCGATTTAATACACATCCAAAATTGTAACCAGTAATTCATGTTGACACCATAGACAAGATATAATTATGCTTCGAAAGTTTACCCGAGGTGATAAGAATAGACGAATAGACTAGGATAGTAAGAAGTTCTTGTCTGCAATCTTATTTTGCTCGAAATCCGCAATAACAAGGCACCCCGACTTGAGTAGATAAGGTTCTAAATCAATCACAGAACCGAAACAGAATACCCCGATGCCACCTAGTCTTGTGGTCCCTACCCTAGACAAGAGTGTAGGTATTTATAACAAACGGAGTCAGAAGTGTGAGGCTCTCCTTCCATGTGACCCCTTACAGGCACAAAATAGAAAAAGGAACAGAATTTTCACTCTGCAAAAACGATTAAACAAATAGCTACTTTAGCTTCGACGCCCTAAAGTGTTATTCAGCTCTTACCTAACATTTTATATTCACCTACACCTTGCCTCCCTTTTGTATATGTAACTCATATCTCTTGTGACGCGTACTAACGTACGGAGCGAGCCCCGCACTCGGAGCCCAAACATGTACTTATAGCTTTGAACCTAAAGTGCGGAGTGAGACTGGCCTGATATAAGCAACCCTTATCTATAAGAAACGCGGGTTATGCAAAAAGACAATACTTAGAAGAAAATCTATTAAGGTTCAGGCTTGTCGAGATCCAGAACACTAACATTAATTCCAAGAAAATGAAAATTAGACGGAAAACTCGCAGGTGACATTTTAATTAATTTAATTAAATATGCAGATTGTACGAAAACAGGTAGAATGTGTTCCGTGTTGAGAAACCGCAAGGGATGTTTTTAGCATATTAATGCGCATTTTGAATAGATATTTCCATGATTGCAACTTGAAATCAGATTATACAAATGGTAATAATATGCCTCAAAACTGATTGCATATTTTGTTATGTTAAATAACATTATTAACTGGAATATATTTTAGTGAATAAAACTGTAATTGTTTGATATACCTAACTCCGTATAAATAATACCTGACACTATACAGTAGGATTATCAAACTTTTTATAAGTTTTATTTTATCAACTTTTATTTTAGGCCAAGTGCGAGTCGGACTCGAGCATGAAGGGCTCCATACCATTATATGGAAGTGCTACTTAAATATTTATTTTATTCTGATTCTAGTATTTGTTATTGTAGCAGCAACGGAAATACAACATCTGTGAAAATTTCAACTGTCTAGATATATAGAGAGACAGGCAGACAGACATATGGACAGTGGAATCTTAGTAATAGGGTCCCGTCTTTACCCTTTGGGTACCTTTGGGAACCCTAAAAAACCAGCTGTCTAATCCTCAAAAGCCGCAACTTTCCTCCCGATGTTAAAACAATTCAAATAAACTATGTCATATTTTGCTGTAAAAACACAATCTAGAAAATGAAAGCCAAGAAAGGCAAGAGAAAAAAGAATGCTAAGAAGCAACTAACGCAAATTTTTTTTCGATATTTAATATTTTTGCAATTTTAAAACGGGATAATTTGAATGTACCCTTATTGTCAGTCTTAGGACAGGGTGCAATGGCGCTCATTATCAGAAGCCTCTGTCCAGCAGTGGACTGCTATAGGCTGATGATGATGATGATGATTGATGATCTCTATTCATATTTTTGTTCGGGTTTTATTTTTGATACCAATTTTTTCAGTTATAACCATAACGATAGTTATAGCGCGATGCCGTAACCGCATCGATTGCCTTTCCATGAAAACCATTACATACCATTACTGCAACGAAACACGCTAACTATTACTAGGTACGAGTTTACTAAGGCTGATGCAGACGTAGTTATAATAGGAGTTTTATTTTGTTAAATATATTTATCTATTTTTATTTTTATTTATTCGGGAAACAAACAGAACAATAAAACTTATATACTAAAAGTATTATTAGGTCGATCTTAAACCAACAAAGTTTCTACTATTATGTAAAACATACACGTGAAGAAAAGGTGGATTGTCATGTAAAAAGTTAACCACTATTGAATAACAAAAAATAATCAAACAAACGAATACATATAAGAATACAATAAAGATCTACGTAAAATTATATTTAGAAAAAGCTGAAATAAATAAAAACTAACTAATTAACGGAAAGCTTACATAGTTCTTCGCTGATAAGCAGCTTAAATTTAGGAAGAGGTCAAAAATATCAAATTTCGAATATAATTTATTATTTGTATTCATGGAACGGTTGATGAAAGTATTTCAAGTAAGTATATAGGTCTTAGATTATAGAAGAGAACTAGATGAAGTCATAAAATTCACTATACCTACTCTGAACATCAACTCATACAGCTAATCTCTACTTTCTTATGTCCATCTATCATTCGCTAGAAAGGGATGCATACTTTATCTTAATGCGATTGCTGTGACTTCGTACCAGAGCGTTTTAATGAAACTGCATAGCATTATATTCGAGCGCCCTGGTACGTTTTTTTATATTGAACTTATTTGAAGTTGCATTGAGAGAAGTATGCATCCCTTTCTAGCTAATGATATGGACATAAGAAAGTAGAGATCAGCCGTATGAGTTGATGTTCAGAGCATGTTGAATTTTAAAACATCTTCTATGCTTTAGTCATAGTTCTATGGATATAGGTTAATACGCGGGACACTAAAATTGAATACACGTATGATGACAACTGAACGGTGACAAAAAGCAATTTGTTTTGTCAAACCAACGAAACGCCATTTTGGATGGACGTAAATACATAAGAAACCCAACAGAAATTCGACAATGTTCTGCCTTCGCCATAAGGCATCATTTCCACAACACCTTAAACTTTAGGTACTACTTACCTACGTTAAATAAGGTAATGTTTATTTGCCAGAACATATGTACATAATAGGCCTTAATAAAATATAGTTTATTAATAATTAGTAGGTATGGTTTAAGTATGTTCTAACCTAGAGGCATGCAAATGATCAATAATATTAGGTAAATAACACATTATTTACAACATTATAAAATTCAAAAAAGTCATGTAAAAAATAAATTTACCTAATATAAAAGAAAATATTATTAAAAAGCTATGTCCCTGTAGTCCAAAAAATAATTTAATGAGTAATATAATAACATCGATATCGTAGCCACTTCTTTAACTTTTTGGTAAATAAGTTACCGGACAGTGATTTCAGACCTTCAGGCAGAATGTCAGATTTTAATTGTTATTTAATAGGCCTGATTTTTAATCATTTTCAATTTATACTTTGGATTGTGCGTAATTTTTTTTAATAGTATCTTGATGCTGATTTGCAAACTCTGCTGCTTGTTTGATTTAGAGGCATGGCAATGAAAGAATATTGTGTTATCTGATTTATTTATCTGTCTGTCCGAATGCCGGATGCTTAAAAACCCAGCCCTCAATAGTGCCAACCATTTAATAAAAGTGTTAACCATTAACCACAAAAAGACCAGTTGAAAGAATCCAGCAATTCTATCAATAGATTTTCAAACCTCTTACAAGAAAGGGAATGGAGGTCATGTTAAAACCAAACTGATATCAATCAAGGGGTCGAGTAAAGTGCTCAAGTAACTGCTACTTACTCTGTGAATGGGGGCACAGACTACTAACAGTTAGTATGAAAATGAAACAGCATAATCAGCAGTTAGTAAGGCACAGGTTAGCAGGATTTGCCACAGATAAATAGCAGTTGGTATGACGATGCCAGAACAGCCAAGTCACGTGATGGATGGTCCTGGTCTGGACTCTTGGACGAAGAGTAATGTTCCCTGGGTGGGAACAGTTACATTTTGCCTGCGGAGTACTTACTTTTTTTAGTAGCTTCCGCCCCCGGTTTTATTCGCGTGGTAAAAAGGTTCTTGATAAAAGTAGCATATTTCTTATATCTGGTCTTTCTCAATCAGCTCAAATCACGATCAGTAGTTTTATCCATGCATTCATACATCCACACTCACAAACTTTCGCATTTATAATATTAGTAGGATATTTATACAGTAGTAGGATATATACCTACCTATACAGGTTATAACCTCATAAAATTTCACCTTCGCCTTCCTCTCTGTATTCTGTGCCTTCGCTTCGTTTGTAGAAGGAGTAGATCCTACCCCTACTAGTAATTTGGGAATCCTACTAGGATTACTGTGAGATTTAAAACACAGTTTCGCAATATACAGCATTGTTTATTTGAAACCCAATTAACATTTTCACTTATGAGGATTTTATAAGGACTCCAGTAGGTACTGGGTAAGTACAAAGATATTGACTAGCCACAACCGCTCTGCAGGTTTGATAACTGGTGCTGGAAATACATTCTACAAATATATAGGTACCTAGGTATATAGTTGAAATGCCAACATTGAAAAAAAACATCAAAAGATGAATAGGTATATTTTATTTTTAACAACCCCACTTCTATAATAGCCCCATCGTAACAAACTTACTAAGCTCCAATTATGAAACTTCCCCCATCAAACAAGATAACCCATTACCTAAATAAACAGCTAAATATTAAAACTAAACAAAGAACTTGTACCGGCCCGAACTTCATACAACTTTGTGATAAAGCCTCTAACTTGTTGGACCTCTTTGGTTCTTGTCCTTTGAATACACCGAGGAGGTTTTGGTACAAGATAATAATTCCATCCCATCCACTCTTACATACGAGTATCTTCCTTACAAAGTTAAAATACTTAGGTATGTTAAAGATATACTTAGCGTTGCATAAACCTTTTCATCACATTTTAATTATGTAAAATACATAGGTTAGAATACATAGCAAGGCAAATGAGGACACTATTAAACGACTTCAAAAAAAGGAAGAGGTTTTCAATACGGTTGTGTTTTTTTTATGTTTTTTACCTAATAACTCCGTAATTTATGAAGCAATTTTTAAAATTATTTTTCTCAATTAACATTGTTTTGACAGCCTTCTTCTAGATAAATCGAAATTGCTGTACTTACTGGAAATACATGAGAGCAGCGGCGCGCAAAAGTTGTATGATGAAAATCCTTATCTGTCGTGTTTTAGCCAAATAAATTCATGTAATTTAAAAATGTAATGATCTTTTAACATGGCTACTAAGGAGGTAACAAAGCAAAGGTTTTATTTAAATTTTGAACTGGCTTGCAAATAGAAAGCTGTGCAGTGAAAAAAAACAAATTAACACTTTGGCGCGTGAAAAATTATTGTTGTTCGTCATTGATTTTAAAAAGTAATAATTTACGCTCATTTTATTTTAGACTGTATACAAGCCCATACAAGTACTATATACAGCCCTGGCCACAATTGATGGACTTACGTATGTGTGACTTGGCTTCACCGCACACATTTACAAGTTCGTCCATCAATGCCTCTTTTGCTGGCCGCTGCAGTAATCTACCTACCTACTATTTTCTTTAATTACCCTTACCTTACGTTTGGTCCCAAAATATACCACGCCTAAGAAACAATTTCTAGTCGTTTTTTAATTGAAATATCCTTAAGAATAAAATGAACATACGCCAACCGAAATAGTGGCCGAGCAGTATAAGTAAATGTATGTTTAGGGTAAGGCAACTAAATTAAATTCAACAAAAGGGTAACATTTAGAGAATACCAAGATAATAATTTTATACAAAACAGTCCGAGTCATGTAATCAAGCCGAAATTAAAGTTAATAAGGGCTGGAGGGTTGAAGGGTCATTAAGAATAGAGTGTAGCTCTAAAATGGAAATTACAATTTGAATATCATGTAACATAGGTTTTAGATGGTTGGAAACTATTGAATTAAGCCGTTTTTGTTGAATATAAAATGACTGAAACGTAGGTTTTTTATAGTACCTACATGAAGTTAGAATAAGCACGTGGTCCACCTGATGTTAAGTGGTAACCTTTACCTATCACAAAGCATTGCATCGTAGATCACGTTTTTTTGGAACGTGCTCTACGATGCAATGCCCTGCGTCCATCAACATGAGGCATGTGTATATTACCATCATGCCTCAAGTTGATGGCTTATGCCTCAAATCGATGGCTTATGCCTCTTGTGCTTGTAATTTCACCGGCAGCCACACCCATCAAACCGAAATACAGGAAAGCTGATTCACGGCAAAAACGTACAATAATATCCTACTAATATTGTAAAAGCAATATTTTTTGAAAAATATGTAAATATCTGTAGGCGGATGCTAGTAACCTGTACCACCACACCAGCCTATATCAGTCCACTGCTGGACATAGGCCTCCCCTAATAAAGGTGGATATGCCCATAATCCCCACGCTGGGCATGCGGGTTGGGGATCGCAGGGCACAGCTTCTCGCACCACCGACGGTGCTGCCCGTCGGTGGCCAGGGGATTTAGCTGTGCCGATGTAGGCTGTGCTATGCCGCAATCAGCCGGCCGCCAGACCCCGTTCGTTGTTTAGCAGGGTGCACCACGTGCAGGTGGGGTTGGCTTGGGTTCCGAAGATAAGGGTTGGAACCCCTGACATCCCTGTAACCTGTACACCTATAAATAATTTTATTATCATATTTAATGCTTATTCCTCACCATTATATCAACTAGCAACCTCCTATCGCCTAAAAAATTTGTTGGATGATGATTATGAAGTAATATTTTAACTATAAAAATGTATACATATACTTACACATATACATCTTCCTCAAGCTAAAATATATTGAGAACAAGGAAAGCATATAAATAACTTATAAATTGCATCCTCAGCTTATTTCTAGTGAGCTATTTCTGCGCGATGTCCTTTCGATCGGTTAGGGATTGGGGTTACCACTTAACTGAATTAACTATTTTACCGGTTCTATTTATAAACTCTAACCCCCCTTTATCTAATAATAGCAAGCTTGCTTGTAAAGATTCTAAAAAGGGTGGCTTTGTTTAAGTTTGTAAAAACTAACAAGCACAAACACACACTTTGTTAAAATAAAAAACTAATTATTAATTGAAGCGCTCGTGGCCTGGTTTACTTCGACGTTCTTAATAGATCACTTTGGTTAAGCAACCCTCAGCCCGGTCATTACTTGGATGGGTGACCGTTTAGTGACATTTCGATTTGAGCGCTTCCGTGCTTCGGAGGCACGTTAAGATGTTGGTCCCGGCTTTTCAGTCGTTAAGCCATGTCGGAGGCCTTCGGGCGGCCTAAAAACTCCGACACCAGAGTTGATCTCTAGCTCATACGAAGAAGAAGAAAAACACACTTTGTAATGTGAACATGTAAAATATATGTTTGTACCTTCATAACACAAAAACTGTATACATACCTACTGCTGAAACTGCTACTGGCGGGAGTTTTCACTAGAAGCTCGATCACGAAGACTAGCAAAAAAGTTTTGGCCAATGAGAAACCGTGTAGACGCCGTAGATTCAAAATAACGCTTTGTCATTGGCCAAAATGTCTATACAGAGGCTGGAGAGCAGCATACATATCTACTCTCTCCAGATTCTGGCGAGGTAAAAGTCTCTTAGACCTGGATTTCTGGCCAGCGGGTACCGTCAACAGTCGCTTATATGGAAGCGGATAGAAACGAAATCCCTCACTAGATAACTAGATAACTAATGTTATATTTATTGAATAAAATTGATATGTATAAACATTAAGTCAACTAGTCTTTAAGGTATTTATAGCTATGGGTCATTGTCATCATATTTTTGTATGTATCATGTTACCAGAAATAAACATTATATTATATTACTAGCTGACCCGCTCGCAACTTCGTTTGCGTTTATACTCTTTTTTTACGTATTTCCTTTCATGTGAAATGTTTCCCAAGCCCGGTAATTTGACTCGGAACCCTAAATATGAATGGAATAAAAAGTACCTACATATAACTACATTATCTACCCCGTGATGTAGTGTTATGTAGGTACCTGTTTCCGTTCCGTTCCGTCGCCAAGTTAACAGCCGGTATAGGTATGATGGATTTTTATTTGCCTAACTCTTGATTATGATTGGTTACCCATGCAAAATTTCATCACATAAATCACCCTCTTTAAGTTTCATTATCGCTACAAAAAGCAGCAGTTCTCCAAGGTCCCACCCATGGTTCAGCGCTTTAGGTGTTTATTTATTTTCGTTATAGTCTCTGTGTAAAATCTCAAGTCTTTATGTAAAAAAATAACTTGCTATCCCCGTGGTATTCAAATAACCAAGAACAATTTTAAAGAGTATATCATTGCACCAAGCTTTTAAGGCTCCCCCACACAGGTGTGTTATTATCGGCGATAATATCGCATGCGTTTTTGCATTTTTGTGGCGATCACAATAGGTCTTAATGGCCGCAGTGATATGAAAGCCACGCAATCAATCAATAATGCGTTATTGCGAAAATGCATCCCAATTTCTTGCACATAATTGAGTTATTGCAGTATGCAGTATAGCAGTATGTAACTTTTTAGCCGACCTAATACATAATGTGCTAAAATTCTACAGATCTCACACTACGCGCAACTATCAAAGGCAATGAAAATGTAATTTAGAAATAAAGCACACGATAAAATTTGACAATAATGTACTGACGAAAAAGTGAACGGAGCGCAGAGTGGCTTTGCGCGTACAGGCCCTTCTACTACAGTTTTTGTCCGTCTGCCTCCTAAGATGGCTCAAGCTGTAGCTTAATTCAATCAATGCTTAGTTTGGGGCTACATGATGCTGTGTGATTACGTCCCGCATTATTTATTTATTATTATTATTTATTATTAATCTCGAGATATCATTTTTTCCGTTTCTTGAATAGCGAGCTCAAAAAAAGTAATTGGGAAATTCTCGATCCAGAAAATTGTTGAAATTTGACAAATTTTGGAAAATCTCAAAAAGTTACCACCCGATTTTGGAAATCCAAGCCTTGCACTTCGAAGCCCTCCGGCAGACGCAAATATTGTCATAATTGTGACCGATCACATTCACCTACACATCTTTTTTTAATGCATGTGACGAATTTTCTTTCAATGTATGGAGTTTCAAAAATGTGACGAATTTACTTTGTGGCAAATGTACAACAACCCCTCTCATATCTGTGAAACTACAGGCAAATGTCAGAATTTCATGAAACGGGGCAAAATACTCGATCAGAAAAACTTTTCAATAATTCAATATTTTTCAACGTACCTCTCCCCACGCACCTGTGTGTAGGAGCTTTTATGTGAGAACAACGTTTTTTGAATTTTGAAATGAGTTTTCAAACACGACATTGTCAAAATAAAATGGCATAACATGTGTCAATAAGGAGTATTGATATCAACTTCAATGCCAATCACCCCCAAAATAACTTTCTACTCCTTTTTAACCCCGTTAGGCGATGAGTTTCAATAAAATACGAAACACATCTTCCATCGATTCTGTTAAAGAATGTTTATGCAAAATTTGAAGTAGATTGGACCAAGGAATAATTTTGTTCCATACTAACTTTGCCACCGTTTTTCATCCCCTTGGGGGGTGGAATTCCGGAAAATCGTTTCTTATCGGATGCCTATGTCATACAAAGAACACATCCTCCAAGTTTCAGGTCTACGATCAGCGGTTTAGGCTGTACGTTGATCCATCAGTCATTCAGGACAAAGGATTTTATATGTATAGATTTCCCTCCATCAAGGTATTTTTTTCAAAAACCTGGTATGCAGTCTTTTATTATTTAATATTCAAAGTGTTCTGACGACGTTTCAAGAAAATCACACCACGCGTTAAGATTTTCCCATACAAACTTTACCACCCCATTGCAACCCTCTCGAGGACTATTTCAAATTTTCAATGACACCAATCTTCATTGATTGTATGGAATAATACATGTCCCAGGTTTCAAGTTTCTAAGTTCAAGGAATATGATTTTTCATACAAACATTTTTACCCCTTTTCACCCTCTTAGGGGTTGAATTTCCAAAAACCGTTTCTTAGTGAGCGCTCACACTCTTTAAAGACTACCTGTACCAAATTTCAAACCTCTAGGCCCTGTAGTTTCTGAGATTTCGTGATGAGTGTGTCAGTGAGTGAGTGAGGATAGTTCTCTTTTATATATATAGATTATGATAAAAATGTTACGTTACGTTTACGATAAGTCACGTTCAAATATTCTTGGTCACCCAACAGGAATAACATAATATACCTACAGGGTTCTTTATATCCGGGAACAACTTGAGCGAAGTTGTGGGCGGAAGCAATAACTAAAAGGTATATTATGTAGAAGAATAATATTATAAGACTATCACTGCATGACGCTGCGATCCAACGAGAAGGTGACGCGGTAGACAGCAACGAAGATAGCGGTACGAACTGGACAAGTTTCTAATAAATTGGCTGTAAATAGCTCAGGCTCGTGATGTGCCTTTGCTTAGCAGTGGGATAAAGATGGCTAGTATAATAATAATATTAAGTCCACACATCAATATCCGATCTAATAAAAAAGCATTGTTGTCAAACATATTGTCAAAGATGCTGTACCGTTTCATAAAATAAAGTATCTAAGACAAAACTAAAGTACTAAAAGCAGAAAATTCCCAGTAATTGTATCCAGCTCGGAAGGCGATGCTCATGGGCGCCGTCAAAAGCAAGAGCAGGTTTATTTTTTCTTTTTGCAGTCGCAAAGAGAGTGTCGCGAACAACCTATTGACAACACATTTTGTGAAACTGCCGAAGAATTTTCTGGGAATTTCCAAATTGTATTAAATGTTTTTTGCAGCAATATTACAGAATTTTTTAGATTACTTTTAGATTGGACTGCTTCAATGACGAAGGCGAAGGTTCACGTATAGCCTCGCTACGCGTATGTGCAGTGTTTATTTTGTTATTATGTACGCGTCAAAAAATGACAAAAAAATTGCGATGCCTGAAAAAGATAAATAAAACTTGTACCTTTAATAACTAGTCCCAAGACTGTTGTTACATTTATTTATAAAAATTTAAATTATAATAATAATGCTGGAAACTATGAAACCGCATCATTATAGCCCCAAATTCCGCGGAGCTTGTATTATGCAAGCCACACAACTGATATACATTTTTTGGGGCTCGAGACAAATATTTTCAGAACGTACAAACATCTGCCTCGTGGCCAGAACACAGCTTCTCGCACCACTTTCGCTGCTTCTTCTTCTTCGTTTGAGCTAGTGACCAACTCTGGTGTTGGAGTTTTTACGCCACCCAAAGCCCTCCAACATGGAGCATTTAACCACTGAAAAGTTGAGACCAACATCATAACGTGCCTTGCGAAGCAGAGAAACTATACGGTACTAATGACCGTGACGGAGTGTTGCTCCTGAAGTGATTTCTTTATCACTTTTGACATTTCTCTTTATCATAAAAGTCAGAAATTTCAATATCATTATTTCTTTACATCCAAAATCTACATCTACAGATATTACAAAGATTCTCTCAAAGATAAATAACGTTTTCAATAGCGAAAATTATTCTCGAAAGTGATTCTTTTGCTCTCTTATGAAAAGATGTTTCACTTGAGCGATTTTCAAAGAACCTATCAGACTAGCCGTCCTATAATCGCTGTCAGATGAAATTCCAAGGAATGAGAATCTATAGAAAGATGGAGCTGAGTAGATATTCCAGGTATTACTAAGCTGTATATAATACGTTCGTTCATAAAATTTCAAGAATTACAAACATCCATGGCAAAATAATTAGCAGCAAGATTGTTTCTTGTTTCTTTGCACAAATTAAACCAGCCTTACGCCCGCGGCTTCGCTTGGCGCTCGGATAAAATGTAGCCTATATATCGTTTACTTGTATTTAGTGGACTGCTGTAGGCTGAGGATAATAATGATGATGATATCATTTCTAGTCTAGAACTAAATATGTGCAAAATTTCAGCTTAACCCAACAACAACACCAGCCTATTCAGTCCACTGCTGGATATTATAAGGCTTCCTCTATAAGAAGGGGGATATGCTCATAATCCCCACGCTGGGCATTAATTAGGGTTGGGGATCGCAGGGCACAGCTTCTCGCACCGCAGACGCTGCTGCCCGTCCGCGACCAGGGGATTTAATCATTTAACTATGCCAGTGTCAGTCTGCGCTATGCTGCAATCAGCCGGCCGCCAGAGCCCCGTTTGTTGGTGCAAGCAGGGTGCACCACATGCAGGTGAGGTTGGCTACGGTTCCGGAGATAAGTCGTTTTTCAGCTTAACCCGTTCAGTAGTTTTTGCTGGAGGAACAATACATCACTCATAACAAATATTAAGGCGACGATACAATATGTCAAACCTCCCTCTCGGCTGGTAGTTATGCAAAATAGCAAACCTTCATGGCCTAGAAAATAACAATTCAAAGGTTCAGCAATAATATCATTTTGATTCTATCACGTTTTCTTATCAATAAACTTGCACCAATGTGCAAATTTTGGTGCAAATTTTTTGGGAGGAAAACGTGTTGGGTTTAACATGATATTTTTGCTGAACCTTTGTATTGTTATTTTCTAGGCCTTGAAGGTTTGCTATTTTATATAACTACATTCAGTGATTGTATATCTTCAAAAATGTTGAATAGTGCGAGCGAGAGGGAAGTTTGACATGTATCGTCGCCTTAATAGGATGATATGAATTGCGTTTATAAAATTTCAAGGTTAACAATCAACCTGTTTTTAAGAAAAGGTAATTATTTATAGGTAGGATAGTTTAGTAGTAGTAGAGTTCTTTGTGGGGGGCTCGTCCGGGGAAGTACTGCCACCATGTCTATTTCTGCCGTGACGCAGCTGTGCTGTGTTTCGGTTTGAAGGGTGTGGGTGCCGGTGACATTACAGGCACAAGAGGCTTATGCCTCAAGTTGATGGACGCAGGGCGTTGCATCGTAGAGCACGTTTCAAAAAACGTGATCTATGTTGCAATGCTTTGTGATAGGTAATGGTTACCACTCAACATCAGGTGGACCATGTGCTTGTTCCATCTTCAAGTAACATATAAAAAAAGGTTTAAGTAATTGAACCTTATTGTTGTGCTATAAGTACCAATTTACCAATTTAGATTAAGTTTTGCCACATCCTTTAAATACTCACTATAGGGTTCATAGAACTGAACACTGTCATTGTTCGTTACTAACAGCCGCTTCCTATAATATAGGTGCCATTACCGATGACGCTTCAATTTCCCTTGAAAAACTGTCAAATTTTTGACGCCTCGTTGTTAATTTTTGACAGCTTTTCAAGGGAAAACGAAGCGTCATCTACGGTAACGATATAATATAAAATTCCATGGTAAGTATTATTTTATACAGAAGAGGCCTTTACTCAGCAGTGGGTGGCTGAACCGGCTGAATAGATAGATAGATGAGAAGTCTTATATTGCAATAAATTTGATAGATGTCAGAATACATGACGCCCGCGAGGGTTAATGATCCAAAAACCAATAGAAATAAATAGTAGATTGTTTTACAAGGGACTAAACCATCCCATTATATACGAGGTTGTTATACTCCCGAGCTTAGCGAGGGAGGATGACAAGACCGAGTTATAATGGGTGGTTTTGGCCCGAGTAAAACACTCTACTTT
The DNA here is from genome assembly GCA_951804965.1 of Horisme vitalbata. Taxonomy (NCBI): domain Eukaryota; kingdom Metazoa; phylum Arthropoda; class Insecta; order Lepidoptera; family Geometridae; genus Horisme; species Horisme vitalbata. The sequence goes on along the minus strand of OX638101.1, from coordinate 17,802,153 downwards.
TCACTTCGATTGCGAGAAAATAAAACAATTCCAAATTAGTCAATTTTCAGAAATTTTATTAAAAATTAAATGTGCAGTTAGAGCAATTTTGAATGTTTAGTGATATGTTTTTCCCGGGCAATTTTATTTCGGTTCTCTGTGATTGGGATGTGATAATATTTTGAGTTGATTGTTGTGGAGTAAAAGTTGGAGAGACTCGAATCATGCTTGAGTTTCCTGCATTATTAAGATCTGAGTGCGGCTTCAGCTGAGTTGACATATTCATCCAATCCCGCGATGTAGATGCTTGGGGTTCTGTAATGTTTGGTAGAATATTGATTCCTTCCATAATCCGCTGCGTGACGTGATACTTGTTTTGTATAGAGTCCTCTATATAACCTTCAGCCACTTGATCGGACCTCCATCCACCGTGGCGTTTTAATGTCGTTATATTCGCACCAGAGTCCGCCAACAGAGTCGCGGATGTTCTGCGGAAACAATGGCCCGTGTAGAGTTCCGGATTTGGTAAATTTAGATAAGTGGCAATATCTTTAGGCATGTTACCAAATTTATTTTTGCCTATGACTTGCCTTGTGCATTTACCATTTTGATAATTTAGAAAAAATCTTCTCGTTGAAACATTAGTGGGACGTAACTCCTGATAGGCTTTAACTATATTAAGGTATTCTCCACTGATGACAAATTTACGCTCTTTGTTTGTTTTCGTGTTCGGCAGACTCACAGCTTGTAGGTTTGTATCCGTTTCTACGTCTTCTAGCGTTATATTGGCAAGCTCTATTCCTCTGCATGCACCGCTGATTCCATAAATTAAAGCAACCTGTTGAACAAAAAAATAAGTGTGTTAATAATCGTAATAACCTAGGTACATAATTTAGGTATGTAGGTAGGTATCTATTTATTTAGTTTGAGTAGAGTACATAAGTAGGTTACCTTTGTTGCCAAGTATTGTTTATTTGGAGCGTTATTTAAAAATGTTTCGATTTCTTGTGTCGTCAAGACTTTAGATTTTTTTGCCTTGTATCCAGTGGACAATTTCTTCAGTAAAGCCGTTAAATTTACATATTTTTTAATATCGACGTCGTGTCTCGTTTTTAAGGTCATTCTTAACATTGAATATGTGCTCCAAAGAGTCGACGATTTGAATTTTTTCGATAATTCATCAAAATAAGTGAGAAAAACCCCTTCTGTAAAAGAATCCACACGTTTCTCATCTCTCCATTTCATAAAATTTTCGTAACTCTTTAAATATATTTCACGTGATTTTGTCGGCAACAGATTCATAATTATTTCTTTGCCCTTTTCTTCCATTTGCATATTAGCATCTTCACTATCACTTGATGACATTTTTCACGTTCACAATTTGAAAGTTAAAGTCAGGAAGTTAAACGTAAAAGTTTGTGATTTGGAATGAAGAAAATTCTAGAGATTTAGCGCCAATACCATCTTTTTTTTAAATCTCTATACCTTCAATAACCCTCAACGAAACAGTTCGCATTCTACCGTGAAGGGAAGAATCAACCTTCATAAAACATCACCAAGACGGTTCTATTTTCAAAAAAAAAGATTGACGGAGCACCAAGAAGTCGAGTTTTTATATAAGAGAACGAATGCTTTGTACGGGCTGATGATTTTAGACAAAAATTAAAAAGAAAAAATACTTTTTAGCCCTAGGTATTAAACTCGAGTTTTAGGCCCGCTAAGCTACACTATTATGATACACTTTTTGAGCAAGAGAAGTGAAAAATCTATTTGTATGTTTGTCCTCTATGCGTTCCGAAACTATTGATCAGATTGTGATTATACAAGTATAAATGCAAACGAAGTTGCGGGTGGGCGGGTCAGCTAGTATAAAATAAAGATCCCCACGGTGTTTTTGGTACATAATTTAAAAAAATCTGTTTCAGTCAATTATCAACACTCAATATTAAATACTGAAATGTTTATTGTTTCCGTATGAGAGATTTTGAATAAAAATCTACGCCTTACTTTGTGTTGTGTATCGTTTCCTCTACGAGAAATCTGTATCTATTTTTGGTTTCAAAGCGCGCACTCCCATGCAAAACTCCTAGGTCACCTCCCTTCTCTATGATGATAACTGACTCCTCCAATGTTTTATTTTAAAATCGTGTAGCCCAAAACCCCTCATTGTACAGACTTCTTTGATCAAACTCTTTCAACGTGGAACAAAGTAGAACTAAGTAGAAACAATATTTAACTTAGTAGGTACTAACTAGAAGCTTCAAACTTTAGCGCTAAATCCCTACTTGTTCGTATTACTTGTTACCTGTTGACGGTTACGTTTGCGTCGTTTAGCTGGTATTCTGCTTGGCTTAGCTCTGCTTAATTTAATACCTACGTCTTGTAAGTTACGAGACGTCACTTTAGTTACCTACCGTGAACAGTATTGTTTGCAATTCGGCTGTTAAGTCCTGCTTCAATTTAGGTAAATTTCGATTATTTTATTTTAAAAGCTATTCTGCTGTTACGCACCAAAGACTGCAAAAAATGTAAATATCTTGCCAGGTATTTTATTCAAGGTATTTACATGTTTAAGCCAAAAATACACACATTTTTTCAAACTGATCGTATGTGGAAAACTGACAAAAAAATTACCACGTTTCTCACTTACGTTTAGCACTAAATGTTTTTTCTTAAAAAACAAGTAAAATAAATTACAATAGGCTATTTAATTTAGTGATAGAATTTTAGAAAATTTTAATAATAATTTCCATAAATTTACGCTAATTTGGCAACAACCGAATAAGAATTAGGGTTTTAGTTAGTTTTATACCGATTTTTAGTTAGTTTGGTGGAGAGCAAATTGCCACCATTGTAAAACTTAATTTAGTAATGTGTTGTGTAGACGCTACCTCTTCTACGTTCTGTAAAATTGTAGAATTAAAAAGGAAAAAGTGTTTGATTTTTACAAAAGTAACAGAGGTAATGAGGCACGGGGTAAAATCTTCAGAGAATTTAACAAGGTAATCCAGATTTTTTACTCTATAACTTTGGTAACAAAAAACCTTTAGCCATTTTATATTATGTTATGTGCAAGCTCTTGACATCAATCAACTTAGCTTGCTTGGGCAAAGCTGCTGTGGACTATGGGGCGAGCTTTCCCAAGAGATGCTTATTAACTCGCATTTAGCGACTTTTTGCAATTTAAGCCAATGTCATAATTGTATTTGCTTTAAAATATTGTGTATACCTGTTAATGGCACACATTCTATAATACTTTTAATGTTAATAGTTAGTTAGTTATGGTTATTTCTACTGTTGGCGTTGCTATCAGGTTTATCGTCGATTCATTTGGTAAGGCTCTTTCAACACTTCATCCATACCATCTCTGTTATAAGTTTGTGGTCATTTGTTTATTTGTTTGTTATAAAATAATTAGAACGGCAAAAAAAACACAATCTAACTAAAAGAACTTATCAGAACTTACGTCATAATATGAGAACCATTACCCTCCAACAGTTGTCAGTCCTAAAAACAATAAATCTGCCCATTGCTACTCCCATTTGCTTCTACTTTTATAGATATTTCAATTCAATACATATCATCATAGAAAATATTTTAAGAGAAAGGTAGGAAGGGAATATTTCGAGATCCAAGAAAGGAAAATTTTTCGTTACGGCTGATTTTCGACTTTTCCTAGAAAATTACTTTGCTGCGTTTGTTTGTATTCATCGTTTAGTTCAATGATCACTTCTCCAAGTTGGGATCCTGTCTCCGATACTTGAGTTTGCATCTCGTTATCCGAAAAACTGTTCCAAGTTGGAGACCTTCTTCAAAACTTTTGCATTTCGTGAACTTTGAGGACAACGAGTTATAGATTTTTTCAAGTTTTCCTTTCTTTCGTTCAGGTAAGATAGTAGCTGATAGCCAATATCATTATTTTCGTTAGTTTTCCAATATTTGTATCTACTAGATTTAGCCATCTTTTGTTAATGTTATTTCTGTCTAGTTTTTTCATTGGTTTATTTAATTTAGTCATTGTGGTTTTAAGGCGTTCATGGGCTTCAGAAAGTTCTGAACATGCTGTGATTTATTCTATGGCGTAATGTTATGTATGTGCTTACCTACATAATCAAGGTTGATGCCACTATCAATAATATTCGATCATATATTGTATCATCAGTATCTAAACAAGAGCATTGCAACCACGTACAGCTTGAACATTAGACAAGTTTTAACATACCTAGAGCTAAAACAAAATTTTGTAACAATTTTTAATAGAAAATATAAGTAAAACTCTTTTAATGTCTTTATTAGTACTACTGGTAGGTACTTGTATTGTATTGTAACTTATTACTGTCGTTAGTTCCAAGCTACCACAGCTAAAAAATTGCATGCATCAAATTTCTTACCAACATCAAAAAATACTTTTCCCTCTGAAGACTTAAAAGGAAAACTAAAGTAATAAATGTATACTACCCTTACCAACCTTATAAAATATCCTTCATTCAAAAATGATCAATTTACATGACGAGCAACCCAAAATAATCAAATTGCATGCACGACTGACTTTCTTCAACCTCTTGTTCCTACCTTCCACAAATCCAACGGGATCAGTATAGGATCAAGCTATTTGTCTATTCTGCTCACTCCTCAAGGATACTCGAGTCACATATGGACGACACTATCGTCTGTCGGACCGATAATAGTAGTATTTATGTACAAAAATGCTGCCGTATGAACGGAGAGCGCATTTTTTATACATTTTTGCTCCCGTTGTGTTGTCTGTGGTGACGATTCATCTTTGGTAGTGTGAACGGAGAACGGACCAGGGGGTCTACTACAATTCACCGAAGTACGAAATTTCGTGTTTCGTTTCGTGGGATTGGTCGTATTTCATACTGTCAATTCCAATATTGCGGTCGTATGTTTTGTGAAATAGAGTAGGATTCGCAACGTTAGGACTGTTACATTACAAACTTCGTGCCGAAATTTCAGTTTTCGTTTGATTATGGGTACCAATCGCAAGAAACGAAACACGGTACTTCGGTGAATTGTAGTAGACCCCCTTGTTCCCCGTGAGCTATCCTAGTATGCCTGTTGTGACGACAGACAACACAACGATAGCAATATCAAGCAAAAAAAAAATTTTAGTTGAAGACAGGGAATACCTATCGTCACTATGTGAAAATCTACTCGAATATGTGCTTAGGACGACAGATTATGTGACTTGCTCCTATTTTACATAACGGCGAATGTTAATATCCGAGGTAATTTATCCTTGACTATGAGGAAAATTAGACGAGGCTCGTGACTCATCAACGGATAATGTTTGACTTGTAAATGAACGTATTCATGGTTATTTACTTGATAGGTGCTTATATATCTAAATAAAAAATATTTTTTTACCTTGCAGAAAAACCCTTTGAAATAATTTTCAAAATAATACTTATGTATTAAAATAAAGCGGTACCTACACCACGGCCAGATGGATTGCCGATGTGCAAAAGGCTGCAATGGCGCTTATTAGGGGAGGCCTAGCTAAGTACAGCAGTGGACTGATATAGGCTGATAATGACAATGATGATGATGATATTTTTTCTGTCTTTAACATGAGCAAATCTTTTGGTGGATTGGTAGAGCGAATCGGTTGGTGAATCGATTTGTGTCATAATTGCATCGCGTCATGTTCTCGCTTTGTTATTGGTTGATTTTACGCGTATCACTGGCAGATAACGGGTAAAACCATTGTTTTTTCTAGCCTAAAGAAATAAATTAATGTACCTAATGTAAACATATTAGTTATCTTTGGAAGATAATTATATCTATTGACAAACACGTGAACTTTGGCGGCAAATCGAGATAAATCAGACCAATATATTTAGACGCACTGAAATTTAATTTACAGTCTGTATAAATTAACAATTCGTGTTTTATGATTATGAAAATTGAATTTATTTCTAGTGAGTGGGAGCCGAAACAATGAAATAACATTTTGGCTTTAAAGTAAAAAAACACGAACTTCTTCAAAATCTAAAATAATATGTTTAACTAAACATAGAAACGGACAACCGTCTAGTATTGACTAAAGATAAGTAATTGACGTTTTAAAATATATTTTAGCTAACATATTAGCTATCATGCTCTTCACAATTATGACGCCATTCTTAATAAAATTTCGTACCAGTTCACACTTTATGTGTTCGTCCATACTTAATTGAAATAGATTTAACAGATTCTTACCTCATAGTGTCGCACAGCACGGATATCGACACCCGTAGTTCTTGTTCAAATATTGTAATTAATTATAAATAATAATGATTACTACAGTAATAATAGTGTTGTTCAATATTTTTGCAATCTCTTCCTCAAACGAGAACAGAAATGTACCGGGTAAGTTTTAATTTATGAGCTTAGTTCTGAAAGTTGTGTTCGATTCAATTATTTATTTACTTGGATGAGTTTTGAAGAATATTTGTTTTGTTGATTCAATAAGTTTTTGAAAGGAAAATGATATTGAATATTTAAATCGGGTCTGGGTGTTTTCTATTCTTCCTATAAAATAAGTATGTATTTATAAATAAAAATTATTTAATTAGTAGGTATATGAGTGATCTGGTTCCCATAATACAAGGTCTGTTTAGTTTGGGGCTGCGTGGTGCTGTGTGATAATGTCTAGCATTATATAATATTATTATTTCTGTTAACGCTCCAAAATAACTTTTTGAAAATATAAAGTATATAATATTTATCGATATAACGTGTTTCTCTAATTTAAAAAATGTTGATATATGTAGGTACAGCAAGTTTCCGCCCGCGGTTTCGCTCGTGGTTCCCAGATAAAAAGTTTCTAGGTCACAAACTATATACTTACAGAATATTTCGAGTTTCATCAAAATCCGTTGTGTAGTTTTTGCGAAAGGGTTACAAACATCCATTAAACCACCAAAAAAATCGTCTAAATACTATTTAATTATAAATACTTACTATAAATAACCTGATAACTAAAAAAAACATCATCATCATCATCAGCTTCAGCCAATTTCAACCCTGGGACGGCCGGGGATAGGCTTTCTTTTGAATTTACCACTCGCCTTGATCCTACACTAGTCTGAACGAGGTGCCACTCACGGTCTTTCTAACATAAAAAAAACATATATTATACATAGATTACGTAGGCAAGTCTCTTAATTAAAACCTTGAAAGGAGACCATAAAACTAATGTGCTGTACCACTCTTCGTTATTTCCTTCCTTTGACCGTTCCGTTTCCAAAGAATCTGTTTCCTTGAACCTGTTTTATCGGACCTGATACAATTCCCTTACGCAATAATACGTAATGGGGTGTAAACGAGCCGTGTAAGATCCTCTCCGCACGTATGACGGGATCATCCGGTATAGGGTTACCTACCTAGACTACACAAAAGCCGGAATATATAGGTATACACGGTGAGTATGAATTTCGTATGGTATCCCGAAAAAGTAAAGCTACTCCCGAAACTCAACACCACACCAGCCGATGAGTCCACTGCTGGACATCGGCCTCTCCTAATGAAGGGGGATATACCCACAACCCCTAGCTGGGTATGCGGGTTGGGAATCGCAGGGCACAACTTGTCGCACCACCGACGCTGCTTCCCGTCGGCGGTCAGGGAATTTTGCTGTGCCATTGTAGGCTGTGCTATGCCGCAAGCAGCCGGCCGCCAGAGCCCCGTTTGTTATACAGCAGGGTACAACACCACGGACACGGAGGTTGGCTTGGATTCCGAAGATGGAGGTGGAACCCCTAACATCCCTAGAAGCCCCGAAACTCAACGAATTGTATTTAAAGACTTTGTAGTTTTTCAACTGACTTGTGAGAGAGAACAAATGATTTTGTTAAAGTTTGTCGTCACCATAATGATGATAATAATTGTAGACAATACACAACACAATATCTTTGTTTTGGATAGCACATATGCTGAAGCAAGTGTCTGATAAACCTTCATGAAAAAAATCTCTGATTTTTTTTTATTTAATATGGGCCAGCTCTTGACCTCGAGGCTTGCGTGGGCAAGGATGAGGTCGCCGATGGGACGAGCTTTCCCAGAAGATGCCTATTAACTCTCTTTTTGAAGCCGTTAGGGTGCATTAAATGTATGATTAATGATGTAGTGAACGATTAATTACATAGTGATGTGATGACTGATAAATAAACAAATAAAGTTTATTTTGGATTTCATAGATCCATTTTAATTAGTAAAAACAATATGAATGCAGTCTTATAAATAATGTTAGTAGTTATGAAGTAGTATCAAAGGAGTATTTAGTTTACTTCATCAGCAATGCTGTGTTCGTATAGCGGACCATCAAGTTTGTCCGCTATCATCATCTGATGATTTGTGTAGTTTCGAACTTTCGAACTCACTTAAACGTGGAGGTGTGCGGGGTTTCAACTCGGAACTTCTTCGGAACCCAAGCCAACCTCGCCTGCAAGTGATGCACCCTGCTAAACAACGAACGGGGCTCTGGTTTTGAAACTCACTTAAAAAGCCGAATGAAGAGTTATTTGCCGGAAAAACATTAAATGCTAGAACCCACCCCTAGTCCCTGTAAATATTCAAGCCTCGGCAACTGAAGGGTGTCATTTGCATAAGTATCTGGCCCTTTTCAGGCCAGACGATGTAAATACTTGGACACATTGTTCTTTTAGGAGTTTTATTTGTTTTTACTGTAACTGAGATCAAAAATGTAAAGACTTTTCGTTGGGCATTAGAGGGTCTTTAGATGTTAGGGGAGGGCTATATTTAGCAGTCGACTTGTAAGGGTTGATTTTGATGTTAATGGCTTACGGTATGTTTTAAAGATGAAAGATAAAGAAACATACTCACGAGTCAGGAATTAGTACAAAAATAAACCGTACCTTTTAGCAGTGGACTTCTTAGCATGATGATAATGATGTTGATGGAAAGCTAGAGACATGTTAAAAGATATAAAATAATGATACATATTTGAGGCACAAATTAGTATACAAAAATGAACCATAGGTTTTAGCCATTGCTAACCATCACCAGTCGAAGTCCACTGGCTTCTACGGGTATTGATGATGATGTAGATGGAAGACTTATGTTCTAGAGTTGATAAATAAATATTATATTTGAGTCACAAATTAGAATACAAAAAAAACAATAGGTACATAAGTGCTACGATAAATATTGACTTGTATTTTTTAAATTAACTTTCTTTCTAAATCAATGAAACTTAACTACACTAATAATTTATTTAGTTCATTTCTTAGAACGGTTTTGGACCGCACTAGCACTAATTATTAATTGGACAACAACAAATTGAAACAACGAAGTAACACCAAATAATTTCGAAATAACAACAAAATAATGGAAATATTACGAATAGTTATTATTCGTAATATTTGCATACCTGCATTCAGGCTGAATCTTTGGCTGAATAAATTAACTAACATATCTAAAATACCTAATTGTGAAGATTATTATGTATTCTAGAAAATAAACATACTTATTAATCTTAAATCTTAAAAGATTTATCTTTAAAATTATCCTAGTGTTGTTGGTTAGTATGATCAATGTAAATAAATCAACTTCATCACACAAAATCAACCATAACAATAAAGTGGATAACTAATTAGTTTACCGCCTACTCTATTTAAAATGGAAGGAGTTGAACAGAAAATGTACCTAGGTACCTACCCCATGATAAAGATCTGAACCTGAATCGCGCGACATTTGCATCGGTTTTTTTATGCCAAAGCTGGCAGACGAACAAGCTACCTGATGGCAAGTAGTTAAGGCCACCCATAGACACCTGCATCAATCTGTGTCTCAGAGTTTAGTCTGTTCTAATCGTAAGCTGTCAAAAAACCTCTAGTTGAGTTTGATTTACACTTGAGAATTGTTTTTGAATAATATTTATGATCTTTAGTTGCCTTTCAGCCTTTCAAAAAATTTGTATACTATTATACTACTAAGTTAGCAAACAGGCATACGGTCCTCCTGATGGTAAGCGGTTTCCGTAGCCTATGGACGCCTGTAACATCAAGAGTTGCTGACCCTTTTAAACATTTTAAAACGCCCTTTTTGTTAATCGCTGCATATTGTAGTCTCCTGGTCTAACAGCCTGCGCACATTGGACGACAAACGTCAGCGATTAGACGCTACGACAAGCTGCGGGGGACAATTTTCATACATTTTGTTCAAAGCTCCGGACACACGGCGACAATCGCAACAGCAAGATATGACGCTCGCGACTAAGCGCGACGACAAAGCGTCGTGTTTGCGAAGTCTGTTTATCTAAATCTTTTAAAAAGTCATGCGTAAGTCAAAACACTACAAAATACGTGACATTTCCAGTTTTCCCAACGTTTCACTTATCAAAAATTCCACAGCAATAAATATTTATAAGCTTGGGTACCACTCGGTGATCTAACAGAACAATCTCTTTGTCAACAGTTCTGAAATGACGTTAACTTGGCATTGTTTGATTTATTGAGATAACTTTTCAACACAACACCGAATTTGACTAATGAAATATGAACAAAGGTCTTGAAAGCGGATGGGGGGGGGGCTGGCTGCAGCGGCAGTTGTAAAGTTAAGTGAGAGCCTATACATATACGCCACCTATACTTAATAAAGTAGCCTATAACAGTCCACTGCTGGACATATGACCTCCCTCAATGAGCGCCATTGCGCCCTGTCCTCGACGTATCCAGCTGCCAGCAGCCTTTCCCAGATCGTCACTCCATCTAGCTTGAGAGCGTTATACACTACGTTTACCGGCTAAAGGAGTCCGTATAACGAAAATACTAAATTCGATATAGATGACAATCTCTGAAAAACTGCCAAATATATAAGTTCTTGATACCTTTCGATCAGGCTCATGAAAACAAAAATATCCTATATGGGGTGTTTAAAGAGAAGGTGGAGGAAGAGCACATCAAAACCCAGCCAAAAAAAAACTGTTGTCCGATATATGTCATAATAATTATGACCGGAGAAAACAATGTTAATGAGATAGTTAAGTAGATATGATATTATTATGTTTTACTATGTACATATTATATTATTATGTTCTACTTCTCTAACAGGATATTCAACATGATTTGTGAGTTCCGTTGTTTCTCGATACATCAACGCACCATCTCAAGTTGCAATGCAGAATAAGAAGACACGAGTTGGCATTTTGTCTCACTTCACTTCACTTCTTTATTAAATGGCTTCTGGGACAGTCCTCCACAATTTCGCCAATATCAAGTATAGTTATTATTGTAGTAATGAATTGTATTAGTATTGTTCTTATAGTTCAAGTATTGTTCATAATAATATGAGGCAACGTAGTAAAGTTTTAAAGTCCAGTCGTCCAGTCTTCAGACAGGTCTTGTTTTTCTGCGATAGCAATGGCGACTATAACAAAAAACGATCGGCCCACAATTTTCTTTATCAAATAATTCCCGTTCAATGTTATTTTATTCCATTTCACTAATACTTGTAACTTTTTCTAACATATAACGGTTATAATACCATTAATAATTAACGACATACATTAGAAAAACACTTGAAAAGAAAATATAATAAAAATGCCAACCGTCGTTCAAAATGAAAAAAATGGTGTCCTGGCATTTTGACAACTATAGTTTGATGAATAAAGGTTGATATTCAGGACATCGACCATGACATACACGTAGTGATAACGAAAATGGCTTTTCATTGGTTTGACAATCAAATCGATTTTTTGGCATCGTTCATTATTGATCACTGGGTCCATTGATGCTAATGATGTATTAATATAATATTGCACAGTCAATGTCCGTCGATATAATGATTACTTACATATCTAGACGGATAGAGGCAAACATGTCAAACCTCCCTCTCGCTCGCACTATTCAAGTTTTTTGAAGATATAAAATTACTGAATGTAGTTATGCAAAATAGCAAAACTTCACGGCCTAGAAAATAACAATACAAAGGTTCAGCAAGAATATCATTCTGAACCCAACACGTTTTCCCACAAAAAAAAATGCACCAAAATTTATCACATTGGTACCAGTTTTTAGGTAAGAAAACGTGATAGAATCAAAATGATATTATTGCTGAACCTTTGAATTGTTATTTTCTAGGCCGTGAAGGTTTGCTATTTTGTATAACTACATTCAGTGATTTTATATCTTCTAAAATGTTGAATAGTGCGAGCGAGAGGGAGGTTTGAGATGTATCGTCGCCTTAATAGAATTTATATGAAAAACAATATGACAACGCAAGGTCGTGCGAGCCGGTCAGAGAGGAAGAAAGCAAGCCAAATCGGGTTGTCATAAGCGACATGCATCTGACATTGATAGTGACAGTTATAATTATATTGTGCATTTGAAAAGCTACTTATTTTCTAACAATCACTGTGTGCCTGTACATATCAATGTAAGATTAATTACAGGAAGTAAATCATGAAAAGAAAAAGAGTACTTTTTATGTTCACAACCATGATAGTTTTCAAAAGTAATATCCACTTATGATAGTATAGTACTTCTATAATATACGGACACAGGTATATGTAAGGCTTTGTGAGTAAGTTTTTCGTTGTTTCGTCCCTTCGGGGATCATTGCCCTAAAGATACATTCGTTCCTGTGGCTTAGTTTTGGGGCAAAGCGTATCGTGGGCGCGCGGTCCACAGAATATAAAATACAGCTCCATTATTTCAACTAGTCGGGTACCCTCATGTATTTGTATAAGTAGGTAGGTAGAGCGAGTAACTTGGCGAAGTTGGTACGATCTGAAAATCTCGCTTTGTTCTCTGAAAATCCGGTTGGCGTTGTTCGCTTATTTGTTAGGCAGGTATACTTGTACCTAAGTACGGTACGTATGTACCTCCGTGTCGTCAACAAATTACTATAAGGACCATTATTATTTACAACTTAAGGATAATACAACGCAAGACCTACAATCGTAGTCTTAGAGACTTGGAAGGGAATCCTTGTAGATGATGTAGGGGCGCACTAAGAAAGGATTTCCTGAAACTCAACCTCAAAAAGGATGCAGCTGGGAATAACTTATAGGTACTCAGACGAACTCGCGGGGTTAAAAACCCACTTCTTGACTAGCAATCTTTGTAAATAACATCTTGCGTGGGTTCGTACTTTGGTATACTCTTATAAAATAATTTGTGAAATGAGCGACCCACGCTTACAACTTACAGGTTTACAACTGAACTTTTCAAAGAGTTACAGGAAAGGTTTTACCAAGTTTTACCAACATAACTTTGAACGAGATGAAAAAGGGTAAATTGTTAATTATGTAGGTTTACAACGACACGTCAACGGTTTGAACGGCGAAAAGTTATTTGCTTAGCATTGTTTCGGAATGTCTAGAACAGAGCATTATCAATATATTTGAAGATGTAATGATATAATAATAAGAAATTACTTTAAAATAATTGTAGGTTCCCGGTCCTAACTCTTTTCCCTCCCTCCTTCTTTGTTTATGCTAGTGGTCAACTCTGTGGAAATAGATAGATATATGTACTAATTTGACTGTCCCCATAAAGCCGGCTTTTAACAATGGGATAAACATAATATTAGGTCCTTACATATGAGATTACCGTTTTGTATGGAGAATTTCGACATATAGGATTTCTCAATGTACACATTTTTGTACTTTTTTCTAGAACTACAAATCCTGTTTCCCTAAATATTTTGTGTATAACTAGACAACATTGTGAAAAGTATGCGAATCCTTATTTAAAAAAGAATAGACAAGACACATAAAAAAAACAACAAATTTAAACATTGAAAGCTACACATGAAATAAACTGTTTTTAAGTTTTATTTCTTGGTGATGAACTTGCCCAAAAATAGTATTTATTAAATTGATAATCTTTGCAAAAAAATGTTACGTTCAGAATATAAATTAATTTTGTAAATGACTATTAGAAAAAAATATGAACAAAATAAAACAGAGTGAAAAAACTCCAATTTCATAGGTTAGGACCTAATATTACATCTCGAGATATATAACATGTTATCGCTCGTCATAAATCTTGTATGGTCTCATACACATGTTTACACTTTGCTATAATATTATTACATCCCAAACTATATATAATTTCTCGAGCGATATTTGTGTATATTTTACCTCACGTCCTCAGCCCTCAGTTTGAATACTGACATTTGTGTGCAGAAGTGTCAACTGATAACGTGTTTTGAATTTTTGTTTGAAGAATATAATTATCTTACAGTGTGAATATGATATAGCTCAAGATGTAATATACAGCCCATATTAAAAAATCGGCTTTAAACCGAGTTTGTAAGTTTTGACTTCTTTTCTCTTCTTTCAGACCGCAGCCATAATATAGCTTGTCATACCACTGACTTTCAATGCTTCAAGCTCCAGTACGAGGTTCTCAGAGACACCGTGCAGCCGACCCTCACGCCCTACGCCTTCAACTATGGAGACACCTGTGTCAAGTTATCAGGGGTGGAGTTGAGCCTACTGGTTGCTATGAGGTACACTACACTACACCAGTTTATTCAGTTCACTGTTGGATATATCTATCTATCTATTCAGCCAGTAGCACCCACTGCTGGGTAAAGGCCTCTTCTCTATCTTGCCGCTCTTGGCGATCTTGTGCCAGCCGGATCCACTGCTCTCCTACTGCCTTCACAATATCCTCCGACCATCTGGCAGGTGGTCACCATTCGGTAACTGCTGGACATATGCCTCCTCTATATCATTATTATTATTGATTGCATGGCTTTCATATCACAGCGGCGTTGGAGACTAATTGTGATTGGCGTTTCTATTTTACGTTTCCCCTTGAGGTGGAGCGTTCATTGTTCACTAAGCCCTTCTGCTGACAAAAACTGTAGGCTTTTGGGTGTGAATTCTTGTAGCTTCTCTGGGCTGACAGTGAATTTTCCCAGCATAGCGCTACATTTGTGCATTAGTCGCCCACACTCTATTGGCAGATGAACGGGAAATTCATCCGTCTCTTTGCAGAACCTGCAGTATGGAGTGTCGCAAAGCCTTAACTTAAATATGTGCTTGTTAAGGCAACAATGTCTAATCAAGGCTCTGACGATAACGCGTACGTTGTTTCTGCCACTAAGAGTGGCCTGGAAGGGCAGCAGCGTCAGTGGTGCGAGAACCTGTATCTTCATGCCCAGCGCGGGGATATGATCCTTTTTAAAGAGGATTTCTGCTTGAGAGAGTCAACCAGTTACGGGTATAACTCTACGGGCATTAACCATTCCAAACAGTTAATCAGAGCCTTTGATGAACACCAAACAAGTTTTAGTGCCAAGTCTTAGATGCTTCGGCGGTCAGAACCTTTAAGAACATCTGATGATATTCTTCAAAAAATTTCAGTATGAATAGCAGTACCATGGAGTATGAGATAGTGATAGAGTTTCCGTTAATCATCGAGCAAATAAGGAACACCACAGTTGAATGCACTCCCCCCGATACAGGTAACTTGGTTTATTTGTCACCTACTCATTTACCTGTTTATTATAAACAAGTCATGAAAAAAGATGACAGGCGTGATTTTGCGGAGCAAATATATAAAAAGGAAGAATATTTAGTAACCGATTCCGCATTTTTTTTTCTCTGACGAGTTTAACAAAATGTAAAACGTATCTATACCGCCCTTTCTCTCCAACATAATTAACATGCAAATAAATAAAAAAAGTAAAATGACAGCAAACAATAAAAAATGAACTCTATAAAAACTTCTCACCCCTTTCCACGAATCCAATTGCAAACAGTAAGGACAGCCCTGTGCATGTATTCTGCATTTTGTTGAACTCATCAGAGAAAATGAAACAGAGATTACGAATCGGTAAAAACATAATAATTCTAATCAATCCGTCAGATAGATCAACAAAAAATATATGTTACGTATTTTTTTATTCATCAAATAAATAATAATTGGCAAACATAAAGAGCTTCAAAGTTCGGGAGTGGGGGCTCCTGACTTCACGGTAAGGTAAAAAGTGTACTAAGCCGTGTCTTCACGTGGAACACACTATTTCTTTGTATTTTTTTGTTTAATTGACAAAAGTAAAAATACGTGTCCAATATTTTTTGTTGACCTATCTGACGGACTAATTAGAAGTTTTCAGTATTACATAATGCAGAATTTGTTACACTTGATATTGTTCCTAGTGTTACGTTATATAAGTATCTGTTGTTATAATAATTTTTTATATATTATTTATTTATTTATTTATATGTTGTGATGCAGTTTTAATCGTAATTTTAAATGAGCTGTACATATCGCGAGAACTGTCAAGTGTCAATAGGCCAACACTTGATAGTTCTCGCGATATGTAAATAAATAAATAAATAATTAAATAATGCTGGACTGTCAATCACACATCATCATGTAGCCCCAAACTAAGCAGAGCGTGTGTTATGGGAACCACATGATCGATATACATTTTTTTTGTAAATACATACATATCATACATAGAAAAAATCTAATAGAATCAAATAAATCGAATCTTCAGAATGAGGCCCCAGGTCTTTGCAGCGCAGACGACACCTGCTCCTACCATTTTCGCTAAGTTTGTAGTAGTTACTAGGTACCTACCTAGCTTTAGTCACTTATACCTACTCAGTTCTTGTCTTAATAATTATTGTTTATACTTACTGTCATATTTGTATTCTCTCTAATTATTTCTATAGCCTAAATTCTAATTTCTATAGTCTTGTAAACTCCCTACCGATTTATTTTTATGTGTTTTCTGTGCTGTATTTGTCTTTGTGAAAAAAGAGTTATTTTATTTAATTTTTTTGGGAAGATAAACAGTCATATGTTATAACATTTGTACGTAAATATTAAGATAACTTAAGTCTAAGGTAAACATGTGACCCACAACATCATCCACCTTAACCATTCTATTTGAAATTTTCATAAGATCTACTCCAGATGGGGTGATTTTTGCGCGAGTTAAATCGCGCAAAACCAATCATTGACGCAAGTCATATTCCAAAAGTCAAACTTATTTTTTTTTAATTTAAATTTAGAGCTTAAGGAACCCTTTGTAAATCTTATTTATTTTTGAATTGACACCAATTCGTAAAGCGATGAACTCTTTCAGAGTTAAGCTCACCTTTGGACATTGCATATAAGTAAATTTATTTCTATGCTATGTTTCTGTGTACAACAAAGAATTAAAGAAGAAGAAAAAACTCTGCTTGGCTTATACTTCTACGTGACATTTCGCTACCCTGATTAGCTAGATAGGTACGCATGACTCAACTCACGCGTAAATCGCCCAATCTGGACAAGCCCTAAGTCGATAACAGACCGCTAAATTTAAGTCAACGATACATTTCAAACCTCTCACTCAAATAGTGCGAGCGAGAGGGAGGTTTGACATGTATCGAATCGTCACCATAACGCCGCATACTAAAATCATACTTTTATTTTCTTTACAGAATTTCTAAATGTTGGACATCAAGGTAAAATATATGGCAATAAATACCGCTAATAGTTCATTTCACATACAGCATTATCAATCAAACCTTTTCAATTCCGCAGATACCTTGAGGAAATTCCCGGGGAACGGTACGTAATTGAATTGAATCAACAAACTTATAACATATACTACTTTTTTATACAGTAGTATATAGATAGGTAATGCTGGACATTTTAATTCAACAGATAATTTAACATTTGTGCTTATCAATAACGAAGTATGAGTATGCAATCCACATGGCCTCTATAATTCACTATCATCATCAACAACCTGTAGGAACCTACTGCTGAACCTACATAGGTCTCCCCCAAGGAATTCCACGAAGAACGGTCTCGAGCCCCCTCCATCCACCAATTACCTATAATCTTGAAGATGTCGTCGGTCCATCTGGTGCGAGGTCTCCTTACACTTCGTCTGCCAGATCGCGGTCACCATTCGAGAACCTTTATTCCCCAACGGTTATCAGTTCTACGGGCTATATGGCCTGCCCACTGCCACTTCAACTTGCTGATTCTGAGAGCTATGTCGGTTACTCTGGTTCTTTTACGGATTTCTTCATTTCGAATTCTATCACGTAGAGAGACTCCGAGCATAGATCTTTCCGTAGTCCGTTATGCGACTACAATAATCCATCATACTTGTATGCAAACAAATATAATTTTGATAACATTATTTTTTGTGCATTACAAATATCTTGACATAAAATCTTTCACCCAACGAGCTCACTAAGTGAAGATCGATGATAATTACGTGAACAGCTTAACTCGACGCGATTTACTGGTTTACATAAATATAGTTAATAGCGTTGCAAGCTATGCCAAAAACAAATATCTACAAAAAAAAACCTAACTCTAAAAATGTGAATTCTGAGGCTAGGTAGCGCTCCTACAATATGTACGAGTTATGCTGTAAAACGTAATAATAAATAGGATGAGGAATGATTATGCATGCAGTTTAGGATTACCTATTATGTTAGCAATATTGTTCAAGCAACGCCAAGTGCCAACATGCCACTAGGTTATTGTATACATTACATGGACGAGCGCTGCTGCACTAATTGCTCCCAGGTCAACGGTCAAGTGAATACTGTGTAAGGGCATTGAGTGCTCTTGGCGTGGTTCATTTCGGTGTTTTTCGCAGCTGCTTAAGTAGTTTTCCGCCCGGTGACCGTTTAATGGCATTTCGATCTGAGCGCTTCGGAAGGCACGTTAAGAGGTTGGTCCCGGTTTTTCAATCCCAGTCGGAGGCCTTGGGCGGTCTCAAATATCCGACACCAGAGTTGGCCACTAGCTCACACGAATCAGGAAGGAAGGAGATTCATTTGCGTGTTAATCAAATTATTTGGGTTCTAAAATAAGAATGTTTGGGTGTATATAATCTTTTCACGCCGTAACGGCTTGGGTTTGGATTAACTAGGAATATCTCTTCTTCTTTGTAGTCAGTACCTACTTCATTCCTGAATTCTGCGACTCCAATTTGTGGCCATCTGCACCAGCGAATGACTTTCCCTTGTCTCTAAGCTAGTCTGACCACAAACTAGGAATTTAGATGTAGTTATAACCTGGTTTTACAAGGTTACTTTCTAGCCCTTAATTTGATTGAAATCAAGCTAAACTTGAGGTCAGATAGTCCACAACCAAATAGGAAGTGGTTAGACATGCAACCAAGTAGAGAACAGACAGACTACCAACCCACTCGAGATAGACAGATCGCAACCAATTCGAGGTCAGATAGACAATCAAGCCTAGTATTGTCGACTTATTTATTCAATGGCTTCTGAGATTGTTCTCCTCAATTTCGCCAGTATCAAGTATTAGTTCTTCATAATAATATGAGGCAACGTAGTACGGCTTATAAGTCCAGTCGTCCAGTCTTCAGTCAGGTCCTGATTTCTGCTATATGCTATGTGTTTTGTTATAGTCGCCATTGGCGACTATAACAAAAAAACGATCGGCGTAAATTTTCTTCATCAGAGAATTCCAGTCTAAGTTCGCTTTTATTCCATTTTACTTCACTTGTGTCTTATTATATTACTCAGATATATCGTTTAAAATGCCAAAACAACAACAAATCAGAATAACACTAGAAAATAAAATAAGACAGAAATGACACAACCGTCATTCAAGCTGAAAAAAATGGTTCTTAGCCTATTATTGATAGTGTTTTTTATGTTTCAGCTACAGTAACAGTGACGTACCCGTATACCCTTCATAAAAAGAATGGCAATATGTACATGGTGATGAAAGATGAGAACGTTGAAGTTCTCCTGGACATACCAGACCTCAGCCAGCACGACAAGAAGAGCCAGTTTGAAAGTAAGTTGTGCTCCTTTATTCTAGAACTGTTCTAGATTCGTAAGGGCGACTTATAAATGTATATGTGCTGGGCAAGGCAACTAAATTTTAGGTCTTCCATTTTCTTGCGAGCATGTAGTAGACGTATGATGATTTGACATAAACTAGTGAAATAAATGTTGTCAGAGTAATTACAACAGTTAAAAAAGTATTTCACGTCTATTCGGGTATGATGCGTTAACACGGTGAGGAGCATGGTACAGCTGGTGTAGACCGAGATAGATGGCTTGTACCGCAAATTGTACCTACAAGAGCATGACTTCACTTCACTTCTTTATTAATTGGCTTCTGGAATAGTTTCCACAATTTCGCCAGTATCAAATATAATGTTCATTATAATAAGAGGCAACGTAGTACGGTTTATAAGTCCAATCGTCCAGTCTTCAGTCAGGTCCTGTTTTCTACTATAGCCATGGCGAATATAACAAAAAACGATCGGCGCACAATTTTCTTCATCAGAGAATTCCCGTTCAATCTTCTTTTATTCCATTTCACTAATACTTGTGTCTTATAACTAACGTATAACGGATAAAATAATGACTAATAAACGACATACATTAGAAAAACACTAGAAAATATAATTTAATAAAAATGACAACCGTCGTTCAAGATGAAAAAAATGGTGTCTCAAGAGCATGTCAAAAACATAAGTACGATATTGACAGTAATATATGAATAATAGTTGACTATACTATCAGAGAATAGGCATTAACTATAAAGGTTATTACAAGACTACAATAAGAGGCTATTTTATTTTATATATTTTTGTGGTGGATCGGATTAATGGGTACCAGAACTCCGATAGGGAAAAGACTTCGCTAACGGGTTGGTGATCGCAGTAACTGTGATTAAATGCTGGATATAATCGAAAAAACTTTGTTATTAGAATTTATTTGTAGGCAAGAGCTTAATAATTTGTTTTTTTATATGAGAACCCCTTCTGTATTTTGGAGGTGAAGGTGTCCTCCATCCACCAGGAAAATACTTTAGTTAAAAAACATTTTTGAGTATGTATTGTACGAGTAGGTAGCTTGGTACTTAATTAAAATACGTTCTGGCTGTTTGAAAAACACCGATTTCTCACTGCCAACATAAAAAATTAGGCTACAGAAACCCAAAATTCCAACTGAAAAAACATTTGAACAAACAACACAACAATCTTGTTAATAGCGAGCTGATCGATGGACGCCCGAGCCGAGGATATTACAGTAAATCGAATGTACGCTTCATTTGGGACTCATTTTGTACAAACCTTTTACTTTCAGTTAGGATCTCTAGATATATTGCTGATGATGCTTTAGGAGATTTCAGAATAAATACTCTTTTGACTTTATGTCGGGTTTATTTTTTATTGTTTATGGTACTTGAAGATAGACACATAAGAGAACTAGATAAAGCCTTAAAATTCACTATGTTCTGAACATCAACTCATACGGCTGATCTCTACTTTCTTATGTGTAATATCATCAGTTAGAAAGGGACGCATACATATATCAATGCGACTTCAACTGAGATCAAAAAGTTAATCGTACGAGGGCGCTCGAACAAAATTCTATGCAGGTTCATACAAATGCCCTGGTACGCAGTCGCAGAAATCGCATTGAGATAAAAGTATGCATCCCTTTCTAGCAAATGATATATGGACATAAGAAAGTAGAGATCAGCCGTATGTGTTGACGTCCAGAGCACAGCGAATTTTAAGGCTTTATCTAGTTGTCTTCTATATCTGTGAAGATAGAACAAGCACATTGCCCACCTGGGTGCCTAGTGCAAGTTTTTTCGCGTTTACGTTTACGTAAATTTTTATGGAATCGAGGTAGCGCCATCTAATGAGAGACGCGTGGAACTGACTCCTTTCCATACAAATTTGCGTAAACGCAAACGCGATCGAGCTGGTAAAAAAACTCGCACTAGGCACCCTGATGTTAAGTGGTAACAATGACCTATCAGAAAGTATCGTAGATAACGTTTTTTTTGTAAACATGCTTTAGTATTCATCGCCCTGCGTCCATCAACTTGAGGCATGATGATGATAAGCCTCTTGTGTCTGTAATGTCACCGGCACCCACACCCTTCAAACTGAAACACAGCACAGCTGCTTCACGGCAGAAATAGGCATGGTGGCAGTACTTCCCCGGACGAGCCCTCCACAAAGAACTCTAATAACGTAAGAATATCTAGTAAGAGAAGTAGTTTCTTTCTCTTCTTCGTTTCGTCGAAGGGAGAGGTCGTGGTTATCACGTAGTATTGTTGTACATACACATGTTTTTGAATTATTTTTTTCACACTGTCGCCCCATCATCGCATTGATGACCTTCATCGCAGCCTGGTACCCTACACGCATCCTTACACGAAAACGTTCAATGTATTAATAAATACAAAGTTTACAACATCACAATATATTAAACCCAGGCAATAGGATAGGACATGTTTAGGGAGGCGCTTGGCTCAAAACCTTCCATGCTCGCAGCTTAATCATATGAAAAACACAGTCAATACGGAGATAATCAGTTTTCACCACTAATTAAATAAAAACCTACCCATAACACATTGTCAGCGAGCCTGGAAGGGGCCCGAGAGCGAAGCCCTGCAGTAGAACAGTTGCATTTTCAGCCTTTAAACTATTTATATATCTACCTATCTATATCTGAAAACACAACAACGTCCGTTATGCGCTTAAAAGCAACATTTTACTTGCTCCCTTAGAAACAACTTTAGTTCCTCGCACAGCTCAAGAAAGAGATAGCTCGACTTACGAACAAAAGTTATCAAACTAGTTCACAAATCGAACACTGAAATATGCGACCTCCGAAATAAAACAGATAAAAAGAAAAATACTCAATAATCTGATGAGATTGCGAAAGAAATGTCGTACAAATAACAAACCCACCGCGGGTCAAACTCGCGACAAAGTAACTACTTCTTCCTTACAAACTTTTACTTGAGAACTTTTATTTCTATCCCAAGAAAGTTGTTATAAAACTAAAGTACCTTGTAGAGCTTTCCGATACACGTTATTATTGAAAACTAGCTTTCTTACCCGCGACGTGGTAATTTCCCGGGTGAAAAGTAGCCTATAAAGATTAATTGTGGGTAAAATCCAAAGATTGCCTGGAAAAGATTGCTCTAAGCCGTACGGCCTCCTATCATACCACTAGTTTCAATGCCTTTTTCATTAATACTTTGTTCAGTGTAGAATAAAGCTATATCTATTTATTCATTTATTTTATTAAAACTTATAAAAACAAAAACACAGTAACAGATTTTCACGTGTAGAAGTTGCTTAGAAATATTTTGAATAGCTTGCCTAACAATAATAATTGAGAAATATCAACATAATTTAGAAAGTAAACAGCCTAATCAAATCAAACAATCAACATCACCACCGGCAAATAACTCTGCACTTAGCCGCTGTCTGGCTGAGTTGGTGAACAAGTCAAAATTAGTGAGCTTGCGAAAACTTATAAAAAATTTTACTAACTCGCCATAATTTAGCCTTCATTTAGTACATAACTATGTCTATCAAAATTGAACCACTGTAAGTTATACTATCAAATCAGGGCCTTTATTACCTATCATCATCATCATCATCATCAGCCTATAGCAGTCCACTGCTGGACATAGGCCTCCCCCTAATGAGCGCCATTTCGCCCTGTCCTGAGCTCGACGCATCCAGCTTCTACCAGCAGCCTTTCGCAGATCGTCACCCTACGTGGCCAGAGGGCGTCCTACACTACGTTTGTCGAGCCGCAAATATACATATATAGCCGTCATATTACCTATGACCAAGCGCAAACGTACCGTGTCTCAATACGTTTGCGTTTGGTCATTATGATCTGCGTGGAATCTGCGTGTAATCGTATTCTCTATGTCCAAGTCCATGTCAAGTTTCATAACGTGACTCCATGGCGTGTTTTGGAAACGCGTTTGTGTTCGAAGCATGTTATGACGTGACACATCATCGTCAAGGAATCTTTTGTGTCAGAGAATAAGGGCCCAGTACTTTTGACGTGAAGAAATATAAAAGATGACATTCACATCCAAAGGCATATAAAATAGTAGGAAACCGAATAGATAATGAATGGAGCTTATTATTTATAATTCCCACAAGCATATCAAATGTTGCTTGACCTCTTACTAAATTCTCTGAAGGAAATCGGAATTTCTCTGGGACCACCACGGAACATTACGAATTACCTAGTTTATCTGTAAAATTGTTGTTGACTGGTAATAAGCCAAATTTTGCCGCACTTCATTCTTTGCTTGGTGCTTTATAATGTTCTCAGAAAAATGAGTTTTGTTTCTGGTGCCATTGCCGAAACTTGTAACTATTACCTTCACCATCATCATCATTATCAGCAGTTTTCATCCCAATTCCGGGCATAGGCCTTTTGATTATGCCACTGGCCTCGATCCCGCGCTAGTCTGAACCAAGTGCCCACGGTTTCCCAATTTGTATTTTTTACCTTATGTACGATATTTTTTCTTTTCAGCTCTTCTGTACGCATGGTCAGAATGGGCGTACGAGATGGTCCAGCACGTGGACGTCGCCCATCATTGTGTATTGCCCTACACTGAACAGCTCGGGAAAGTCATGTCACGTGTACCCTTGGAGAAGTAAGTTTACTCACTTCTTATAATTTTTGGTCTCAGCTGGCAGACGATCAGAGGAGGGTGTAAGGGGTTCCGATCTCCTACTTCAGAAGCCAAGCCAACCTTTCTGGCCCGTGTTTTTTAACATTGTATATACCATTTGACCACGAACTCGCCGAATGTTAAGTAACGTTGTGGACATTCAAACCTATCAAAATAGAAATACGATACAAATTCCTATGCATTCAAATAATCCCGCGGCATCGAAAGGGACGTTACGGCATTATTTTAAAGCATAGGAATTTGTATCGCATTTCTATTTCAATAGGTTTGAATGTTCATAGGTAAAAATTTAAATCCCTTGCCATGCCTAATCGGCCTGCGCAGGTCTTTATGGTCTTCAAACCAATATCGTCAAAACTATGTGCAAGTAGGTACATATTAAATGAACCTGAATTGAATATGTTTCTTGTATTCTTCAGGAGGCTGTGGCTGTATCCAGACGAAGAATATGCGGACCTGCAGTTTTCTTACAAGGAATCAAACGTAGCCACGGCAGATGATTGAGTGAATGCATTAAACTGATTTGAATAATTACATTTTTATTTTGTTCCTTAGACTATAAGGCGGGTACAGACTACTGTAACGTAACATACAATGTAACATGAAAGGATCATTTCATAAGTGTGGACACAGCGCACGCACGAACCGAACATGTATGCAGAAATGCTCTGTTCGTGCGCGTGTGTGTATGGTTCGTGCATACATGGCATCCAGACTATAGGAATTCTGTTAAATTGCATGACACTTTGTGACAATGTGGACGGCAAATTATTTCATTGCGTGAACATCGTAACATTTCGTAAGTCTGTACCCGCCATTGGACTATGTAAGGAGTTCCGTCTGAAATGACTTGCCAAATGTTTTTTGCGATAGATAAACATGTCTACCTCAAGGATACAAAAGTGCGATCAAAATAAGAGTGCTGGATTTTCATACAGCATCATCTAGCCCCAAATTAAGTGACTGATATCCTCCTTATAAGTATACTTTTTTTTGTAAATAAGTACATAGTTTTTTTTTTTTTTTTTTTTTTTTATGCCAAAGCTGACAGACGAACAGACGGGCCACCTGATGGAAAGTGGTCACCGTCGCCCATGGACACCTGCATCACCAGAGACGATACTGATGCGCTGCCGGCCCTTAAGGAAATGAAATACCCGCCTTTTGAAGGACCCCATGTCGTAGCTCTGAGGGAAAACCGCAGGAGGGAGTTCGTTCCACAACTTGCACGTACGTGGCAGGAAAGATCGTGCAAAGCGAACGGTTTTAGAAAACCAACCATCCAGGTGGTGCGGATGAAATTTGGTTTTGCGGCGTGTGGTGCGATGGTGAAAAGCGGCTGCCGGCACCAGATCAAACAATTCCTCAGAACACTCCCCAAAATATAGACGATAGAATACACAGAGAGATCCTACGTCTCTCCGCAAACTTAAAGGGTCTAGATCGTCTGTGAGCTTAGGACTGTCGACAATACGAGCTGCCCTGCGCTGTATCCGGTCAAGAGGAAGGAGTTGGTATTGGGGCGCTCCAGCCCAGAGATGAGAGCAGTACTCCACATGGGGACGGACTTGTGCTTTATAAAGCAACAGTCTTTGGTCCGGCGTGAAGTACCAACTCGCTCTGTTGAGGACGCCAAGTTTCTTAGAGGCTAGTTTGGCCTTACCTTCCAAGTGACTGCGGAATTGGACTTCACTCGATATGTCGACACCGAGGATTCCTATGCTCTTAGAAATGTTAAGGGGAGCGTTCTGGAATTTGGGAGCTACGATAAATGGGGCTTTTTTAGCGGTAAATGCGCAAACTTGTGTCTTAGCGGGGTTGAAGCGAACAAGATTGTGTTCACCCCAGTCTGAGACTTGGTCTAGAGAAGACTCAATTTCAGAAACAAGTTTGTTTCGACTCTCGTCCACTTGTCCCCGAGAAATGTTTGCGCGGCCTGCATACTGAGCGTCGCCAGTACTATCATCTGCATAACAATGAATATTACTAACATGTAACATATCATTAATATGCAATTATATAGTATCTGGATGAACGAGATTTGCTTCGATTTTTTTGTTTTCTAAAAATGAAACCTAGCTAGATCGATTTATCGCCCTGAAACCACCTGGATACTAAATTTCATGACAATCGTTGGAGTCGTTTCCGAGATTCAGATTATGTCTACACTTCTACACTAATATTATAAAGAGGAAAAATTTGTATTTTGATGTGTGTGTATGTTTGTAATGAATAAACTCAAAAACTACTGTGCCGATTTAAAAAATTCTTTCACTATTGGAAAGCTACATTCACCCTGAGTAACATAGGCTATATTTATTGCTGGAAAAGATTAGGGATCTTTACTAAAACTTAAGTAACGTAACCCAAGGTGCAAAAATGTGCCCCATGTCCACCCGTGTGAAGACGGGACGGGCCGCTAGTATTGAAATATATATACATAATTATATACTAGAATTGCTCGATTAAAAGTATTAGATAGATAGATATAGATAGATTACACATAGAAACCCCCCAGACCGTAGACAAATCATTATACCATATTAATGAGTTCAAGAGTGGTTCATTCTTTGATTAGCTAACTTAGAATTAATTAGATTAAAATTAACTAAAATACTGAGTATTTTAGTTTATTCAGTAGTATTTATTGCAGCGTAAAAATTATATACTATAGTAACATGGTTTTAGAAACTAGTTTTATGTACCTTATTTAAGTAAGTTGTGAACTAGAATAAGAGTTTATATAGTAAAATTTGACAATGCCAATGTAATGTATTAAAATGAGAACAAATACAAATATTTGCAAATCATACAAATTGAAAAGATTTGCCTTGCGGCAAGAATCGAGCCCACGACACAACCATCTGTCACATGCGGGCTTTCGTCCACTGCATCGCAGAGGTCGACTGACAAAATCACAAGACAAACCGATAACTTTTGTATATATCCTTCAATTATATTTTACAAAATCACAAGTCAAACCGATAACTTTTGTATATTTCCTTCAATTATATTTTACAAAATCACAAGTCAAACCGATAACTTTTGTATATTTCCTTCAATTATATTTTATCCATAAAAAGCGCTCGTGGCGTGGTTTACTTGTTCTCAGCCGATCACCTTGGCTAAGCAATTCTCCACCCGGTCATTACTTGGATTGGTGACCGTTTATTGCATTTAGATCTGAGTGGTTCGGTGCTCCGGAAGGCACGTTGAGATGTTGGTCCCGGCTTTTCAGTCGTTAAGCCATGTATGTCGGAGGTCTTGGGACGGCCTAAAAACTCCGACACCAGAGTTGGTCACTAGCTCTTACGAAGAAGAAGAAGATCCATAAAATAACCACTTCACGAAGGACTTCACTTAACTTTCGATCGGGCCGGATCACCTCTCCAAATATTAATGAAACGGTCCATCTTAACTAAATTAGCTCTGAAGATGACGATTAGCAGCGCCCGAAATTGCCTATTAGCAAGAGGCTATTAGTTTCGGAAAATAATTAAAAACACCGGATTTTGAGAGCGGTAATTTAGACGAGAGGTCCGGGTAAAAATATCCTGTTAAAAATGAGCATGATTAATTCCAGGTGCTTTACGATCCCGCCGGTGTCGCGGCATGTCGCGTGACGTGCGACCAACCATAATCTTATGAAGCAAGTTTGTTATGCGAAACTCGTACTGTTCGTATACTGTGCTGTAGATGCGTTTGACTGTATCCACACACACATTTTTTATTGTTTCCATAATTAGTGAGTTCATGTCTGCGCAACACACGCAGTTGAGAACATTGTTCGATTAACGTTAGCATGCTAACATCGCAATAGTAATACCGATGATAACAAATCAATTGCTATCAATCAAATTGGGAATTAATACATAATACTTTTTTTTTAACTGTACCTGAACATGGAACACGGATATGACCCAACTGATGTTAAGTGGTTACGATTACCCATCACAAAGCATTGCATCGTAGGTCATGCATTTTTGGAACTTGCTCTACGTCGCGACCATCAACCTAAGGCATGAAGGTGTTAAGCCTCACGTATCTGCAGTATCAACAGCACCCACACCTTTCTAACCGAAACAGCAATGCTGCTTTATGACAGAAATAGGCATGGTGGTAGACCTTCTCCGATCGAGGCCTTCACAAAAAGCTCTACTACTACGACAGTAGGGATATCGTCACAAATGAATGTTTTTTTCTTTCATTCTCATTTTTCTTAAGATAAAATATAGTTAAAATAAATGTGGCTGTCATTTCGAGTCATGAGTCTATAATAAACTAATTTCCCAAATCATTAATCTCTTATATGAAGTTACACCATATTATAATAATGCATTGTAACTCTGGAGCGATAATATTGAAAGAAACCTGTTTAGCCGAATGCAGCATTTCGCAGTATGTCGTCATTTGCAAGAAATGCTTAAATGAGGGTTGCTTGATTATTGGTCTGTTTTATACGTTTCTGTTTACGGTTGGCATTCACCTCCCTTCAGGCGATCGCTGATTGGCTCCGAGAATTCGGATCAAAGTGTAAACGCGATGCTGCTTTATTTTGAAAATAAGTCCGCAAATAAAAAAAGCTTTATCGTTTTTGCAAAATGAAGCGACGCCCACGCGTTGCTGATATTTGCCAATTTGTGTAACAGTTTGAAGTGGGTTGATTGATATAGCGAATACAATTCATGTTGGTAACATTTATAATAACTTTCAATGTTTATTTTCAATGCTACTAATTTTCTGCCTAATTTTAACCGATGGATACAAAAGCCGTGACGTAAATCTGTTAAGATAATTGTTGAAGATGATTAATCATAATGAAGCAAGTGCTTTGTTGTCTAAAACTATGTTTACGAGTACCTAAGTCCTTCTTTATAAATAGGAATACAAAAAAAACCCAATAAGTAATTGTTTTTTTTTACCGAGATAAATAAATAAATAAATAGGTGTCTTAAACTCTTTATTTGTTGAATAATTACCGTGTTTTTTTGTGTGTGCCAAAATAAACCTTTCATTCAGTTAAAATAAAAAATATAAATATATATACAGGACATCTCACACACGATTAACTGATCCCAAACTAAGCAGAGCCCCTACTATGGGTACCGGGGACTGATAAACATACATAAATACTTATAAAACACCCAGACACAGAACAAACATTCATGTTCACCACACAAATGTTTATCCACGTGTCGCCTAAACGCAACGTTATACAACAAACTGTAGTAATAGGTATATACCTACTTTTTCAAAATGAAATATAAGCCAAGCTAAGTAAGAAGAGGGAAACACAAAATATTATAAGAAACAAAATAACACTCATAAAATATTCCAATGAAAGCACGTTCAGGGAGCACTTGTGAAGTTAAATTGACTCTTTTCAAGTTGGCCGGTAACTAATGACGCGGGCCCAACTTTGTAGCAGAATTGATTTATTTCTGACAAGTTTGTGGCCAATTTGTTGATGTTTGCGGCAAATCGTTTTAGGCCATTAGTCAAACAAATAAACAATGGAGATTCTGTTTACCGAGGAAAGTGAAAATGGTGTTGGGAAATGTTAACCAACTATTGAAACTATAAGATGTAGCAATCGGTTAATTCAGGTCAAAATCTATCAGATTTTGTAGGACCACACCACAATACACCAGCTTATACCCAGTAGACTATAGCCAATCCACTGCTGGATATGGCCTCCCCTAATAAAGGGGGATATTCCCTTAATTCCCACGCTGGGCTGGGTTGGGGGATCCCAGGGCATAGTTTAACCGCACCACCCCGACACTGCTTCCCCTCGAGGGTTAGAGAATTTAGCTGTGCTGATGTTAGGCTGTGCTATACCGCATTCATAAGTACTAGAGTCTTCTGCAATCAGTATAAGAAAACCTTTGTTGATACATATATATTTTAGGTATATTTAGGTATATTTCATGCGCACCGCCAAGGAGTGGAATGTTCTACCCGAATGTGTGTTCCCCGATGATTATAATCTGGGTGTCTTCAAGTCTCGAGTGAACAGGTTTCTTCTAGGCAAGCGTGCTCCATCGTAGACTGCATCTTCGCTTACCATCAGGCGAAATGCAGTCAAACGTAAGCCTATTCATTATAAAAAAAAACAAAAAAGGTAGGAAGATTATCGATATATTCGATTATCTCATACGATAGGGTCGATCTTGTTGCTATGATGTGCATGTTGTGATACCCTATAATTACGGGGGCACTGAGACTTTTAACCTTTTGTATGTAATTTATGTTAACCTATCTTTTTCTTCTTTTGTATGAGCTAGTGACCAACTCTGGTGTCGGAGTTTTTAGGCCGCCTCCGACATGGCTTAACGACTGATAAGCCGGGACCAACATCTTAACGTGCCTTCCGAAGAACGGAAGTGCTCAAATCTAAATGTCATTAAACGGTCACCCATCACCGAACCTCTAAAACCGAACGTACCCCGGAACACCGAAGGTAACCACGCCCCGAGCGCTTCAACCTGTAAAAAGTGGTCTTATAAATAAATAAATAATAAACTCGAACGTCTAGAACTGAATAAATTTGTAAGTAGTTTCACAAGTTTATTGTATGTGCGGAGGGAGACGTCTGGCGAGTCACACTACAATAGCGAATGTCTACTTATAATTTTCACGAGTCAGCTATTCTGTATGCATGCCCTCACTCAGTTATTCTTTCCCAACTTTTGGAAACCACAAGTATCTTGGTAGTGCAACACCCTTACCCGAACAAGTCATAATTTGCGGCCGATTCCTATAATATATCGTAACCACAGATATAGATAAAGTCTTAAAATTCACTATGTTCTAAACATCAACTAATACGTCTGATCTCTACTTTCTTATGTCCATATATCATTTGCTAGAAAGGGATGCATACTTTAACTCAATGCGATTGCTGCGACTTCGTACCAGGGCATTTCAATAAAACTGCATAGAATTTTGTTCGAGCGCCCTGGTACGATTAACTTTTTGATCTCATTTGAAGTCGCATTGATATATGTATGCGTCCCTTTCTAACAGATGATATTAGACTTATGAAAGTAGAAATCAGCCGTATGACTTGATGTTCAGAACATAATGAATTATAAGACTTCATCTAGTTCTCTTCTATATCTGTGACAGTAACCGATGCCAGCCGACGACGCGACGCTTCGTTTTGCCCTCAAAAACTGTCAGATTTTCAAGGGAAAACGAAGCAAACGAATGAACGTTTCCACATCCACATCAACATCAGCCTATATCAGTCCACTGCTGGACATGAAAAATAAATAAATAAATAAAATAAGCCTTTATTACTGTTAACCCTAATTTACAATTAAATATCTTAAGTTATACTGGCGATCGGTTTTCCGTCAACAGCTTGTCCTTCGACAAAGGCCTCCTCCAAATACTTCCACCTATCTCTGTCTCTTGCGATTCTGATCCATTCTGGACCGGCAACTCTTTTTAAGTCATCTTCCCAGCGTTTTATTTGTCGACCTTTACTTCTCTTGCCGTCCCTTGGGTACCACTCTGTTATCATTCTCGACCATTTCTCATTTTTCTCTCTAATCATATGTCCTGCCCATTTCCATTTAAGTGTTTTGCACACTTTATTCACATCTTTAAATTTTGTTATATTTTTAATTTTGTTTAATCTTACTTTATCTTTTCTTTTTACTGCTGGACATAGGCCTCCCCTAATAAAGGGGGGTATGCCCATAATCCCTACGCTGGGCATGCGGGTTGGGGATCGCAGGGCACAGCTTCTCGCACCACCGACGCTGCTGCCCGTCAGTGGCCAGGGGATTTAGCTGTGCCGATGTAGGCTGTGCTATGCCGCAATCAGCCGGCCGCCAGAGCCCCATTCGTTGTTTAGCAGGGTGCACCACGTGCAGGTGGGGTTGGCTTGGGTTCCAAAGATAGGGGTTGGAACCCTGTACATCCTGTAATGAACGTTTAGTTACGGTATACTTATTCCTATAGAATCGGCCACAGTAGAACCATAACTTACTGGTGTAATAGCACCATTGCTTCCGTGCTTCGGAAGGCACGTTAAGATGATGATCCTGGTTTTTCAATCGTTAAGCCATGTCGGAAGCCTTCAGGCGGCCCAAACACTCCGACACTACAGTTGGCCCTTGGTCATACGAAGAAGGAAAGAAGAATTATCAAATACCGAAGAAGAATTATTAAAAAGTTACGGCCGTAATGCAGGTGCGTTTAAACATAGCTGCAAACGTTCGCAACATTCTAATATTATAAATGCGGAAGTTTGTATTTTACTCAATTGCGTTACAGCTGAACGAGCTTGGATGAAAATTGGAACATAGTTTGTTACTTGAAATAGCATAATCTATAGGCTACTTTTTATTCCGCTCGCGACTGAAGCCGCAGGGGAAAGGAAAGTTTATAATATTAATGATATAAAAATTCACTAATTAAAACCACCAGAAAAATCTCGACTGATTTAACTTCAAAGCAACGGCAACGCTCAGAGAAAAACCTTTTCAAAATAACACGACGATCCCTCCAGTAACTCGTATAGTCTTTCAAAGAGAAGATGTCGCCATCATTAACTGCTATTAAATACGTTGAACATTGAGTAAAGGCCAGAGGAACCTTTTACGGCCGCGGGAGACCTGGCCGCACTTCAAGGTGTGGTAGAAGATGAAGATGGAAGCGGGTGTTTATTAAGCAAAGTCAAAGTCAAAAGGCATTATTATTCAGCTAGCTAGGATCATTTAGAATTGTTTTAACAGGTTTTCGATAAATCTACATAAATCTTAATCTAATAAAAATAATAACGATCGTGCAGATATTGCAAATAGGTAGACCATTTAGCTGTCGAGGAGCAGAGGGACAGCAGAGGCTCGCTCGAATCCTAGCGAAGTACCTATTCGTATTGTAGATGTAAAATTTTGGCAATGAGAAAGCCCAGATTTATAATAACGCTTTGTCATTGGCCAAATGCTTTCAATACGTAAGGTAGATATATTCGTGATCGCCCTACAGGCCACGCGACTCCATCCTTAATATAGTCCCTTAGAGAATAATACGCTTCCTTAATTTTGATGTAAGTTTTGACCATGAACCATCAACTTTATGTAACCGAATTTTGCGGATATTTATCCTACCCCGGCTTATTATTATTTATTTATACTTTATTGGATTGCAAATGTAACAAGAAGAGCTTAATGCTACGAGAATTTTCAACCAGACAAACCTGTGGTTTGTTATTAGATGGTGGTAGGCGTACTTTAAGATTCAATCTTAATATTACCTAAAACTACAAAAAGACTTCAAGATATAGCTGATCTTTCGGTTTCAGATTATTGGTTCTACTGCTTGGTCACACTAATGAGACGAGAAATTTTCTACCACTCATATGCTTGTCGAAAATAATTTGTGAATACTTTTAGTTTGCTTGGCGTTGGTCGATATTTGGAAAGGTTTTGCTTTTGACTGTTTGAAGTCTCTCGTGGGATGGGTTTTTGGAAAATCGATGTGTGTTTAATATTCTCTATTAACTCCAAAACGGCTGGACCGATTTTGATTAAATTTCAGGCAATCTTGCGAAGAACTAGTTAGTCGCTAGTGTAAGTACTTTACTTTGTTGTAGGACAAAATATCTGTGAACGTATGGCAACCAATTAATGACTTTGCTAATAATTGGTATTAGCCAATAATAATAATAATACATTTATTTATTTCAGACTACAATTATTACATATACAAAAACATTAAATAAGAGAGTCCATAATACAAACAAAAATAAAAACGTTCACACACACACACACACAACTAATATTTTGTACAATGATTATAATTATGAGAGCACTATATGCGTCTTGTCCACTGTTTCATAAATAGACAGTATATAAAAATAGACGTAGACGATAGCGTAAATAGACAATAACCTAAGCTTATTTAAAAGGCTTCATAAGGCTTTCACATTTGGTAGAAAAGATTCTCTGCTCTTGTGCATTAGACCGAATGACTGAGGTCTCGCACATTTTGCGTCAGTATTGTAGGTTTTATTCGACGACAATAATTTTCATTGTGAACCGTCGTCACTGAAGATTCCATTGTGGAATGTGTCCTCAAACCCTGAAAGTAATGGTGTCGACTGATATAAAATCTGCCTTTTATCTTTGTAAGCGTATGAAACTTTGTTAAATGTCTTGATCTTCGTACCTACTGCCCTAAATATAATTCCTCAAAATTCTGACACTTCCGTCCTTCTACATATTATTAGAAGTTGATTTTTTTGTAAAAAATAATCCTCATTTGTTTCCTAGGCTATCTGACGTTGTAACTCGAAACAGACGAGATAAAAATAGGTTACAATCACATCCTGTTAAAACAGCACTAAGGCAAAAATTGTGTCGCTACTAAAATATATAACAAATTACCTGAGTTGTACAGAAACCTAAACGAAAATATTTTAATCAGAAAATTAAAATGTTATTTATTTCAAAATGCTATTATAGTCTTAACGAATTACTCGATGATAAAAATATTGTAGTTAGTTTTTAATGTTGCATGCCATATTTATTTATTTTGCATACCGCAACCGGTCAAGCATCTTGTTTCTTATAATTTATTACCACATGTTTTTTGGCAAATAAATATCTTTATTCTTTATGATACTGATATAAAGATAACCATCAATAAATACTTACATCATTTACAAACGCATAGATCGTACGGGAAAAATTGAGTAGCAAAAAGGTTGAGTTTATGTTGTTAAAACAAAGAAAAGAGCAAATATTTTTTACTTCTTAGTTCAGTTTTTCTTTTCTGCAATAAAAAATGTTGAAGTCGTTTTTTAAATCAAAAATAAAGAATCCACAGGTCAAGCTGACCATTCTTGCACCTTTTAAGTATCCCAGAAGCCAGCACCTCCTTAATTCTACAAGTTAAGACGTGATATTACAGAAATCAACAGGTCTAGGCCAGCTGACCCGGATCAGCCAGTTTTATGTCCGGGGTACGCGCGCAGCATTACTTATCTTTATGTGCTCGGCTCGGGACGTAAATTCCCTGTTTTTGGGGCTTTTTATTTGATGCCAAGTCGCGGTTTCATGATGATTTGAAAATAAGGGGTATTGGAGATTGTAAAATTATGTAGGTGAAGCTTTCTCGCGTAGGTTTACTTTGCTTTGTAGATCACAGACAGTTTTTAACCGACTTCAAAAAAAGAAGGTTTTCATTTCGGTAGTACTCCTCCTAAAAATAACAGTTAGGTATCTAGGTGGTAAACGCCTATATCGTACGGGATCAACTGAGTAGAAAAAAAGGGTTGATTGTTAGTTGTATGAACAAAAAAATAAGCAATTATTTTTACTTCTGCAGTTTTTGGTTTCCAAATTTTTTTATATTTAGTTTTTTTTTTTTTATTATGTACAAATTGGTTAGTACAGAGTAGCCTAGTACCTATGTTCGATGCTTCTTATTTATATCCTTTTGTATCGTGCAGAATTCTTTTATGATCTGTCCTAATTAACCATACTTTTGTACAAGTACTTTTCTACTAGTAATTTTGTTTTGAATGAGATTTAGGACAGTTTGGCATAATTTTCACTCACTGGATGCAGTGCTGCAGCAGATTGGTGATCGCAGTTTGAGTTCATAACATTGATTAACAGCCTGCGCACATTGGACAACAAACGTCAGCGATTAGACGCTACGACAAGCTGCGGGGGACAATTTTTATACATTTTGTTCAAAGCTCCGCACACACGGCAACAATCGCGACAGCAAGATATGACAGACGCTCGCGACTAAGCGCGACGACAAAGCGTCGTGTTTGCGAGGTCTGTAAGGTAGCCAGATTTTGAGTAGGTTAGATCCTTTATCGCTAGTCCGTGCTAATACTGTGGCGCTGTGGACGAAAGCCTGCCTGAAACGCAAAAGGTTGCGAATTCGATTCCTACCACTAGCCA
This sequence comes from Horisme vitalbata, assembly GCA_951804965.1. Lineage (NCBI taxonomy): Eukaryota > Metazoa > Arthropoda > Insecta > Lepidoptera > Geometridae > Horisme > Horisme vitalbata. The sequence continues at coordinate 17,765,768 of OX638101.1, read as the reverse complement.
ACCAATGACGTTAAAAAAATATAAGCCAAGCAGAGTTTCTTGCCAATTCTTCTCTGTTTGGTCACGTTACGAATTGGTGGTAAATTAAAAAAAAATGACGTTTCAAAGTGTACTATACAGTTCCTACTGAATAAATAAATTTTGACTTTTGACTTGACTTACCACGAGACAGATTTTTTATTTGCAAGCATTTGTCTCGGCTTTGAGTGTTTGCTATGTAAGTATATCAGTCATGTGGGTGGGTGACCGTTTTAGTGACATTGAGCGCTTCCGTGCTTCGGAAGGCACGTTAAGATGTCGGTCCCGGCTTTTCAGTCCTTAAGCCATGTCGGAGGCCTTCGGGCGGCCTGAAAACTCCGACACCAGAGTTGGTGACTAGCTCATTCGAAGAAGAAGAAGAAGTCATGTGGTTTATAGGGCTTATTATAGGGCTAGATGATGCTGTATCTTGCATTATTCATTAATTTATTGTTTAATAAATAATAAATAAATATAAATAATGCGGGACGTAATCACACTGCATCATGTAGCCCCAAACTAAGCAGAGCTTGTAATATGGGTACCAGATGATTAATATACTACACATATATATATATATTGTAAATACATACATATCATTCATAGAAAATAACCAAACCCGAGACAAATATCTACAGAACATACAAACATTTGTCCCGCAGCGGGAATCGAACCCGCAACCTTCTGCGTCTCAGGCGGACCATCGCCCACTGCGCCACAGAGGCCGTCGTAGTATTTATAACTAACTAAAAGCAATTTCGACCCTAAAAGAGACAGCTACTTTAGTTTGCGATAAGTTCAGTCAATATCTTCACTATTTTGATATTACGATATGTCAACCAACTCTATTGTAAATGCCTGAATTTTTTTCCCTATTCCATACGTTACGTCCTGTAGATACGAGCATTACGGAGGTGGCTTAGCAAACTCTCTGAATTCCAGCGTTTGTATTACATTAAACCCAGCATTATTCTGATCCAGCCGGTCCGGACAGATACGTTGAAACGTTTCAAACGGATGCAAAGATAAGTTTGCAAACCCAGCTGATTCAAGTGGATCATTGTTCAGTTCTCATGTTGGAATAGTTTGATCGATAGTTATAGAAAAGAGACTTCATCATCAGCAGTAGCCTGTAAAAGTCCACTGCTGAACAATGACTGAATAGGTATTCCCTTAAAATTTTAACAAGGAACGGTACGAATTTTCGTTAATGTTTCGAGCAGTAAAGTGCTTTGTAAACAATTTTATTATTTATTGCTTAGTAACTTGTCGATGAATGAATTACTATGATATTGTATTCTTCTTAAATAAATAAATGTTAGAAAAGAAATGTCGTTTATGGAAGTGAATGAGACAACATTTGGAAAAAGCTAAGTGGATTGATTAAAAGAGAATTGCATCACTACACCGACAAGGGCTAAGATTTTTAAATTATTATAATAATGTATTCTTCTTTATTTTTAATAATATACAGTTTTGGTAACCTCATATAATTTATCTGATTTTATCCTGTAACTAGTGTTCTAAATGTTATCTAAAGTTAGTAGTTAGTAGTTAGGTAATCTCATTTGTAGTTCGGTCTCACGCTACACAAGCTAGTCCTAGTGCAGGGGCCACTAGTAATATCTTTAATATGTAAGTATTATTTATTTTACTAGTAATAAAAATATTTATGTTTGTACTTGTATGGGTGAAGTTGTGAATTTTACGTAAATTTTATGCTTTAGCACGTACTTAGTAATGTCTAAAGGTTTGGAGAAATGTAATGTTCTGTTCACTGTGACATCATATCAGTCATATGATGAGACGTGTGACAAAATTCTGGCAACGATAAAGTTATATCGATATGAATCCCATGCCTCGTCTAAAGAGTTGGAGCACTTGATATGCCGATAAGTTGAGAACATCGGATACGATCGGGCCTAGTGCTGGGACAAACCGATTATCAAATGTTTTTATCGATAAGATGTAAAGGGTTACAACCTCCAAAGGAACCCAAGCCAACCTCACATGCCCGTGGTGCACCTGCTGTATAAAAAACGGGACAATGGCGGCCGGCTGATAGCGGCATAGTGCAGCCTAACCGCAGGCGGGCAGCAGCATCGGTGGTGCGAGAAGATGACCCATACGATCCCCAACTCGCATGCCCAGCGTGGGGATTATGAGCATATCCCCCTTTTTATTTAACTATAGCGGAGGTCTGTGTCCGTGTTATCGATAAAATAAAATTTCCAAAACAATATTAAAGTGCAATTGTTCAATATATTCCAATGAATTCAAAAAAATATTTAATAATCTTCCAATAAAAATTTAAAGAGTTTCAGTTTAAGTCCATGTAACGAATAAACGAAAGCTTCCGTAGTTGAATAATCTGTCACCAACTAACCACTAATTTATCTAATCATCATCATCATCCTATAGCAGTCCACTGCTGCACATAGGCCTCTCCTAATAAGTGACATTGCCCTGTCCTCAGCTCGACGCATCCAGCTTTTACCAGCGGCTAATTTATGTACTAAAATGAAATACTTACATTTAAATTAGTGATTTGTTGATGGCAAAGCCTACTGCAGGTTACCTGGCAAGGCGAGGTGATCATAGGTGGAGTCAGGCGATAACGTCGTATAGCAGCTTGATGATGACGATATTGCATCAATCGTGGGCCGAAACTGGATGAGACGAGCTTTGAACCGTGGGGATTGCCATATACAAAGGGAGGCCTATACCCATCAGTAAGTGGTCAGACTGTGGATGGTGACGTTGATGAGAGCCTACTGCTGTTTAAAAAACATTATTCAATAAGCAAGTTATCGATAATAAATTCAATGAGCTACCTCATCCTTAAAGCGTAGTGCTGACCAAGTTTCGAGAGGCAAAAGTAGTTGGAAACAAAATTGGCTCAGTGATGCACAAAGTGCGAACTGAAAACTATCGATTACTGCATTGAATTTATGTGTCCCAACTCTCTAGAGAAGTTATGAATAGGAAGTAGTAGGTAGTTTTAGATAGATAGCGTAAGTTTCCCGGTATGGGTGATTGGAAAAATCTCTTTTCTCGCCAGTGGACAGGAGTAGGTATTTCATCAACTAGCTTCCGTCCGCGGCTTCGCTTGCGCGATATTTTGATAAAAGCAGCCTATATTTATTCCTACTCTATAACTAAATAGGTATGTGACTAATTTCAGGTCAATCTGTTGTAGTTTGGCGTAAAGAAGGGAAAAATATTTCACGTTTCACAAACTTTCGCCTGTATAATATTATTCATATTCAAAAACTGAATTTTCATGTACCGTTTCGTTGGTTGGGTTGGGTTGTTGGGTTTGGTTGGGGTGTATGGGGTTCCAACACCCATCTTTGGAACCCAAGCCAACCTCACCTGCACGTGGTGCATCCTGCTAAACAACGAACGGGGCTCTGGCGGCCGGCTGATTGCGGCATAGCACAGCCTACATCGGCACAGCTAAATCCCCTGGCCACCGACGGGCAGCAGTGTCGGTGGTGCGAGAAGCTGTGCCCTGCGATCCCCAACCCGCATGCCCAGCGTGGGGATTATGGGTATATCCCCCTTTATTAGGGGAGGCCTATGTCCAGCAGTGGACTGATATAGGCTGGTGTGGTGGTGGTGTGGTTTCGTTGGTTAAGGCACCGACGGTGTTTCGTCTCGTTAAGAGAGTCTTCATCAGGCTGAGTGAACGCGACGCTCAAGAGGGAGAGCCTTAATGGATTGGAGCCCTGATGAAAACTCTCTAACAAGTCGAAACGCCGTCAGTGCCTTCACCGTCGTAACAGTAAGTGAAACTTCCCGTTTTCCAATATGAATGAGTTAATTCACATTACTTTCATTGTTATTAATAAAAATTCCAGATATTTTTCTATTAAAACTATCTTCTTCTTCTTCTTAGTCGGACACTCTAGTCAGAGTGATCGTGGTTGTAGAGTTCGAGTTTGTATGGCGGCTCTTGCAATTTGCCTCCATTGAGTTATATTAGTAGCTTGACGGGAAGATTCAGTCATAGAGGTTTGTGTGATAGATTTGATTAGGTCTGCTGACCATCGCGTGGGAGAGCTGCCTCGTGATCTTTTGCTTTTTTTATTAAAACTATATAAAGTTATATTTATCTGCTAAGTAGCTTCCGCCTTCCTTTAACTGACAGAAAGCTACGCTAATCTTGTAATGGGCATATTTCTGTTTGAATAGACTGTCAAGAGAGGTAGATCGACCGAGTCACCTAGTCTGTAATTAAATGATAGAGTAGAATCCACAACATTGCCTTTCATTGATACTTTTACTGGGCAATCAGTTAATTGTGCCGTGTGAAAGGGAACAGCGTCGTCTCCAATTAATTAATGATCTAGTTAATGTACATTCAATTCAGAGAAACATTGCTGTGTTATTGATCAGTATTTCTTCTAAATTAAACAGGATAGAGACGAAATCAGAATTGGCAAAAAAGAGTCAAAGCTTGTTATAATTATAGTGACATCTACTAGCAGGTAAGTAAAGTTTGAGAGGGAAATGATTTAGGGCTTTTCGAATCATTAAAAAATTGTTCTAACCAAAGTTTTTTTTTTATATACTAAAGGAGAATGTCGTCTGCTGTATGGCGTTCGGTACCAAGACTAGATATTATTGCCATATATAACACTTTACATCGATATTTGTTGCCATAGTAACGTATATATCATTGGTTGTTGCAGTCTAATGGCGGCGTGCGGTGGAAACCAAATCAACAAAATAATTTTTTACTAGATTCTTAATCCCGTCGGTGTGTGAAACTAAAGAAAATGTTAATGTCATTTATAAAATATTATAAATTTTATGGGATACGTTCGGTTTTGATGCAATTGGTACGGGTTCTCGGCATTCTCCTTTACGATTCTACTTCTAACTGACTCTGATGGTGCTGACTAAATTGGTGTCGCAATCCAGTCAGCTAAGTTGGTTGTCATAACTATTATTATGATAAGTTGACAGACTATATAGGTACTGACGTGACTGAGAAAGTACTCTGTTATGATGACTGACTAAAAGTTCAAATGAGTTAGCGCCAAACTTAAAGAAGCCAGCCTTTTTACAAGCTTTTATTTAGCTATTATTATACAAGGTTCTATCACCTGTTAAATTTGACCCACTTCGGGATTTCTGATTGAGCTGAAATTTTTGCATGGATAACAGCCTGCGCACATTGGACGACAAACGTCAGCGATTAGACGCTACGACAAGCTGCGGGGGACAATTTTCATACATTTTGTTCAAAGCTCCCACACACAAGGCGACAGCAAAATATGACAGACGCTCGCGACTAAGCGCGATGACAAAGCGTCGTGTTTGCGAGGTCTGTAAGTAAATCGGATGACAATGTAGGTACTATTATGAAATGAAGCTGATACGATAATGAAGCCCGTTCATTCTCTTAGAAATTGGGGGCACTGCAGTGCTTGAAAAAGAAGGTTGCTCGTGAAAAAAGTATTCATAATACTTATATCACATAGTTTAAATGGTAAGTTCATTTGACCATTTTTATGTAAAGTGTGTGATTAAAGTTAGGTAGGTATAAAATATCATTATTTTGAGAACGATGCGAATTGCAATTATAACTCATTTTAAACATAGTATTACTCCCTACAGTTTGTTAGATATACTCGTAGGTTGATACGTGGGACATTGACATTGACATACCTACACGTAATGATGACGACGATCCATGATGTCGTGACGAAATACAATTTGGTTGTCAAAGCAATGAAAAGCCATTTTGGATTTCGTCGTCACTACCATCACAACCTAAGTATATTACACAAACTGTAAACCGACATCGAAAAAGTCTCAGCATTTTCTTCCCAGCATTTTCCATCCCGCCCGTCCCGTGGCGCCTTGTAACGTCTCGTGCCGTCTCAAATTCAATTAATGCCCTTCTCACGTAAATTAGTTAGGGGCTTATAACAAGGGGACGTGCTTGGAGCGAGAAATAGAGTAGAGTGTTGCGGAACAACAACATTTCGTGGCCAAGCGGTTTCAAAAATAACTGGTGATATTCTATCGAGAATTTTAATGCTTTTGTCCGCGGCGTAGCTCGCGTGGTTCCCAGAAAGAAAAGTAAGTTAAACCTGGTCTATAACTATAATATAGGTACATTTATGTGTAAGATTACCACAGAATCCTTTTAGTGTTTATGACATGAAGTGCAACATACAAACTCTCGCGTTTATAATTCAGTGCGATGTCAAGATCAAAATGTAGGTGTAGGTTATTATTTATTGTTTGTTACTCAATCAAACTCAAAAGGAGTATTAAAATTAAAAGGAGTATACAATAAAAAAATAATGTAGTATAAGGCATACTACATTATTTTTTATTTTTTTGAAATTGTTTGAAATAAAAGCTTTCAATATGGTGGAAAACTAAAGCCGCAAACGAAACCTAGTTAATAATAAGAAGTACCTAAATCGTTTTCCCGGTCGGCGCCAGTCAGTAGGTAAAGAAGCTCGATAATTATTAGCAGACGTTTCTAAATCAATAGAATTTTACACTTTACGCGTTTGAGATATATCTACTACTATTATAATTTTCATCAAGAAGATGGTTCTTGTAAAACGCAGTCGGGTAACAAGAGAAAATTATGTTGTACGTACAGAAAAGCTAAAAAAAAAATGTTGGACACTATAACGCAGCTCTGCATCTTTCAGCTTCAATTCCGCTTAATTTGAGGCTACATTATAGCTCCAAACTAAGCAGAATTTGTATGGGCAAAACATGACTGATAAACTACTTATTTTTTATTTTTTGTAAATACATGGAAAACACCCAGACTAGGTATCTATTTAATCCATGTTTAATACTTATCTATACCTACTTGAAATAAAATATATATGATTAATATTAAAGTCATGCTAGTTTGGAGCTAAATAATTTTGTGTGATAATGTCCAGCATTATTTATATCTAATAATCTGAGTTAATAACATGAACTTTTTACCCGCTGACCCGGGAGACTTCGTCCACTTTGTCCAGTTTAAATAATTGAGTTCTACAAAAAACCCATAGAAAAAGTCGTTCCAATTTTTCTAAGAAAAAAGCAGTTTCAATTTTTAAATTTACTTGGCAATTCTTCCAGATTTTCTATTCTTTTTCCCATGGACTACTACGAACGTTTCAAAAAGAAGTACCTACCTAGTACATAGATATACTATTACGTTTGTTCAAAATGAAAATTATAAAGGGTAGGCCTATGTCCTGCAGTGAAGCCCTAGGATAAAACTATTGATAGATATACTATTATATTCGTTCAAAATGAAAATTATAAAGGGTAGGCCTATGTCCTTAGGATAACACTATTCATAGATATACTTTTTTGTTTGTTCAAAATGAAAATTATTATATGTTAGGGTAGGCCAGTGAAGACCTAGCCAGGATAATGATGATGATGAAAATGCAAATAAACAAGTATTTCATCATTTCTTTCAGATATAGCATTTATTAATCATTGTAAAAGTTTATTAGCAGCCGTATTTGCTTGTTACTGAGTAAAACGTATAACAAGCTATAAGGAAGGAAATGAAATTGGAATAGTTTTACAAGTATCTAGTACGGAGACGGAACTCAAATTAATTTACGATGTTGGATGTTCTCGAGAAATAGAACATTATTAACTTGCTTCCTCTTCACCCGCGGGTAAGATAGGATAAGACCTACTTATATTTTTTATCTGGTCTAGAACTAACAACATAATTGGTAAAATTCCAGCGTAATCCGTTCAGTTATCGTAACTATCTCATACTGTTCTTCTTTGTCCTTGCTCTGTCCTGTTACTCGGGATCTTTCTTAATCTTGCGGTGCTAGGTATTCCGCGGTTTTGTATCATATTTTGGCCAAGCATGTTCATGTGCTTATGAAATATAATATTATATTATGAAATAGGCTATTGCATCCTACTGAATATGATGTACAAAAATATACACGGTGAGTTTGAATTCGTATGATATCAAGAAAAGGGTTAAGTAAATATACTCCTGAAGGTCATTAAGACTTCGAATTTTACAGTTTTTCATTGAATAACTGGTTTGTAAATTTACGCCATATTTTAACTAAAAGCCTAGAATTTTGAATTTTTTCCTTGATGATGATGAAATTGTATCTCTTCTTTAATTTAGGGCTACCGCGCACAACACAAAAATAAGCTTAAGGTTTTTGGAGAGAAGTTTTGAATCACGTTTTTTTAACTGAGGTTCTCACAAATTGTACACAACCATGGTTCAAATCACGCCCTTCGCGATAAATTACTAATTAAAACTCACGTTGTATACAAAAAGAATTAAATATAATGTATAGAATGATGGATGAACCTAGTTCAAGTTGATTGTGCACCTACAATTTTATTTACAATCAAAAGCTGGAGTTAGACCAAATAGAGAACACAAGTGACCAAGATATTAATATGATACCCCATTTGACCCCTTTTTGATCCCTCTTATGACCTCATGAGGCAAGAGGCTAAGTCGGATTAGTCTGCGGTTGACTGCATAGCCTCTTAGGCTAGATTAATTAATTGTTTTGCTGCTCATTCTGACGAGATCATTAATTTAGGAAGGCTATTTTAGTTTTAACTACACTGACACTGTGAGGTACGGGTTTGATTCGCACTACGACTTTGAAATGTTATAATACAATGGTTAACAATAATGCAATGGTAAAAAATGGTATCTTCGGGGTGGCTACTGTAAAAGTTCGCATTTTGACTCTCTGGAAAAATTAAACTCTGTCCCACAATGTCGTTTTAGTGCTGCATAATAAAGATGTAAATCTTAACTGAAATCTGTTAAGATTCCAGTTAAGTATGGTATATTTCATCAATTTTCGGTTATCTGTCATTTTTAACTATAAAATAGGGTCAGCGTACATTGCCGTGGAAGAAACCTACCGGTACCCCATGACCCCGTCAAGTGCTACTACAGCGTCGAGCCCTTCAGTAGGCGATGAATTGATCAATGATGCACTAGCTCTACGGTGAGTGAAAGAACACGGTGTGTTTTTAGTCGGTAGACCACCGAGGTCGCGAGAGCTAGTCGCATGCGGAGAGCCCGATAGACCCCTCCAAGTTGCAAGTTGAAGGACATGCGTAACGCATTTTCACACCGACAAAAAAAAGGGTCAGCTTAAATTAGAGGACAACAAGGCAGCGTATTTTAAAACTACCAACATGAATTCATACACATCTATGAGTAATGGTAACAAGGTAACAAGATTCATTTCAAATCAAATCAAATCAAAAATAAGTTTATTCATTCACATGAAGTACACTTTGAAACGTCAATTTTTTAAATTTTGCACTTTCTTCTTTCTTTCAAAGCTCAGACACCAATAACTTTAAATCACTTAATTGTCGGTATCTGAGCTTTATCATTAGATACGTACGAATTTACGTTGGTATGTTTTAAATCGGCTACCCTGCCGTCCACTAGTTTACGTTCGAACTAATTGCATCGGAAACTCAAGGGATCAATGTGGTACAAGAAGATGGGCTAAAATCACAGACCTGCAGACCCTACAGTGGATTTTTTTTAGACTAGAGAGGAAGGTAAAAATTGGTAAACATGCATCTTACATGACATTACATCCCTACTGGTATCGAAACAAACGAACATCGCTCCGGGACATTTTCACCCTCAAACGAACCTGCACCCCACTATACCCTTTATAAACCACAAAGAACGAGACATGACATACAATTGGTATGTATATTGTATATACATATTATACACAGACTGTAGGTATATATAAATGTAGGAAACGAGACTCAGAGGAACCACGAAAATTGTTTATTCGTCTCGAAATCACGCAGAGCAACTTTGAAGCGTAATTCAGCTTTTACATACGTAAGGGTGGCGCGGCTGCATTTACGAAGAATACAGGTAAATGGTACATATGCCTGTTCCATGTTAGAAACTAGCGACCCGCCCTGGCTTCAAACGGGTGCAAGTTATACATATAAACTTTCCTCTTGAATCACCCTATCTATTAAAAAAACCGCATCTAAATCCGGTGCGTAGTTTTAGAAATCTAAGCATACAGAGACGTACAGACAGCGGGAAGCGGATTTGTTTTATACTAACGTAGTGATATGGTGACGATATTTCAAGGAATACTATAAGCTACTCCTGCAAACTCAATATTGAGTAACCTATCAATTCAATGGAACCTCAAAAAACGAGTTCGGGCTACCACAGTTACATTTTCTCTCGAGAGTCTCGTATTAAGGAGCACTCCCAGCAGCCGTTAATTAAATAAGTTTCATTAGTATTAATAGGATAAGTATTGATACAAATTTCAAACTGGGACATCATACATGATTTTGAATGAAGTGAGAGACGCGTGGTACTGACTCCTTTCCATACAAATTTGCGTAAACGTAAACGAGCTAGATCGAGCTGGTAAAAAACTCACACTAGAAACCCTGGTTTTTGTCTGAATGTGGCCATAACCATGTGTGTCTAGAGAAGTAAGGAGTGACGAAACCCGGAAATTTGGAGTGCGTAATCAGTGTAGGCTTCTTTCCCTCTGTAAATATTTAAATGGTAACTCCCTGCGGGTTACGTAATTAGGGTTACCTGGGACCCGTATAAATTCATGTTTTTGTTAGTGAATTCTGAACCACTAAAGGCGGACGATTAGGGTTAGCCCAACTCTTTATAGTAGCTATTATTTATTCTGTGACCATAATGAAGTTAGGTTTAAAGGGTATTAGGGATGTTAATTCATGGTTAAGGTTCTCGTGCCCTTCATGTGCCCTGTACTTTGAGGTTGGTTGGTTCTTGAGATTTTAACCAATTTTTACGGTTATACTTTAGGTTGGCTCTCGATACTTTCATATTTTGTTATTTTTTTACGACTTGGGCAATTCATGTATACGGCTAAATGGTTTTCTTAATAAGCGGTTCGGCATTCATTTTCTTTGTACAAATAGACAAGACAATAAAATTTTTGTTTTATTAATTAAAATATCAATGACTGATGTTAATTATTATTAACAATGTTATGTAAATTTTTTGATTTAATTTGTTTTGACTACTGGGTGACACTTAATCCAAAAAAAGCTAGCAGACAAAAATATGTGTAAGTATAGTGTGTAATAAAATAATATGCCTAAATAATTCTTGAATTTTTCACGCAACATCATAATAGATCTAAACTAAACAGAGTGCCAGAAATTATTGATATTACTTCTTTTATGTATTGTTTTTAGTAAATTTATGTAAGTACTTATTTATACAAAGAAAACATCAAGACCCATATCAAACATTTGCAGATCATACAAACACTGTCCCACAGATTCTTAGCCAATATTCTACATTAAAAAAGAGAAAAGAGATTTTTTTAGAATGCGTCTAATATGCACAAATTTTATCACAAAGGTTTTTTCTTTAATAGGTAAGAAAATATTTATATTTAACACACGTAGTAGGTATAGCTAAAATTTATCTAAACAGACATCCTATGGTAAGTAATAAAGGTCTACAAATAATAGTGAAGACTTATTAAACTTACCATAAATAATGAGCTTTTGCCCTCAGAGATTCTACAGTGTGTGACGTAATGAACAGTCAACCCATTGCCTGCGGGTGAGAGGCGTCATGACTGTTCAGAAAATAAAAAATGTTTTCAGTAAAAGTATCCTGGTTTTAGAGTTATTGTCTTTTCTTAAATACCCTAATAATTACACCGTTGCTTGGTCGTTCTTTTCGAAAAGAGCTTTTGTGCTCATTATTAACTCTATAGGTACCCCAGGGGCCATTCATAATTGCCATCAATTATTGTTGCTGCTCGCTCACACTGCTGAGCAGTGAGTGAGGCAGTATTCTTTCGCCATTTAAACATAATCCACAATTTTTTCACGCATAATTAGGGGATATACAATCCACTTACTCCGCACCATCAAAGATCTCATTTTTTACCAAGTCCAGCTGAGTCCGGACATTGCGAAGCACCCTTCCGGGTTGGGAATAAACACAATAATTTATTTAAGGGCACTTTTTTCGGATGTAATGAACGTCCTTATGGTGAGTGGGTTATTGTTGCGAGAGGGAAGTTTTGGTGAGAAAAAAAGTGTTTGAAAATTTGTAAAATGTGCAGTAAATAAACTTGAAATGTTTTAGTGACAATTATAAAGATCACTAAAAAAAATCTAGATGAGTTGTCAGCGTCACGTGGTTAACTAGTTGACTCATTTACTTTTTTTATAGTACTTGGTAAAGCGGTTCTCTTCCACCTTTATCATGCGTACCGCCAAGGAGTGGAACGCTCTACCCGAGTATGTGTTCCTCGATAATTATAACATGGGCATCTTCAAGGCACGAGTGAACAGGTTTCTTCTAGGCAAGCGTGCTCCATCGTAGACTGCATCCTCGCTTAACATCAGGCCAGTTAGTCAAACGCAAGCCTATCCAATATTAAAAAAAAAAACTTCGGTAACCATTACCTATCACAAAGCATTGCATCTTAGATCTCATTTTTTTGGAACGTGGTCTACGATGCTGAAGATGCTGCCCTGCGTCCAGAAAATTGAGGCATAAAGATAATATATATATAAGCCTCTTGTGCCTGTAATTTCACCGGCATCCACACCCTTCAAACCGAAACACAGCACAGCTGCTTCACGGCAGAAATAGGCATGGTGGCAGTACTTCCTTCAAATAAACTATTTATATTTCTATTTCTACTTCGGACGGACGAGCCCTCCACAAAGAACTCTACTACTTCTGCTACTGCGACTGGGATGCTGTAGTGCCTGGGACTTGTTTAGATGGAGTATGCTTGACAGCACCTGTACCATCCTCTGCGCCTAGTCGGTCTACCTACAGGAAAGGCATGGTCAATGTGCATGGGCATGGTAATGCTGTTAAATCGGGTATCCCACGATGTGTTACTTCACCGTTTTGAACACGTGGTTATAGGAACATTATTCTTATAATTCGGCGGCCTCTGTGGCGCAGTGAGCGATGGTCCGCCTGGGATGCAGAAGGTTGCGGTTTTGATTCCCCCCGCTGGACAAATGTTTGCATGTTCTGCAGATATTTATCTCAGGTTTGGGTGTTTTGTATGCTCTGCTTAGTTTAGGGCTACATGATGCTGTGTGATGATAACGTATACATTTTTATGTGTTAAGGGCAAGCTCTTGATATCGAGGCTTGCGTGGAAGGAGCAAGGATGAGGTCGACGATGGGACGAGCTTTCCCAGAAAATGCCTATTAACTCTCCTTTTGAAGTCGTTTGAGTCGTAAGTTAATGAAAAATACAGACCCTAGGCATTATGATAGATTATACTAGTGATTGGATTTTATAGTATTTTAATAATTATTATTCGTTAAATTTTGAACAAATAGTGTAACTTGCATTTGGTATATTTAAACATAATACTAAGTCGGTACATTTAAATTCCGAAGCTTTGTAATTATCCGTCCTTATTTAATCCTTAAAGCCGGTGCTTAATCTATCCAAAAAGCACCCAACAGTCCCCAAAATAGAGGTTTTTGCCGCAGCCAGAGGACGAGTCCTTATAATTAGCTGGCAACACTCCAGACTTGTTTAAACTTGTGTTGCCCGCGGGAAAAACTTAAACTGCACACAATTTGTCACTTACACTGGGAAACGTAATACAAGTAATTTGTTTAACTTTAAATTGGGCTACAGATGTTTTGAAAAACTAATTTCATGTCCTACAGAAATTATACAGAAGAAGAGACTTTTCTTGGAAGTGTTTATACGATAGGATTCTAAGCCAGAGATATATTTGTTTTAGGTTTGGTTAATATAGGTAGGCGTTTCAAAGGACGTTTTAAAATGTTTAAAAGGGTCATTAACAGCCTGTGCACATTGGACGACAAACGTCAGCGATTAGACGCTACGACAAGCAGCGGGGGACAATTTTCATACATTTTGTTCAAAGTTCCGCACACACGGCGACAATCGCGACAGCAAGATACGACAGACGCTCGCGACTAAGCGCGACGAGAAAGCGTCGTGTTTGCGAGGTCTGTAACGCGCATGTAATACCTCTAGATGTTACCGGCGTCCATAGGCTACGGGAACCACTTACCATCAGGAGGACCGTATGCATATGTGCTAGCTTAGTAGTATTAATAAAAGATGCTCGATTGCACAGTCCAGCTAGTACCCTAGCTAGATGTTGGTTGCGGCTTTTTCAGTCGTTTAAACAATGTCGGAGGCCTTCAGATGGAGTAAAAACTCCTACTATCTGTACTTATAGCTCATAGAAAGAAGAGGAACATAGCAATTCATCTTAATATCTTACAAAGACAGTAGTAATATACCTCATCATAGTGTACTGATGTCGTAGATAAGGTGAGGAGTGGAAGACTAGCATGGTATGGGCGTTGATGTTACCGGCGTCCATAGGCTACGGGTACCACTAACCATCAGGAGGACCGTATGCATATGTGCTAGCTTAGTAGTATAAATAAAAGATGCTCGATTGCACAGTCCAGCTAGTACCCTAGCTAGATGTTGGTTGCGGCTTTTTCAGTCGTTTAAACAATGTCGGAGGCCTTCAGATGGAGTAAAAACTCCTACTATCTGTACTTATAGCTCATAGGAAGAAGAGGAACATGGCAATTCATCTTATTGTCTTACAAAGATAGTAATATACCTCTTCATTGTGTACTGATGTTATAGATAAGGTGAGGAGTGGAAGACTGGCATGCTATGGGGATGTGATGAGGAGGGATGGAAACCATGTGACTAAAAGAGTGATGAGTATGTATGTAACTGGATGTACGAGTAGAGGGAGGCCGAAGAAGAGATGGATGGATTGTGTGAAAGAGGATATGAGAGTGAAGGAAGTGAGTACAGAGATGAACAGCCGATAGGTCTGAATGGAGAAAGAAAACATGTTGTGCCGACCCCACCTATAGTGGGATAAGGGCAGGGAAATTATGATGAGTGTACTGATGTCGTAGCTTCCTACTATCTGACTTTCTACTTCCTACTCCTACTCGTATTATAAATGCGAAAATTTGTGAGTATGGATGAAGCTTTGTTACTCTTTCACGCAAAAACTTCTGAACGGATTTCGATGAAACTTGGAATATACATAGTTTATGGACCTGGATTAACACATAGGCTACATTGAAGCCGCGGGCTGACGCTAGTTATCAATATACCAACCTAAAACATAGTGAGAAAACCCGTGGCTATGTCAGCTCAGACGTATTGAGCATGACTTTCCTGTGACTAAGGCTGACTAGATTGAGAGAATGGTAAAGGTACTGGGCTAGCCTGCTCCATCTACCTAACCACGTCCCAGTCAGTCAGTGAGTAAACATGTATCACTTGTCGCTGTATAAATTATCTAGAATAGATGTAAAGGCCTTTTTAATCATCATCATTATCATCATCACCAGCCTATAGCAATCCACTGCTGCACCTAGGCCTCCCCTAATAAGCGCCTTTTGCTATGGCCAAAACAGTTTTTTATAACAAAGCTATTTTAATCCACCTTCAAAACCATCGCGTGAGTAAACTTCGGTATTCTGAAACTGAACAAAATGACTATAAATCAAAGCACGGTAATAATATACTGCAAATATATCATAAACGGGCATCGAACCTGCAACTGGCTGGCGCGCTGCCAACCTCGCTAACGATACACCCTCAACAAGCAAGCTGCATTGAAAACAAATATTTGTGATTGAAATATTCTTAACACAGCAAAGATCTTTTGTTTGATAATTATTTGTAGGTGTCATGTTTCCCTCTAGATAGTTATCAAGAGTGCACTAAATTCCAGTTTGACCAGAATTTTGCATATTATTCGTAGTATTCTCGAGCTCTGAGCAGTATTTGTGATGTAACTTTGAGAGATAGAGTGCAATGTAGAATGAATGAAGATATAGTGTAGTGATTTGGGTATGTAGAAAGGATGGATGAAAGAGATTGATGAAAAAAGCGCGAGTGTGAATGGGACAGTTGCAAGGGGAAGACCTCGACGTACGTTCTGCGATCAAATCGGAGACGTTCTGGAAAAAGGCCAGGTCATGAGTTAGGGTACTCCGACTCAATTAACCGACGAGCATGTATGAAGAATGTGATGAGAGTGAATGAAGCAAAAGAGGTATGTCAGGATCGTAGCAAATGGAGATCCGTGGTCTCCGCCTACCCCTCTGGAAGAAGGCGTGACTGTATGTATGTATTTATTAGTATAGCTCATTCATATTGAAAAACGAGAATTTTCACGTACCGTTACGTCAGTGGAGGCACCGACGGCGTTTCGACTCGTTAAGAGAGCCTTCATCAGGGTGAGTGAACGCGACGCTCTTAACGAGTCGAAACGCCGTCGGTGCCTTTACTGACGTAACAGTACGTGAAAATTCCCGTTCTTCAATATGAATGAGTTAATTCACGTTAGTTTCATGAGTAAAATTCGTATAGCTATCTATATACATGGGCAGTATTAACTACAGTCTGTCGTTCACGAATATATCAATCTGACGTATCGTAAGTGTAAGAAAAGTTTTGACCAATGAGAAAGCGTTATTCTGAATCTACACTTTCTCATTGGAAAATTTTCACGTCTACGATACGAATACTTTGTCGCGAGCCACTTCGAAAACTTTCATTCACATTTTCAGAGTTCAATTTTAAGTACCTTTTTACCAAACTGTTTTGAGTGACAAACATTGCAGTCTGCAAGAAGATTATATTACCTAAGTTATACGATTAGTTTCTATTTAAAACCAGTTCGTACTAAGGGTACGGTTGTCTTTATACAACCAATAGAAAAAAATATGATACATTTTATATTCAGATCACCGAGTGCGATAAGAAAGGGTTAGCGTAAAATCTTGTATTCAAATACGATTCTTCAGATCTAGAATTAGAATCTACAAGCCGCATGCCGTAATGGAAGATGCTTATAGCGGTAACGAGGTTGCCAGTCCTGGCTCAAGTGGGGAGATAGGACAAGAGGAAAAGTGGCAAATAGCTTAGTTGCTACTGTTTACTAGCTTCTTATGTATTTTTAAGGCAGTTTTATCGTTTTAGGTAGAGCTACCGAAGCTCAGACTAACATAATAAAAGGGTCAGTCTGAGTACCGAAGATAGAAAACTCCTCATCACAATTATATTTTTTTATTATGTATTTATTTTCTATGAACCGATGGAGTTTCATTTCTTAGTAGTCTTAAATAAATAATATTATTATTAAAAAAAACATTGTGCTTGTATCTAGGACTATTCTTAAATATTCTATAAACGAAATTAAACATGATCGACGCTCAGATTTTTGATACAATTTCATTTTAAATCAGTGGAAAATTCTATGCTCAAACTAGCTTCTGCCTTCACTCGCATGGCACCGGAATAAAAAGTAGCCATGTGTTTAATCCAAGTCATTATCGATATGTATATTCCAAGTTTAATCCAAATCCGTTCAGCCGATACCTAAGGAGTATAGTGGGAACAAACATGCTAACACACACTCACTCAAACTCGAATCCTGACTCCTGACAAACTTGTATCCTGTTCAATCATGTATGACATAGGCATCCGATAAGAAAGGATTTTTCAAATTCTACCCCTAACGGAGGCAAAGTTTGTATGGGAGAACGTGATTCCTTGATCCAATCTTCTTCGAATTATGCATAACTTAGACATTTTTCAGAGAATTGAAGGAAGATGGGTTTCGTATTTTATTGAAACTCATCTCCTAACGGGGCTAAAAAGGTTTAAAAAGTTATTTTGGGGGTGATTAGCATCGAAGTTGAAATCAATACTCATAAGTGTTTTTGATTTAAAAAATTTTTTTTCATTCATCGTGTCTAATCGTAACGTTTTTGGCTTTTAATCAATTTGTCTTTGACCAGATGAACAAACAGATAGCGAAGAGCACTGTGATTGTCCCGTGGTCTGCATACAGCGTGTCCTGAACGCTCACCAGCACCACACATGGTGTTTGTACACGCGCAGCACTAACTCAATTCCTACTGATAGCTTTCCGCCTCCGACATACTTGCATCCACGGAGCTACGAAAGTCAACAGGAGCAGAGAATTGACAATGAAACTTGAGGCTTACTCCATCAACATTTCTCTCACTTTATTTTGTTAAATCGATACATTTTAACCTTAACTAATGAAAATTAAAACTAGCTATTAGATAGTCTCTGCTGAATGGTATTCAATTGCCTTGATCTCGTCTAGTTATAAAATGCTAAATTTCTTGTTATGTAAGTGTATGCTAGTTAAGTACTAACTAGCATACACTTAGGTAGCACCTAAAGACTGAAGTATTTTTAAAGTTACTTCAATGAATATTAGTAAAAATATTTTGTAAGCGCCTGTAATGGCAATGTCACAATGTACAATTATATTTTTATGTGTATACATGTGTTTTGTGTGTGTGTGTGTGTGTGTGTGTGTGTGTGTGTGTGTGTGTGAGAGAGAGAGAGAGAGAGAGAGAGGGAGAGAGAGAGAGAGAGAGAGAGAGATAGAGATTATATTTGTTCCTAAATCCCACTTACGACCGTTCAGCCGTTGGTCAACGGTACAACGGTTTGGATGAAACTTGGAGGAGTATACATTAAGCCAGCGAAACCACGGACAGAAGTAGTTTTATAAGCTTATAGCCTAAATGATTTATTTTTCAAGTCAACAATGTTTTTTCACATGAGGGTCACATTAATACTCACAATATATTAATATTCTCATATCGAGTAACTCGGATATTTGAGGGTAGGTAATATTGCGATATATCTATTGTAAATATTGTTTTTCAAGGAAGCTATTTATATCATACCCAGTTATTAGGACATTTTTATAGAAGAAATCATTTGACGGCATCTGTGGCGAAGGTTCACTTGAGACGTAGAAAGTTGCAGGGTCATAATCTATGTTTTTTCCAAGTTTAATCTAGGTCAACTCAGGCGGGATTTGAACCGGCACCCTACCATAGTACCGGGAAATTCCCTCTAGGTCAACATTTTTGGGATATTTAAAAATCATAGATTTTCCCTAAAGTGTGGGCTAAAATACTAATAAACTTAAAATACACAAAACTCCCAAAAATACATACATCCATACATCCTCACAAATTTTCACATTGATAATATTAAAGTAAGAATAGCGTGGTTCGCATAAAAAAAAGCCTAGTAACCATATTTATAATATTAAGTAGGATGTAGGAAATAGAATCTGGAGGTATGATCGTGTTTTGTGTTAAGACAGCTGAGCGTCAAGGAGTGGTATGATAGACTTTTACCCTCTGCTGCAGATGCACCCTCTACCAAACTGCACTTTCTCACCTCCACGGCACATTGTATTGGCGGCGGCAGACGCTTGTGTGAATGGCGAGAGAGATTAATTTTACGCTGGCAAACGTTGGCCCCGACCGTAATTTGCCAAGTTGTTTGTGTATTACGACCGACAGTTGGGTCTTATTCGCAATCCTGAGCAACTTATTAAAGGAAAAAGTAGTAAAAAGCTAGCGACGTAAGTATAGACAAAACTAGATAAGAAACAGACATAATACTGGGCCTCTTTCACCATATTGAACTGATATTCAAGTAAAGTGTTGATAAGTTACTTCATCCGCGGATTCAATTCCCGCCCAAGACAAACATTTTTGTGATGAACATGAATGTGTGTTCTGTGTCTGGGTGTTTTTAAGTATTTATTTAATGTTTATCAGTCTCTGGTAGCAATAGTAGGTACAGGTTCTGCCTCGTTTGAGTGCAGTTGACCGTGTGTGACTTCCTAATGGGCCTATTTCACCATTTTCTAGTAGTCAAAGTAAGTTACTTTTTTTTTTTTTAATGCTTGACTATCCACATAGCATCATGTAGCCCCAAGCTAAGCAGAGCTTGTATTATGGGAACCACATGATTGATATATTACATATATAATTTTTTTTTGTAAATACATACATATCATACATAGAAAACACCCAGACCCGAGACAAATATCTGTAGAACATGCAAACATTTGTGTTCCCGCCGCGGGACAAACCCGCAACCTTCTGCGTCACAGGCGTACCTTCACCCACTGCGCCACAGAAGTTGTCGACTTGTCTGTTAAAGTGACAAATTTCTGGGAGTAATTGACACTTTAGTACGCCAACATACTTAGATTACGTCAAAGTAAGCTACTTGTCTTTTAAAGTGACAAATTAAGCGTTAGCTGTTTTGGAAATTTTTAAATATTGAACATTTTTATCGTCAAAATCCAATCAGTGTTCGGTTGAGACTTGGAAGTTAGGACACAGTCTATGCGAAACGTGTTTGTGTTGGCACACTTTAGTTTTCCAAGCTATAACAACATTGGAAAATGGAATGGAACCAATTTCCATGTTTCAAACTTGTAGGTTCGATGGGAAACGTCGAACCTTTACTGTTTTAGAACATTTTATGAAGTAAGTGAGGTCAGTTTGACTTTGTCGGAAAAGAAAATTCAAGCATGCCCTTAAATACCCAAATAGGAAAAGAAAAGTAGTAGGTACACTTATGTTAAAAATGTTTATAAGAAGTATCAGTCACCATTCAAGCTGTAACAGTTCCCTTTTGAATTAAATGCTCTTCAATATTTTCTCGTCCCTTCATAAAATCGAATGATACAGCCACTTAACCTTTCATGTTTGAAGGCTACCGTTTATCAAAATCAGATGAAATTGCTACTTTACCATAAGTCAGGTACCTCAAAGGTCCCCAAATACCCGGCTGCCCGGGGACCGGCACAAGTGGGACTTGACACAAAACACAAGACGGAGACACGAACGCTCCGCACGTGTTTGTTTCGGATATGCGGACCGTTCGCAAAATATGACGAGTTGTAAATCTAAGCCGAAGTATTTATGTTTTGAGTATGATTAGAAAATTGATGAAATGGTGGTTATAAAGTCTGAGGGCCTATTTCACCATCTGCAAGCAACGTCAAAGCTCAAAATAAGGATAATAAAATAGAAGAAAATTAAAAGGTCATCATGTTCTGAAACATCAACTCATACGGTCGATCTCTACTTTCTCATGGCCAATATCATCAGCTAGATCCCTTATAATTCTCCCAATGCGACTTCAAATGAGTTCAAACGTCAATCGTACCAGGGCATTATAATGAAACTGCATAGATTCGAGTCTCCGGTACGCTTTACAATTTGAACTAATTTGAAGTCACATTGGAAGAAGTAGGCATCCCTTTCTAGCTAATGATATTGGCCATAAGAAAGTAGAGATCAACCGTATGAGTTGATGCTTCAGAGCATGGTGAATTTTAGATTTTTCCTATTAAATTATCGTTATTCTGAGCATCAAAGTAAGTTATATGCTGGTTACAGTGCCAATCACGCCAAGAGATTTGTCATTTTGACCGGCAAATAGCCTACTATCACATTAAGATAAAAAGGCTCTGAGTAGCAAAGTGGCAAGTAGATGCAAACGTCTTCAATTACCATGGCGTTTTGTTGCTTGATTTTTTTATGATCATTAAAGCTCACCCTCACAGCCAACTTCTTACAGGAAACTTTATTAGTAGTACGTACCTGAAACAAAACAAATAATAACCATTTTATTTTATTACAAAATGAACTTAGAATCGCGACTCAAATTTAATCATTGCATAAAGTTAGCCCTCTCTCTGTTTATCATTATCCAACAGCAAAAAATGGCATTCGTTTAAGCATCCGTACTAAAACTTTTGACAGATTCTTATAAGTAAGGCTATTAGTAAAAACCTAAAGTAGAAAAAACCTACTTCACTGAAGCTTTAAATAAATAAATAAATAATATTAAATAAATAACGCGGGACGTAATCACATAGCATCATGCAGCCCCAAACTAAGCAGAGCTTGTATTATGGGAACCACATGATTGATATAAGTACTACACATATCACTTTTTTTTTGTAAATACATACATATCATACATAGAAAACACCCAGACCCGAGACAAATATCTACAGAACATGCAAACATTTGTCCCGCAGCGGGAATCGAACCCGCGACCTTCTGCGTCTCAGGCGGACCTTCGCCCACTGCGCCACAGAGGCCGTCAGCTTCACTGAAGCTTTACGTTAATATAGTTTAAAAGTTTCCATGATACGTGTCCTTGAACATGTAAGGTACCGAAACCTATCCAAACACATACAGGCACTTTGCATAATATTAGAGTCAACCATATTTCACCATCCGTACAAAGTTTGGCACACAAACAAGTCTACGCCCACACTACATCGTCACGGTAAGTAAGAACGAGGCGAGGGAAGTGTGTGCTTATCTTAAACGCCTCACTTGTTTTCTCTAAGTAGGTCTACTTATCTCCATAACTTTTGCATAGGCTTGATTTAAAAGGCAAACTGAGTGAAAATAAAAGAAGGTTGAAAAATTTCA
Organism: Horisme vitalbata; assembly: GCA_951804965.1. NCBI lineage: Eukaryota > Metazoa > Arthropoda > Insecta > Lepidoptera > Geometridae > Horisme > Horisme vitalbata. The sequence goes on along the minus strand of OX638101.1, from coordinate 17,743,369 downwards.
CGTACACAACACCACAACACCAGCCTATTTGGTCCACTACTGGACATAGGCCTCCCTTATAAGAAGGGGGATATGCCCACAATCCTTACGCTGGGCGTGCGAGTGGGGGATCGCAAGGCACATCATCTCGCACCGCAGACGCTGCTGCCAGTCTGCGGCCAGGCCATTTAGCTGTGCCTTATAGGCTGAGCGCAGATCATAGTCAAGTCTGTCTTAAGACAGACTAGGGAGGAGCACTTCATGCCAACCTCATGCACGGAGCGTATACCAACCATGTTGGATCGACGAATGAAGTAACGCCATAAGAGCTAAAATGGAAAAAAAGTTAGAGAACATAAAAAAAGAGAAAGTACAAAAAAAAGTTATAAAACATAAAATACTTAATCAATACGTAGAATTTAATTCCAATCATTTATGCCATTATGACCAAATTTTCTGAATCCTGAAAAACTCCTAAACTATGAACTTAACGAAAAAAGTAATAGAACATAAAATTCTTATATCAATACGTAGAATCCAATTCCAACCGTTTTAGCCCTAAAGGCCTTATTTTCTGAATCCAGAAAAATAAATTTCATTTAATTTGAAAGTGTCCTAACTCCTAAACTATGAACTTTACGAAAAAAAGTAATAGAACATAATATATGATTACGTACAATCCAATTCCAACTATTTTAGCTCTTATGGCGTTACTTCATTCGTCGATCCAACCTAGTTAGTATACGCTCCGTGCATGAGGTTGGCATGAAGTCTGTCTTAAAACAGACTTGACTATGGTCTGCGCTCAGCCTTAGTAAGGCTTAGCTATGCCGCGATCAGCCGACTGCCAGAGCCCCGTTTAATAGTTAGTAAGGTGCACCACGTGCAGGAGGGTTGACTTGGGTTCCGGAGATTTAGGTTTAGTACACCCCAAAAATTCACACGTATTGAGATACAATTTGAAAGGCTGGTAAAGTCTCGCACTGTTTTGTCATATATAGGTTCTTCTTAGTCGGACACTCTTGTGATCTTGTCAGAGTGGTCGTGGTTGTGGTCGAGTTTGAATGGTGGCTCTTGCAACATGCCTCCATTGAGTTCTATCAGTAGCTTGACGGGAGCATTCGGTCATAAAGTTTTATGTGATAGATTTAATAAAGTCAGACCTCCGCGTGTGGGAGCAGCCTCGTTATCTCTTGCCCACCTTAACGGGCATCGGGACTGCGTTCCAAACCACAGTCCGTTCTGTACGGTTTGGATTGTGGATCAAACTGTCATGCTAATGGCGCGTAAAGATCGGACCGCGCATCTGGGACTGATCACTGACGTGATGCGCGGAACTGTGAGATGTGCCTTCGGACGCGTCGACATGCCAGATCGGACTGTCAGCTCCGCAGATCTACACGTACGTTTCGGAGTGTGGGTTGGAATGGCGCGTGCTATTTCCCGGGATCCGAACTTAACGTGCGCAGGGGGTCTTCTACAATTCACCGAAGTACGAAATTACGTGTTTCGTTTCTTACGATTGGTACCCATAATCAAACGAAAACTGAAGTTTCGGCACGAAGTTAGTAATGTAACAGTCCGAACGTTGCGCATCCTACTCTATTTCACAAAACATACGACCGCAATATTTTAATTGACCGTAAGAAATACGACTAATCGCACGAAACGAAACACGAAATTTCGTACTTCGGTGAATTGTAGTAGACCCCCTGGGCGCTATTGAGCCTTCGTTGCGTTACATGTGCAAAGAACTTAAGTATTCGTACTTGAACAGTCGACGAAAACCTTTCTTTGATCTTAAATTCTTGTAAAATCGACACATTTGTGCGATTTGCATATTTAGATTACGTGACTTTCATGAAAATTAGGTAAAATCTTATGTGCGTTACTTTAAAATTGAGAATTTTCAATCAGAATCAAGGTATGGGATTTTTAAGTACATAATAATCATAAAACCCTGATCACCCGAATCTAATCCTCATTTGAATCTCATGAAACTCGAAATTGGTAGCATACACGCGATACTTATCCCATATCCCCTCATCATCACAACAATAGCTAGTAATTACGAACCCTGTATTAATTCCAACTACCCTCGTTATTACTGTGCGCCAAGTTCGGAAATCGTTGTCTTTGAATTAATGAGACTAGGGATGTGTCATAATTCCTGCAAGGTAGGTACTAAACGTACAGTCAATAGAAATTCGTTCTGAGAATTCCTCAAGGCCTGCGTATTTTTTTTGTGTTTTTTTAAATCATTGAAAAATATTGCAATTATTATAATAAGACTTTATTTCATTTAGAACTCGTCAAAAATATTTTTTTTACTATAAACCTAATAATATCTACAATATACATAAATAACATAAAAAATGAATAAAAACGGGAGATCAGCGACCGCGGGGCAAGGCTCAAATGGTCGGTGGCTAGGGCTGCTTGCTGCAGAGAGGAACCTCCGCACAATGCGTGCAGAGTCCAGGAGAACCGCCTTCTGTATCCGACCCGTGATCCAGCTGCCTAGCAAGGGGTTTTTATTCAGATATTGATCGAGGTTCTTCGCTATTATTATTATAATTATTAGCACAATTAATATGCCTGTCTGTATGTCTCATAATAAAACATCAATGTAAACAACACAAAGAATTGATTTCAAATTTACTTTTGGATCATCTTAGTAAAAGCAGTAAAAGACAATCTTATAGCTGTCGAGCGAGTTTGCGTGAAAAATGCTAAATATAATGCAAATTATTCAATTTCTCGATACCGCGGGCAGATACGCTCAAAAGCCCAAATTAAATTAGAGGGTTTTGGCGGGAAAACATGGCGCCAGGTGAATTTATCTTGAGATCTCGGTGATTTTTCGCGCCCAACGGCTTATCTTGACAGTGGTTTTTATTGAATTTAGGAAAATGTTCATGTAGTTTCAGGATATTTCCGATAAGCAAAAGATCTACTTGATTAAGTTTTTTAAACACCATCGTCATCATCATCATTATCCTTTACAGCAGCACTTCCATCTAACATTTACGTTTACGTTTCAGAAATGACAGAAACTCATTCTTAGGGAAAACCGGCAAAACTACTTTTGACCAAACAGTGAATAAGTAGATGAGGTGTAAGATTCAAAGCCTGCTAAAAACAAACTTACATTTTGTAGGCTTTTAGCGTAATTAACGAGATTTATTCACAAAAATTTCAATTTATTAGAGAGAAGGTTTATTTCATACTACTGAAATATTTATTTATTTATTTATCTGGTAGCGGGAATCGAATCCCCTGGCATTTGAGGCGACTAAAATATTATCCACTGTATTTGTTATTAAGTATCTGGTAGTCCTCGAAATGTTTATTAGTTTTCAAATCATTTTTTTTAAACAATTTCGATAAAATTGTTCAGTAATAGTATTATAGCCCTCAATGTCTGGGCCAAGGCCTCCCCCACTTTCTACATTCATCGCTCTAAAATCATACATTCGGCACGGAATTTGGCGAGCTCGCCCCTCCACTCCACCTTGTACGCGGTCTGCCACGATGTGTCGTCCCGTGTCAGGGCAACACTCCGTGGTCAACCTTGCCTACTCGTCTCCCGACATGTGGCAAAGGTGACCAATCCCATTGCTTGGCTGTCGTTTTAAAATCAGCGATCTGTGGTTTTGAGCGCAGCACGCGGTGAATTCGCTTTACTCTCAGAAAGCTGCGCTCCATCGCACGTTGGCAAACCTTGAGCTTATACTTTTGGATATTGGTTAAAGGTCCAGGTCAGCACCACCATATGTGAGAACGGGTAGGATGCATACGTCTATCAACTTGCGCTTGAGAGATAGAGAAAAAGAAAGATAAAATTCCTTTCTTATATTTATTACTTTGGCTTAGGGTCTGTACCACGCAAGCAAAACTGGCAGCTATTTCCCAATAAATATTTAACGGTTTAAAAATTAAACTTCCAAAGTTTATATACTTTCGGACCAATTTGCGAAGCAATTTATATTTAAGAGCCCTTTGAACCGTTATCGAATCATTTAGAATACTGTGGAAATTCTTTTTGAACGTGAAACAGGTAATAAGGGAGGGTGACGAAGGGATGAGGATGCAAGGGTTGATTTAAACGAGCCCGCCGATTGAAAATGTCGTTATTTGAACGCCTTCTACATCTTGTTACGTCGATAACATGTTCTGTCGAGTCGAGATCAGATAAGAGAGTAATTTTTGGAGGCAGTATTTTTCTAATTTTGTATAAAACTTATTTGGTACAGTCAGCATCAAAAGTAGATGATGAGTTTCAGAATTTTAAAACAGCTGATAGGAATTTGCGTCAGAATTAGATAGCACTAAAGTGTTCCATAAATAGGTGATTGAAAAATATGCCAACAATAAGCTGATGACACTAACCACCACATGTACCTGATGACTTTAAGGTTCAAAAGTATCTGATGTAAAATAGTTTTATAAATATATGAATTATGTTACTTTGCAATATTTTGGCAATAAAGATATAAGTTCAAAAATAACTGACTATCTAGCATAGCATAAATAACTGATTATCTATTTTAACTGGCCTTTTAGCTCAGTTGATAGTTATTCTTGATAGTTATTCTTGATAGTTATTTTTATTTTTATTTTTATTTTTATTTTTATTTTTATTTTTATTTTTATTTTTATTTTTATTTTTATTTTTATTTTTATTTTTATTTTTATTTTTATTTTTATTTTTATTTTTATTTTTATTTTTATTTTTATTTTTATTTTTATTTTTATTTTTATTTTTATTTTTATTTTTATTTTTATTTTTATTTTTATTTTTATTTTTATTTTTATTTTTATTTTTATTTTTATTTTTATTTTTATTTTTATTTTTATTTTTATTTTTATTTTTATTTTTATTTTTATTTTTATTTTTATTTTTATTTTTATTTTTATTTTTATTTTTATTTTTATTTTTATTTTTATTTTTATTTTTATTTTTATTTTTATTTTTATTTTTATTTTTATTTTTATTTTTATTTTTATTTTATTATTAGGGATGGGCCGAAATTCGTTTTACATTCGGTTTAACCGAATTTCGGCAATTTGGGCAGAACTTCGGCATTCGGTCGAAATTCGGTTTAAATGCCGAACATTCGGTGCAAGAAAAAAGTAGGATGTAGGTAACTAATTTTACTTTCTTCTTGAACTTATGCACTAAGTATTATGACTGAAATTAATAGAAATCATATTTATATATCATAATAACCGTAAAATAAAATTAGACCTTAATATATTCAGTCCTTTATTTAGTTAGGAACATAATTATGAATATCAACGGAATATTTACCATGATTTATGAGTTCTGTTGTTTCCCGATATTTCGACGCAGTTACATGCGTCATGATCACGGGCGGAACTGAAGTCTGTGCGAGTGGGCAGTTACTGGCAGACGAATCTATCTACCCTCTTTCTTAGTCTTTTGTTACGAATGACACCATAATGCCATAGCTGAACATCTACTGGAATCAGGTTCAAATCACTGGATCTAACTACACAATCCGCAGGTAATCTCAACAGAACGCCACTATATACAAAGACTGGTTCAAGAGGCGATTGAGATTACCAAACACTGGAATTTCAATCGAGAAGATGGTTTTCAATTGTCTGGAGTCTGGAATCCTGTTGTTAGAATGTGTAGGAACCGAAAAAGTTATGTTTCAGAAGTGTGTCCTGATACAGTAAGTGTTGTGTGTCGTGATCAAGTTAGAAGTGACATTGAAACCAGTGGTAGTGGTGTCATTCGTAATAAAAAACTAAGAAAGAGGGTAGATAGATTCGTCAGCCAGTAACTACCCACTCGCACAGTCTTCAGTTCCTCCCGTGATCATGGCGCCTGCAACTGCGTCAAATATCTGGAAACAATAGAACTCACAAATCATGGTAAATATCCCGTTGATATTTATAATTATTTTCACAACCATGATAGTTTCTAAAATTAGGAACATGTCAATCAACAATGTCAACAATCACTTTTTTTGTTTACAAACTAAACAAGAATTTACACACACTAGAATATAGAATTAAGAAAGGGTGTTTAATTTCAATCAAATGCTTAAAATTCTATTATTTTATCCATCTATTCGTATTTAAAGTTTACTAGAGGTTTGGCGTATGAATAGGATGATTTAATTGTGCAAATTCTCGATCATGCTTCACACGAACATGGTTGGTCAGTGCAGAAGTAGACGCTGAACGGCCAATACCACCACGAGATATAAGGGAACCACATAAGGTACATTTCACTATAAAATGTCCAAACACTTGATTTCTTCCTTCCACTCATCTTTGCAACAAGCAAATAACAAAATGTATTAATTTAAACCTCGTTAATTCATGACGTGTAGCTCTCGAGAAAGCGCGGCGTAATTAAACCGAAGTTCGGCCGAACTTTTTATTTCAACCGAAGGTTCGGCCGAAGTTCGTATTCGGTTCAAACCACATTCAGCCCATCCCTATTTATTATGAAAATAAAACTTGAACAGGGTATGATTGGGAATGAAAGTTTGTATGGGGAACCAATCATTTAAGTTTATTAAAATTTATCATACTTAACCGGCACTTGAATTGGTGATCAACGTGAACAGGAGTGGGAACGAGAACGGAACGTGTACGGGTGCTAGGTAATGCATTAATAATATGTTAGTACTTTTTATTCCGCGCAAAACGTGGTAAAAATAAACCTTTATGTAAATAATGAAACACATTTTGACACATACATTTCCACGCGGGCGAAGCCGCGGGGTGCAGCATTATATTTATAGAACTATTTTACATCAGATACTTTTGAACCTTAAAGTCATCAGGTACATGTGGTGGTTAGTGTCATCAGCTTATTGTTGGCATATTTTTCAATCACCTATTTATGGAACACTTTAGTGCTATCTAATTCTGACGCAAATTCCTATCAGCTGTTTTGAAATTCTGAAACTCATCATCTACTTTTGATGCTGACTGTACCTACTTTTAGACAAATAATTAACAAATTGAAAAGTTTTATTTGCAAAGAATGTAATATAGTGGATCTTATATAATAAAGATTTATGATAATAATACAAACGTTCGTATACAACTGAATAGTCTGTCGAAGGTACGAGTATCCTTTTTTTAGACTGCGAAAAATTAATGGCAATTTAGTTTGCTATCTCAACTTGAAGCAAATAAATTAATATTCAATAGTGAGTACTAATTGGTAATAAAAATTGTGGAGGAATTAACAACATCTCCTGAATGCAGCTCTCGTAAAGTGGAATACAACCTAGATACTTAAATATGACGATGACAATTTAATATGATGAAAAACCAGTTCTTGATTGGAGACCGTGGCTTGGCAAACGTAGTGTAGGATGCCCTCCGCCTATGACAATTTGCGAAAGGCTGCTGGTAGAAGCTGGATGCGTAGAGCTGAGGGCAGGGCTTAATGGCGCTCATTAGGGGAGGCCTCTGTCCAGCAGTGGACTGCTATAGGCTGATGATAATGACTTAAATATGAGCTTGAAGCCAACCCTTATAGGCCACGCGGGGGTACCACCCTACAAGGCTTATTAATGGAAGTGAACAGGAGATTGATTCAGTCTGTCTAAAACAGGTTTTAGATTATGGGGGTGAGGTGCTACACAGGGATGTTTCGGATGGGGAACATTTAATATTAAGCAGAATTAAAGTGATAGTACATTAGATCTTTAGCATTTGTTTTGAAATTAATGGTTGTGGAATATATACATTTTAGAGTATCAGGTAGGTAGGTAGGAATTGATTTAGTGGGCAACAAATTATTCAAATTTTGAAATCTATACCAACCGTTATAAATTTTGTCATGTACACAAGAAATACTAAATCTTCTGTTTAAAATAAATCAATATTCAATGGACACTTATAGACTGACATGATGATTAAGTATAGCAAACAGCGAAAAAGTAGTCCAGAATTATATTATTGATTTATATTTCCACACATTAAAACTGTTATACATGTTAACACAGGTTTCGCGGTGAGAGACGACTGGCGACGCGATACCAAAACCTACGCGTCAGCCCGATTGATACTTGTAGCTGGTATCTAGCTGCCACATACGAATTAGCAGAAGCGTGTTGTTTTTTAGCTAAAAATTTGAGCTCCCGGTGTGTCCCCAGCGTCCTGGCCAATAGCTAATGAATACAAGCCACTCGATGCCGCGCCAGCTCTATCAAGCTACCGAGCTACGCTTTCACTGCATACATTCTGCAGACTGCACATAGCCATAGCCTTAATTGAACTATACCCAGCTAATATTTAGATTTAGGGGTGGAAGCTGGACTGGAAGCATATATAACCACCGTGGACATTTGTAGATAGCAATATGTTTTGTCACTTGAATCAATTCAAGCGAAACGTCTATATTAGTGCAAATTTTGGCATTGCGAACTATTTATTTGACGATGTATGTATATCAATGGGGTTTTATGTTACGCACATATATTTTTTATTTTGTTATTTAATATGGGCCAGCACTTAACCTCAAGGCTTGCATAGGCAAGGATGAGGTCGACGATGGGGCGAGCTTTCCCAGAAGATGCCTATTAACTCTCTTTTTGTAGCCGTATTGTATATTTTATCAGTGTGCATTATAAATAAATAAATCTTTATTCAATTTCTTAAAGCCAAGATTGACAAATACGGAATATGTTATTATAGGTAAATATTTTAAGTGATATTTGGAAGCTCTTAGTCCTGTTAAATGTAATATCAACTTGATGCGGATGGTAGTTAGCAGTGCGTCTGAAGCTCCTATGGTAGAAAGGTGAAGGCGGAATAAGGGCATGTAGCTCCTGCGCACACTCTCCGAAGTACAACATATAAAAGACCGACAAACACGCAACCTCGCAACGATGGTTCAAGCTCTCGAGCCTTGCTTTAGCAAGATACTCTTGACCAATGAGCCCCTTAACCCTGCGTTTGACTGAGTCTAGTGCGGCAAGTTGATACTTGGCTGAACCATCCCAAAGGTGGCTACAATACTCCAAAGAATAAGGATATATCGAGCTCAGAGCAGGGCGCAATGGCGCTCATTAAGAGGCCTATGTCCAGCAGTGGACTGCTACAGGCTGATGATGATAATGATGATGACAGAATAGGGAAAAGAACTAGATTTTTTTTAAATTTCCCCATGCTCTGAAACATCAACTCATACCACTGATCTCTACTTTCTCATGTCTAATATGATCAGCTAGAAAGAGATGCGTACATATCTCAATGCGACTTTAAAAGGGTTCGAATTGTAAATCGTACCAGGGCACTCGAATCTAGCGCTATGAAGTTCCGTTATGACGTTGCGTGAGTCGCAGCAATCGTATTGAGATAAAGTATGCATGCCTTTCAAGCTATTGATATATGGACGTAAGGAAGTAGAGATCAGCTGTATGAGTTGATGTTCAGATCACGGGGAAATTTAAGATTTCTTCTAGTTCTTGTCCTTATTATGAACTTTTACGACAAGGTGTTTAGCATGACACAAACTAACACAAACAACACAAACATTATCAGAATTGTGTTTAACTTCACAAAAGCTAAAATCAAAACCAATGCAAAACAATCAGAAGATTCCAAAGTTGGTCGACACCGACAGCTTCCGATTAGATAACGTCATTACATTACGCTAAGATGGTCGCGGAACAAGACCGCTATCGGTTTAATGAAACCAATGTTAAAGTAAGTTGGTACTCTTTTGCTCCGTACTCTTTTCTTGTTAGATTTTTTATGGTATTTGAAGATGGATGCAATGCCCTGCGTCCAAATAGACTTGAACCTTGAAGAAGTTTGACCTCAAGTGCTTGTAATTTCACCGGCACCCACAAACCTCAAACCTAAGAACATCAATAAGCAGCAAAAAATAGACCTAGCAACAAGAAATATAGTTTAAAAATTTACTATATCAACCTCCATGTCATAAGGAAATATATACCTCTGTGGCGCAGTGGACGAAAGTCCGCCTGAGACGCAGAAGGATGCGGGTTCGATTCCCGCTGCGGGACAAATGTTTGCATGTTCTGTAGATATTTGTCTCGGGTCTGGGTGTTTTCTATATATGATGTTTATGTATTTACAAAAAAAAATATAAGTGTAGTATATCAATCATGTGGTTCCCATAATACAAGCTCTGCTTAGTTTGGGGCTACATGATGCTGTGTGATTACGTCCCGCATTATTTATTATTTATTTATTTTTATAGTCATTTATAATAAACTGCCTGAATAACTTAGTGTTATATAAAACCTTATTCAAGAAAAAGTTAAATAATTGCTTAGTTATTAATTGTTTTTATAGCCTAAATAAATATTTAATTTATAATTTTAATAATTTTATAATATAACTAGCTGACCCGGCGAACTTCGTACCGCCTTAGCGTAGCAATGATTAAATGTATATTTTTCAATATTTCTGAGAGATTTTCTTAATATTTTTTTCCGTAAGAACCTTCTCCTAATAATAACAAATAATCAACGCGTGATGCCGTGACCAAGGAAAACGGGTTTCATTTTTATATATATAGATTAGATTTGTAACGACACTCTATTCATATTTGCATGCCTGCATGCAGTCTGAATACATGTACTATTATAACTATAAGACCTTTTTGTGAAAATACCAAATAATATAATATATGATAATAGTACAATTTCCCCGAAGGAGCGCGTCACAGAGTCCCAAAACTTAGGTATATTGAACCATTTTACTATATTCCTCAATACTGTGACAAAATTCACTATAATCGTGACAAAGAACCAATACTAACAATAGACAGAACATAGGATACAATTAACGCTTTGGTAAGAAGACAATTGCTGACCAACACTGACTTGTCAATACAGTGCTGAAAGGTCCACAAGTAACCGTCGAAATCAGAAACTATGGAGGCCCTGAGTTCGAAAAGTCACCAGCAATACACACAACTTATAAATAACTTTAAACCTCTTAATCAAATACTGAATTCTAAGGTAATCCTGACTCAAAGGAGAATGCCGTCTGATGTATGGCGCTCGGTACCAAGACTAAAGTGAGTGCGTCAAAAAATCTCCAATCAGTTTAAAGTTGATTCTACTGTCAAATTAATTTAAAATGAGAGTTATTGCCATAATAACACTTTACATCAATGTTTGTTGCCATAGTGACGTATATATCATTGGTTGTTGCAGTCTAATGGCGGCGTGCGGCGGAAACCAAATCAACAAAATATATTTTTATTCGATTATTTATCCCGTCGGTGTGTAAAACTAAAGAAAATTTTATTGACATTTATAAAATACAATACATTTTATGGGATACGTTCGGTTTTGACACAATTTTTACGGGTTCTCGGCATTCTCCTTTGGTTATAGATGAAAAATTTCAACTCAGTATAGTTCTTGTATACAGGTCTAATAATACCTATCTACTCGTACCTTATACTCTACACAAATTAGTGTGGATACCAAATGGTAACACCATTGTAGCAGCTGAGGAAAATTTGCATAAGATTACCATTCGTCGCTTAAAGTTTCTCATTGCCATCTCCGCTTCGGCAGACAAGCTGCTTAACGAGTACTATTCGCAAATCCAATAAATAGGTTTAACACCTTGGATTACAGTTCAGATTAGATTAACCGAGGCAGGTGTCCACAAGTACTACAATTACGTAATTACACACTTGAGCCAATTACGCGTACTGGGATTAATTGTAGAATCATTATGATGGGTAATTTGTTCTTGTTCTCTGAAAGTGCTTTGAACTCTTGTAATTTATGTAAACAACTAAGAGAAAAAAGAATTTAAAACATTTTGTTCAGTACCTACAAACCACTTTTCAAATTCTATGCAATTCATTACTCACAGAAAGGTTAACGTTATATTGTACGAGCTTCGAGCTTCGCTCGCGTTAATGTAGACTTTGTCAAATATATTCATCCCCCTTTTCACCCATTTGGGGGTGGAATTTGTAAAAATGCTGAGACACGAATAAATTAATTTTCAATCGTCAGCCTAAATACAAAATTTTACAAAATTCCTAAATTCTAAATTCTAAATTTATTTTTTCATTAGGAACTGTAAAGTACACTTTGAAACGTCATTTCTTTTTGGACCAAGTCCAAAATCCTAACTTCGAAACTGGCGGACTTTCATACAAACTTTTATCCCCTATTTTACCCCCTTAGGGGTGGATTTTCTACAAATCCTTCCTTAATAGGTACATTTATTATTTATTAAAAATAGGAACGCCAACGGCAAAAATATTATAGGAGAACATTACAATAACCCTGTAACCCTTTGCTAGAGTTAGGTCTGATAAATAAGCCAAAATTACAGGCAGACCACTGAGATATTTATAACAATATATAATTATCTCAATGAGGCAGACACAAAACAATATATCGAAATCTAAGATGCATGATTTTTTCTTGTTGGTTATGTTTAAAAACTTATCTCACGTAAAGCCTGGACTGGCCGACTGGACCATTGCACTAATCGCACCGGCCACTCTTAAGTAAAACGTACCCCTTGGGGTAACACGTAGCAATCTTTCCGTGGTAAAGTCTTGGCAAGTCTAGGAATGAAACATAAATCGTTCCTCGGCAATCGACTCCTATTTCCCCAGAGGGACCTTAAAGACAAAGCTAGTGCTTCTAGCACTTGAAACAAACATTCACAAGGGACATATCATTAGGTATCTAAAAGCACTTTGCTTTCACAAAACGTAAAACTTACAAAAGTGATAAATCAACCCCGCCTCCCTAACATAAAAACCTCACTAATATGAAGACGATAACCACACTCGTTTTTTAATGGTACTTGAAGATGGAACAAGCACATGGCCCACCTGATGTTAAGTAGTAACCATTACTTATCACAAAGCATTGCATCGTAGATCACGTCTTTTCGGAACGTGCTGTACAATGCCACGCTAACTGCCAACGCCTTGCGTCCATCAACTTGAGGCATGAAGATGATAACCCTTTTGCGTCTGTAATTTCACCAGTACCCACAACCTTCAAACCTAAACACAGCACAGCTGCTTCACGGCAGAAATAGAGACATGGTGGCAGTACTACCCCGGACGAGACCTTCACAAAGAACTCCACTACTATTAGTAGTATAAATTGAAAATGACTCAAAATCAGGCCTATTATGTATATATGTCAATTAAAATCTATAACAGTCTGCCTGAAGATCTGAAATAACTGTGCGGTAACTTATTTACCAAAAAGTTAAAGAAGTGGCTACGATATCGATGTTATTACTCATTAAATCAATTTTTGGAATACAGGGACATAGCTTTTTAATCATATTTTCTTTTATATTAGGTAAATTATGACATTTCATATTAATATTACTATTTGGAATATTTTTTTCATGACTTTTTTGATAAAGTTATAAAATAGTGATAATTTATTATTAAATAATGTGTTAATTATCTGATTTTATTGATCATTTGCATGCCTCTAAGGTAGAAAATACTTGAACCGCAACTACTAAGTAATTAAGACCTGGCAAATAAACACTATCTTATCTTAAAAGGTGTTGATGAAAATTAACGGACTACAGTGTGATTTCCTGTGTTCATTGTCAGATTTTTTGTCAGATGTTCCACATTAATTTGACCTAGAAATACCAGATAATCCATTCATCACGTCGTTGAAACCCTAACCTGAGTGCCTGAATGAACACATATTTGCCGGCCTCCAATTTCATCATAACTTCACCAAGTATGACGCACCGAACTCCAAAGTTCGCACATATTCCATTAGGAGCGCCAAAGATTCAAGTTATTTGCAAGCAGCTTAACCTCTACGATGTGAGCGCTTAACCCGCTTCAACCTTAGAGCAAAGTTGATCCCTAAATCCAGGTTCTTGACCAGGATTATGGCAGCTCTAATGTGGTTTGTGGTTTTATCTTTAATGTAAACTGAAAACTTTTGTTATATAATTTTTTTTTACCCCTGTTTTCTAATTTCCGTACTACACTTTAATTGTGTAGGCTTCAAATAAACACGAGAATATTACAAACTAGATCCAAAATTGCTGTATTCTGCTGCTGTTTGATATTTATCACAAATTATGTATTTCTTGTTATACTATGATGGAAAGATAGCTAAAGACTTAATAAATGTATAGTTTGTAAGCCTAATTGTTATATTAAATTTCGAGGTATTTAAGCTCGTAGCTGAGGTTGCTTTTCGTGGAAATTACCCATCATATCAAAGATAATCCTCGTTTGTCATAATGTGACGGTTGCGTGATATTTTTGTGCCCAAATCTATAAGCCCTGGGTTAGTACGGACCTGTCTACATAGTCTTTATTGAATGAAAAGCTCGACATTTGAACTGCGGAGGATAGATAACGGGGTCACAATTACGTCAGCGATTTGAAGCGCTGGAATAATTTGAGAGGCTATCCATTATCCAATCACTGAGAATTCGGAATTTGAACTGACTTTCGTCTAAGTCCAAAGAATAAAAAGGTGCAATCCATGAGGTTGGTTGTGAAAGAATTGATTACCATCAGAATGGGTAACAAAAATAGTTGGAATGTACAATTTTTATGTTATGTTTAGCGATTTTTGGTTGTGAAAGTATTGATTACCAGGTTGGGTAACAAAAATAGTTGGAAAATATAATTTTTATGTTAAGTTCAGCTATTTTTGTTGTGAAAGGATTTATTACAGTCAGGTTGGGTAACAAATATAATTGGAACATTTTTATGTTTGCGATTTTTAATAAATGTGTGAGAGTAAAATTGAGAAACAATATTAGCCACCAGGCTACCAACACCACAGTACCTACCAAGTCTCTTTTATAAAACCGACCCATAAAACCAACGTATTGTTAAAAAAACGAAAAATAAGTAGAAATTAATAAAAATCGGATAATTATCACACTGTTAGGTAGGTTATTTGGTTTAAGTAGTAAATTCGTAGAAAGAAGTGCACAAAAATGGGTGATTTAATTTATTTATTTATTTATTTATTATTATTAATTAGTACGATCACAAAACCATTTACACTAATTAATTAAAATTATTACAATTATAACAGAAACAATAACAAAAAATAATAAATTAAGCAAATTAGGCAAATAAGGCACATTAAATTATATATGAAAATTTGAATAAATAAATTACTATTAGGATTATATGTACAAAAAAATAATAATTATAACATCAAAAAAAAAAAAATAATAATAATAAAACTCCTAGCACTCTTTCATCCGTCAGTCTCACAAAACCTCAGGCACACCAACATAATCTGCTTCCACTCATCGGCAAAGAGATCACACTCTGGGTTCTGATTAAGGAGTCTATTGAGAGCGGCAAGGGTGCGAGGCAGGGGGGAATTGGCACGGGAAACTGTACGACTAGAAGGCACAGCAAATAGTCTATGACTTCGGTTTCGAAGGTAACTGTCCGGAAGGTAGAGACGAAAGAGAAGGTTGTGCAAATCAGGAGCATCTATTTTTCCATGGAGCACTTTACACATTGTTGCTGCTTGATCGAACGCTCTCCTGGTTTGCAGAGAATTATAGCCAAGACAACCTTGGAGAAACCTAGTTGGGTACATGAATGGATAGTACCCAAAAATTCGTTTGTAAAGAAACCTAAGAAACGCCTTCTGAACTTTCTCCAGTAACAGAGCGTACGTACTTTCATACGGATTCCAGACGCAACAGCTTGACTCAAGCTTGCTACGTACTAGGGCTCCGAACAAAAGCCGCATCACACCATCACTGCAAAAGTCTCGGGCGTTTCTCAGAACGAATCCAAGTCTCTGAAAGGACTCTTTAGCAACTATAGAGATGTGGTCATGAAATGTGAGCTTTCGGTCGAAAGTAACTCCTAAATCCTTTATTACCGTTGCTCTAGGGATCATGTTACCATGAATCGTGTAATTAAAGGATAATGGCTGTTTCTTCCGACCGAAAGACATCACGGAGCATTTCGAGGGATTAAACTCCATCTTATTATCACGGCTCCATCGACACACCGCGTCGATATCACTTTGGAGTGCATGACAATCTGCCTCAGAGTGTATGACTGTGTAGAGCTTCAGGTCATCCGCATATAATAGACACTGCGCGTGCTCTACAACGTCAGGTAGATCATTGACCATAAGAATGAAAAGCAAGGGCCCCAATATAGATCCCTGGCTCACTCCAGACCGCGTGTGATAGGGCATCGACTCATAGATTCCGAGTCTGACATACTGCTGGCGATCGCGCAGATAGTCGGCGAGTAGCCGGAGGAGATTTGGTGCGAAACCAATAGCGCTCAGTTTGGCCAGTAGTATATCATTATTGACCCTATCGAACGCTTTCTGAAAATCAAAGTAGAGTACGTCCACTTGAGAGCCAAGATCTAGTTTATTCGAAATATACTCTACCAGAGTCAAAAGTTGGAGTTGACTGAACGTTTATCCCTGAATCCATGCTGAGCGTTGCACAGATATGTCTTGACCTGTGAGTAAATGGTTTTATGCAAGACATGTTCAAATACCTTAGCGGGAGAAGATAATATAGCAATGGTCGATGCTCCTCAACCACTAGTTTATTTGAGGTTTTTGGGATCGGTGTTATTCTTGATAACTTCCATTGTGCAGGGTAGATACCTGTCTGTAAGGCCAAATTAAATATATGAGAAAGTGGGGGAATAAAACTTCCTATAACTGATTTAAGGAGGACTGGCGGTATACCAGCTATATAGTGATAGGAAGATAAGGAATAATGCTGGACATGATTATAATGCTGAACACTATCAATAAATAGAAAGTTTTAAACAGTATATTCTCATCCCCATAGATCTGTCATCCTACATCTACTCCCACAGAATTTATGCAATAAGTAACTCCTTTAGAACACCATAGAATACACGTTCATAAATCAAAAAATGATAGTTGTACATATAAAAGCTTCTACGCATGACCTGTTTCCATTCGCATTCGATTTTCAGTCCACCACACCACACCATGCCAGCCTATATCCGTCCACTGCTGGACATAGGTCTCCCTAAGCTCTCCTTATAAAGGAGGATATGCCCGTAATCCCCACACTGGGCATGTGGGTTGGGGATCGCAGGGAACAGCTTCTCGCACCACTGGTGTCTCTCAGGAAATTTGTTCCACATTCAATTGAAAAAATATAAAACATAGCAAATGTTATTATTCAATAATATATATCATTAATATTTAAATTACAGGGAGATTGAGGAATTCGAGTATTTTTATTGACAATTGATTATTTTGACATTAAATTTTATCTTAAGTGCGTAATTTTAAGGTTCTTTTTTTTCTATTATTTGTCTTAAAATTGTATTAATTTTCTAATTACTAATTCGTTTCACATCAAATATTTGCATGGCTATTAGGTAGAATATAATTGGACATTTACTTTAAAACTTTTTTTTAAAATTGTGATATATATTCTGGCAAATAAATATATTTTATCTTTGACGCTGCTGATGTTGGCTTGGATTCTGAAGATGGAGAACCCCTTACACCCCGATTTTCAGTTTCAGTCACTACCAATTTTAAATTTTGAATGTTTTTTAATGATGTATGCTAAAATAATACTTCATTATTAGGGCATATTTAGAGAAAAAAAATGGCATAAATAATTTAGCGAGTATTGAGTAAAAAAACATACGTACAGAGTTTTACGTATTTAACAATATCCTTGAAAGTAAGCATATGCGATAATTATGTGGTGCAATAGTGCGATAATATGTAACACAAAAAAAATGTTTATCGTTTATTATTGATAAGGTAGAAAATAAATAATGAAAATAAAATTCAAATGAGTGTACTTCACTAGCTCGTTCTCATTGATTCGCTCGATCGTGCGTGTAATACATGATTTGATTAGTGAAACCCTCAATTTGAATAATCAATTAACTAGTGTTGAATACTTACTTATTAGTACTCATACTAACATGCATTGATAGTAGTTTACTTTTTTTTCTGCAAAAAGTTATATTGAATGTTTTAGACTTTTTTTCTTCAATTTTTTGAAATATTTTGTTCATTATCATGAACAAATAGTTGCATATTGTAATTGTAAAGAGGTGGAATATGAATTCAGATTATTTGATACAAGACGCTATTTAAACTAAAACAAATATTATTAATTTGGCTTAATAAACGTTTCATCATATTTTCTCTATCAAAATTCAAAAATCAAGATAAACTTGATACCGTACCGTGCCGTATCAGTTAATGGAGCCGCGCCCGCTGACAGATGTGGGTCGTCGGGGCAATATCGATAGTGAAATGAAAAGATGTTGTAAGCTCGCGGCTATTGTGTCATTTGTAGCACTTTGATATTTCATATTTATCGGCCATTTTGTACTGTGAATATGTTTTAGGCAAAGAGGTTGGATTTTTTTTCTTTTTTATGTAGCTTGTATTTATATTCGTGGGCGTAAGTTAGAGTTTCAGCTCTTGATATTTCTAGTTTATCAAGCATATTTTACTGAGAGAGGGACTTAGATCGAAATCTTTTTGGGTTGGTTTTACATTACGAATCGTAGATTGACTTGACAGCCGTCTAGTAACAATAATACACTACAGAGGGTTTACCACAGGTTTTTATAGTTTACGAAAACTTTATAAGTTTCGGTATCTTTCCATACATTTTCAGTACAGCGCCTCTAGGGAAACGTGCATGAACTACGAAAATGTATGGAAAGATACCGAAACTTATAAAGTTTTGAAAACTATCTATTTACTATATAAAACCTGTGGTAAGCTCTCAGGGGGCGTCGTGGGCATCCTTCAATTTTAGTTTGGCTAGCTTTACAAAGTGTTGCCCTGTCAAAGACTTAAATCCTACCACAAGTACATACAACCCACGACAACTATATAAAATACGACATACGAAGTTAATGCCGTATTCTGATGCGATATGCGAGCCAAACTAACTGGCCTCATGGCTAAGTTGGTAGTAACTCTGCCTTCTGCAGGTCGCGGGTTCGATCCCCGCCCAGGACAAACATTTGTGTGATGAACATGGATGTTTGTTCTGTGTCTGGGTGTTATATAAGTATCTATGTATGTTTATCAGTCTATGGTACCCATAGTACAGGCATGGCCTAGTTTGGGATCAGTTGACTGTGTGTGAGATGTCGAATAAACTTTATAAAAAAAAAACAGATTATTTGTGTAAAACTTTGAAATCTTCATACAAAAATGTAGTTTCGTGACAACTTATTTCAAAGTTAAGTAGTTAAGTAGTGACCGGACAATGCAATTTAACATCGGAAGTACTTAATAGCAAGCCTATTATTTTGAGATACCCTAGGTAGATACTTACATACTCGCCATGCCAGCTAACCGTTACTTATTTTGTTGAGACATTGTTTAGTTTATTTATTATTTTTTCGTAAGTATTAGTTTTTTGAGACCTTCGTAGACCTATGTCCTTTCTGTTGTACATTCGAATTCATATTTCATAAGTACTTACTAACACTAGTGATTGAACTTAAATTGTTATTATAAGAAAGTACAAATTAATTTTACTAGTAGCCATTACGTTTTAAGAAAAGGTTTTTTTTAGGTTTTAGGTTATGATCTATAATTTAAAAACTTTCATCATCATTTATCTAAGAGCTGTGCTCTTGTCGGCGCAACTGATGCAGCTCTTTCCACCTGCCTCTCTCCAAAGCAGCCTCCTTTACTTCTCTATAGGTACATGACATCTACTTTATCTTTAATGTGGCTCATGTAATTTATCCTTGGTCTTCCTCTACCTCTCTTTTCTTCTACTGTTCCCTCTGTTGATGCACATTAAGCTGTCATTGTCGTATAAGGTGACCAACAAAAAGAAAGCTTACTAATAATAAGTCAATGGTGTCCAAACATCTTTTTTCTTGTCTTTCCTTCCTCTACCTCTCTTTTCTTCTACTGTTCCCTCTGTTGATGCACATTAAGCTGTCATTGTCGTATAAGGTGTCCAACAAAAAATAAGCTTACTAATAATAAGTCAATGGTGTCCAAACATCTTTTTTCTTGTCTTTCCTTCCTCTACCTCTCTTTTCTTCTACTGTTCCCTCTGTTGATGCACATTAAGCTGTCATTGTCGTATAAGGTGACCAACAAAAAGAAAGCTTACTAATAATAAGTCAATGGTGTCCAAACATCTTTTTTCTTGTCTTTCCTTCCTCTACCTCTCTTTTCTTCTACTGTTCCCTCTGTTGATGCACATTAAGCTGTCATTGTCGTATAAGGTGACCAACAAAAAGAAAGCTTACTAATAATAAGTCAATGGTGTCCAAACATCTTTTTTCTTGTCTTTCCTTCCTCTACCTCTCTTTTCTTCTACTGTTCCCTCTGTTGATGCACATTAAGCTGTCATTGTCATATAAGGTATCCAACAAAAAGTATGCTTACTGATATTAAGTCAATTGTGTCCAAACGTCTTTTTTCTTGTCTTTCCAACTTTAAAATAAGTCAGCTTTTGGCACTCAACTTTCGTTTACAAAATGGCTCTAACTTGGACATCTATAGACTGTTAATGACGACAGTGTTTAATATTAATAAACTAGCGAAGTAAAAGCTAAGCAACGACAAACACAATTATCTTTATTTATATTCCCGAGTTGTAGTAATTTAATTAACAGTCGAACGGCGCCTTCGCTTGTGTTTGTTCGTGTTGCGGGAAAACTAATTAGACAAGCACTGAAAGGATACTTCCTCCTGTTTGTACGAACAATATTACAAACCTTAAGCTTAACTCACATTGTCCTACTACAATATATTATATCTAATCTATCTACTAGCAACAATCTAATAAGAAAATACTTGATAATCATGATCATCCAAATATTTATATTACAGGGACACAGAGGAAATCCAATATTCATAATAATAATAAATGTCAAAATAATCTAAAATAATGATTTATATAATAGGCTGGATGCCTGAAAAATTCTAATTAGTCCGCCATTTACATTATCAAAAAATATTGGACACGTATTTTTTCTTTTGTCAATTAAACTAAAACTGACAAAGAAATAGTGCGTCGAAGTTCCGCGTGACGTCACGGGTAAGTACACTTTTTACATACAAGTGACGTCACGAGCCCCTACTTCCGAACTTCGACGCTCTATAACTTTGTCGATTTCCATTGATTTTTAAAAAAAAAAACCGTGTCCAATATTGTTTGATAATGTAATTGGCGGACTAATTAGAATCATTATTTTTCTACCCAGGCATCATCCCTATTGATTGATTTGGTGAATTGATTGATTTTGGCAGTAGTAGAGGTCTTTGAGAAGGGCTCATCCGGGGAAGTACTGCTATACCATGCTAATTTCTGCCGTGAAGCAGCTGTGCTGTAAGGGTGTGGGTGCCGGTGAAATTACAGGCGCAACGGGCTTATCATCTTCATGCCTCAAGTTGATGGACGCAGGGCGTTGCATCGTAAAGCACGTTCCAAAAAAACATGATCTACTATGCAATGCACAAAGCATAGGTAATGATTACCACTTGACGTTAGGTGGACCATATGCTTGTTCCATCTTCAAATACCATAAAATAAACTAAATACTGTGTCTCCAATGGAAAGTGGTACGTGTGAGTGAAACCTTAGCTAACTCTAATCTCGTCGCAATATCTCGTACCCGCATTGTTGTTCACCTTATCTCTCCATGAGAGACCAGAGACTGAACCATTGCTGTCAAGCCTGTTTCAGTTATTGAACTAGTTATTTCTTTCATGACACATTCTCTTTACAAATCACCAGTTACATAGTAAATAGATCTCGATCCTCTATATCTCGTAATGTTTCGCACACGAATGCACACGACGCATCGACTACGCGTTTGACGTATAATAGTGATCAGTATATATAAGGTACAGTCAGCATCAAAAGTAGATGATGAGTTTCAGAATATCAATGCTGCTAATCGAAATTTGTGTCAGAATTTGATAGTGCTAAAATGTTCCATAAATAGGTGATTGAAAAGTTTACCACAATAAAAAAATAAAGACCATAAGTTCCTGACGACTTTAAGGTTCAAAACTTATATTATTGACAAAAATTTGGACGTAATTTTAAGAATGTAAACATCTAATTTCATTGAGGAATTTTGAAGGTAAGTACTATGTCCAGCAGTGGACTGCTATAGGCAGATAATTTTACTATAAGCTGCTAATGATGATGAAGGTACCTATTTCATATAAAGGTATCGATAACCAAGGTTTTTGAAATGAAGTCACAGGTTCAAAATTAACTGAAGCAAAATACTTTTGATGTTGACTGTACCATAGAAAAAAAAATCAACCTGTTGTATCGTATTGTGAAATTTTGACCAATGAAAAAGCATGGATTCAAAATAAATGCTTTGCCATTGGCCAACATTTTTCGTTACGACAGGTTTGAATAGTTGTGGTCTTCCTACAGATCACACGCTATGATTCGAATCTTAGTGGGTCTATCGTCGCTTGCAAATTAGCATTGTGTGAGAAAGACCAAGAACTCATGGGCGAATTCTGTATGTACAACTGTTTCATCCTAATAAGTTTATGGGGCGACTGATAATGATGACTTATGCTACTAAAATTTAGTCTCTAACTTTTTTTTTTTTAAGCTATTGCATAGCTTCTATCGAGGGCCTTGAGCGCGGGGACCGAATCCAGAAATTCCGTAACGAAAAAAAACCTCACGCTCCCCACTTTTACTTAATTTTATAATCTGTTGCTTGAAAATAGAGTTCATATTCAAACTTTTGTATTCTATTAGTTTTTCGTCACAACGTCGCAGCGCTAGTGTTCAACACAGTAAAGATAGCTACACATCCATGATTGGCCTCTGACACGAAATGACGTCTGACGTTTTTCACCTGAATCTAATTTCAGATTTGTTTTGAAATTTCTGTCATCACAATCTTTTCTTTGGATTTTTTATTGCTTTTAGATGTTTATGTGTTTCAATTATAAGTGAAATCGTATAAAAATAAAAAAATAATTATAATTGCATAAGTTGATACAAAATGCTATGCAATAGCTTTACCGCGGCAGTCCCCGAGTGCCACACGTCTTTTATTTTTCTTTTAAATTGGCCTCCTAGACAAACTCAAAGTTGCAAAACAGGCTATGAAGAGAGCTGGTCTGCTGTGTACAGTCTCTCGTCGTGATAGAATCCGTAAGAGAACCAGGGTAACTGATATAGTTCTCAGAATCAGTAAGTTAAAGTGGCAGTGGGATAACCTAAGAAATAAACAATAAAAAGTGCTCTAACTAACTGACGAATGTTGCCATCACAAAAGTGACCTTCGGCGAAATTCTGATTTGAAATTAGATATAGTACCTAATAGATTGAATACCTTTAGTGCTGAGAACACTACTTTTGCTGCTTGTGCTGCTCGGGCATATCGCATGGCGGCATTTCCGAGGCCCACAGATACCGTGTTGAAATAAAGGAGAATACCGTCTGATGTATGGCGCTCGGTACCAAGACTAATGTGAGTGCGTCAAAAAATATCCAATAAGTTTTTAGTCGATTCTACTGTCAAAATAATTAAAAATTAGGGTTATTGCCATAGTAACACTTTACATCAATGTTTATTCCCATAGCAACGTATATATCATTGGTTGTTGTAGCGGCGTGCAACGGAAACCAAATCAACAAAATATTTTTTACTTGATTATCAATCCCGTCGGTGTGTAAAACTAAAGAAAATGTTAATTTCATTTATAAAATATAATAAATTTTATGGGATACGTTCGGTTTTGACGCAATTGGTACGGGTTCTCGGCATTCTCCTTTATTTAAAACAACAAACTTTCCATGATAAGGTTACAGTCATATTTATAATAAGTCCTTAGACCAGAGTATTCCAAGATGGATAAAATTGGTACCAAACTAGGATTCCCTGTTTTAGGCATAATGGCGTTCAATAGGTAAGCTTACATTTTTCGTTCATTGAATTTCGGATTCTGTGTTTACCTATTATTATCCATTCCACACCGTTTTCAGAATATCTGGCAAAAATCAGACATCAAAGGGAGAAAAGGAACATTTGCCCCGGAATATTCACCTTTATGGTGCCCCATACGTTACTCAATATCGAATTGGGATACATTTATCTTGTACACTCAGATTTGCATACAAATGAGTTATGTCGCTCAAGTAGGCTTAATCTTCTAGATTTATTTATTTAAGCTACTGAATAAGCGTGAAACTCTCTCTGGTCGTTTTATTTTAGTAAGTACCTAAGTTCTTTACGGGGGTATAAGGGGTTCTTACCCTTATCTTCCGAACCCAAGCCAACCCCATTGTGCACCCTGCTCACTTAACAAACGGGGCTCTGGCGGCGTCTGATTGCGGCATAGCGCAGCCTAACACCAGCACAGCTAAATCCTCTGACCGCCGACGGGCGGCGTCGGCGGTGCGAGAAGTTGTGCCCTGCGATCCCCAACCCGCAAGCCCAGCGTGGGGATTATGGGCATATCAACCTTTATTAGGGGAGTGGACTTGGTATAGGCTGGTGTCGTGTGTGGTGGTAGTTCTTTGATTCTTTACTGGAGGTCCACAGAAAACTAGAGAAAAAAAAATACTTAGCTATTTAGTACAAGGGAAACTTAACCCTCACACACACACCAGCCTATATCAGTCCACTGCTGGACATAGGCCTACCCTAATAATGGGGGATATGCCCTTAATCCCCACGCTGGGCATGCGGGTTGGGGATCGCAGGGCACAGCTTCTCGCAACACCGATGCTGCTGCCCGTCAGTGGCCAGGGGATTTAGCTGTGCCGATATAGGCTGAGCTATGCCGCAATCAGCCGGCCGCCAGAGCCTCGTCCGTTGTTTAGCAGGGTGCACCACGTGCAGGTGAGGTTGACTTGGGTTCCGAAGATGGGGGTTGGAACCCCGTACACCCCTAACTTAACCCTAAAAGATTTTTTTTTTGTTAAAATATTTTCTTACAACAAACCATACAACATAAAACGAGAAGGTATTGAAAAGATTATGATAAATGTGTACATACAAGAGATAAGAGAAATATGAATGTAAATTAGAATAAAAAAAAACTTTAACATATGTAGTTAAACTATGTGCAAAGAACTATCTGTACAGAAACAATTAAGTTTGGCTAATGTTTCCCTACCTGTGACCTTCCTTATTGAATAACAAAAGCAACTTAAAAACCAGCTTATTAGAAACTAGTTGACCCGTCCACAACGTCGTTTGCGTGTATACGCTTTCTGTAGTATACTCTTATAATTTCACGATAAATGTTTACCGTATATGGTATTTTTTATGGATTAAAAAGTACCAACTTATACGTTTACTTACCTAACCGTATCTGTTCCTGTTCCCGCTCCCTTATTCGTTCCCGCTCCCGCTCCTTTTCCCGTCGTTGACCCGTCTCTAAGTCTATAGCCGGTTAAAAATGTATAGGTATGAAGTTGTATATCTCTAATTTGAGCAGTGATTGGTTCCCCATGCAAACTTTCGTCCCCTATCTCACCCTCTTCAAGATTTATTTTTTGAATAAAAAGTAGCCTACGTCCTTTTCCAAGGTCTCATCTATCTCTATCCTAAAATTCATGAAAATTGGTTAATCGTTTTAGGTGGAAATCTTAACAGACAGACAGACGAAGTTATTGTAGCATTATAATACTATTGTGGATTTATGCAAAGTTTTTAGTTTGTGAGTTCAAGGAATATGAATTTTCATACAAAAATTTCCACCCCTATCTTAGGAGTGAAATTTCTAAAAAGCGTTTCGAAACGATTGAGTTGAAATAACTAGTCAATGTAATACAGTTACTACTCTTTCCAGTTCCTACTCTTTCCATATTTAAATTTACGAGTTTATTTCAAAGCTCTGTTGCTCTGCTCAATGTTGCCATGTCATTATTATTATGTGCTGCCACAAGACACTGTTAGTTTCCCAAAATAATGCAAAAGAGCATCTGCTATTCAAAAAGCGAATGTAATTATCTCTCGGCGCGAAGTATCAGTGCGAAAACTTTGATAATTAATTATTTGCAGTTTGACTGAAGTTGAAAAGTTTTTGTACGATCATAATTTTATTTTGCAATGGTACTATATTTTTTATATTGGGTTTATCAAACATTAGCTTCCGCCCGCGACTTTGCTCGCGTGGTACCTGTATAAAAAGTCACCAACTATGCATATTCCAAGTTTCGTTAGTCGTTACAATCAGTTCAGTTACGGAGATAAAGTTTAGTGGAAATAACATACGCAAACTTTCGCAATATTACTAGCTTCTGCCCGCTGCTTCGCTCGCGTGGTACCGGGATAAAAAACCAATGTGTTAATCCAGGTCACAAACTATGTATATTCCTAGTTTCATCCAAATCCGTTCAGTAGTTTTTGCGCGAAAGAGTAACAAACATTCATCCATTCATCCATCCATACTCACAAACTTTCGCATTTATAATATTAGTAGGAAGTAGGATAGTAGGAAGGAAGTAGGATAGTAGGAGTAGGATAGTAGGATTTCAGATTTATTACATTAGTTATTGCCTAGCAACCATTCTGCTATACAAACTGATACCTGAGTGGAGTCGAGTCATAAAACTCTAGGATGGATGAAGGAAGATCATAGAATTGTACTCAGATATGAAGTCCGTATGTTATTATAATGCAAACTTTCGACTATGTGCACAGACTTGTATTGATATTTGTGACGATGTGTCATTCATAGTTAGTCGGTAACGGGTAACTGCAATTTTATTATTTAGTCTGTGGCATGGGTGCGGATCCGTGTGTAATTTACAAGCGGATATCTCTACATTGTCTCGGTTCAATCCGTGTAATGAAGGCGGGAATAGTGAGTGATGCCGCCATGTTGGGTTTAGGGTTGCTATTAATAAAATATCTGAACCTACATTCTTCTAAATTAATTTATTTGTTATTTAATTAATAAAATAGTAGTAATAAATGCTATCAAACTATGAAACTGGATATACAATAAAACATCCCTCAATTTTATATAAACAATGATTCCGCTTATGATTTTTGGGTTGTAAGGGGTTACAGCGTCCATCTTTGGAACCCAAGCCTACCTCACCGCCCGTAGTGCACCTACTAACTAACAAACGGGGATTGCGCCACAGCGCAGCCTAAGACCGGTACAGCTAAATCCCTATGGCAGCAGCGACGGCGCGGCGCGAAGGCGGTGCGAGAAGCTGTGTCCTGCGATCCCTGGGTATATCCCCCTACTTATAGGGGAGGCCTTTGTCCAGCAGTGGACTGAATAGGCTGGTCGCTGTTGTTTATTTTATATTTTATTTTATTTATAAGGACACGCATCACAGATTAACACCACACACACAAATTAACATACAGAAGGATAAAAGTCTCAGTGCACCCGTAATTATATGGTATCACAGCATACGCATTATAAGCAACGATATAAAAAAGTAATTTCTATTCCTAGGTTGGTTAGAACACACAATAACAATTAAATAGGCAATCTAGTAACTTAAAACTAAATTTAAAAGTGTAGTTGGTAACAATCCAAAAATATATCAGTTAGGTATTAAATTATAAAAAGGTAGAAAGTATAAAGCATGAAAATAGATTGACAGATAACAAAGATAAGGATTGAAAATAGATTAAATTTGTATTTATTTATTTATTTAACATTAACAATATTATAACAGTATTAGACCAAAGCGATATTGAAAATTACAGTACCAAAAACTTATGGCCTATGAAGGCCCTTTCTGTGAATTTCGTCAAGAAAATAACAAACAGATCAAAATCATATCCTTCGCATAATTTATTAATTGTACGAAGGGCTCTTGTAAGATACATAATATGTAGGTAGATACAATAAGATATTGTATACTTGTATTCTAAAAATGTTGTAATATGATACATAGGAATGATAATGAGGGAGTATTAATAAGGAAGTTATTACCAAGCCCCTCCCTACACATTTTTCCTTACCTACTTCCGCATTTAATTTAACACATTAAAAAATCTAAGAGGCAAATGTTCCAAAAATGATTTCCAAAGATCGTCTTTTAATTAAAGCGGCAGTGACAGCCCTCGTCAAACAATGCCGGGAAAATATTGACGTCAGCACGAATGTTCTGAACGAGCGGAGCCGCAGTTTGTCCGCTATTGTCGCTCGCAACAGATGCCGAGCTTTTCATTATAATCAACGCAATGCTGGCAACACAATGGCGAATAGATAAAAATTTATAAGCAACCTAAATATGTCTAGACTTTTTTTCGCGGGAAAAAAAATTATTTCATAGAACTTTCTGTCCTCAGAAAGTAAAAAAAGAAAAAAAAAATGGTGTCAGAAATGGTGGCTCAGAAAGTGAAAAAAAATGGTGTCTCCTGACACCATTTTTTTCATCTTGAACGACGATTGTCAATTTTATTAAATTTTATTTTCTAGTGTTTTTCTATTGTATGTCGTTTAGTATTCATGGTATTATAACCGATAAATGTTAGGTATAAGACACAAGTATTAGTGAAATGGAATAAAAGAAGATTGAACGGGAATTCTCTGATGAAGAAAATTGTGCGCCGATCGTTTTTTGTTATAGTCGCCATGGCTATAGCAGAAAACAGGACCTGACTGAAGACTGGACGACTGGACTTATAAGCCGTACTACGTTGCCTCATATTATTATGAACAATTATTATACTTGATACTGGCGAAATTGTGGATAACTATACCAGAAGCCATTTAATAAAGAAGTAAAGTGAAGTTAACTTTCTGAAATATAGTTCTAATATTTTTCCGCGCAATGTATACTCTTATATTTCTGAGATTAATCTCAAACTGTTATTTTGTGTGTGAAAAAACTTTAAACATTCAACCTGCCACGTGCTTTGAAAAATAACAATTGTATCGGTACATAACTAAACATGTTATTAGTCAGTGTTATTGGGTATAGTTTCATCTGATAACTGTATGGCAATATAAGTTGTAGCGAGCTATCCCCACACTACACAAAGGTTATCTGGAAGAAAATGCTATTTAGCATTAAGTTTGGCTGTGGAGGGACTTGTTTTATCTCGAGCAATAAAGAATTTTCTATCCCTCTTATCCTACAAATATTATAAATGTGACAATTAGTTGAGGATGTATGGATGGATGTTTTTGTTACTCTTTCACGCAAAAACTACTGAAAGGATTTAAATAAATAAAAACATTTTATTTCAATCAAGATTACAATGAAAATAAACAAAACCACAAGATAACTAAAATTTAAATTACAAAATAAGATAATAATTAGTATTACAAATTAATATTAAAATTACAAAATAACAATAACAACACAACAACACACTGTCTGCGAGGCGGCTTGGCAAACGCAGTATTTATAACAATTAGTTGACAATGTTGTCTTTTATATTATTGTTATTTGTATAAAGCGAGTATCCTCGAGGAGTGATACTTATAGATGCAGTCAAACCTATTAGCGAACACGCTCAGAATGCTGTTGGAGCTGGCCCGGAGCCTGCGAACCAGAGATGCTCCCCGCTTGCGCATGCTCGCATTTGGATGATACTTGAAATATATAGTTTGTGATCTAGATTATAACATGCTACTGTTTATCCGGGTATCCTTCAAGCGAAGCCGCGTGGAAGCTTGTTTATCTAATTATTTAAAAAGTTAATAGTTAAAAATTGCAAATATAAAATATACCTACAATCGATTTGAGAAACTCATGTCCTTCTTTTTTTAAGTTAAAAAAAAAGATAGCACCAGGCTTGGATAGGTAAATCGAAAATAAAGTTTCATTTTTTATTTTCAGAATACTTACTTGATCGGAAGAAGAAAGAAAGTCAATATTGCTGAGATCAATAATAGCGCCTGTAAGAAAGGAAAATCTTTTTCTTTCATTCCTATAAAGATGGACGAGGGGCGATTGATCTTACATAGGTAAGTACACCCTCTTGGTGCCGCGGTGTCAAAAGGTCTTCTTTTGGTTCATAGATATTGGGAAAACAAACGACTGGCTTCAGTGTCACGTTTATCAGCTATTGTAGTTTGTATCGTGACGTCAGTTAGTCTTGAAGACTCCAAAAAATTGACAGCTAATAAAATGCCTTTGAGCAACAAGTGTACCTGCGCGCATCGGAGAGCATCGGAGAGCATCGGAGAGCCTTTTATAACATTTTAAAGGAAATTGAAACATCCACAAATCAGTTAAGTTCCTTATTTGCATGAAATTTACGCAGCTTTAAGCTTTGTCAAACACTGACATAAATAGATCCGTAAGTAGATATTGCATGCAAATAAGGAACTTAAGTGCTTTGTGGATGTTTTAATTTCCTTTAGTATGTTTTAAAATGCGCTTCAAGAGGCTTCAATGCTCTCCGATGCGCGCCGGTAGGTGTGATTCGTACATGTTTTCTGAATTTCTGAAGCATTCGTTTATTTGACAGTCCAACACAATAACTTAGAAAGAAGATACAAACTAAGAATTGAGGCACAAAAAAGACATGAGATGTAAAAAATGAAGAAAATCAATGTCCGTCAAGTGTTAGTGAGTTCTGTGCCGTCATCATCATAAATAATAATAAATAAATAATGCGGACGTAATCACACAGCATCATGTAGCCCCAAACTAAGCAGAGCTTGTATTATGGGAACCACATGATTGATATACTAAACATATATTTTTTGTTTTGTAAATACATACATATCATACATAGAAAACACCCAGACCCGAGACAAATATCTACAGATCATGCAAACATTTGTCCCGCAGCGGTAATCGAACCCGCAACCTTCTGCGTCTCAGGCGGACCTTCGCCCACTGCGCCATAGAGGCCGTCAAATCATCATCATCATCATCGGTCTATAGCCTTCCACTGCTGGACATATGCCTCCCCTAATGAGCGGCATTGCGCCCTGCCCTGAGCTCGACGTATCCGGCTTCTACCAGACGCCTTTCGCAAATCGTCACTCATTACGGGAGGCCTATGTCCAGCTTTGGACTGCTATAGGCTGATGATGATGATGATGATGAAATAGAATATGTTTACTTAGTACTCAAGTGCTTACAAATCGACAAGTCAACAAGCACACGTAAATACCGAGAGCTTACCACTTGACAGCAATTATGTGGTATTAGGTACGCTCATTACAGCATTACCAGCTTTGGTTAACTCGATCCAATCATCTGGCTTAGAGGGATCTTATTCAATTGAAGATTCAATTACAGATTCAAAATCGGCAAGTATTTTGAACACGTTTTATTTTACTAGGCATTTTTGTTTTGTTGTTTCTTGAAAGGTAAGAAAAGCGATATTTTGTTAACATACCTTAGCGTAGGCGCTAGGCGTAGGCTTTTATTCCCTAACGTATGCTCGAGTAGTTATTGCCAATATGATTTTATTAGATAAGTATAAAAGCCAAGATACAATCTTTTCGCTTAGTTCGGTTCTTTACAGGTATCCTTGCGAATTTCAATAAGTTTCTTTTGACAAACCGCTTTATTTATTTTTTTGAAAAATAAAATTATTTATTCAATACATTGTTTTGTAATACTTATCTCAAAGGGTTTTCGATGAAAGCTCCCAGGCGGCTTGACTTTTTCTGACATATTCAACAATTGTCGTCATAATTAAACCATTTTACATGAAACCTTGAATAATACACTAGTCTTATGAAACCTAGCCGTTCAACTGTCTGGAAAAGTATTTCTGATAAGGACCTAATTTAAAAACTTACTTGCAATAATACAGTCTGCCATCCCTCCCCGTGTGGACCGTCCATCCTTCCTTCAGCTCCGTCTGGAGTCTTTCCAGCGCCGCTTCATCTTCCACCGCCGACTTTCCCAGTCTTGGACTCCCAGACCCCAATCTTGGACTGCCATACTTGGGACTGGCGCCCAACCTGGGGCTATTCGAACTTGACGCCCCATCGCTCAAACTGGGGCTGCCGGTTAATCTAGGTCCGAAACTGGGACTAGGATTCGGTCTGGGACTCTGGGGTAGTTTAGGACTGGCCGTGCCGCTGGGACCAGGCGACGAAGACGCCTGCTGCAGCAGCATCGCTTTCACGTCATCCCACCATTTTCAGGCTCATTCAGGTTCTGTAAAAATAGAAAAATATAATTAAATTTTTAAAAATTCGGTTATATTTTTTTATCAGCACAGCTCGTTTACACATCCGGCTGAACCTACATAACGTAGGAATGTTTGAAATAAACAAATACCTGCATGCAAACGTCATAAAAACAGCTAATAGCGGTTCTTGTTGGATGGGTTTAGGGTCTACAAAACGGCCAAATTACGTAAAAACGACATAAACGTCGGACAAATTAAAAGCTCCCTTTGCTTCTAAAATGGCAACACCGATTAAAACTGGCCGCAAAAAGCCCAAGCCGAATGCCGGCCAAATTGCGGAGAAAAAAAGAAACCGTGTTCCACGTTCAAACGCAGGCCATATCGCTGGAACGACCGACGACGGGCAAAATATGAATGAAAACGGAAAAATGGTCACATTTTATTTCCACAATAGCATTTTGTTTATATCCAGCTTTTTGTGCCGGCTTTTTACCTTTTCGATAAGTGCGGGGATTAGGTTATTACGAGAAATATTTCATTCAGACTCCGTGAAATCGAAAATGGATATTATAATGGGAATACTTTCGTTTCGAGGAACGCGAGCTATTGAGGTAGGGATATTGGTCAATATTTCACTGTGACACCCTTAAAATACCGGTAAAAAACTTTCCACGAGTTTTTTATACTCTGTCGTTTTATCTTCCTGTTTTTAGGGAAGTAAAAAATACGTTCATGAAAGTTAAATTGGGCAGTTTCTAGTAGGAATTAGACTGGAAGCTAGCATTCTTATAGGATAAGAAGGTACCTTCAAATAAGCACTTACATGCTATTAGGTCCTTACTTATGAAATTGGCGTTTTTGTATGGAGAATTTCGAGAAAATTGATTTCTTAATACATAACGTACATTTTTTATTTTTTTCTGGAACTACAAATCATATTGCCCTAATATTTTGTGTGTATAATTGGACAACATTATTAAAAGTATGCGTAACCTTTATATAATAAATAAATAAAAGAAAACTAACACATATAAATAAAAACGAATGTAAGAAATGACGGCCTCTGTGACGCAGTGGGCGAAAGTCCGCCTGAGACGCAGAAGGTTGCGGGTTCGATTCCCGCCTCGGGACAAATATTTGCAAGTTCTGCAGATATTTGTCTCGGGTTTGGGTGTTTTCTATGTATGATATGTATGTATTTACAAAAAAAAATGTATTAAGTGTAGTATATCAATCATGTGGTTCCCATAATACAAGCTCTGCTTAGTTTGGGGCTACATGATGTTTGTGTGTCAGTGTCCTTGAGCATATACGTAAGTTAGTATTTCTTCAGATCTGAATCCCAAAACATTTGGCTCAATGAATACAGTCATAACATACGGAGCCACTCACAGTACAACTACTCCACCAGTTTAGTCGCTCAGCTATAGAACGAGCCGTGCTTGGAGTTTCTCTGAAGGATAGAATCCGCAACGAGACTATCCTACATAGAACTAAAGTTGTTGACATAGAACAAGCTGAAGTGGCAGTGGGCTGGCCATATCTGACAAAGAACCGACAACCGCTGGGATAAACGAGTTCTTGAATGGAGACCGTGGCTCGGAAACGTAGTGTAGGACGCCCTCCGGCGAGGTGGAGTGACGATCTGCGAAAGGCTGGTAGAAGCTGGATGCGTCGAGCTCAGAGCAGGGCGCAATGGCGCTCATAGCAGTGGACTGCTATAGGCTGATGATGATGATGACGATGAATGAATACAACAAAAACCGTTACAGCCGTTTACTATAAATATAAAGTGGCGAGGTGCCGACAAAGACACGCGTCCTGTAATTCCATCCGTTCTCGTGTTACACGAGGGTTCCAGGACTTGGGTACAGGATAAGGAACTCGTAACGTTTAATCACTTTCCGGCCACTTCACACGTTAAAGTTCAAATTTAGCGGCGAGTTCAAAGATTTAATCCGATTTTTAGACCATTAACCTTCGAGCAAAATAATACCATTAACACATAATTATTAAAATTAGTTATCTCTAACATGCTTGGCAATTTAAGCATTATTTTGACAACCGTAAGGTATCCGGGTATGTGTTTAATTCTAGAATCGCTCTACTCTACTGCATCAACGGATTTAAAGAAGATAAAACTGAAAACGTACATTTCGAGTTCTTGAGTAGAACGTAGGTATATTAAAATTCTATGACAAAAATGTTTTCAATAGGTTTGGGGATTTGCATGACTAATGTCAAAAAAGAAAAATGTCCAAAGCCAATGTCCATAAGAATAAAAAAATCAATTATAAAAATGTGCAATCATTATAAATCCCAATTAAAAAAGACCAGATTTAGACGAGTGTTTGTGGTACATGTACATTTTTTTTATCAACATGCTTCGTCCCACTGCTGTGCAAAGGTCTCCCTCAAATTCCGCCAACCATCTCTATCCTTCGAGATATCCCACCATCCTCTCTCGAAGGCCTCGAGCTCGTCCCGCCATCGCTTTCTTGGCCACGACCATCGGGCTGCCAAGATGTTATGGCATTCGCACATCTGTCCGGAAGTATCCGGTTAACATGGCCCGCTCTGTCCCATTTCAGCCGGGCTGCTTTTCTGCCCACGTCGGCAATGCCAGTAATTGAACGCAGTATGTTATTCCGCACTCGGTCAGTGCGTTTGAATCCGAGGAAACTGCGTTCCATTGCCCTTTGACAAATCTTGAGCTTGGACTTCTGTAGCTCAGTCAATGACCATGTTTGGGCTTATAATATCATACAAGTGGCCAGTATCCTAGAAGATTGATAAGTATATATTTAGTTACAAAAACAGTTTGTTATGGACCTCTCTATAGTTGGACATTCTTCTGGTTGGGTATTTATATTCCTGGTCAGTTTCCTAGAGGGCCTTTTCTCTGTATGGTTATTTTTCTAATTGGGCGTTTTTATATGTGGACGTTTTTCCGATTGAGCGTTTTTATAGTGGAGTAAAAATAAGCTCTTGGACATTTTTCTTTTTTGACAGTAGTCGTGCAAATCGTTTTGTGTACCCAAACTCCTGTTTGAATTTACAATACTCGTATGACACTATTTACAAAAAAAATTATATGAGTAAATATCAGTCTTCTGGACGATTCCCTTATAACTAGCTCGGCTTAATTTGGGGCTACATGATGCTGTGCCTGATATTTTTTATTTATTTATCTAAACAATCAACTTTTTTAATAATTCTTTTATTTATTCTACCTTCTTCTTCTTCTTTCGAATTATTATACCTACTTAGATTTGTTTCGACCAGAAAGTTGCCACCGCTATAGCGGCGTCCGAAGCGATGTTGGTATCGGCTCTTGTACAGATACTGGGGCAATTGGGGCGATCCAGTAGATGCGACATAGTTTAGGACAAAGCACCACAGTCACACCGCGCATGGGACGGGTCTAGCATCCGCCACTTATTCTACCGGAAACGATAAACACAGTAACTAGGTAGAAACCAGTGCCATAAAAGCTAGTAACCACCAAACTAGTCTACTAGTCTACTACCTACCTACCCTGTTGTGAGGCATAAGCATTACCTAATCTTATATCCTCATAGAGAAAGTAATTGCAACCTGAACGAAAGTTGTGGTCAACCACAGACTGGTTGGCGGTGTTGCCAACTAGAGGAAAATTGCAACAAAATATAACTATCTTGTTAGCCGCGGGACTTTTTGCATGTTCTCGGGTCTGGGTGTCTTCTATGTATGATATGTATGTATTTACAAAAAAATGTATATATGTAATATATCAATCATGTGGTTCCCATAACACAAGCTCTGCTTAGTTTGAGGCTACATGATGCATTATTTATTTATTTATTTGTGTTTTGCTTAAAATGGGCCTAAGGCTTTATTTATAAGGCTTTATTTTTTTTTTATTTAGTCATAATTTTAAATAAAATAAGTAATTAATATTTTGATTGTAACTGTAAGGGAATTGAAAAATTCATGTAGGCATTTTGAAATCAAATTTCGTTTTACCATCAGCTTAGTCTTAGAAATAAGTAACGAAGTTAGCTAGCCTAAGTATTTCAAAAATGGCTTATGCCTGCCATGTATAGAAAACCTTACCAGGCAGTTACTTTTGTAGTCAACCGGCCTCGAAAATTTAATCCCTACTTCTCGCAATAAAATCGCTAAATTGGCAACACTATGGTTTAATGAACTTCATGACGGATAGGTTGTTGACTGGCTAGACTCATTGTTGCATTCAATTTTCAATGGACACTAAGAACCACTCATTTTATGATATCGAAGTACAATAGAAATTTCTATCGTAGAGTAGAAATGTGGCAGGTAAGTGTAGTAGGCACATAGTATCTTAGCTTACATATATTATGTCGGTGCCTACCTGCTTGAAGCAACCGGTCGACCTTAGACCACGCATGGCAAATAAGCTCTGACTCACTTGTTTAGCATAAACAAACACAGTTCGACTGCCAAAACGTTCGCTTTGTATGTTATTTGTTGGTATTCTGTACATGGTAACCTATTCTAATGTTTGGCGTGCGTGTGTGAACTTAAAACACAGCATTGTAGCTATAAAATAGTACCACGGAGTAATTAATTGAAGATGAAATATGAAAAGTATAAACGGAATGCTTGAACAACAAAATTATCGATTTTTAAAAATAGTAAACCCATTTGACAAACTTGGAAAAGATGTAAAATGTGAAATGATTTTTTTCCCTTCACTCTAAATACATTTAGCTGAAAATTTGCACTTTGTTTATAACAAGAATAACATATAGCCTACTTTTCATCCAGGTACCATGCCAGAGAAGAAATGAGCGGAAACTCTAATTAACTGATTTATTTAGCACATGGAATATAGGACTGGATAGGATAGGATAGGAACTGGTAGGTATTCTACACATTATGTGTACAGTCATACAATGTACACATATCACACCTTACACCCCATAAGGGGTTCCAACCCCATCTTCGGAACCTTACCTGTCCGTGGTGCACCCTTTAGTTAGCAGAACAAACGGGGCTCTGGTGGCCGGCTGATTGCGGCATAGCGTAGCCTAACACAGGCTCAACTAAATCCTCTGGCAGCCAACTGTCGGCAGAACGACTAGTTGTGCGCTGCGATCCCCAACCCGCATGCCCAGCATGGGGAGTCATATTCATATTCATTTATTTATTGCAGTCATAATGTTAGGTACAAAACATGGATGATTAGTATAACACTAGGAGCCCAATTTTGGGCACAGCAGTGGTATGGAGTAGGAGTCAGCCCGTTAAAAAGTATGTACATTGAATTATAGATTTAACTCAATTTTATTGTTAATTTCTGGAATTTTAAGAAAGTCACTGAAAAAATATTTTAAGCTATAATAACTTTTATTTATTAACGTTTCTTTTAGATGTCGTTCAAAAGTTTTGTCATTTTCCTCGTCTTTTAGATTTTCCGGGAGTTTATTATAAATTATTTTTTGATTAAAGGTATATCCCCCGGTATTAGGGGAGGTCTATGTCCAGCAGTGGACTGATGTGGTGTGGTTTGCTAAAACGCTGGTTGAAAACAACATTTCCGTAGGTAATGTCTCACCATCACAGGTAGCCGCGTTAAGCGATGATCCTACCGTTTGACCTAACGACCACTTGAGGCACTTGCTCGGCTTCGTGGCATTCACCTGGCAATGAGATTCTATCTACGAGGGCAGATTTTATTTCTCACTATTCCTATACCTAATGTTTTATCAAATGAGATAAAAGAGCTGCCACTTAACCAGTTTATACGAAAACTTAGGCTATGGCTTCTTGAACAAAATTCTTATTCCGTATCCATATTCATATTCATATTCATTTATTCATGCTTCAATGTCCTACATTACAGTGGTATAGCTTAGGTCTAGTATAGCTTATGAGTAGGCTGTTAGGTACATTGACCCTGTCAGGGCACTGCAGGAAAATAATTAATTTACAGTAGTGTCAAATGTATGTAGGAACAAGTTGTGTCAAATTATTCAAAGCTTATTCATTAATTATTATTAAATTACATATTTATTATTATTATTATTTAAACAAAAAGGTCAAAATAACATGTAATAAAATAAAAAAAAAAATGTCAAGAGATTAAATAAAATTAACAATAATAATAATGTCGAAGTCAGTATCCGTTTTTTGTCAAGTTGGGTGATTAATCACTAAGTTAGATAGGTTAGTTAGTCATTTTATGTAAATTTGTCGGATAAAAATTCGTCAACAGTGTAGTAGGCCTTTTCCGTCAAGATTTTTTTTATGTGTTTTTGAAATAAGGAGTCTTTATCTTCACTTTTGATGCGTTCGGGTAGTTTATTAAATATTCTAACAATTCTGTAGGCTGGACTGTTGTTTACTAATTGCAAAGTTGTCGCAGGTAATATAAGTTTATTTTTGTTGCGCCTATTATAGTTTTTGCATGTCTCTAATTTGGTTTGGAACATATTTTTATTGTGTCTTATAAATAAGCAAGCCTGTATCTGACTTTCTGAACCTTAAAATACTGTAATTAGTATTATATAACATTTTATTTTAATTCTGTATTCTCTTCTAATTATTCTGCTCTTTTAATTATTTGTGTTTATATGTCTCTAACTGACTAAGTATTATGGATCCTTATTTATGATTAAGAACTATTGTACCAATACCTAAAGCAAATAAATGAATTATGAATTATAAATCTTCATAAAGTTAGTCATTCTTTTATAGAAAATACGTACGTTTTTTAACAAAATCCCAAATTACGTGTTTAATTTATCTGTGAATATAGTAAAAAATTTTTTTATCGCAATCTCTGTAATAAAGCTTATTATTAGATTTCTGATTATTTAGACGAACAAAAAGATTGGGATGAAACTGTCTCCAATTCCCTCAAAAACAATATAATAGATGAGAATAGCATTTCTAACAAAGACATCTTCTTTGGTTGTCGCGTTACGAATTGGTGGCCAAAGTTAAATTTCCATTACCGAATTCGTTGTAAGTAAAAAGGGTGGAAAATGAAAGGAATTGATGGTAATATAGACGATGCTGCGTTTTGTGAAATTTAATGGCGAAAGAGCGATGATTAAGTTCTCTTAGGTGTCTACTTATTATAAAACAGAGAAAAAACTAAAAAATAATATGTTTAGGTAAAGTCTTTGTTCAAAACTACGTAATTAATTTGAATGAGACTTAAGTTTGGTAGAATATTTTGTAGTTTTAAAACTTGGGTCTCTTATGGCCTGGACTGGCCGACTGGAACACCGAACAAGTTGCACAAACAACTCAAAGACAACATAACTACACTATATCTCTCCAAAGTCACCACACCATAGAGGTCTGTCCTCCCCCCATTTCCCTATCAGTCGTCATTTACTTAAGTTCAAGTTAATTGGTAACAAAATAGGTTACATGTCAATGGGGTCAATATTGCATGAGCATTTTACATATAGAATAAAATAAAGGTAGCTGAGTACATCATTAGAATTGTTACAACAATAATACAATGTTTATCATACAAAATTAAATTAAAAATAGTAATAAAATAAATTAACCAAATGTCATCTCAAAAATTAATAAAAATAGTTAAATTAAATTCAAATCTTTAAGAGTCCAGATACACACGCAGGTATACCTAGTCGTCATCTCAACAATATCTGTACTAACTACCTTAAAAAATTACAATGTCTATGAAAAGAACAAGTTTGAAGGACAGAACACAAAAAATGCGAAATTCAAAATATGAACGCTAAAACATGCCTCTAATGCTTTCCTCAAATATTGCTTCGGTATTATGTGGGTGGAGGTGGGCGTTGTAAAGGTCATCGAAAGGTTCCACATATCTGGAGGTAACGCAACGAAATTCGCTTAAAACATGTCTTTTTATTAATTTAAGAAAAGTTAGCTCTGTTTGTTCCAGAAAATCATTACCGTTTTAGCTTAGCACTTTGGATAAAGATATCTTACCTACCCAGTATTGATTGAAGAGTACAAGACTATATTTCTTCCCAATAACAAAAAAAAAAAATATTTAAAACCAAATATATTTATCGATCCATTTAAAATCATCTATATATACATACCTAATACAGCCACTGATTCTGTTGCAATATTTGATAATAACACCCATAAAAATCAAACACTTTTAAAGTATATCAGAATATATGTAAACAAGTACCTATTTTTCCAAGTGAGTGCAAGAACGATTTTAATCTTTTTATTGCCACTTTAAACCCTATTGTTTAAATAGTGATGTACCAAATTACAGGCATGTGAGGCGGTTATTAACGGTTAACACCTTCATACCTCTAGTTGATGAGGATGCAGGGAGTTGCCTCGTAAGGCATGTTCCAAACATGGGTGTCCTACGAAGCAATACTTAGTTATAAGTAATACTTACTACTTAACTTCAGGTGGGCGATGTGCTAGACCCATTTTCAGGTAACATAAAAAACACCAAAGTAAAAAAAATAGTAAGAAATATCCAAAATACATATAAACATATATCGCATTGACAACAAAAGCTGGGATGGGATTTGGATCCTTTGAAGTAAAAGAATGAACCTTTTCAAATGGTTCACCGTTCAAGGCCTGTGGGTCTGTGACACAATGAATGACAGAGCCCACTGTGCGGATAATACGCGTGGAGAATAGCAATGAGAGATCAGGTTATTGATATCCCGTGTTACTACACAGTAGATAGGTATCTAAAGAGATTTATGAGTCATTTATATCCTAAGCTACGAGTATGATCAAAAGGTGCTCAATCTGTTTAACAATGACCCAATGCTGGAGTGTTTTTTACAAAAATAGCCAAGCGTTTGATCACAAACACCTGAAACAGGTGAAGATTTTTTTGATGGTACTTGAAGATGGAACAAGCACATGGCCCACCTGAACAAAGCATTGCATCGTAGATCATGTTTTTTTGGAACGTGTTCTACGACGCAACACCCTGCGTCCATCGGCTAGAGACATGAAGATCATAAGCCTCTTGTGCCTGTAATTTCACCGGCACCCACACCCTTCAAACCGAAACACAACTAAGCTGCTTCACGGCAGAAATAGGCACATGGACGATCCCTGCACAAGGAACTCTACTACTATTTTAAGATATGATCTAAGATGGAGCACGCTCTCCTAGAAGGAACCGATTCACTCTGGATTTGAAGACGAGATTATATTGGTCCGGGAACACAGACACCGGAAGCAAATTCCACTCATGTAAAAATGTAACTTGAGTGTAGAAATACCTATTTTCATCGATAAAAAAACTTTGAATTTGCCTTTTCCATCTAGATTCTAGACTATGCCCTCCGGCCAGGTAGAGTGACGATTTTCGAAAGGCTGCTGGTAGAAGCTGGATGCGTCGAGCTCAGGACAGGGCGCAATGCCGCTCATTAGGGGAGGCCTATGTCCAGTAGTGGACTACTATAGACTAATGATGATGATGATAATCTAGCTAGACTGTAACTATCATCATTATCATCATCATCCACAACCTGACTTTATCCACTACTAGATATTAGGGCTCCTGAAGTTTGTGCCATCGACCATGATATTGTGCTAGTCACATCTTAAATCATAACATCATGTCTCTATATTTTTACAGTTCACACTCTATATAACTTATATTTTCTACGATATCATTTATCAATTTGGTAGCATTACCAATCTATCTCCACTATACACAAATGTTATGAAAATGCCATTTACCATTATCATCATCACCTAGACATTTAGTCCTTTCCTAATGAACGCCATTGCGCCCTGTCCTCAGCTCAACACAAGTAGCCAATATCCCAACGAAAATGTTCTACCTGGGAAAGCATACATTTTTACGTTCATAGGTAGGTACGTTGTACGTCGGTGCCTTGGGAGCCGACAACACCTAATTAAGCGTAAGGGTAATGCGCCCTTTACGGAACCATTACATGAATTAAACAATACACGAGGGGCTCCATCGTAAGAGGTAAGTATATTATATAGATCGGTGGAGATATTATGTAAAACATTGCAATAGCTATGCGAAAGCAATCAATACGCGTTCGGTCGAAAAATCCGTGCTTCAGAAGGCACGTTAAGTAAGAAGGAAAGAAGACAGAAAAAAGACGTGTGGCACTCGGGGACTGCCGCGGTAGAGCTGTTGCATATCATTTTGTATCAACTTATGCAATTATAATTATTTATTTATTTTATTTATGCAGTATTTCTTTTTCTTTGATATTAATTCAAGTTACACTTTTTGAGCGACCGCTAAGAAAACAATTTTATTTCTTTTATTAAATAAAAATACGTCTAGTTGCACGCACACAATCACCGTGTCGAAGACTGCCGAAAAGAAACGACGTTAGACAATGCACGGCCTTCAAGCCACCTCCGTGCCCGTCGGAGTGGGGAGCGTGAGGGTTTTTTTCGTTACGGAATTTCTGAAATAATAAATTTTATTTCAGTCAACAGCAAAGAAAAAGTGTATGTTAAGATGTTGTTCCCGGATCGTTCCGTCGCTAAGCCGTGCCGGAGGCCTTCGGGCGGAAAGACTCCGGCACCAGAGACCACTAGCTTATACGAAGAAGGAAAGAAGGAACAATGGCTTTCAATCCTAATTGCCATGTCGGAGGCCTTCGGGCGGCCTAAAAACTCCGACATCAGAGTGTGCCACTAACTAGCTCATACGAAAAAGAAGAACTGAACAAAGAAGTAGTATTAAGTACGTACGAGACCAATTACTGATCGCTTGCTGATGGTTTGAATGCACTCGCAGTATACCAATAAGTAATACCTAATGCACTTTTTATTTGTGCAGCATTATGATTGATATAGTTATGTGATTGCAGACGCATTGCTAATGCTATCGCAAAATGTTACGTAATCTAAGAGCCAAGTCTTCTGTCTCAGTTCTTGCCTTTAGGTGTTATTACATATAAATTCACCATTAGCCATCATGAAAACTACTGTTCTTCTCTCTTCTCAAAGCCTTAAATGAGCCCACTCAAATATGTGTTTTTAGAGACTAAAAATATTGGACTTTCTGTTCGCATACTACATTTTTTCTCAACATGCACGCTGGCGTACGCAGTGTCTATGGAAAATATGCTCTTAAAGCAGAACTCGTTAGCAAGAGCACAATTTTGTATGTTTAATATCTAATTATTTATTAATTATTTTGACATTCCTGGAAAAAACATTGGGAATAACAACATATTCATGAAAAAACACTAAAACGAGAGAAAATATGTTATGTCACCAAAGGGGTTTCAACACAGCAAACTTTGAAATAGACAGCGCAGCGTAGTTTATTTTTTCAGAGTTCATGTTAGCAAAAGTCGAGGTAGGAGGCTGTAAGTCGATCAAAGCTATGTTTTTCGCAAAACACGCTTTCGGTAACGAAGTTCTGTTCGGATAAAATTACAAAACAAGAGCAACCCAAGGTGCTCAAGGTAATGGAAAGCTTCGTGCGTAGATTGATGAAGCAATGTACCGGAAATCAGGGCAGTATCTGTTCTGGGCCGTTAAGGGATGGCATAGGCCCCGGGGGGCATTGATTTATATTACGAGAGAATAAGGCAATTGCAATTCGACCTGATTTTGGAAGAAATATTCCTTGGGGAAGAGTGTGGACTTTCGAGGGTTAATGCGCAACATTGTTACAAGTGTCTATTGTACTTAATTAATTTAAGGGGTAAAAATCTAACCAGGATTTAGAAAGAAATTCCTTGATGAATTGAACCTCGCCGGGCCCTAGTTGGGCATCATAATCTAATTGAAAATTATTTTATATAACACTTCGAGTGTTGTAAACCGGGTTTTGCTCTAGGGCCCATGCTGGTCCTCCTGGCGCATGGCGCGATACCAAAGAAAAAAAAAAGTAATCGCTACCTACCTACTAAACTCTTATTAAGAACTACACTCTCTACCTACACCAATGAAGGATTGGGAATTGAAATACCCACACATCATAGTGTAAGGGGTTCCAACTTTCATTTTCTGAACCAAAGCCAACCTTACCTGCCCAGCAGGTGCCCCCCTGCTAACTAACAGGGCTCTGGCGGCCGATTGCGTCATAGACTAGTCTAACACCAGCACTGCTACATCCCCTGGCCGCTACCACCCAGTGGTTTGAATGTATGTATGGGAGGGTCGGAGATTCGCCTCTAAAAAAGTTGATCTCGAAATGTGTTAATCTAATATTGCTATCGTGTTCAGTTAATGATTCTCTATAACAGACATTCGTTACTTTTGCTGTAACAGCAATATTTAATGAATAAATTGAAGAAACGATGACTTTTATATGAATTTTGTATGGAAGTGAATTTTCGAAACACTATATCTTCACATTCCCCTACGTTTTCGGAATGCTGTTTTGATTATCTTAATCCACACATATACAGCTTTGTAGTTTATCTTTAAATTGTATGTTAAAAAGTTGTAGTTTTATATAATTTTAAGATTGGATTATAAAGCACGTCTACCACCATCTTATTACAAAGCACAGGTTTGTCTGGTAGAAAATGCTCCAAGCACTAAGCCCACCATTTTGTTACATTTTTTGTGCAATAAAGTTTAAATAAATATCTAATCGAAACTTGGCACGCCAAACGCAAAACAGATTCTAGTTTATTCTCTTAGTAAAACACAATATCAATGATGGTAGATAGATAATCCCAAAGAAAATCTTTAAGAAAGAGTTCTCCCAACTCCATCATCCGACCCGCAGATCTAATAAAGGCGTTGGAGCTTACTTTTCTCATTTATTAGAAACTAATGCGGCTGTCGCATTCCCCTTTCTGCCACTAATCCGTTCATCCCCATCGTCTCTGACAGGAAGAAGGGGTGTTTACGCTAGGGATGATCGATATTCATCGATGTTAGCTAAACATCGATGTTTAGCGAGAAAACATCGATGTGAGGTTCTCGATGTTACGAGAATAATATCGGAATATTAATATTACC
Organism: Horisme vitalbata; assembly: GCA_951804965.1. Classification (NCBI taxonomy): domain Eukaryota; kingdom Metazoa; phylum Arthropoda; class Insecta; order Lepidoptera; family Geometridae; genus Horisme; species Horisme vitalbata. Next base: position 17,698,398 of record OX638101.1, on the reverse strand, counting down.
TACACTCCAGAGGGCATCTGACCTAGGACTAATATTACTTTCTTCAACTTTGGATAAGTAGATCGTAATTGTTTCTGGAGTTTTTTTGCAGATTATACCCATAAAATACTGGGAATATTTTTTCGGGTATTGACTTGATATATAAGTAGAATAAATAAATATACTGTTTATTTAGCTACTTAAGACATCTATGTTTTCATTTAGATATTTATCGGACATCGATAATATTAGATCGATGTCAACTTCGATGCCGACATCGATGTATGTTTAATATCGATCATCCCTGGTTTACGCAGGGCTAACTAAACAAAGCTGTCTGCACTCTATACTAGTACTAAAACTACTAATCGCTCACTGAGATGACAAAATTGTTTTCGTAAAATGTATGTTCTTTCTGTTTCAGGTTTTAGTTGCTATCGCCACTGCATACCTACTAGAATGTTTTTGGTTTGGTAGGGTTTAAAACTGTGTGGCTTTGCGTGAGAAAAAAGTTGTGGGATTACATTTGGATGTAGACTTGGCAATGTTTAAAGCGAACTATGATAATATGTTGACATGAGTATGTACCGTATAATGTTTAATATTCCTGTTTCAGGTTTTAGCTGCTAACGCCCCTGCATACTACAATGGTTTTGGTTTGGTAGGGTTTAAAACTGTGTGGCTTTGCGTGACTTTATCGGCTTTAGAAAAAGTTTTGTTATTTGATTACTTTTAACAAATTACATTTGGATGTAGAGATAGCAATGTTAATAAAGCAAACTACATGTTCGAGACATTTGTATCTCTACATAAAGAAGACAATGGAATCTGTAGGCTTGCATAGCCATGGTAGGATAGAGAAAAATTTTCAACAGAATAGAGAAAATTCTACTTTCGTATAAATAGAATAAATTAATAGAAATAATAAATAATATTAGAATTATTCTATGACAAATCTGCAAAAGGCCAAACTCGGGGTTTGCCAGAGAGCTATGGAGCGTAGTATCCTTGGCGTCAAGTTAACAGACAGAATTAGAAATAGTGAACTACGCTCCAGAATTCAAATCGCAGACGTTGGGCAACAAGTTGGCAAATTAAAATGGGACTGGGCAGGCCATATCTGCGGCATGCCAGATGAGTTCTGGGCAAAGGCTGCCACTGATCGGACCCCGCATGGCATCAGTCGGCAACGTGGCAGACCGCGGCGAAGATGGAGAGACGAACTGGACTGGAAAGACTGGCAAAATACAGCACTCAATAGAGAGGAGTGGAAGGAGGGAAGGGAGGCCTTTACCCTGCAGTGGGCCAACTCAGGCTTATAATAATGAATAATAAAAATAATTGGAATCAAAATAGACATGCTAGGGAAATATAAACTGTTCGTCCGTAATATATAATTATGTAAATAACGTACCTATCTTCTGTAAAGTAGGTTTTACACTTATTATTATTATTAAACACTTTATTGCATAAAAACAAAAGTAATGTAGGTTCAAAAGGACTTAAGGCGACTATACATGTCAAACCTCGCTCGCACTATTCAGCATTTTTTAAGATATAAAATCACTGAATGTAATTATGTAAAATGGAAAACCTTCGAGGCCTAGAAAATAACAATACAAAGGTTCAGCAAGAATATGATGTTGAACCCAACACGTTTTCCTTCCAAAAAAATTGCACCAAAATTGATAACATTGATACCCGTTTTTTGGTAAGAAAACGGGATAGAAACAAAATGATATTATTGCTGAACATTTGAATTGTTATTTTCTAGGCCATGAAGGTTTGCTAATTTTGCATAACTACATTCAGTGATTTTATATCTTCAAAAATGATGAATAGTGCGAGCGAGAGGGAGGTTTGACATGTATTTTCTGCATTATAAAACTTACGCTCTTACCCTAAACGTACTCTATTGCTATATTACCTATATGCAATGTAGAAAACTTGGAAACAGCTTAGCTTCTGGGACTTCCTTAGTTTAAGAATCCTAAAACAAGGAGGTTATTAATCCGTAACAACACACGCATCTGAATTAGTACAAGTACTTAGGTGATTGTTCTGTCGCCTTCCCTGTTCACTCCTGTAAATCTTAATTAAACTGAATGACTCTCACTCCCTCGAACAAGCACACGTAATGAAGAATTGCTCAAGTTTATTCGGGGAATGAAACTTCGGGTTTTAAAATGTTGAGTGCTCGACGCGGTGAATTCTTGAGTGAGTACTCAAATCACATAAATGTACTGGAGTTCTGTAGTTTTTTATTTTTTATTATTCTGCCTCTGAACTATATGGCGTCGCCGGGCGCTTTTGGATGCTCTTTGGTGACTAGCACAAGACCGTGGTGGATGGCACAAACTCCGGGAGGTCTATATCCAGCAGTGGATAAAGTCTAGCTGTGAATGATGATGATGATAGTGTTTTATCTAAACATTAGATTAAGAAACACCGTGCGCGTTACTTAAAAATGATAAATGTTGCTATTGGCTACGTCCTGTCGAGACTTTTTAGGCCATACTGAGTTGAGCACAAGTTATATGACAGTTAAAGTTTTACCTAGATTATAGAATTCTTTTTCGTTATTTGCATTTTATAGCAAATGCAATAAATGCCGTGAGTTTATTCGTTTGCCCGTTTAAATATTTTAAATAATTATCTTATTCAGTATGTTAAAAACAATAAAAATAACACAAAAATCATTTCCGCCCCTTCCTGTTGCGGCCAAACAGATACAGTCTCAGTTAAGTGCTGTTACCAAACAGTGCTAGTTTTTAGACTGGGAATATTCAATTCGTTAAATACTAGGAATATTCAATTCGTTAAGAGGACTTTCAGAACACTTAGTTACGTAAATTTTCTCAAGTGATAACATTATTTTAAGTCTAATTACAAGATGCTTAAATTAATTAATTTGCAGCTCTAAGGTCTTTGTCAGATCAGTATTGACATTCAATAACCTTATATTTTTTCTCTTTTGAGTTTATAAATGTATTTTTAGTCTTTCATTTGCTTTATTTTTAAGAAAGTCCATTGTTATCTACTCTATACTGATTTTTTTCTATAACTACACGGATTCCAATAATCAAAACTAATACAAATAAAAAAAATATTAATTAATAGAAACCATATGAAACGATTTTTTTTAATTAACACAAATTTGTAATGCGTTGGTCGCGTTACAAATTCGCCAATTTCCAGGAAAAGAATTCGCACGCACGAAATTCTACTCGGCTTATATTTTTTAACGTCTTTATTACATTTATTATTCTTATTAATTTTTATTCTTTGAATAGGAATCTGTGTATTTGTGAGCCTATAATAAGCATACAATTTGCATTTATTATTATTCATACTTAAGTACTACAAAAGTCGTAAATTTTCCTAAAACTCGTAAATAAGATAAATGTATTTAGCTGTGTATAAAAGTAACTTCGTAGTGTACTGTTATTTAGATGCTATTATAGAATGTCTTGCTCTTGTTTGTTTGTTTGTTTGGCTTACGAAGGCAATCTGGAATGTCCGTTGTGTATGTTTACAAATTAATTCTACACATGAATTACAAAAAATGTTTTAGAGGATGTGGAATTTACTTGCTCTGTAAACAACAACATCACAACAATGGTAGAAATAATATTATTAGGATAAACACTTTTTCTTGGTATTCAAGATCTAAATTTTAAACCTACAACTACTCATATTACACTCAAATAAAACAAACGTTACTAAACTTATGTTTTGGGCATTGGCATTTTCGTATATGTAGATGTTTGTTTTTCTTCATCATCATCATCATTGTCAGCTTTTCAAAAACCCACTGCTGGGCATAAGCCTCCTGCGTTTTTTGCATCCATGTCATTCCCTGCACAGTAACGATTTCGTCCATCCACCTGGTTGTTGGTCTGCCAAGCTCTCTTTTATATCCCCTTGGCTTTTTCTTCATATTGAATCAAATTTATTTAACTACCTATCAAATTAGAAGACATTGTGATCACGATCTTCAATCATGAAGTACCTGATCACAGAGGAACCTACCAAATTAAACTAATCATCAACTACAACAACCCCATGAAGTCTACTACTGAAGACTCCTGCAAAGATTTTCCCGACGAACTGTCTTGACCCCTTTCCATCGATGCGGTGGGTACCTCGGTCTGGTTGGGTATATACCTGTATGTTTTTTATGGTACTTGAAGATGGGACAAGCACATGGCACATGATGTTAAGTGGTACTTATCACAAAGCATTGCATCGCATATCTCGTTTTTTTGGAACGTGCTCTACGATGCAACGCCCTGCGTCTATCAACTTGAGGCATGAAGTTGATAAGTTTCTTGTGCCTGTGAAACACTGCACAGCTGCTTCACGGCAGAAATATGCATATTAGCAGTGGATTGAATTTGCTGGTGGTGTTGTTGTTGTTGTATCAAATAAGAAGACATAGTGATCAGGATCTTCAATCATGAAGTAACTGATCACAGAGGAACCTACCAAATTAAACTTATCATCATCACCTACAACAACCCAATGAAGTAGGTACTTCTCCGGACGAGCCCTCCACAAAGAACTCTACTACTAGGTTTTGTTATATGTTACTAAAATATATATGTTAAAGTGTGGTCTAGTTCAGTCTTGGTAACGCAACACCCGCGTGTCACAAACGTGGCTTGCTGTGGCTTCGCATATATCCTGAAACTTTATCCACTACACTATTCTGCGGTTCGTGTTTAGGACTGTTTATTTACTGAAACACTTAAATCAACTGTGAAAATATAAGCCAGAAACAGAAGACTTCACACAGAATAAGACTGAATATGCAAACATGCAAAAAAATTGACCTACAAGCCATCTTTTTGATTGCCCTAAGACCTAACGTTCACTTATTTCCTCCTCCTCCTCGCGTCGTTTTCCTCAATGCTGAGAGTCGGGACCCCTTCCCTGGAACGATGTTACGTCAACGAGATCTGTTGTCAGCGCAATGCAAGGCTTCATAAAAATCAGAGTCGAGGGTGGTGCGGATCTGATCGGACCAGTGGACTACGTCCCCGCGCTCTCTTTCCCTCGATTTTACCCGTGATCACAAGTTTCTACAGGTTGTCGTTGCGCTTTCTGGCTGTAAGACCAAAATACTCAAGGGCTCGTTGGAGGCTGATAGAAGATAGCCAAGTAGTTATTTTGAGTTCCTTGAGTATGGACACGTTTGTGTGGGATGTGAAGCATGTGTCTCCAGCACCACATCTCGAACGCATAAATGCGTCTCCGGTCTTTTGCTTTTAGAGTCCAGGTTTCGGCGTCGTATAAGAATATGGAGAAGAGAAAGATGACTTATTTATGCAAATTAATATCTTGTATCTTGTTTTTCATAAAAGTAGTCCTAGAATCTTAATAAAGAGAGAGAGTTGAATAAGACTTTGGATAATGACTGACATTAAAATTAAGCCGTTACAGAGTTGGTGGGAAAAAACAGACACACACTCACTTTCTATGCATATCCCTCTTTATTAGGGGACAATGGACTGATATAGGCTGAAGTGGTGGATGTAGCCTTGATTTATATACGTCGAGCCTACTGAAAGAGAAGTCTGAAGAGGAATGACTGATGATGATAGAATGTGCCGAACTAACCAATCTTTACTCGGATTAACTAAGGAATGCAAACAGGATTACCTGTCCCTGTTTTATTTGTTGACGGAGAAGTATTTGTTTGGGGTTCTTAGGGCGTCGTTATAATAAATTTGATTTGGTTGAGCTCCTGTCGAAGCCAGTTGAAGTTAATCCTGTAGGAGAAGGGGCATTTTCAATAAGCGATTATCCGATATTCCTAAAATAAATTGGGACTTTTTGGACCAGGAAAATGTTCCTACTTATATTTTAACTAACACCGCCCGCGACTTCACTCGCGTAATACCCGAATAAAAAGTAGCCTATGAGTACATCTAGGTCACAAACTATGTATATTCTAAGTTTCATCCAAATCTGTTCAGCCGTTTGGAGTTCTGTCGAAGCGGAACAAACACACACATACAGCCAGAGGATTTAGCTGTGCCGGTGTTAGGCTGCGCTAAGCCGCAATCAGCTAACCGCCAGAAAATGAAAATTTATGAAAATCAGCAGCTAACATACTCGTAAAGCTGGCAGCCCTACCAATCAATGTATTATCTCCGATATAAATTTTACAAAAAGCAACGCAGTATTATGTAGATTTCATCAGATTAAATTTCACGCTGACTTCATCCAAAAAATATATATTCCAGGATAAATACCCAACAATACATTTTGTATCTCAATACAAAACGATCCCAATTTGTGGGTGAAGGTAACACTCCAATTTGCGACCGTTCGATACTCGATACCTATCTCCAAATCCTCGGTGGCATAAGCACGTGGGTAATGAAATTCCACCTGTCAATAGGCCGGATAATCCGGCTGGGTCCGGGTGGACCCGGGCATCGCTTGGGCGTCCGGAACATATCGGACGCGAACTCTAGTCGCGACTTTCAGTCGCGGACATAACCATGAACCCTCAGACTTACGATAAAAATCTGGCTCATTTTCATTTCATTTCATTTTACTTATAACAATTTCATTACAAATCGTATCTGAATAACATAATCAGAAAATATTAACTTATTTATTCATAACAATTTAATTTCAAATCGTATCTGAATTACATAATTAGAACCATTCAATAAAAATTATAAATACACAAAACAAACAAGCAAACTTAATTACCTACCTAATTAGTAGCTCACTCGTATAGCTTTCACCCGCGGCTTCGCTCGTGTTATAGTAAATTTTGTTAAATACATTCATCCCCATTTTCACCCCTTCAGAGGTGGAATTATCAAAAACGCAGAGATAGCTTAAATTTATTTTCAATTATCAGAATAAAAACAGTATTTTAAAATCCTATCTTCGATACTGACGGACTTTCATACAAACTTTCATCCCCTATTTTACCCTCTTAGGGATGGCATTTCTAAAAACCCTTTCTTAGTGGCCTACATTAAATAAGGTATCTATGTGCAAAATTCAAGTCTCTAGGTCCAGCGGTTTGGGTTGTGCGTATATATGTATTACCCAATTAATTACTTTACCATTTTATATGTTAAAAAGATGGTAACTGTATACGGTTTAATATACCTAAGTCGCGACAGATAGTCACGACTGAAGTCGCGTTTGAAAATATGTTTCATCAGGCTTTATCACACAGGTCAGTAGGTATCACTGTTGTTATTTTGGCACGGGTTTGTATTATTGTACAAAGAAAAAGATTGTAAGGTTTGATAGGCAGTCTGTGCAATGACCCTAGATTATTTAACCTAAAGAGGTTGGATCCGAAACTTTTTCCATTTAACCTGCTTTGATTGATTAATGTCCGTGCGGGTTTCTTGGGATAAGAAGAGCTTCGGCATGTTAAGATTCTAGAAGTTAGTATTTCTCCTGTCTTATTTAGGTATTTATCTATTATTTCTCAGTTCGACGTAAGTAGGTGGAACTGAGGGCATTGTGCAATGGCAATCATTAGGGAAGGCCTATGTCCAGCAGTGGACAAATATATACTGATGATGACGTTTATGTACCTGATGTTATATTTGAGAATAGTCTAAACTAATGATGAACTTTGCATTTTCAGTAGCTAATGCTATTTCAGTGATTGAATTGCCTACAAACTGCCCAACTCTATACAGTTTTGCTCACTCACAAGAATAGTAGAACAGTGTTAATAATGAGGCTAGTGCTGTTTTATGGTGTGCAAACTTGTTGTCGAATCTCACCTCTACCTAGTTGCCCATAGCACCGAGGTCAGTAAGTAAAACAGACTGCATAGCAAATGAAAAGTCTTGAAACATTTCCTTGAACGTTTCCAGACAGTGAATAATGATTTCAGTCGAGATCTTCCAAACTTTTTGTATGCAACCTCTTCGGACGAAGTAGATCCTTTGTCATTCCTTTCGGTATCCAGCCAAGTGGATCAGAACGATCGAATGATCACACTGGGTTGGGCCTGTTGTTTAAAAAGCTAGTCGTGCATCACAAAAATATGCTCTAATTTAAGTTTTCTAAAAGACTAAAGAACTCTTAATCTCAGTTTCACTTTAATCTTACTCTCGGCTTTTGGGATAGATTTCCATAATTTCGCCAGTAATAAATATGGCAACTTAGTACAATTTATAAGTCCAGTCAGGTCCTGTTTTCTGCTATAGCCATGGGGACTATAACAAAAAACGATCAACGAACCATTTTATTCATCAGAGAACTCCAGCTCAAGATCATGTTTACTCCATTTCACTTCACTTGTGACTAATTACCAAGGTATATCGGTTAGGATGTCAAAACACGAAAATAAATTAACAAAATGACACAACCTTCGTTCAAGATAAAAAAAAATGGTCTAGTCTCACTGTTTCAGTGCAAAAACATGTGAGGAGGCATATTTTTAATAGATTCAAATTATAGGTACCTACTGAAAATTGTCATGAAAGGAGGTTCAGGTTGTACCAAGTTTCAGAAGTAAGTGCCTACGTGACATAGGTACTTGCTTTCATTTACCCTGTTAATTAATCTTGGTGGAAATAAGACCATTTATTTTGGGAAACCTTATTAACCCTAGGCACCTCTTATAAATTTGTTGCCGTTACGCGAGGCTTTTTACAAATATTCTCAAACTGATTACCAAATAAATATCACAATACTTTTAGATGCTTCGTCACCCTATGTAAAACTATTTCTACGTAAAAAAATGTCCCTCGCAAGAACTACGTGTTACTTGATTAGATGTTTTAAATTTCTAGTTCAAATGGCCAGAACCCAAAATGTTCCTTCCAAAGAAACAACCAGTCATTTCACTCCGATCAACTGAACGGAACAACTAGTTGTGCAAAATGGAACTCGATGAAGCCTTTTGTCCCAATCAAATCAACTGATTTGTCAATAGGTAGGTTGCTATTTGAAATCGCGCAGAAATAAAAACTAAAAACACCAGCTTCATATCGCGACTTCTTAAAAACTGCAGCGCAAGCCCTTTAACTGCAGGCAACTGCATCCTCATTATGCATGAAAAGAAATGGTCCAGGATTACGTGCAAATGGCATGGTTACTGCAGAGATGTATCCAGATACATGAATAACATGGTTTTTCGATGTGACAGTATTTTAGAAATGAAAATAGCTGCAATGTAACATGTAAACTTGAAATGCAAGTGTGATTCACTGAACGGATCTTTTGTAAATAAATCCTACTTAATATTATAAATGCGAAAGTTTGTGAACCATGGATGTATGGATGGGTGAATGGATGAATGTTTGTTACTCTTTCACGCAAAAACTACTGAACGGATTTGGATGAAACTTGGAATATACATAGTTTGTGACCTGGATTAACACAGGCTTTAAGCCCACGGCTTCGCTCGCGTGGAAGTTAGCTAATACATAAATCTTTAGTTGGAACATAAACAAAATTTACAAAAACTAAGATTTAAAACGATGATATTTGCAGGAGTAAAATATTACTGTGTCGCGGATATCAACGGCCTCCTCTGAAATTAGGGTACATGGTTCCAAAATATAGGTAGTAGTTACACATACACAACACTTACACACTAATATTTTGTAAGAAATTCATTATTCATAGTTCGTCATCACCAACCATAGCAGCTGGGTCATATATCTCCCCCATGGTACCCCATTGATCCTCGGCTCTTTTCATCCACTGTCTGCCAACTACATTTCTTAGGCCATCATATCATTATCATCATTAATAGGTATTCATGGCCGCATTAATTGGTCTTCATCACTGCTGATATTAAAGCCATTCAATCAATAGGTATCTTAATTCATGATCCTGTTACCAGATATTATAAATGTGAAAGTTTGTAAGGATGTATGGATGTATGGATGTTTGTTACTCTTTCACGAAAAACTAATAAACGGATTTTGATGAAACTTGGAATATACACAGTTTGTGACCTGGGTTAACACATAAGCTACTTTTTATCCCAGTGCCACGCGAGCGAAGCCGCAGGCGAAAGCTAGTATCTAATTCATAAAAGCGATGACTATAGAAAAAATCCAATTAGTCCGTCATTTACATTATCAAAAAACATTGGATACGTATTTTTTCTTTTGTCAATTATACAAAAAATAACAAAGATATAGTGCGTTGAAATTCCGCGTGACGTCACGGGTAAGTACACTTTACCTAGCCTTGACGTCACGAGCCCCCACTCTCAACTTTAACGCTTGTTATCTCCGTATACATATACAATATTTTTTTGTTGATCTATTTGACGGACTAATTAGAATTAGAATTTTTTTACAAAGTCGTCATCCCTACTCGTAATAAAAACGATTTCCAAAAAATATGTTTAATCTACAATCGATTGACGATTCAGTGTTCCTTAGGGTTCTAAATGAATAAGCTTTGAATCGTGTTTGTTTATAAGGATTTCACTAATAAGACCTGAATGTATCCAAGCCCCGACCCTGCCAGGTAAGTAGGCACTTATCAAAACCCAGACGTTAGACTTTCCAACGTACAAGAATGTGGGTCGTTGGACGCACTGGGTCAGCTGTTTTGGTATGCCAAGGCGCTTTGAATGCAATTAAAACCGTCTTGACGGCTTCCGTCTTCCCGTTTTGATGTCTCGATTCGCTAGACTGAGGTTTTTCACTGATTTTAATTACACTTTCAGTTCTATTTATCGTAGTCTTTAGTTTTGTCTCAGTCTTCAGAAAGATAATAATTAATCAACGATTATTTCTTTAGAAGTGTAGCAATAATGTGGTTTCAAAATTATTGTGGATGAGCAGGTGTAGGTCGCGTCACGTACACGAACGCTGCCGGTAAGCAGCGCGTTAGCACGAAATAAACATGGGTACAGAAGACAATCTAGAAGGAAAAGAAAGAAAGAAAAAGAATTTATTAGCAACGCTAGACTTACTTACATTACACAGTTCAATTTCAATTTCAATTTATTTTTTTGAACGAAATACATTATTGTATATTGGATACAAGTGTAACACTGGAATTTGCAATGTGTGATTGTGTGTGTGTGTGTGTGTGTGTGTGTGAGTTGGCTGACAATCAACGCTGGTCTTCCGTCAGAGAGTATCTAGGTACAAGGTATGCTCGAGCAACGCACACATAGACACCGCTACACACACAATATCTCGGAACAGTTCGGACCAGTGCAAGCGTGAGAGTCACCCGCTTGAGACACGCGCTGTGAACTTTTTGTGATAGTGGAATTGTCAAATGTAAAATTTGATATGTTTTTGTTCTGTAAACTTTTTGTATTGTAATAGTAGGTATGTTTATTGTTTTGTTTTGACATTGAAGAATAAGTTTTTTGCTATGCGGGCTATATCGCGGGTTTGGGGTAGCACCTTCAGTCACCTCAAAGTTGACAACCCTAGCGCCACCGCCGAGCGTAGGTATGAAAAGTGAAGTACATACATGTGTTTGACTTCTGTTGGTATTCTGTGGCGTTAGGCTATTTAGCGGTATTTACCCACCACACCAGTCTATATCAGTCCACTGCTGGACATAGGCCTCCCCTAATAAAGGGGGATATACCCATAATCCCCACGCTGGGCATGCGGGTTGGGGATCGCAGGGCACAGCTACTCGCACCACCGACGCTGCTGCCCGTCGGCGGCCAGGGGATTTAGCTGTGCCGATGTAGGCTGTGCTATGCCGCAATCAGCCGGCCGCCAGAGCCCCGTTCGTTGTTTAGCAGGGTGCACCACGTGCAGGTGGGGTTGGCTTGGGTTCCGAAGATGGGGGCTGGAACCCCGTACACCCCGGTATTTACCCGTGCGCAAACAAACCCCCTCCTCTTCTTCCAGCGTTCTTTTTACGTGACGCGTACTGTACTCTCTATCGTAAAGGAAAGTACACATAAGACGCGTATTTAGATCGTCGATGGTTTTCCCAAAGAAACTGCTGTTAGAACATTTATCAAGCATCATTATCAAGGAAAATGAAAGCGAACTGGACACTCTTATCTATTCATTTAGGGGGATCAGATAGAAAAAGTACCTAGTATGTAGTAGTAGAACTGTTTGTGAAGGGCTTCATCTGAAGATGGTCTGTAGCACCTCAAGGACTCCATTTAAGTCGCTGAATTCAACTTCTCGCTTGCCATCCATAATCGCGCGCTTCTGTTGAGTTTCGCGCCACCCGCGAATCCAGTAGCGCGGAAAATGGGAGACGAGCTTTTATAAAGCAGCATTCACCTTCACCACAACAGAAAATTGGATTAGTTTCTTTCTAAAGGATCCTACTCTAGCTCCATATATTTAGACACATTCCATTCCGTATCTGCAATAAAATCTATTTCGAGCCCATACGGAGCGCACAAAGCGTATCGCACTATAGAATTTCTCCAGAACGCGTCACAACCGCGCGCGTTTCAAAAAAGGAACGTGACCTGATTACTGACGGAAACTGTCTGTAGTCTATGGTTCCAACGTCACAGGTACTGTTTATCGCTCTTTGATTTTCGACCTTAACTTAAAATTGAAAGGCTTGGAAATCGAGTGCCGCCGTTTTCCCATCCATAACAATTCTCTAGTCTATGGAGGGTATTGTTTGAACCGTTCCTTCACACTTTACCGTGATGGAACCTGAGTCGTTCTCGTCGACGTTATTATTTCCAGTTCAATTGAATTGTTGCTTCAATTGTAAGCTTCGTTAAACGGACCTTTAGAATCGGAGTGAGATTGGGGACCCTTCGCCAAGTGTCCTTTCTGACTTTCAGGCTAATGTAATGAGTCCTTATTTAACTCTCAGACCCATTTAAGCGGAGCTAAATTAGGTACGTTTTAGGAATTTATTCGTAAGAAAGTAACTTATTCAAAAGGTGAATTTGTAAATTCCATTCTCATTCTCTACAATTTGAACAATCAATTTAGTACGGTAGAGGATTTTGGTGTTTATTATGCTAAAATAGTCTAGTTTAGCAGTAGTTATATGGAAAGGGTCGATACTAAGTAACTACGCACTGAGACCTAAATAAAACTATGCAATAGTTCGGTGAATGGACCAGTGTAGCTAATGGCACTAGTCTGTACCACACATTGACCTACACGGGTACACGTGACAACATTAGCACAAACCAACATTACCCTCCTTTCTGTTATTATAGAGATAAGTTGAGCAGTTGCACGCGATAAAAACTGAAGTATTTTACGTTCGCTGGCAGAATGCGTTTTACTGTTGCCCCAGTTTAAAAAAAAACTATCGGATCGGCTAAATGGAGCTCGTGCAACGGACTTTTGTATGCGAGGATTGATCAAAGTAAAAACGAGCTCGATTTTTAACAAGAGTTTTAAATTATAAAATATCGAACATTTTTTTATTTCATCCAGTCCAGTTTAGTCAGCTAGTTTGAGTTCAAAATTAATTTAATATGTATACTCCTAGGTACCTTTTGCAGTTCAGCTACCTATTTGTTAATTAATTGTCGGAAACAACTCTTGGATTGGATGTTTTTACTTTATATTATATTGTCTAAAATTCAAAACTCATAGTTTTTAGGTCAGATAGTACCTACCTAAGCATTTATAGGTAGTATATAAGTATCAACACAACACATGGTATCTGAAGAAGAAACAAGCATATGGTACCTATATAAGTTTAATAATTTGCTCATCAAATAATATTTTAAGATGATATTGGGACTGCCGCGTTTCTGCAGTGCATCAGGGATGTTTGCAGAGTATGAGACTGATGGGTTTCATGCAATCCTCCGTAAGAAGACTGCATCCCTGATGCGCAGAGTACGTGACAGCCCCAACACCATCCTACAAACTGTAGCTGGCAGGATCACCTCTCCCACATGGCATTGCTTCGTGCGGAGTGTGATCTAAATGTGTATTAATTAATTGGTTTTATTAGTTTATAATTTTGTGTGCTTATGGATTATGTTATCCAAAATAAAAGAATTTTATTTTATTTTATTTCATTAGGGGAGGCTAATGTCCAGCAGTGGAATGCTATAGGCTGATGATCATTATAAATTAAGTTTAATACGCGTGTAAATTAAAAAAATACTTAGTATAAACACTACGTAAACCTACTAGCTATAAACAACCAAAGTAAACTAGCTATCACTTACTTTGTGCCGAACGGAAGTGAGAAAACGAATCATTATGCCAACTTTACGCAACGCTAATGGCCGTAACGTGAAAATCAATTTAATTGATACTTTGCCGGTGCGAGCCGTGGCTCGAGTAATTAAAAGTCGCTACTATTAATGTGTTGTATTTCATTCTGTCTGCAATTACTACATATAATTACCTACCTAGGTGCTATCAAAGGGACTACAACACAGATTCAGCTATGTTTTTCTAAAATTTCATAAAAAAGGTTTTAGTAGATTTAAAAAAAGAAACGCAAACACTTTTCAAATAAAAAGTTTGTGGTAGTCAGTTGGTAATATATAATGCAACGTTTGTCTTGAGTACCCTAGGTAGAGTACAGGTATATATTTTCTGACCAGCTCCAGATTTCAACGGTCATGTGTTTAGGGTTCTGAAAACGCGGAACACGGAACTCTTTCCATTATTTTGATTCTAGATGTTTTTTTTTCAGTGTTAGAGGGTTCCTATTTTTACCCAATTTAATAAACTGAATCTAGTTACATAAGTAATTATAAAAAAAAATACATGTATTCGGGCCTTTGCAAATTCTATGAATACCAAGGCACTAGCACAGCACTAGTAATATTATAAGTGTCAATGTCAGAGTCAGACAACGCGCTACACTTTAGCTATCCATATAAAACAGCTATCATAAGGTTTGAAAGACATTTTCAATACGAGGTAATGGAGCTAAGTCAAAGCAAAGCACTGATGCATGCATGTGAATAGTACGCTGGTAAGTCCTGACACAAAAACCTTGATTTTGAATTTTTTTGGACTTTCCCGGGTTTTTTGCAAGTAGTCACATGACTAGAATTCCACAGGTAATACACACCTCAGCATACAAGTAAAATAGGTACTACAATAAGATCTTGTAGCTCATATAACGAACTCCTTTCCGTACAACATCCTCAAACAGGGGTAGGTATCAATAGGTACGCAATTATGCAAAAAAGGTTGCAGGAAACATTATAATCTAATAAGATTTACGAAAACCCCCAGTCACCCAAACATCTGTTGCGGGTTACGGCCTGCGAGGCCGTAGACGCAATAAATCAGAACATCGCCGAAAAATAAGAAAAAAACGCGGGGAAAAACTGTCATGGCGGCGCGGCGCGTCCCTTCAAGACGATTTGTTATTTCCGTTTCGAGTGAAAGGACGCGTCGAATTGTGTTTGGGGATTGAGAAAAATGTGTGAATAACGAGAACTGAATATATTGGCAATATATTATCAAGTTTGTAGTTAATTGTATGGGTAAATAAACTACGATATTAACTAACCTTACCTACCTACTTACGCACTGAAATACAATTTGCAGTGACTAACATGAATTTTATAAAAAGATCTATGTGATATTGTGTAGGTAATAACCGCATATTTTTACTCAAATGTCGTCAATATCTTTTGATTCTTTGAATATTCAATAAGAGATCTCTTTGAGCTCGCATTGGTCTTATCGATTTTCTCCCTACTTAGGTAGGTACTTACATTTTTCTAACCACTCATAATTTTCTTAAGTAAAACAATTTTGGGCAAAACATCTTTCTTATCTTGCCGTATAACATAACAATCCCCATAAATGGGGCGAAGTAAATAGGAATATCTGAATGGGAATTCTTGATCCAATAAATTTAGGTAGATTGATACATAGATTGATGAACTCTTCATTGCACGCAACACCAATTGACACTAAGACGAAAAACTATCTTAAACCAAAGAGGTTAGATTTTTTTCTTTCCAAGAGTCTAAACACACCATAGCCGAAATTACGCGACATAAGTTCGGCATGATTACGCCTGCAATGCTATTTGAATGACAGATGACATATTATGCTGAAATTACGTTGCGTTATATTATATATTTATTTATTTTACTTTAACTAAAACGGTTATACAACCAATTACACTAAATAAAAAAAATATATCTAAAACTTATTTACATTTTAATGAAGTTAGGTACGTTTAATGCGTTATGGCATAGCCGAACTTGTCAAAATAGCTGCGGAACTTACGTCGCATAATTTTCGGCATAGTGTGTTTAGACGCTTAGTACAAATCTTTTTTCGAAAACCCCGACCTAATTTAAAGATGTCAGATTCAGTAGCCCTACACCATCGCCAATGCTCTCAACCTAAGAGTTAAAGCCGGCCCTATAAATATTTAATCCTACTCCGGGATAATAAAGTTTGCCCAAGACTTGGAGCCAGCAGAAGCAATCAATGGAGTAAGCTAACTAATCTTTCAACGACTGGATGTGTCCGTTATATTATTTATTATTTTTAAATATATAAAATGGAGTGTTGAGAACGCGCCGCGGCCGACCGAGGAAAAGATGGACGGATGAACTAGATACCTTCGATAGAGCTTAGATACATATAGCTCAAGACTGAAATGACTGAAGGGATCGTGGGGAGGCCTTTTCTCAGGAGTGGATACCAGGCTCATCGAAATAAAAAATGATAAACTGACTGACTGGATACAAACAACGCATAGAGGCGCACAGCCTAAACTGCTGGTCCTAGAGACTTGAAATTTTGCACATACATACCTTATTATATAGTGTAGGCATCCACTAAGAAAGGATTTTTAGATTTATGGATGGGATTTCTTAAAATCCACCTTATGCGTTGTATTTATAAAAATGCTTTAAATGTATGTATGAAAGTCCGTCACTTTCAAAGTTGTATTTAGGCTTTTATTTTTTGTAGTATTGAAAATTAAGTTATACGTGTCTCAGCGTTTTTAATCATTTCACCACGAAGAGGTGAAAAGGGGGATAAAGTTCTGTATGGAAAGTCCTTCATTTTCAATGTAAAAATTTCTAATATACTATGCTCTACGCAGACGAACTAGTTATTAATAAAACTTGCGGTATAGACCTACGGTATACAATGAACATGATTCTAAAAACTTCAAAAGAGATAAATGCAAGCTCATCGGATGACGTATGTTGCCTTCACTGATGCTTAGTTTATAAAATAACATTTTTACACTTTTGTTATGTAGGTTACAATAACATGTAACATCCGACGGTATTGTGTTGTGTCATAGTGAAATGTGGACTAATGTCTCGCTATTCTTATAGACATCTGAAAAAGAACTTCAAAGATAAAATAGTGCCGATTCAAAACTTAACAGCTGAGAGTTTTTTTAATAAAGCTTATTATAAAATTTCTGATTATTTATATGACAAAAAAGCTTGGGAAGAGACAGTCTTAAAACAACTACCTATCTGATCTGATAGAATACAGAAAGTAAACGTAAATGGAAAATGTTCTCCGGGATCTGTAGTAAAGATGGGTGTTCCGCAAGGGTCAATACTTGGACCATTTTAATTTTTAATTTACATCAACGACCTACCTCAACTTGTGAGAGACAACCACGAAATTGTATTGTTTGCGGATGACACGTCACTTTTATTTAAATTAAAGCGACGGCAGACAAATTTTGACGACGTGAACAATGCAATAGCGAAAGTTGTTAACTGGTTCGATGTAAATAATTTATTACTGAACGAGACTAAAACAAATTGTATGAGATTTATATTACCAAATGTTAAACAAGTTAAACCTAACATTAAAATAAAAGATGAAGATCTAAATCTTGTGGACAGTACTGTATTTTTAGGCATAACTTTAGATAATAAGCTTCAATGGGGCGCTCACATAGATGGGTTGTCGAACAGACTCAGTTCTGCAGCATACGCAGTCAAAAGAATCCGTCAACTTACTGACGTAGAAACGGCTAGACTAGTTTATTTCAGCTACTTCCATAGCATTATGTCGTACGGCATTTTGTTGTGGGGGAATGCTGCAGATCGGGCTGTTCGTGCAATTTATAATATGGGCCCCAGAGAATCACTTAGAACTAAGTTTAAAGAAATAAATGTTATGACAGTGCCGTGCCAATATATATATATGAAAACTTAATGTATGTCCGAAAACATATTAATATGTTCAAGAAAAATAGCGACTATCATAATGTTAACACTAGAAATAAAGATAAACTAGCTATTCCCACTGTAAGGCTCCATAAAGTTAGTCAATCTTTTAAAGGGATGTCTGTACGATTTTTTAACAAAATACCAAATGATGTGATTAATCTATCTGTAAATAAATTCAAAAATGTTGTTAAACGTAATCTATGTAATAAAGCTTATTATAAAATATCTGATTATTTAGATGACAAAAAAGCTTGGGATGAAACTGCCTCCAACTCCATCAAAAACAATGTAATAGATATTAAGTACAATGACGTTAAAAAAATATAAGCCAAGCAGAGTTTCTTGCCAATTCTTCTCTGTTTGGTCACGTTACGAATTGGTGGTAAATTAAAAAAAAATGACGTTTCAAAGTGTACTATACAGTTCCTACTAGGGCTTGCATTCGAATATTCGAATATTCGAATAATTCGAATATTGTTTTTGTTCGAATATTCGAATACTGATATTTCAATATTCGAATATTCGATTTAAATTAATAACACCGAAATCGGAACTCAGATGTGCATGAAATGCCACTTAAGAGTTCGCGCGATATATCCATACAAGACTATACAAGTTTACATCGTCGTTCGGGTAAACAACATGTCGAACGATCCGATCCAAACCCAATAACTTTTATCGGGTTCTGAACACGGTTCGGATACACTCGGGAGTGTCGCGTAGTGCATTCGCGTAGTTGACGAGACTGTTCTGTCCATTCGTCTCTGTCGTTAACGTGAATGTATATTTTCATGATTTTGTTAAAATAACAACTAACCTAGATTTATAAGACTGTTTTTAGAGTGACATTACCGAGCCATCAAACGAACCCTTTGGTGCTGCTTTGTCCGTCCGTCCGTCCTTGGCGTGGTTTACTTCGGTGTACTTAAGAGATCACCTTGGTTAAGCAACTCTCCGCGTGGTCATTACTTGGATGGATGACTGTTTAGTGACATTTAGATTTGACCACTTCCGTGCTTCGGAAGGCACGTTAAGATGTTGGTCCCGGCTTTTCAGTCGTTAAGCCATGTCTGAGGCCTTCGGGTGGCCTAAAATCTCCGACACTAGAGTTGGCTACTAGCTCATACGAAGAAGAAAATTTTAATTTGTGGTTGATTGTGCGTGTAAATCACCAATGTCTCGTTACGGTGACATACCTTTTTGTAATTTTTTTAAAATTAGTTAATGGAAAAAACGCGTTTAAGAATAAAATAAGTTGATATTTTAAACTTCTTCATGAAAATAACACTCAAAATAACAAAATAAGATGTGATTTTAATAAAATCATAGTGTTTTTCTATTATTCGAATAATATTCGAATAATTCGAATAGTACCCGAAAAAAAATCGAATATTCGAATATGAATATTTTCGAATATTTGCAAGCCCTAGTTCCTACTGAATAAATGAATTTTTACTTTACTTTACTTTACTTTACTCCCTCAAAAACAATGTAATAGTTAAGAATAAACATTGTAAACAAAGACTTAAATAAAATACAAGTCAAGCAGAGTTTCTTGCCAATTCTTCTCTGTTTGGTCGCGTTATGAATTGGAGTAAATAAAAAAAAAATACGATTCAAAGTGTACTTGTGTGCATATGATATTTATTCATTAGGCACAACATTACGAAATTTGAAATAGAAATTTTGGAATTTAAAAATTTGTTGGTCTTGAGAGCCTATAGTGGTGGCCTAGTGGGAGGTACCCTGACTTAAGATCTGGAGTCGTGGGTTCGAATCCCAGCGGATTTTTCTTTTCGAAAAATTTATGTGCGCATTACCACGAGCTCGAAACGGTGAAGGAAAACATCGTGAGGAAACCGGCATGCCCTCGAACTAAAAAGTTCGAAAGGTGCCAGGTTAGTGTTCCAATAAAAAGCGGGTATGGGCTTGCAACCTGTCACGTGGAATGCTAGCTGCTTGCAAAAAGTGGGCATGTATCGAACGTAATGTTTGGACTTGCCTCTGACTACCCCGTTAAGGTATCCTCAATAGATTTGCGTACTGAGCAATATCTGAAGATATCATAATGGGGAAAAAGTCGTGAAGATGTTTGTTTTGTTTTGTTTTTGTTTTTTGTTTTCGTTGGTCTTGAATAAAAAACAGATAGTTAAGGAAGAATAATTGTAAAGTACACTTTGAATCGTACTTTTTTTAAATTTACACCAATTCGTACAACTAGCGGCACTAAGCTCTAGCGCTGACAATCATTGATATATATTGTTACTATCTGACAATTATTGCCCAGAAGTCAAAAGTAAGGTATCATATGCAGGCTACAGGCGAGAGAGAGCGAGAGACCCATGCGCAGACGTTTCGCCCAGCACTAAACTTACGTGCCGCTAGCTGTAATGCGACTAAACAGAGAAGAACTCGAATAGACGAAGCAGAGCGCCTTCACTAGTATGTATTACAAAATAAACACGTTAGTCTGTCAGTCGAGCATGGAGATAAGTGCGATCGCGGCTATTCGGAGTAAATTACTGCGTTTAATACGGATGTGATAATTTACTGACGATTTCAAAATCAGATGGTTTTGGTTCATGTTAGTCATCACTCCACTGTGGATCGAGAGTTAGGTACCGAATATTTAAACGCTGCTCAGCTATTTGAGATCGTCTCAACCATGTGAGACGCAGCCTTTTTAGAATCGACGTACTGAAACGTCAAACAATTGACGCGCATTTTTTTTATGATCATGAAGATGGAACAAGCACATGGCCCACCTGATGTTAAGTGGTTACTATTACCTATCACAAAGCATTGCATCGCAGATCACGTTTTTGGAACGTGCTCTAAGATGCAACGCCCTCCGACTATCAACTTATGGCATGAAGATGATAAACCTCTTGTGCCTGTAATTTCATCAATGAATGAACCTTAAGTAAATAGTTATTTGTTATACAAGAGTGCAAAGTTGCTTTTTAACCGCGTGCTCAATTTTGGTGACCTTGCTCGGTCAAGGCGAAGGATTCAAAAATTAGAATCAAAATCAATCTCGAGTGCAACACGTAACTTCATCCCACCTCAGCGAGGAAATTTACTAAATTAAAAGAAAAGATTAGCATTATATTTAAAGTTAAAAAGAAAAATAAAGTACATCAAGAAGGTTTTGGGTCTGACGTTTTATCAAATTAAAAAAGGTTGTATGATAAATTCGGCATCATGGAGGTAGAAGTAAATAGGTTTAATGATCTTTTGAATTCACAAACTTAGTGCCTACGATGTTCTAAATTTAATTTTACTTTATCCTCTAGCGGATAAAAACTGATTTTGTACTCAGCAAAAATGCAAAAAATGCAAGAGCAAAAATATTATTTCCGAGGGGGGGATGAAAAGTAAATTGAATGTCTTTTATAGTTTAGTTACTGTTACTGTCAGCCTGAACCATCCCATTGTAGAGCAAAGGCCTCCCTCCATTTTTTCCAACCACTTCCATCCTGCGCTAAAGTTTCCCAGTCTTTTTGGAATAAATTTAGTTCGTCACGCCATCTTCTACTTGGTCTGCCGCGACGCCATCGCACTATATCCGGGATCCACTAGTGGCAATTTTTGCCCACAGCTCATCTGGCATGCGGCATACATGGGGGCTTTAGGCTGTATAGTTTATTTAGTCAATGACTTCCAGGTGTCATGCTTAGGGATTTTCAGGTACAGATTTGTCACTGGCAAGAAGATCCTGCGTATCATGAAGGCTATGGGACTTGCCCCCGACCTACCCGAGGGCCTCTATTACTTGATCAAGAAAGCAATTTTTGGAGGTAGTAGAGTTCTTTGTGGAGGGCTCGTCCGGGGAAGTACTGCCACCATGCCTATGTCTGCCGTGAAGCAGCTGTGCTGTGTTTCGGTTTGAAGGGTGTGGTTGCCGGTGAAATTACAGGCACAAGAGGCTTATCATCTTCATGCCTCAAGTGGATGGACTTAGGGCGTTGCATCGTAGAGCACGTGTCGGAAAAATTTGATATACGATGCAATGCTTTGTGATAGGTAATGGTTACCACTTAACATCAGGTGGGCCATGTGCTTGTTCCATCTTCAAATAGTATAAAAAAAGGCGTTCTGCCTTACTTATTAAGTTTAAATCCACAATATACCAAGTTTAGCTGGTATATATTGCTTCTTAGCGTTAAGTTCGCCTATGTACATTGAATTTTGTGCAATAAATAATCATCTAAAAATATACGGATATCTCACACACGGACACGGTCAACTGATCCCAACCTAGGAAGAGTCTCTACTATGGGTACCAGAGACTAAAACATACATAGATAATATCCAGACACAGAACAAACATCCATGTTCAAGACACAAATGTTTGAATCGAACCCGCGATCTGTAGCTCATAAGACAGAGTTACTACGAAACCAACCGAGCTATAAGGCCAATCTATATATGTATCTATCTATGACTGTCATAGCGATGAAATATCTGCGCAAAATTCATCTAGCTTCAGTCCTCGACTATAAATGATCGTTCAAGTAATGGATTCATTGAATTTAACTTTGTTGATGATGAATGAGTCAGATCAAGAGCTAAGGTGAACATTTGAGTGGCTTCTTTGACGTGGCAAGGTTAATGAAGACTTTGAAGAATTTACGTTAAATGGGTATTTATTTATTTAGCAAGGGTTTGCAGTTTTACAGTGTTAAATTATAGACCACATTAATATTTTTTACATAAACCAATGTTAATTCACATTTTGTAAACAGCTCGTAGTATTCGTTGAGACGATGAGTTTTTTTTAAATAAATAATGCTTACTTATAATTAATAAAAAATCCTGTTATTTTTTTGTTTTTGTATTTAATATATTGGGTAAAAATAAATGTATTTTCTTTCTTTCTTTCAATAGGTACAATATGATAGCTCATTTAATGTTATGTCACCTTCTGATCTGTAGGGTGTTTGGTCGGCACATTATATATTAATGTGGTATCTAATTGTAAATATTTAATTCTTCATATTGAAAATTGTAAATATGTTTGGACTTGCCTGTTATGTTATGTAACGTTATGGTAAATAAATAAAATCTGAAAAAATCTGACAATAAGTACAGACAGAGTACATAGGTATTTTATTATTTTATCTTTATTATTATTATTAGGTTTTAAGTATGTATGTTAATAACTATTCAATTATATTATTTCATTTTAATCTTTTTTCGTAATAGCATTTGTAATTTTTGAGTATGTTATATCCATGGAATTAATAACAGTACTTGGGGAACGCTCGCTTTTAATAAAAAATTGTGCCTTATTTTTCTTTAAAAAAATGCCCAAAAATAGGGGTTGTGTCTCGTTTCCTCTTATACGTAACACTAAAGAGGAAACGAGACTCAACCCTAATTTAATACATTAGGCGCAGATATATTTTGTTCAAAGCGAGTCCTCCCATACTAAACCTCCTTGGTTTTAACCACATAAATAATGTTTATCTGTCAAAAATTAATTTGATTCGTAATAGCATTTGTGAATAAGGAATCATCATCGAGATATTTATATACTATAGAGTAGAAAACGTGGAAAAAAGCACCAAACCTCCGCGCACGCTGTCAATTGCGCGGTCTTTGAACACTTTTCAAGCGACATAAGGTCTAAATTAGTGCAAATTTGGCATTTTGAAGTTTACTAAGTCAAACGCGCTTGGACGATTTTTGTTAAAATTTCACTTGAAGACTTTCATTCTATATATATAGTGTTCTATAAAATTATCTCGACAGGAATCATTTTTTTTAAAAATAAATATGGAATCTATGAAGGAGTGATGTTTATATGTACATAAATGATGTTATTAATCGTCTAGACAACCTAAACCCCTTAGGTAAAACAATATCCCATTACACTCGGCTGAAACGTGAGCTGAGCTTCACTCTGAAGATACAATAACATTTTATATTCAAACTTTTATTAAATTTTAAAAGGCGCGGAGTAAATTGGAGCCCATTTAGATAAGCCCGGCTTATTCTGCTTTCTGAAAATACGAGTTTCAATATTGCTGAATATAAACTAGGACTTTTAGGACATTCAAGATTTTTTGGATTGCTATGGGATACTTATGGCCTTACCAAAGAAATAGGACTAAAGCATAGAAGAAGTCGTAAAATTCATTTATGCTCTGAACATTAACTCATACGGCTGATCTCTACTTTTTTATGTCCATATATGTTAGCTAGAAAGAGATGCATACTTTATCTCAATGAGATTTCTGCGACTTCGTACCAGGGCATTTGTATGAACCTGCATAGAAATTTGTTCGAGCGCCTTGGTACGATTAACTTTTTGAAGTCGCATTGATATATGTATGCATCCCTTTCTAACTGATGATATTGGACTTAAGAAAGTAGATATCAGCCGTATTGAATTTTAAGACTTTATCTAGTTGTCTTCCTATATTATCTGTGGGCCTTACTTATGAACATCTTTCAAAAGATAAACGATGCTTAGGCTAGTGCCATCTCTTACCGTTGGATAATGACAAACAGTGACAGGGCTAACTTTGAGCATTGGTTAACTTTGTGTAGCGTTCATAAGTAAGGGGCTTAGCTCTTTGGTAGGTAGTACATACATACGATAAAAGGGCAATCATCATTATTGCATCACAGATTAAAAAAATACACTGTGTTGGTTACATAAGTACTTACTACTTAATTTAAAAGATTTTTTAAAAATGGAGCCACCTGTTTGTACTAAAATGGTAGTAAACAAACTAAAAATATAATTATAGTAAACTAGCTTCCACACGCAGCTTCGCTCGCGTGGTACGGATACAAAGTATCCTTAGGTGTTGATCCAGGGCACAATTTATGTATATTCCAAATTTTGTCAACAACAAACATACTCAACATACACAATCTTTCGTATTTATAACATTAGTGTTACGCCATAAAAAAAACCGATTGCAATGAGGAACAATCTAAGCAATCAGCTTACATATATCCTAAATTAAAAGTTTAAAATTGTTTGCGCTTACAAAATGGCCGGTTACGTACGCTGCTGGAATTGTTTGAAAAACTTTTTGCCGTTTCATCGTAAGTAGGTGCTAAAAAGTATTTTTTTATAAGCTGTTATTTAGCTTTTATGGGGTACTCATTCATTCTTTATTAATGAAGGGTATAATTTACTTGAGGCTTTACTGCAGTTTTGAACATGTTGTTTAATAGGTACTCACCTACCTAAATATTTATGTAGCAGCTGTAGTAGGTACCTACTTTAATTACCTTTCTAACCGACTTCGAAAAAGAAGGAGGTTCTCAATTTAGGTCAATTAAGTAAAAGTAAGTAAGTAAAAAGTTTATTTTGACTAAAATAAAACATACCTAAATAGTTTAAACACAATAATATAAAAAGAACAGAAAACAAAGATCTTTATTTCCATATAAATAACTTTTCCTAATAGTGTAGAATGACGGAAAAAAAATCGAAAAACCGTAAAATATTAATATTTCGTATTTTAAGATATTCACAAGGTTCGTAACAGCTCTAAAACGTGAAGCGTAAAATAGGCTTTTGAACTGATTTTGTTATTTGATTAAAGTATTTATACTTTAGCCACAGGACTTTTTTTTTAATTTTAAGTGGGAAAAAGAATGCTAATTTTGAAAAAAAAAATTCTACTTGAAACGCATTTAGCAATCGGGAGTTCTACTCTAACGTTTGAAATCATTAGATCTATCTGTTTTTGCCATTAAAAGCCGATGTCCGAAAAATTATCTCCATAATACACTGTGCAGTGTGGCCGTTCAGTTTCATCGCAAGCTTTGTCGCATTCAGTGTTGTGAAAAATTGATGGCTAGTGGCAATCGATCGCTTCTATTTCAGTCGGCAAATTGATCCCTTTCGATACAAGCAGGGTATTATCACGGACTAACAGGGTGCTTTATTTTGTGTTGAATAATTTTAAGAGAAATCGATTTTTATTTACAGTCTCTTGAGTTTACAACTTCCGTTGAAAATTTAAGACTTCCGTTGAAAGTGAGAAGACTATTTGAACGCTTTAGATAAAGTGAAACTTATAGATTACATAAAAGCACAAAATATGGTATATGATAACCTACTTATAAGCAGGTACCTAAGGTAGGTTGGAATTTTTTTTTTTATGTTTAACCTAAAGTACCTTATTAAAAAATTGCATAAATTACGTTTTAAAACTAAAACGAAAACAGACTTCAATGTTCGTCAGGGTGAAAATTACAAGTGAGGGTGAGGTTTTTTGAGTTTTTCGGGAAAAATACCAATCCCTCAAGAATGAAATTTATATGACCACTGGTGAAGTAAATAATACCTATTCTTTCAAACCAAATTTTGAAAATAGGTCCACAATAGACTGATATATATCAGTGAACATAGCAACATAAAAACATGCATACAGTCGAACATCAGAGAAACTCCTTCTTTTTTTGAAGTCGGTTAAAAGTTGCTTTCGACCCAAATAAAATAAATATAAACATATTTTTTACTTTTACCCATTTTAATAAGTAACTGCTATCGAGATAATTATATTAGAACATTATAATATAGTGGTGAAATTTAACAAAAATCGTCCAAGCGTGTTTGACATAAATAAACTTCAAAATGCCATATTTTCATAATTTAGACCTCATGTCGCTTGAAAAAGACCGATTGTTCAAAGACCGCGCAATTGACAGCGTGCGCGGAGTTTTGATGCAGACACTTTTTTTCCACGTTTTCCACTCTAAAGTATAAATATCTCGATAGTAACTACAAAATGGAAACGAAAACTTGTATTCATGTCTCATAAGTATTCTATAGCGAAACTCTACTCTACTCTTTTCTACCAAAGAGTTTGGATTTTTTGTAATATACTAAATCTATGGTCTCTACATTCTCACAGAACCTGCTCTACAATTCCCCGAAATCCAAGGAGTTAACGTTACAAGCCAGCCGAATGTCACCGTGTCACGCCAACAGTACCTATAAAGCCGTTCCCAAATCCGGTTCCCATGAAACGAGCCGTTTCATAAATAAACACAAATCTCGAATAATGAAACATAGATAAAATTCTTCCTTCGTACTTCCTGTGAACGAAAAACGAAACAGGGGTAACCATTTCCGTTTGCCTTCAAACAAAACTCAACTTTGTTACCCCGGAAATAAGGGAAAGAACCGAATATCAAATTCAGAAACTTTTTTAGTTTCATTCTAAATTCAAACAAACAAATGAGACTGTGTTCCTAATCATATGAAGGCGAAAGTTTGCGAACATGAGAAATGTTTGTCCCTCCTTCCCGCCAAAACTACGGAACGGAATGAACTGAAATTTTACACATGTACGTAGTTCTAATTATTATAATAATCTAAATAGCATATAGGCTTTTTGATCGACGCAAGCGAAGCTGGTGGTAGCTAGTATTTGAATAAAGAAGAGAGTTGTGAATGTGGCGTGAGTTGTAATTTTTTCCGGCTGTGCATTACCCACTACAGCTCCCGTCACTGTCAAAAATTGAACACTTTCATGCTCCCAAAAAAGCGCGTATTGTATCCATTGAATTAATAATAGTAGTACTTCATACTTGGGGCATACGCGCTTTGACAAAAAATCTGTGCCTGATTTTTCTTAATAAAAAAGGCCCATATTCCTGAAAATAACAGTAAGTAAGTAGGTTGGTACCTAATTATGGCTTCTACGTTACAATCAAGCAGGTTTAGTATGGGAGGGCGCGCTTTGAACTAAAATTTGTGCCTAATGTATTCTTCAAGAAGGTCATTACTTGTTATCAAACTCTGAATTATTTGCATGACTTTAGGTACCTTAGGTATGTACCTATAAGCTTCTTCGTATGAGCTAGTGGCCAAGTTCTGGTATCAGAGTTTTTAGGCCGCTCGAAGGCTTCAGACATGGCTTAAAGACTGAATAGCCGGGACCAACATCTAAGTATCCTACCCAAATTCAAGCATAAGGTTCATTCATCATCATCATCGGTATATAGCAGTTTTCTGTTGGACATAGGCCTCCCCTAATGAGCGCCATTGCGCCCTGTCCTGAGCTCGACGCATCCAGCTTCCTTTCGCAGATCGTCAATCGACCTGGCCGGAGGGCGTCCTAAGGTTCATTAAAACATATATTTCATATCAGCGTCTAGACTTTTCATATCAATTTGTAAGGTTGCCGACCTAGCATCAAAGTTTATATTTTGCCTTAGTAAGTAGGTACTCAGTCGTAAACCTTCTACCTAGCTACAAAATCATATTTAGCTAGGTAGATGCCTAACTTTCTCTGTTCGATGGAAAGTGAAGTCTACTACTGATTTCAGCATCATCATCATCAGCCTATAGCAGTCCATTGTTGGACATAGCTTTATAACCTGGCATACGACAGCATTTTGTTTATTATTTAGAGCTTGGATTTCCAGCTATTAAATTAATTAGTAGTTCGTGAGACCAACTTTGGTGTTAGTATTTTTTTTATGGCACTTGACGATGGAACAAGCAAATAGACCACCTGATGTTAAGTGGTAACCATTACTTATCATAAAGCATTGCATCTTAGATCACGGTTTTTGGAACGTGCCTATGTCATGGGAGGTCTCGTCCACGGAAGTGCCACCCTGTCTATTTCTGCCTTAAAGCAGCTGTACTGTGTTTCGGTTTGAAGGGTGTGGGTGCCGGTGAAATTACAGGCCCATGAGGCTTATCATCTTCATGCCTCAAGTAGATGGACGCAGGGCATTGCATCGTAGAGCACGTTCCGAAAAAACGTGATCAACGATGCAATGCTTTGTGATAGGTAATGGTTACCACTTACACCAGGTGGGCCATGTGGTTGTTCCATCTTCAAGTACCAACTTATAATACAAAACCACTACCTAACAATATTTTTTACTACCTAAATATCCCAACTAATTAAGTTGTCATTTTTTGCTTCAAACTCCAACACACCCTATTAATTAACGTCCCCTGCCAACTACAAGCGGTGACGGCAAACTCGATGCTTTACTCGACTTTTTTGGAGCAAGGGGAGTCAAAGGTAAGTCTAAACATTCGGTAGGTACATCATACCCAGTTATTGCAATTAGCTAGCATTCCTTAGTTCAACAATTAATATTGGATATAAATAAATAAATATTGGACACTATCATGTAGCCCCAAACGAAGCAAAGCTTGTACTTTGGAAACCACATGACTGATATATTATTTTTAGATTTATATTTTTTTTTTGTAAATACTTACATAGTATACACTAGCGGCCCGTCCCGGCTTCGAACGGGTTATGGCAATTTTTCACACCTTGGGTTACGTTACTTAAGTTTTAGTAAGGATCCCTAATCTTTTCTAGCAATAAATATAGCCTATGTTACTCAGGGTGAATGTAGCTTTCCAATGGTGAAAGAATTTATAAAATCGGCATAGTAGTTTTTTAGTTAATTCATTACAAACATACACATACACAAAATTATTATTTTTTCCTCCTTATAATATTAGTGTAGATGGAATACACAGAGAGAGAAGATCACTAAGTGATTTAAAAAATAAATCTTATAAATTGCTATATTTACGTTCTTCTAAGAATATTTTAACCCAACATAAAAAATACAACATGCAACATAAACCTACCCACAACCCTCACTAAGCACTTACTACGGAATAGGAAAAAGGTACCCACTATCTCGTTTATGTAAGTTATTCTAGTTTCAACGGTCGCGGCTCGAAGGACCATACGCTTTCACATCACGTTTTACACACATATCATTTCTTTATATCTGCCTATAGAAGTCTCTAACTTGATAGTATGTAGGAATACCTATTTAAACAATAAACTAGCAAAGTAAAGTAAAGTAAGTAAAGTAAAAATTCATTTATTCAGTAGGAACTGTATAGTACACTTTGAAACGTCATTTTTTTTTTAATTTACCACCAATTCGTAACGTGACCAAACAGAGAAGAATTGGCAAGAAACTCTGCTTGGCTTATATTTTTTTAACGTCATTGTACTTAATATCTATTACATTGTTTTTGATGGAGTTGGAGGCAGTTTCATCCCAAGCTTTTTTGTCATCTAAATAATCAGATATTTTATAATAAGCTTTATTACATAGATTACGTTTAACAACATTTTTGAATTTATTTACAGATAGATTAATCACATCATTTGGGATTTTGTTAAAAAATCGTACACACATCCCTTTAAAAGATTGATTAACTTTATGGAGCCTTACAGTGGGAACAGCTAGTTTATCTTTATTTCTAGTGTTAACATTATGATAGTCGCTATTTTTCTTGAACATGTTAATATGTTTTTGGACATACATTAAGTTTTCATATATGTATTGGCACGGCACTGTCATAACATTTATTTCTTTAAACTTAGTTCTAAGTGATTCTCTGGGGCCCATATTATAAATTGCACGAACAGCCCTCTTCTGCAACACAAATATGGTGTTGATATCTGCAGCATTCCCCCACAACAAAATGCCGTACGACATAATGCTATGGAAGTAGCTGAAATAAACTAGTCTAGCCGTTTCTACGTCAGTAAGTTGACGGATTCTTTTGACTGCGTATGCTGCAGAACTGAGTCTGTTCGACAACCCATCTATGTGAGCGCCCCATTGAAGCTTATTATCTAAAGTTATGCCTAAAAATACAGTACTGTCCACAAGATTTAGATCTTCATCTTTTATTTTAATGTTAGGTTTAACTTGTTTAACATTTGGTAATATAAATCTCATACATTTTGTTTTAGTCTCGTTCAGTAATAAATTATTTACATCGAACCAGTTAACAACTTTCGCTATTGCATTGTTCACGTCGTCAAAATTGGTCTGCCGTCACTTTAATTTAAATAAAAGTGACGTGTCATCCGCAAACAATACAATTTCGTGGTTGTCTCTCACAAGTTGAGGTAGGTCGTTGATGTAAATTAAAAATAAAAATGGTCCAAGTATTGACCCTTGCGGAACACCCATCTTTACTACAGATCCCGGAGAACATTTTCCATTTACGTTTACTTTCTGTATTCTGTCAGATAGGTAAGAAGTGAGAAGGGCTAAAGCCATACCCCTGACGCCATAGTGATCTAGTTTCCTGATTAATGTTTCATAGTGTACGCAGTCAAATGCCTTAGACAAATCACAAAAGATGCCTAAAGCATCATGTGTGTCCTCCCAGGCATCGTAGATATGCGATACCAACCCAACACCGGCATCAGTTGTTGATCTGCCCCGCGTAAATCCGACTTGTTTGACATCTAGTAAGTTGTTAAAGTTAAAATGGCTTTGCAGTTGACTGAGAATAAGCTTTTCAAAAATTTTACTAAATGTTAGCAGTATTGATATCGGTCTAAAGTTAGTAGGGTCAGAACTACTACCGGATTTAAATAAAGGTGTTATTTTACTATGTTTCATTAAATCAGGAAACTCACCACAGTCAATACATTCGTTAAATATAAACGCTAGTTCTGGTGCGACAATGTCAATCAACGATGTTACAACGCTAACAGAAATGCCCCAGGGATCCGTAGTTTTTTTGACATTTATCAGTTTGAATGTTTTAATAATATCATTACTGTTTACATATTTAAAATAAAACGGTATTTCACATTTTGGTACATTTTTATTAAGTAATGAATCCGCAATTATTGGAGAAGAGTTTAAGGATCTTGTGGTAGAAACTGGAATGTCTGTAAAAAAGGATTCGAATGCTTTGGCAACATCACCATCTTGTTTGATGATGGTATTACCAATATTTAATTTATACTCCTTAATGTCATGTTTGACTTTTCCAGTCTCACTGTTTATTATTTTCCAAGTGGTTTTAATTTTATTACTACTGCTTCTAATTTTTGAACTAATATAATTAGACTTAGCCGCGCGACATACATTTTTAAAAATTTTTGAGTAATTTTTAACTTTATCTTTAAACTCTTCACTAAAATTATACTGTTTTTCACTGTAAAGCTCATACATTCTTTTTCTGCTTATGTGAATTCCTACTGTTGCCCACTCACAGAATGTAGGACTGTCAGAGACCATGATCGATTTAGGTGTTTTTTAGCGAAATATAAAATAGTAGATTGTTTTACAAGGGACTAAACCATCCCATTATATACGAGGTTGTTATACTCCCGAGCGTAGCGAGGGAGGATGACAAGACCGAGTTATAATGGGTGGTTTTGGCCCGAGTAAAACACTCTACTTTTCACTTCGATTGCGAGAAAATAAAACAATTCAAAATTAGTCAATTTTCAGAAATTTTATTAAAAATTAATCAACCTTCATAAAACATCACCAAGACGGTTCTATTTTAAAAAAAAAAAGATTGACGGAGCACCAAGAAGTCGAGTTTTTATGTAAAAGAACGAATGCTTTGTACGGGCTGATGATTTTAGACAAAAATTAAAAAGAAAAAATACTTTATAGCCCGAGGTATTAAACTCGAGTTTTAGGCCCGCTAAGCTACACTATTATGCTACACTTTTTGAGCAAGAGAAGTGAAATAGTAGATTGTTTTACAAGGGACTAAACCATCCCATTATATACGAGGTTGTTATACTCCCGAGCTTAGCGAGGGAGGATGACAAGACCGAGTTATAATGGGTGGTTTTGGCCCGAGTAAAACACTCTACTTTTCACTTCGATTGCGAGAAAATAAAACAATTCCAAATTAGTCAATTTTCAGAAATTTTATTAAAAATTAAATGTGCAGTTAGAGCAATTTTGAATGTTTAGTGATATGTTTTTCCCGGGCAATTTTATTTCGGTTCTCTGTGATTGGGATGTGATAATATTTTGAGTTGATTGTTGTGGAGTAAAAGTTGGAGAGACTCGAATCATGCTTGAGTTTCCTGCGCGGCTTCAGCTGAGTTCACATATTCATCCAATCCCGCGATGTAGATGCTTGGGGTTCTGTAATGTTTGGTAGAATATTGATTCCTTCCATAATCCGCTGCGTGACGTGATACTTGTTTTGTATAGAGTCCTCTATATAACCTTCAGCCACTTGATCGGACCTCCATCCACCGTGGCGTTTTAATGTCGTTATATTCGCACCAGAGTCCGCCAACAGAGTCGCGGATGTTCTGCGGAAACAATGGCCCGTGTAGAGTTCCGGATTTGGTAAATTTAGATAAGTGGCAATATCTTTAGGCATGTTACCAAATTTATTTTTGCCTATGACTTGCCTTGTGCATTTACCATTTTGATAATTTAGAAAAAATCTTCTCGTTGAAACATTAGTGGGACGTAACTCCTGATAGGCTTTAACTATATTAAGGTATTCTCCACTGATGATAAATTTACGCTCTTTGTTTGTTTTCGTGTTCGGCAGACTCACAGCTTGTAGGTTTGTATCCGTTTCTACGTCTTCTAGCGTTATATTGGCAAGCTCTATTCCTCTGCATGCACCGCTGATTCCATAAATTAAAGCAATCTGTTGAACAAAAAAATAAGTGTGTTAATAATCGTAATAACCTAGGTACATAATTTAGGTATGTAGGTAGATATCTATTTATTTAGTTTGAGTAGAGTACATAAGTAGGTTACCTTTGTTGCCAAGTATTGTTTATTTGGAGCGTTATTTAAAAATGTTTCGATTTCTTGTGTCGTCAAGACTTTAGATTTTTTTGCCTTGTATCCAGTGGACAATTTCTTCAGTAAAGCCGTTAAATTTACATATTTTTTAATATCGACGTCGTGTCTCGTTTTTAAGGTCATTCTTAACATTGAATATGTGCTCCAAAGAGTCGACGATTTGAATTTTTTCGATAATTCATCAAAATAAGTGAGAAAAACCCCTTCTGTAAAAGAATCCACACGTTTCTCATCTCTCCATTTCATAAAATTTTCGTAACTCTTTAAATATATTTCACGTGATTTTGTCGGCAACAGATTCATAATTATTTCTTTGCCCTTTTCTTCCATTTGCATATTAGCATCTTCACTATCACTTGATGACATTTTTCACGTTCACAATTTGAAAGTTAAAGTCAGGAAGTTAAACGTAAAAGTTTGTGATTTGGAATGAAGAAAATTCTAGAGATTTAGCGCCAATACCATCTTTTTTTTTAAATCTCTATACCTTCAATAACCCTCAACGAAACAGTTCGCATTCTACCGTGAAGGGAAGAATCAACCTTCATAAAACATCACCAAGACGGTTCTATTTTCAAAAAAAAAGATTGACGGAGCACCAAGAAGTCGAGTTTTTATATAAGAGAACGAATGCTTTGTACGGGCTGATGATTTTAGACAAAAATTAAAAAGAAAAAATACTTTTTAGCCCTAGGTATTAAACTCGAGTTTTAGGCCCGCTAAGCTACACTATTATGATACACTTTTTGAGCAAGAGAAGTGAAAAAATATATAAGTAGTAATAACAATCATTGTGGTTTCCATAATAAAAGCTCTGCTTAGTTTGGGGCTGCTTGATGCTGTGTGATAAATTAAGATAAGATAAAAATATTTTTTTATTGAAACCATAAATATTGTGTACATTTTTTAAACTTTACATAATTTATTGCAAAAGAAAGAAAAATAAATCTTAATCAAGTAAAATCAACCTTAAAAATACATTAAAATAATAAATGAACCTACTTAGAGAATGGGTTGTGCTAGTATGACGACCTCTGTGGCGCAGTGGGCGAAGGTCCGCCTGGGACGCAGAAGGTTGCGAGTTCGATTCCCGCCGCGGGACAAATGTTTGCATGTTCTGCAGATATTTGTCTCGGGTCTGGGTGTTTTCTATGTATGATAAGTATGTATTTAAAAAAAATGTATTTATGTAATATATCAATCAAGTTGTTCCCATTACACAAGCTCTGCTTAGTTTGCGGCTACATGATGCTGTGTGATAGTCCAGCAGTATTATTATTATTATTTATTAGTATGAGATTCGATGACAAAATATAAAAAGGGTATAAATAGCAAGGCAGGTGTCATACCGGCCTTGCTATTTAACAATAAATAACAATGTAAGCAAATATGTATTTTCTAGGATTCCCTGTGTTGTAATGTACAGCATCATGAATTGTTATTTATTTTATTTTTATGTTTACTCGGTGGAAAGGTGCCGATCAGTGCTACTATTTATGCTGATCAATGTGTTTGAGTTTGAATAAGTACGGTTGAATAAGCTATGCTGGGTGTTGTAATGTTTAGATTATTTTTTGCTTCCATAATTATGTACATATTAACTTATCATCTACTTAGGTGGTAGGTGTCATAATTATGTACCCGTGATGCAATTTATGTATTCTATTAATAATATTTTTTTTTTATGTATCAGGACAGGGCGCAATGACACTCATTAGGGGAGGCCTATGTCAAGCAGTGGACTGCTATAGTCTGATGATGATGATGATGCAATTTACAGTCGATCCATTAAAATAAAATTACACAATAAAATGTCAATAATATACCTAAATAATAACATAATCAAAAAATCCAAAATAAATGTATAAGAAGACAATGTCAAAAAACTACATTTTATATTCTGGTCATTAAAAAACTCGTCAAGACTATAGTAAGTTTTTACAAAAAAAATTTTTTTTTTTTTATTTCTATGATTTTTTTTGTCATTCGTCAAGTATTTTATTATATATTTTTGCGGCCATTGTGTTCAGGCCGGAGCTGTTTAGATATATAGATATTTTTTGTTTTTGTTTTTTGTGTTATGTTTAGTTACCTTCTAATCTACCTACTTAGGTATCAACTTTATAGATATGATAAATGTAAAAAATTTAAACGAAAAAAAAGTTTATCACTACCTACGAAAATACAATTCACATGATATACAAATAAAAATAATCATATAGTAAGTGGAACAAAAATTTATAAAATAGCAGTACATACTTATAAACATATAAAGTACAACAAGCAAGAAGTGAGTACAATCGAGAGATGACTCATTGATGTGTATTTCATTCGAACGGGGCGGAGGTGTGGCTTTTGTATTGTAAGCCTTGATATTGATAAAGGAGCCGAGATGACAATATCACAGAGAGTGAGAATGGTGAAACGGTAAGCTCCCAAAATATTTATACCTATTTATAATATACTCTCGCAACTCGAACTTATTTTTGTACGCTTTAAATGTTCGATGTGTTGAGTTCTTGTAGGCCTTGTTATTGTAGGTGGAGCTGAGATGACAATATCACCTATAACGAAATATACTACAATACAAATACATGTTTGATATTATGGTGAAACGGTAGGTCAGCTCCTAAAATATTTATAGGTAGGTATATGTACTATTTACAATATATTCTCGCAACTCGAACTTATTATTGTACGCTTTAAATGCTCGATATACTACAACCTACAAATACATACTTACTTTTATTTTAGTTATTTCCTATCCTATGTAGATCGTAACATTTTCTTAAAATATAAAAACTTTTATATTTTAAGAAAATGTTAATTATTAAAGTTAATTACATAATGTTAATTATTTGTCTCGGTCTGAGTGTTTTAATGTAGGTATAGGTACGTAAGTAGTAGGTATATATTTGCATACTTGGTCTAGAGAACGTGGTCCTCCTTTTCGCGAATGGCGAGTAGCGTCGCGAGCTCACAGTCAACGTGTTAACGTGTTTGGTCAGCAACATGAGCCTCTTGGGCCACTACAATAGTTAGGTAGGTACTTATCAGTATAATATTAAGCTAGTATGTATATGTTATGGACAAAGTGATTAATGCGGGCATTATTCATAGTGCCCGGGCAATATGAATAATGACCAGCTACTTAGGGCAAAGTGATTAATGATTACCTAAACTTCATTATTTATCACATTGACCGGTCATTATGAATAATGCTACGTGATCATCGGGCAATGTGATAATATAGCTACTTTGGGGATGGAGTGATGGAAGGGAAGCGAACGCGTGACACGCGCTAACCAATCAGAGCCCGTCATGGCGGCGTACGAACGTCCATCGCTTCACTGTTCACTACACAGCTCTCAGTTTTGCATTCCAAACGAATACGGACGGACGCAGACAGATAATTTCGTAATTCAGTTTCGTAACTAAAGTGAAGAAAGACCAGCGAAGTTCATAAAGCATCGCTAAAAAGAAGAAATTTGTGTTTTAAATTTTGATTTAAAGTCTGAATTAAAAATAATAGTTAAATATTGTGTCTTTTATTATTCTGCCCAACAGGTGATGGGCGTTATGTATATTGCCCGGGCAACTTGATTAATTCAATAGTTCTTATCACATTGCCCTCACATATTGGTCATTATTCATAATGCCCGGTCATTATGTATAATGACCAATTAATCACATTGTCCATAACATATATACCAACCGTAATTTATTTATTATCAAGAGGCGATCATTTCTCCAGGCACGACAAAGTATTAGCCTCTAAAATCCACGGAAAGAAAGAAGAAAGAGCAGTATAAAATTGCTACTGACGGAAACCAACGTCCTATATTGCATAAATAAAAATATTCCCAACACTTTGCAACTATGGAATTACTCGCTCCGTAGATTATCAAGTTTGCCAGTTCCCACTCATTTACATTGCCAACTGACCCGTGACAAATTATGTTCTGCAGTTTAAAGGACGCTATCTACTGAACCGTTTTAGAGAAGACAAAGCTCTAAAAGTTAGCTAAAAAACTAGTTGGCTCGGTAGCGCCGAAACTTTTGGGATATATATAAATCAAAGCTCTAAAATTCGATATTTTTATGAGTTCTAGCGGTTAATACATATATATAAATATAGGTGGTTCAGTTCTTAGATATTGTGTGTCTGACATTATCTTCAAAGTTCAAAGATTAAATGCTCTGCGTCCGCCTAAAAGACTGAGCAAAGCTTTTATTAGGGAACCATGGTAACGGAATGATCTCCTTTAATTTCGACGCCGTACAGTATTCTTGTGGTACGTAGTTTTCTTGTGACTCTTTTTGGCATGTCATCAGATCAGACATAAGCACGAAGCTTGAACTCTTGACGAGAAAACTAGCTAACAAACCATATTATGAAACGCATGAGTATGTAAGTCTTCTTCGTCGTATGGACTGGTGGCCAACTCTGATATTAGAGTTGTAAGCCATCCTAACGCCTCCGACAGAATTCAGCGACTGTAATATCCGAGACCAATATTCCTGAGTCAAAATTGTTTTAGATTTAGTAAAGCGGTCGATAGTTGAAACCTTTGAAACCGTTTTATTCAATGTAAATTTGGTATTATAAAAATTACTCTTTCGAGTGTACCTATAACGTATAGTAAAATTAAAATAATATTAATTCTCAGTTACAAATTCATTTAAAATATCATGCGAAATAATCAAAAACAAACTCTACTCAAACGCTAAATAATAAAAATAACTATAACAAAATTACCTATATCACAAACTTTATTAAAAATTTTAATCAAATTAAAATAAAATTAGCAATTTAAATATTTACAACTATTGATTATTTTAAAAAGTTAAAAATACAATTTCAAAAGCTACGTTCATTTATTTACTTAGTAAAAGTTCATTAACGTAGAAACTATTTTCTAAAAGCCACTAACAGACCTCGCAAACACGACGCATTGTCATCGCGCTTAGTCGCTACTCGTGAGCATCTGTCATATCTTGCTGTCGCGATTGTCGCCGTGTGTGCGGAGCTTTGAACAATTTTTTTTATTTATTTATTTAAAATGTATGAAAATTGTCCCCAGCTGCTTGTTGTAGCGTCTAATCGCTGACGTTTGCCGTCCAATGTGCGCAGGCTGTAAAAGAGCTTTGTTCCGCGACTTTGTCGACAAACAGTTCAGTGGACAGTGTCCCATATTTTTTCCATAGTCCCATTGTCTAGGTTGCGTAACGTCATCATAACGTTACGCCGATGCCGGGACGGAAGACGCGGGAAGCACTTTCTTTTACAGCGCAATCGTAAAAACGGGGTTAATGACTAAATAAAAATATTATTCTTTCGTTGAATCTACAACAATGACAGGACCGCGATCATAAACGAGCTTTTTATTGTTCTCACACTTCTATTTTTTCTTAGGAAAGATAACTTTTACAACATATTTTTTGCTGGGCGGCAAAAAGTTTTTGTAGGCAGCTTTTTTTTCGTAGGGACTGGAAGAATACATTATCTTCCAAAGAGGTTGGATTTTTTTATGATATCTTCGACATGAGAAATGAATGATTTGGTAAGAATCATTAAGGCTTCTAGTTTATTATTTTTTAAATGTTTTTTAAAACATCAGTAAGCACCTCTAACAAACAGAGGATTGTTTAATAAAAGAAGATAGAAGATTTATTCATATGGATACCACCACAGACTTCAATTTAAAATTCCTACTTATATCACAGGGAGTCCATGGACGTACAGGACCGCGGTGTATAGAATGGAATAAAATATTATTTAGGGAACAAAACTAAAATAAGGTGAAGCTTTCTCTACCAACCTTTGTGTATTGTGGATTTTAACTGAATATGAAGTACCAATAAAATAAATGCGTGTATGGCTCAATTTTCAGAAAGCCTATATCCAGCAGTGGATAAAGTCGGGTTGTGGATGATGATAATGATGAATTAGAGGTTTCGTAAAGTACCTATCGATTCGTTTTGAGGTTGACTTCCTAATTGAAAACGTGGTCAGTGCAAATCAAACCACAGAGTACAATCTAACCACACTATTCCAATTGCCAACTCTACTCTGTTTACTTGCCACGTGAGTGATGTAGGTAAACTTACCTACCAGCTACCTGCATGAGGTAAGTCTATACAACCGAATATTGAAAGTGCGTGGGCACTAAACTAAAGGGCTTATTACCACGCGCTCGCGCTATTCAGTCTCTCTTAGTAAGACTGTCTTATTGACTAATTAATCAAGACTAAGACCGACTAAGTGGCTTACTGTTATTAAATGTAAGACAGTCTTACTTCTTCTTAGTCTTGATAGAGCGCTCGTGGTCGTTATGTCAGGACGGTGACCTGCGGGGTGATTGGCTATCTCTGTTGCAAACAAAAATGATTGACACCGATCCTGTTTTAACAAACTGTGACAGTTTGTCAATTGACGTTCATTGAATTTCGATGGATGAAATGTCAAAGTTTGTAAAAACAGGATCGGTTTTAATCATTTCTGTTTGCAACAGAGTTAGCCGATCACCCCGCTGTTGTTGTTCTGTTCGTAAGTAAAGTAGGTAGGTACAAAATAATGTGATGTACTTACGTATAGGTGGAGCGCGCCATACTCGCCTCACTTCCACCGAGTCACCAATACCGAAATATGCAAGCAAACTGTTAAATAAATAAAAATTAAAAGTATTTTATTTCAGATTACAAAAAATCCATAGGTACACTCGAAATTTCAACATAGCACTTAAATCAAAACAGAGAACATAGAACACAGATTATAAAATACAGAAAATAATAAATTAATTTAAATAAAACGAATTCAAATAAATTGAAACAAACAAAATCAAATCAAATTAAATTAAATTATAAATTTACAGATATTTTTGAGAGCGACCACCCAAGTATTTACTTAGGTGATCACCCTCACAATGAAGCACCTCCACAGTGGGGAGTCACACCTATTTGATATTGTTTTTAGGATGCTGTTGTGACTGTCCCGCACTCTGCGCATCAGGGATGCAGTTTTTTTGCGGACGACAGCTTTGAAACCATCGGTTTGGTATTCCGCAAACATCCCTGTTGCCACTAAGGTCACTAAGGTCCAGGATGTGAGCGAGCGGATATTGGAGCTCAAGGATACTTCGGCAGACGGAGTGACGACAGGTGGACAAAAGAACTGACCGAGAGGTGGCCGAAAAATAGTCATAGAAATAGGGAACGTCCACCGGCGAGATGGGTCGATGATATCAGAAAAACCGTGGCTGGCACCTGGATCAGACTAGCCCAGGGTCAAGGCGAGTGGCGTAATCAAAGGGAAGGCCTATGCCCAGCAGTGGATCGAAATTGGTTGATGTGATTATAATGATTGATTGGTAGAAAGGGGGCCGAAGACCGTGGTGGATGGCACAAATTCGAGAGGCGTGTATCCAGCAGTGGATAAATTCGGACTGTGGATGATGATGATGATGTGAAGGCTTGTAAATTAGATTACTTACTCATTCTTTTTGAGTTGATTTTTAATTATATTTTTGTCATCTTGGTTTGGTACCTAGAGTAATTAGTTAGATGTACTTTATGTTACCATTAGGTATAAAATAATTAATTTAATGTTTAAGCTTATAGTATGTATTCAAGTTCAAGTATAGGTTTGGCGGCCTCTGTGGCGCAGTGGACGAAGGTCCGCCTGAGAAAAAGGTTGTGGGTTCGATTCCCGCTGCGGGACAAATGTTTGCATGTTCTGTAGATATTTGTCTCGGGTCCGGGTAGTTTTCTATGTATGATAATGTATTAAATACATACAAAAAAATATGTGTAGTATATCAATCACGTGGTTCCCATAATACAAGCTCTGCTTAGGTTGGGGCTACATGAAGCTGTGTGATTACGTCCCGCATTATAAAAAAAATAGGTATACAGTATACCTATACTTGAACTGCCCATTGATTGCCAGCAAGTGGCGCTTTTATTTCTATTTATTTTGAAGTTAACATAACAGTTGGTTAAAATAAGTACATATATTTTAATTTTGCAAAATTAGATAGGTATATAACATTGGATTAACCTGTAATGTTATATCTTGTAATAATAAATGAATTTGAATTGAATCCCCTAATGATGAGTTATAGAGTCTACCTGCGTGTGGAGTGTAGAGTACATCAATCACGGAATCAGCTGATTGATGTCCGGGCTTTGAAGCCTTGACACTTCGGTACATTCAATAGGTAGCTAGGTAAATTGAATCGATACTGTTATAGGAAGCTAGCTATAACAGTATCGTTTCAATTTACCTAGCTAGGTAGGTACCTATTCTAGTGGTTTATGAAGGTACGTACCGAACAATACAATAATAATATAAGTACTCAACCTACGGCAAAAAAACTTTTTGTAGATTGTTTGATTGGGCCTCACCATCAATGGAAGCGTACAGATGGATGAAAAAGCATTAATAAATAAGTATCCAGGACATCCTACACATGGTCAATTAAACCCAAAATGGGCAGAGTCTGTACTATGGGTACCAGAGACAGATAAACATACATAGACTTATCACCCAGACACAGAACAAACATCAATGTTCACCACACAAATGTTTGTCTTGGACAGGAATTGAACCCGCAACCTGCAGATCAGAAGGCAGAGCTACACATGTGCTATACAGCCAGACAATATAAAAAATAGAAAATTCTTTATTGCACAAGATAAAACAAGTAATAATAACACAGGCGAACTTAATGCAATTAGAATTTAGCATTTTCTTCCAGATAGTGATAGTGATAATGCTCAAATATCCAAGCATGATTGAGAAAAAGTTATTTCATAATAACCCAATTACAATTTCAAACCCGTAGTACCTAGCTATGTTTTTCTATTGCAATCAATCGGCCCGCAAACATCCCGACAGAACTGACCGCGTGATCCATCACCCGATATTGCTCGTTGCTCCATGCTCCACGACAAATCAAAAAGAGAACGCCCTTGTGAATGTTGAAAGCTGGAAGCTTATTGGCTGTTTTCTTTACAGTAGGAATATGTTGCCAGTTGCAGATTGCGCGCAATTTTTAGGGAAAAGTGTTGAGGGCGTGTTTGTTAATCTGAAAACGGGCTTTAGAGCGGCTTGAAACGCTAATTATGAAACTTACATATGTTGGTGTCAATGAACCAAATTAAATTGAAATTTGGTACCTAATTAAATTTTCGCGTTTGTTGGATATGAGGACGGGAGCAAGTGAAACGATCGCTGGTTAGCTTAACACTGTTTATTGTAGGTACGATGCAAACGGTGGTGGGCGCAGCCACGCACACATACATAACATTCCTCCCCCTAGTACAATAATTACTTAATATTGTATCTATCATTTACGACATCCTAAGCTACTAAGTTAATCTAAAAATATTTTTTGAAACTAATTGGAGGACGCTTACGTAACAATCTCTTTGATGTGAAACCGCCAACTTGTGGTTCACC
Source organism: Horisme vitalbata (assembly GCA_951804965.1). Classification (NCBI taxonomy): domain Eukaryota; kingdom Metazoa; phylum Arthropoda; class Insecta; order Lepidoptera; family Geometridae; genus Horisme; species Horisme vitalbata. Next base: position 17,655,286 of record OX638101.1, on the reverse strand, counting down.
CTGCTGGGTATTAATTTCGTTTTCGGCTTCATGAAACTCTTCCTCTGAATGGGTAGACTCTTCTTCGCCTATATCGTTTAACCCAGTGGCTGTTTGCTCATTTCCATTAGAATGTTGGGAATCACTCTCATATTCTTCCTCTCTTGACGGTGAAGAACGTGGTTCGTACAGTTCTGCTCTCCTCGCTCTGGTCGAACTCTGAGAGCTGAGTTCCGGTTGAGATGCAGGAATCCCCGATACCGCTACTTCCGGAGAACGAATGATCGGTGAAATTGACGCGGGCGGCGACTGCGCAAGAAGCGGTGAAGGCGGGGATGAAGAGGACGGCGAAAGTGGAGGTGACGGCGGAGGCGAAGGTGTCTCCGGCGGCAAAACAGAATACCCAGGTACATTCGCATCTGAGTTTGGCTCAGTTTTTTTCTGGATTGTTACTGGTCCCTTTATACAACATCAACTGATTAATGTGTCTTTTGTGACTTTCTGAACTATTAATATCTTGTACTTGGTATAAAACTTTTCCTATTCTTTTTAATACAATTCCTTTACACCACTTATAATTAGTTTTATTGACGAATTTTTTATACAATACAACGTCATTTTTTTTAAAACATTTCGTTTTATTTTTCCCTTCTTGTTTAGTTTGTGTACACTGTTGATTTTTCACATATTCGGATAAGGACGGTGACGAGGGTGATGATTGATTCGGATTAATCAAGTCTAAACGTGACCTTAGTTTGTGACCGAAAACCAATTGAGCCGGAGACAAACCCGTCGTAGTGTGAACAGAGTTACGATAATCCATGAGATATCTTAGTAACTTGGCTGCTGTATCTTTCGCATTATGACCCGCTAAAAGACAAGATTTGATGCCCTTTTTCACTACCTTTACTAAACTTTCGGCCTGACCGTTACTTGGCGCGTGATAAACCGGCGAAGTGAAATGCGAAATTCCATTGGCCACGCAAAACGACTCAAATTCTTGTGAACAAAAGGCTGTGCCATTATCGCTAACTATTGTTTTCGGCACTCCAAACCTTGCCATAAAATCACACAGCTTGCCTATCCCCGCGGCTGAAGTAGTAGTAGTATTCATGTTGTACACTTCTACCCATTTAGTGTGTGCATCAACTACTACCAAATAGACGGAACCCTTGATAGGACCCAGAAAGTCAATGTGAACTCTGTAAAAGGGGCAAGGTGGAAACTCCCAATGGGCAAGCGGGGCGCGCGGGGGAGAGGGACGCAATTGAATACAAACGTCACATGAACCTATCATTAATTCTACCGCTTGGTCAATTCCTGGAAACCAAAACCTCGAACGAGCGTCCGCCTTCGTTTTGACTATACCTAGATGAGAAGAATGTAACTCTTTAAGTACGATTTGGTGTAAGCTTGCCGGTATTACGACCTTGTGACCTCTCATGACGCATCCGTTCTCATAAGATAACTGAGATCTACACAAGTGGTACGGCTTTAACCGTATGTCGCCGACTTTCGGCGGCCACCCATTCGCGATACACTCGATTACACGCTTTAAAACGACGTCACTCCTCGTTTCGTCTCGTAATCTCTCTAGTGTCACAGGCATACTTCCGTCTACTACGAAACAAACATAAGTCGCTCTGTCGTAGGATACCTCACAATCCCCACAATGACACGGATCAACGCACGCGCATGGATGCACGGAGCGCGGTAGGCTCGCTCGAGACAAATAATCCGCACTATTATCAGCGCTGCGCACATATTCTATGTTAAAGTTATAACTACTTAGAAACAAGGCGTATCGTTGCAGCCTATTAGCCGACATTTCTGGTATTCCTTTATAAGGCCCAAAGATAGACAAAAGCGGCTTGTGATCAGTGCGCAATATGAATGGTACTGATCGCCCATACAAATATTGGTGGAAACGTCGCACGCCGAAAACGATAGCCGTTGCTTCCTTTTGTATTTGGGCATATCGTTTTTCAGCAGAGTTTAAAGTACGTGAGACAAATGAAATAGGCCTTTCAACACTATCTATGCCTACCTGTGAAAGAATTGCGCCTAGGCCGCTAGGCGAAGCATCTACAGTCAAAATTATCTTCGCATTTGGGTCAAAATGTGCGAGAACTTGTTGTGACGTCATCATCTCTTTGATGGTCCTAAAAGCTAAGTCATGACTCTCAGTCCATTTCCAAGTACAACCTTTTTTAAGTAACTCGTATAGCGGGCTAAGAATTGTAGATGCGTTAGGTATGAAATTCCGATAGTAATTAATTAATCCTAAGAATGACTGTAGCTGACTAACATTTGTGGGAGCCGGAGCTTCAACCATTGCCTTAACCTTGTCTGGACATTTTTTTAAACCATCCTTAGTGATAATATACCCCAAATAACTGATTTCGTCCTGAAAGAAACTACACTTTTCCTTCTGTAGCGTTAACCCTGCGTCTTGCAATCGCTTTAGAACCATATTTAGCCTTTCTAAATGCTCGTTCCTATCCCTGCCAGTCACCAAGATATCATCCAACAGGCACAAGACTCCATCTATACCTGACAGTACGCCCTCAATCGCGCGTTGGAAGATAGACGGCGCGCTCGCCAAACCAAATACGAGCCGAGTATACCTATATAGCCCACGATTTGTATTTATACATGTAAGGTTTTTTGACTCGTCATCTAATACAAATTGGTTATAGGCCATAGACAAATCAAGTTTACTAAATTGTTGGCCCCCATGGATCTTAGAAAACAGCTCATTGGTTGTGGGGAGGGGATACTGTTCCACAAGTAACTGTTTATTTATACTTATTGAATAGTCGGCACATAGTCTGATAGACCCGTTTCTTTTTAAAACTGGAACTATAGGGGACGCGTACTCCGAAAATTGTATAGGCTCAAGAATACCTAAATCGACCAACCTATCGATTTCTTTCTGCACCTTATCGCGTAGCGCAAAAGCTACGGGCCGCGCTTTGCAGAAAACCGGTTTGGCACTATCCTTTAATAACAGTTTTATTTTATAATTTTTGAATTTACCTAATTTTTCTGAAAATAAATCCGAGTATTGTTGTTGCAAATCCTTAATAGTCACGGTAGAATCTACACAATAATTTACCGGCGTTAGCTGGAGGTTAAACAAGGATATAAAATCCCTGCCCAACAGAGGAGGTCCGCCGTCGCGTACCACGTATAAGACAATGGGGTGTGTACGGCCCGCATAAGATACCGGTACACGAATTGTACCTACGCAGTTAATTTTCCTCCCATTATACGTCATTAGTTGTTTACTTGTGGTTGATAATGGCACACCTCTAAAATGCGTTTTATAAAAACACTGTGATACAACTGTTACCGCGGATCCACTATCTATTTCGAATTGAAACGGCAAATTATTAATAAAAACTCTTTCTACCATGGGTTCACCTCTGAATGAGCGGATATAATAAAGCTTACCATCATCATCATCATCCTCACCCTTGTCACCGCAATCCATTTCTACGTAATTCACTTTTGTGCACATTTTACGTAAATGGCCTTTTACGTGACACTTTTGACAAACATAATGAGCGAATCTACACTCGGAAGCCTTGTGATTCGTATAACCACATACGTTACACTTCACTTTTCCTACACTTCCACTTTTTGCTCCATTTGAGATCTTGAAAAGCTGGTTCTCCGGCGTAGACAGGTGTGAGCCCGCGCTCGCCACGGCGGCTGTGCGCGCGCGGCTCATGTTCTCCGCCATCTCGACGAGCTTGGCCAGCGTGAGCTCAGCCAAGTCCTTTGTATATAGCTTTTCCTTCTCTCGCCCCGGCTGCATTCCCATGATAAACTTGTCACGGAGCGCCTCTTCGACGTTGAGAAAACCACACTTTTCTGTCAGCCCTCGCAGTCTTGCCGCCCACTGGGAATAAGTTTCTCCAGTGAGTTGAGTGGCTGCGTAGAAGTTGTGACGCTCACCGAAACCGACGCTCTTCGGGGTGAAATGGTTATCCAGAAGTGATAGGAATTCTTCATAGGGCACATCATCTACGTCTTTAGGCAAAGCTAAATCCGTTGCCAATTTATATGTACCCTCGGTGAGTGCGCTGAGGAGGATCGCTTTTCTTTTCTTGCCTGCTGAATCCGTCGTTTTGTTGATGTCATTAGCAACAAAATATTGGGTTATTCGACCTTTATACGTTTTCCACGTTTGGATATTATGGTCGAAACTATTTAAAATTCCGAATTGTACGCTTTGAGACATTTTTAATACTGTTTTTTTTCTATGCGCGGGTAGATCGTCGCCACTGTTGGATATGAGGACGGGAGCAAGTGAAACGATCGCTGGTTAGCTTAACACTGTTTATTGTAGGTACGATGCAAACGGTGGTGGGCGCAGCCACGCACACATACATAACAGCGTTAGCACGCGCTTGTCTAATTTAAAAAAAGAATTAGAGAAAGTTATTAATATGCGCATCACAACCTAAATGTTGCATCTTTCAAAATTATTAAATGCTTACTTGCATGGATGTTTCTACACCACACCAGCCTATATCAGTCCACTGCTGGACATAGGCCTCCCCTAATAAAGGGGGATATACCCATAATCCCCACGCTGGGCATGCGGGTTGGGGATTGCAGGGCACAGCCTCTCGCACGACCAATGCTGCTGCCCGTCGTTGGCCAGGGGATTTAGCTGTGTCGATGTAGGCTGCGCTATGCCGCAATCAGCCGGCTGCCAGAGCCCCGTTCGTTGTTTAGCAGGGTGCACCACGTGCACGGTGAGGTCGGCTTGTATTCCGAAGATGGGGGTTCGATCCCTGTACAGTGTACACCACATGGATGTTTGGTTGATATTTACTAAATATCTATCCAAGTCCGTATGATTAGCTAATGCAACAAAGATCTGCAGGAGCATTTTCAAATATCTGGTCAATCGTGTTTAACGACTAAAAATAAAATTCTATGACAACCTTTATTAAATTAAGAAAAATAATAAAACCAGCAGACACCTAAAATACAAATTAACTTTTCCAGTAGACTATTATCAAAATGAAGTCTACCACTTTACAATTAAGCATAACTCTCCGTCATTGAAGTCGGTTTATTGCGCTGTAAAGTGGCAACACTTCAACCGTCTGCTTTAATTGGGGGAACGGTAGACTTAGACTAGGCATTAAACTATAAACTCTTTTACTTCCTGAAAACGTTGCGGCTCAAGAAAATAAATACTAATCAAATACAATAGAATAATTATTTATTTGCAATAACCACAACAACAATGCATCGGTTTGGCTGGTTACTAACTATAAGACTTAGGTGCCTATCTTCGTAGGTATAAGGTACATTCTGATTGATAAGTTTATGCTACAAAAATGGACCCTAACTCAACAATATGCGAGTTGTATGGAAATAAACAACCCACGCTGATCTTCCGTTAGGACCAAAGAGTTTGGATTTTTTTGTTAGGATCAAAAGCCTATTATGCCCCGCAATATTTAGCGTGCAATATTTTCTTACACTTAGCGTGGTATAACAGTAAGCCACTAAATTGGTTTTAGGTTTGAATAATTAGTCAGTAAAACAGTCATACTAAGACAGACTGAATACAGCGTGATCTGATGTACCAATTACGTTTAGCGGACATGTAAACTTATAATTACAAGAAAATAGAAATAGGAAGTGTGCGAACAAAGAAAATAATCTGGTCCAATCTTGATCCAACCACTGAGATTTTCGATCCGTAGCTGCAGAGTTTTGAATCCCGGACGAATGAATACTTTTTTGATACGAAGAATTTATAAGCGCCATTACCACGTGCTTGAAACAGCTAATCGGTGACGGAAAACATCATGAGGATTCATTAGATTTTGAAGCTTTTTGTGGTTTCATTCTGTATTCTTAGCAGATCATCTCGGCTAAGCAACACTCCGCCCGGTTGCACTTGGACGGGTGCCCGTGTGGTATTTAGGTCTGAGTGCTTCCTGGCTTTAGAAGGCACGTTAAGGTGTTGATTCCGGCTTTTTTCAGTCGGGCGGCCTAAAAACTCCGCCACCAGATTTGGCCACCAGCTCATACGAAGAAGGAAGCACGGATGGCTTCTGTGGCGCAGTGGGCGAAGGTCCGCCTGAGGCGCAGAAGTTTTCTGGTTCGATTCCCTTTGCAGTACAAATATTTGCATTGTTTGCAGATATTTGTCTCAGGTCTGGGTGTTTTCTATGTATATGATGAGGTTCCCTTTAAACAAGCTCTGCTTAGTTTGGGGCAACATCATCATCATCTTCAGCCTATATACTTTTTCAAAATGAATTCTTTTGTAAGCTTTTTCCATTAAATTATGACTAAGTATAATTATTAATTAAATCTATGGTTGATATGGCTTATGATTGATTACTTTGTTCAGTTTGTGAATATTAATTTGTTAGGTATAAAAACTTAATCTTTTTTATAGGTATTTAAGTATTTAGCATAGTTTATTGTGTAGGTTATTCCTTATTCTGGAAGTTATTCAAAATTCTATAAGTGAAAACTTTGAAGGCTTGTTTGTTTTCAGCCTTGTTCTATGATTTGTTAAAAAAGCTGTTTGTTTTCCATGAAATAAATAAATAAATATATCAGTCCACTGCTGGACATAGACCTCCCCTAAGGGGCAACATGATGCTGAATTACAGATAAGTGTCCAGCATAAGAAAAAAAAATACCTGGTAAAACCAGCTCCTTATACTCTGTCTCAAATAGTCCCAACGTCCTTGAATGTTAAAAGCCGCGATACAACATTATCGTGGGCCATATCTAGAGGTTTCACGTCCTGCAGTAACCATTGATGGGCTATAAACTGGGTTCAGGACCGCAGGTTACATCGATCCTTGTATTGTTGCCGAGGATTTTATCTGCCCATTATAATACAGCCAGTTACAGTCCTACAATATTAGCATAGTTTATTACACCCGTAAAAAGAGTCTTATTCAATCAAATTAACCAAATTTTAAAACGTTTTTTTATAGTATAACCTAAGTCGGTTCTGTCTTTGTCATTTCAATTATTTTTATGTCAATAGAGAACACTATCAAACTATGGAACATTGTCAAGCTTTTTACAAATACAAATACAAATTATTTATTTGTTCGAAATAAAATATAAAAATGGTCTTAAACACTGAGATCAGCCATGTTTCGCCGTACAGGCATACAAATGTCAGTGAGTATCCTAGAAAATTAAAGATATAACAAAATAATTTATAATCACAATTCAAATAATAAGTATGGTAATATTAAGTAGGTAGGTAGAAACGTGTCACAATTTATCAGTCACAAACTCTTATACGCTGTAATAAGCTTTACTAGTCAGCATGTTCGTTAGCCTACTTTTAAACATTTTAATACTATCTAGTTTTTTTAAGTCTTGAAGTAGTTTATTAAATATCCTCGGGGCCATACAAAAGAACACTTTTGTCAGAAAGGGCATCTTATTTCGCATTACAAATATGGCTGATTCTAATATGTTTAAACAGGGAAATATCAGTAGTTTTTGTTGAATATATTTATAATGCGGGACGTAATCACTAATCACACAGCATCATGTAGCCCCAAACTAAGCAGAGCTTGTATTATGGGAACCACATGATTGACTACACATTTTTTTTTTTTGTAAATACATAATTATCATACATAGAAAACACCCAGACCCGAGACAAATATCTACAGAACATGCAAACATTTGTTGAAGAAACGCAGGCTTACAAGAGTCCATTGGTTTGAGTCTAGCTATCTTGCATTTTTTCTATGATATGAAGGCTCTCTCTACCGGTACCATTACCACTGTATATTACTCCATATCTCAAAACAGTTGACATATAAGCATTATATTGCCTTGCCTAAGACGGTGGTCCTTCTATTAATATTTGGCAACTACGAGACAAACCACTAGTCTACTAAGATGTAAATTATGAAAAATAGATTCGCCTTACGCCGAGGAAGGCACCCCGAAAAAATACACTCGGCTACGCACTTGCCTCACGTTTCACTAAGCATTTGATCACGTAGGTTCTACCTACATGCACGCACACCTAAATACCAAGACGAAAATATGTCTTTAGGTTGGGTACCTACCCAACCTAAATAACATTATACACCTGTATAATGTTATGAAGGTATATTATGACGACGTGGTCGTAGTCAGGATTTACGAAGGGCTGTGGTTACTACATTTTTAGCCCATCATTTAAAACTAAGAATGAATGCGCTCTTTGCACATGAACCGAGGTTGCGCGGCTCGCTTCGCTCATAAAAGCATCTGGAGCTGAATACGCTCTTTGCACATAAACCGAAGTTACGCGGCTCGCTTCGCTCGACAAATGGCTGGAACACGCATTAAAATACCAAAGAACATGTAAGAAATAGGGTACATTATGTGGGTTCGTTTTACGCATGGTGATTTAGCCCCAACCTGCCATTACCGTTGTTCCTTTGCTACGTACGTCTAGGTAGTTACAATGAAGACCTGCGGCGCCCAAGCGAAAATCCGTCTTAACCCTTCTTATTAAATCAACTTCTTAAAGCAAGATTGATAGAGGCGCACGGTAAACGCATTCCCTTTAATATTTATAAGCCTCACATCTTGAAGCTAATTGTATTAACCTCGTAGATCCTGGCCCATTCATTTTTGGAGTTGCGCAGGGAAGGACGCTTGGTCCTAAATTATTGCAAATAGCCATGAGGATAAATTCTTGAGTTGCTTTGATGATAAGGAAGTGGGGCGTCCCGTACCTAACGTTAAGGAGCGCTGTGAACCACTTGAGAACTTTCTAGTTAGATGACTCAATCAATCTATTTTTTTACTAAGTAGGTAGGTGGTAACTTGGTACCCTACCTACCTACTGAGCTAAAACAAGTCTTGAAAAATCAGGTAAGTATAAGAGATATACCTGTGTACCTACTTCAACTGTTATCTAAGTAGGTATAGAGGAATAAATCTAAGAATGTTATATTGTTAACATTTTAGAACAAAAAATGAGCCTACCCTAGTAGTAGGTACTTAGGTAGGTAGATACATGAATCTAGCTTCACATAGGTAAATTGTAATTAGCCAAGCAAGCGCGAAAATTTGCTACACGCCTGCTTCCAAAAGCCATCAAGTAATACATATAATACTTGAGCATGATAATGTTGATTGTGCAACCGTTACTATGCTTTAATACCTACTTAAATGTAGTTACGTAGGTACGTACTTGTACCTTAGTTAGTACTTACGAAAGAGAGAGAGAGACCTACTTTTAGAGGTACCTACGTAGGTAGGTACCTCTAAAAAAAATTAAAATGTAACGTCTTCGACGTGAAGTGTGACGTGTAGCAGTCCTAATGTCACTCACTTAAGGTTATTCGCATTTATGAAAAAAAGTACTTTCACTATTGATTTTCTAACATAATTATAGCACTTAAATAATGTTATCATGATTTGTGTTAATAAAATATAGATAACATACTATTATTCTAGAACTAAAAAGGATATAATTGATTCACAGTTTTTTTTCTATTTAAGTTTAAACCATCAAAATTTACACTTCCATGGATATGATACGGTTCCTGAAAACGGTCCCAAAAAATACTGAGTTTTATTTGTCAAAGTGAATTTGTAAAAAATGTGTGCAAATATTATCTGGAATAAATTACAATTTATTGATAAAACTTATGTATCAAAAGCTACATACTAAATTCATAAACTTTGACATTAAGTTTGAGATCGATATTTATGTCACTTCCATGGCCTGTGAAAATGAGAATAACCCATATAAATGTAACATTTTATATTTGTTTTCAAAAACACACAAAGGGGTAACTCGATCCCCGGTGGTGAAATAGGTAAAATAGGTTATCTACGAGTGACATAAATATCGACACCAGAAGAGCAATTATTGTAATTAAAAACGAAATAACAATCAAATATTTGTTTTATATTTTACTATAAGTTCTAATATAGCAGCGCTACGTCCGGAATAACTCTTACACCAGACGAGCATAATTATTGTAATTCAAAACGAAATAACAACCAAATATTTGTTTTATATTTTACTACAAATCCTACTATAACAGTGCCGCGTCCGGAATAACCTCCTACACCAGAAGAGCATAATTATTGTAATTAAAAACGAAATAACAACCAAATATTTGTTTTATATTTTACTATAAATCCTACTATAGCAGCGCCGCGTCCGAAATAACCTCCTACACCAGAAGAGCTATTGTAATTAAAAACGAAATAACAACCAAATATTTGTTTTATATTTTACTATAAATCCTACTATAGCAGCGCCGCGTCCGGAATAACCTCCTACACCAGAAGAGCATAATTATTGTAATTAAAAACGAAATAACAACCAAATATTTGTTTTATATTTTACTATAAATCCTACTATAGCAGCGCCGCGTCCGGAATAACCTCCTACACCAGAAGAGCATAATTATTGTAATTAAAAACGAAATAACAACCAAATATTTGTTTTATATTTTACTATAAATCCTACTATAGCAGCGCCGCGTCCGGAATAACCTCCTACACCAGAAGAGCATAATTATTGTAATGAAAAACGAAATAACAACCAAATATTTGTTTTATATTTTACTATAAATCCTACTATAGCAGCGCCGCGTCCGGAATAACCTCCTACACCAGAAGAGCATAATGAAGAAGATAACAAGGTTACAATATCACATTTTTACGTACGTAGAATCAAAGTCTAGATTGTACACATTATTCTAGTTTTTATTTCACATCGATCGGTGCAATATTACCGAAGTTATAAGCGTCGGAAGTTTACGTTGGTTTTTTAAATCTCGTCAGTGATCGCGAGTAGCGCGTGACGTCATCGCTCTTATACGGCGCAGCGTGGCGGGCGTCCGTAGTACATTTCGCTGCTAAGTTGTTTGCTCTCGTGCGCTCTGGTTATTTTTATTAATTTAAAATAATGCTGATTGATTGAGTGTATTGTGTGTATAGTGTGTATTGTGTAAATTATTGTTTTAAAACTAAAATGGAAGAAGGATTTCAAAAAGCCCAATGTAACAAACCTTCCCATATTCATATTCCCTTCCATAGTTCACGGTCTGATGGTGGCAGAATGTTTTATACAAAATAAATAGATCATTAACCTTGGAATGGTTCACTAAACTGCGAGTCGCGTATTACCCTACACACGACATACCTACTAAAATAAATGTATCGGGGAGCCCCCCTTAATTAATTTTAATTTAATTTAATTATTTATTTTTTAAGTACCTAAATATACAAACAAAATATTCTGTGAATATTTCAAGGGTCTACCTGTTGCCAATAAAAAAATCAACTGTCTAACTATCGCGGTCATTGAGATACAGCCTGGTGACAGATCGACGGACATACAGACATACAGACGGACAGCGAAGTCTTAGTACCCAATACGGTTTCCGTTTTTACTCTTTGTTACGGAACTACTTTTTGGTACGGAACCCTAAAAAGCATATTACTAGCATTAACGAAGTACCTACTACTACTAGTCTACCTACTAGGTACTTAGTTAGTGTTTCACATGGCAAGGTTAAGTACCTGCTCCTTAGTTAGTATTTCACATGGTATTTGAATAATTACATCGACATGATCCTCACAACAATATACTGTCGTTTCTCATCGCATTTGTCAATTTTTATCTGACTTTTGGATCCTTAGGAACGTAAAAAACAACTTTTCGGGTGTTTTTGTGGCCGTATTTTTACACTGAGGCACGACACAGTATTTATTAGATGGACTAAAGTTGTTTTTATTGTTTCTTGTTCAAAATAAATAAAGTAGTTCCGCGCGCGACGGGCACTTTCGGGTGAATGCTTTGAATCCCCGAGTCGCTCACGCAGTGATAGGACACGTGACGTCATCAACGATATCGCGCTCGGTCCGCGGCTTAGACCGAAAATGTTAACTTTGCACTTTTATATCTCGGTCAGTTTTAGAGATAAAAAAATAATAAAAACACAGTTGTTCTCGTAATTTTTTGTAGAATTTTTTGGCATATTTAACAAAAATTGGTTTTCTTCTTCATTATTGTAATTAAAAACGAAATAACAACCAAATATTTGTTTTATATTATACTATAAGTTCTACTATAGCAGCGCCGCGTCCAGAATAACCTCCTACACCATAAGAGCATAATTATTGTAATTAAAAACGAAATAACAACCAAATATTTGTTTTATTTAGCTACTGTAAGTTTTGAGATGCAGCGCCGCGTCTATCGGACATGAATCATCTCGGGCGCGGACTGTACGTAAAAACACGGCTATGAAGAAAGCACTGTCTATTGAGTTATAGTACATAGGAAATGCAAAAACGAAATGCCTTGTCACGTCTCAACTTAACGTAATCTTGGGTTAAGCAGACGATGAGAATAATGACTTCCATTCCAGAGGAGAGAACTGATTTCCATTTCTAAGTGTTTCCTCTTTCGCTGGAACTCTTGGATTTAAGGATGATCTGAACTTTTTGAGGTTATAACATTGGATTAATGAGGCGCTCACATAGATGGGTTATCGAACACACTCAGTTCTGCACCATACGAAGTCAAAAGAATCCGTCAACTTACTGACGTAGAAACGGATAGACTGGTTTATCTCAGCTACTTCCACAGCATTATGTCGCACGGCATTTTGTTGTGGGGGAATGCTGCAGATATCAACACCATATTAGTGTTGCAGAAAAGGGCTGTTCGTGTAATTTATAATATGGGCCCAAGAGAATCACTTAGAACTAAGTTTAAAAAATAAATGTTATGACAGTGTCCGACAAAAAAAAATAGCGACAATCATAATGTTAACACTAGATAAAATAAACTAGCTGTACCTAAGGCTCCATAAAGTTTGTCTATCATTTAAAGGGCAAAGTGTACCTACGTTTTTTAACAAACCCCAAAAGACGTGATTAATTTACCTGTAAATACCTAAATTCAAAAAACGTAATCTCTGTAACAAAGCTTATTATAAAATTTCTGATTATTTATTAGATGACAAAAAGCTTGGGATGAAACTGTCTCCAAATCTCTCAAAAATAATGTAGTAGATAAGAATAAATAAAGTAAAAACCACATTAAAATAATACAAATCAAGCAGTTTCTTGCCATCCTTCTATTTTTGGTCGCATAATATAACTAGTTGGTGTAAGTAAATTAAAAACATTGATGATTCAAGGCGTAGGTACTTGCTTCCTTCTTCGTATGAGCTAGTGACCAAAGTGTACTGTCAATTGTTATGCTTCTACTGAATAAACATTTTTTTACTTTACTTTAGGACTTCTACGGTTTGATAACTTTTTGATCTCTTTGTGTTGATATCCAACTACTGAGAGGAACTATCTCCTAAATAGATTGTCGTTGTCTTAGTTTGATAAGCGACTAGTTGTGCATGAAATAGCTCTAAGCGAGGGGTGGCAAAATGGATCATTCCGCCTGACTAATTCACCGGAGATATCAAGACCAAAGTCTTTTTGAACGCTAATCAAAATTAACATTGACACATAGGGGAACCACCCACACCAACCATTAGTTCTTTTATTTCCACCATAGGTACACCACAGGTAATATAATACGCAAATAAGAAATAGAATTTTGAATCATAGAACTCTCGTAACAAGAAAAATTAATAAAACAAAACAAGGCTTAAAACTTTACATTGATATCTGTGAAAAAAATCATGTTGCTGTACATAGGAAGAGAGATTATTATTCAATTAAGTTTTTTTTATGATACTTGAAGATGGAACATGCACATGGCCCACCTGATGTTGACTGGTAACCATTACCTATCATAAAGCATTGCAACATAGATCACGTTTTTTGGAACGTGCTTTACGATGCAACGCCCTGCGTCCATCAACTTGAGACATGATGATGATAAGCCTCTTGTGCCTGTAATTTCACCGGCACCCACACCCTTCAAACCGAAACACAGCACAGCTGCTTCACGGCAGAAATAGGCATGGTGGCAGTACTTCCCCGGACGAGCCCTTCACAAAGAACTCTACTGTTACTAATAAGTAATTGATAGGAACTCCAAGAAATAAACAAATAATGCGGGACGTAATCACACAGCATCATGTAGCCCCAAACTAAGCAGAGCTTGTATTATGGGAACCACATGATTGATATACTACACATATAATTTTTTTTAATAGCTTACATATCGTAAAGGTAAGGTATAAGTACGTTGTAAGGTTCCAATGATAGGTTATTGTTCTGATAAAGAAACCAATACCAACAACATGTTGAGAGAAGCAGTAACAGGGTAATTTGTAATAACCAATGATGACAAAATTTCAGGAAAACCATTACATAACGACGTAAGAGCTCTCGTTTCAAGCAAACATTACATTGCAGTGGGACGCGACTGATTCAATCGAATAATAGGCGGGAAGTTACGCAAAAGGGCGATTTCTAACATTGACTGTGAGTTCCTTTCAAACTTAGTTCTGGTTCACTGTTACTTAATTAAACCAATTAAAATGCTTGCCCTGAGCGAGGTATTGATCGGTGTGTTAGTCGGTATATTACCGGAGAAAATCAACCAACAGAATCGTTGATATGATGCCATTTAAGAACGTTAGGTTTAAAGAACTTTATTCTCATATAAACACATGGTTTACTTATATGGAGATACATAAAAACAAATTAATCCAGGTTTAATTAGATGTAGGTATGATTATAAAATGTTTCGTTAAGAACTTGTAATTGTATATACATTTGTGTATTCAACCATTATTATGTAAAATGTAACTTATTGTAAATAAATTCTTCTTTAATATATCAACGAAAATATTGATCATGTTTATCGTTACTGCATATATTAATAAGTAGAGTTTAAATATTAAAACCTTAGTTCAGGTTTACAATATTTAAACTAATCTCTGGTACAAAAATTAAATTATAACTAAATATTAATGGGGAACGTTATAGTTAATGGGGAGGCCTTTTCCAGCTGTAGACTGCTAGAAGCTGAAGATGATGAGGATAATGAAATGGTTATTTAGCATCCTTACGCTTAGTAGGTACCGACTGGTAGAAAGTAGTAAAGACATTTTATATGAATGAAGTAAAAAATAATAATATCAACCTAGCCGTTTTCGGCTTCAGTGACTGGCTTTTACTGTGTGTGCTTGGATACTTTGCCCTAACCACACCACCACACCAGCTTATATCAGTCCACTGCTGGACATAGGCCTCCCCTAATAAAGGGGGATGTGACCATAGTCCCCTGGGCATGCGTGTTGGGGATCGCAGGGCACAACTTCTCGCACCACCGACGATGCTGCTCGTCGGTGGTCAGGGGATTGATTTAGCCGTGCCGATGTAGGCTGTGCTATGCCGCAATCAGCCGACCGCCAAAGCCCCGTTCGTTGTTTAGCAGGGTGAACCACGTACAGGTGCGTTTGGCTTGGTTTCCGAAGATAGGGGTTGGAACCCCGCACACCCCCTTTGCCCTTAAGTGACTAATATATCCTATCTTGGCTTTGAATGTTCAATCAAATGATTAATGAAGTATTTTACTTACAAGTTGAAGAAACTTCAATTCAAATTCTAAGAAATGACTGTGTGCGATTAACATTTATACTTGTTACTGAACTGAACTTAATCGAATGATTTAAGACCTTCATACCCTATCTGAGTTTAAAGACCGGAAGACTTGATCATAATCGTAGTGATATCGATAATAGGCGCTCTACCTCACAGGGTCCGAGGGTTCGTTGACTTACGATCGCATTTATCATTAGGCCAAGGGTGAAGGATATTGCAATTTGAAACAATAGTCAGGTACTCTTTGGCAAAGGCCAGAGCGTAGAGTGGTCGGTCCCTTTCACTGGAGTTTAAACGGTGTTTAAGAGTTACGAGAATGTGGTATGGTGATGGAACGGTGGTTACGACTGTAAGGAGGCTGAATTATTTTCAAAATCATCAAAATCGGGTCATAAACGACGAAGTTATACGCGAACACATAAATAAAAAATATATACGGTCCAATTGAGTAACCTCCTTTTTAGAAGTTGGTTAAATATAAAATCCTATTGACCGAGCCAGCGAAGCGTCTCTGCCTCAAATTTGACAATACTTTCTTCCTTCTGCCAGTATGATTGCACTCATTTATAAAACGGGATATTTACCATGTTTTAAAAAACAAACATGTTTACTTTAGTGGTTGGTGTAACTATTAATTGTTGCAAAAGAGTTAGTGTTCGCGTGGTCTAAACTGTTCACAAACATTATGAAAGAAATACTTCACGTAAATAACAATATAACTATCAGAAATTCAACGTGTAGAAATTGTACTTATCTCTACAATTTCAAAACAAACATGTATTTAAGGCTTAATTCAAAAGTACCTAAAAACTATTCTGTTTATGAAGCAGTGATTTTTATCTCTGTGATCATCGAGATATTATACCTATTCTACGCTTGGACTGTTTTTGTCAGTTTTCACTTGAAGATTGTGACTCTATAGAATATAGTACTGGTAGGTATTTCGTATCTCGATGTCTGTGATCCTAAATGAAGATACCATATGAAACCATAAAGAATAATAAGAATTATGATTATGAACATTCGTTATGTCAAGAGGCGAATTAACTCTCTGTTCGTGTGAATGTTTGTATTCACGATTGTACAATTTGTTTGCTTCGTGATAGTGTTTAACTACTTAGTTAGTAGGTACGATAAGTAAGTACCAAACCGGATGCAGACAGTCGTCAATTAATCTTAGATCGCGTGCACGAGACTGCTATTAATATCAAAGTATCAACTAGTACCTAGGTAGTTATCTATTTTGCGTGCATTGGTATTTATTTGATACAATCGTTATAGCGATGCTCGGAGTTTCTCTGAAGGATAGAATCTGCAACGAGACTATCCACTCCGACATAGAGCTAAAGTTGTCGACATAGCTCAGAGAATAGCAAGCTGAAGTGTCAATGGGCTGGTCATATCTGCTGAAGAACGGAAACCCGTTGGGGTAAACGAGTTCTTGAGTGGAGACCGCGGTTCGGCAAACGTAGTGTAGGACGCCCAGGTGGAGTAACGATTTGCGAAAGGCTGTAGTTAAAGGTAGAAGGTCGGAGCTGGATGCGCCGAGCTCAAAACAATGGTACTCATCAGGGGAGGCCTATGTCTAGTAGTGAACTGCTATAAGCCTATGATGATTGGTCACAGATAGAAGATCTCTACGATATTTCAAATAAAATTTGCATTTTATCACACGCATATCAAGAACAGGTTTTTTAAGAATACATAACCGGAAAACTTGTAGGTATTGTTTTTGTAGACATACCTACTAACTTATCTTCTCTGGTTCTCATGCATGGCTTTTTATTATTTTTAAAATGACGCATATGAATGATGATGATGATGAATGATTTTTGAATGATGTTATAATTTATAATGGATATAAGGGTTTTTAATTGAAAACTAGCAAGTTTGGGTCATCATCATGGAAGAAGAAGTAAGAACAAAAGAATGTTCTTTCGTAGTTCAAATCTCAAATCTCCATCGTTGTATATAGAGGTCTTCAATTCTATGTAGTTAGGGCATTAGGCACCTTGCTCGGTGGCATAATATAATAAAAAAATTTTAAACTACTTCAGCAGAACGGCAACTTAGATTATATGCGTTATTTATATATTCCTATAGGTCTAAAATAAATCATCCAAGTAGATTAGTAGCTAGTAGGTTTCTGTTAAAACCAAAGAGTTTGCATAGAAACTTTTTTGTGTGGCACAGTTCCTGACCGACTGAAAATCAACGCACGGCCTAGCAGAAAAATCCAACCTCTTTGGGCCTAGCTAGACCGTAAGTCGTAGACTTGATTTAACCTACCGAAGTTCCTTGCATAGTGCAATATGAAACAAAAAGCTATGCTAAGTAAGACAGGATTTCCTAAAATTCAGCCGTAGATGGACCGGGAAAAAACCTGACGGAAAGGAATTTCATGCGGTTTAGTTTTCACCAATAGACAGAATGATTCACGCCTATAGGTAGGTAATTTGTTAAGTTTTGTGTAAATTGGTTGAAATTTGACGATAATTGTTGAAAATTTTGGAAAATACAATCAAATCATCTGCGAACACACTGTGAGAGATATGGAGATATTATTATTATTATTCAGCCATTTTGATCCCACTGCAGGGCAATGAAAGGCCTCCCTCCCACAGGGGAGGGAGTATGGAGATATAAGTTACAAAAAAAAAAAAAAAGTTACTTCAAAAAAATATGTAGATCTAAATGCTCTACCTACCACTCGTGCGAAACCGGGATGAGTCGCAAGAATAGAATACTTAAGAGAATACGTGCAATCCTCCTTTCCGATGGGATAATGTCATAAAGTTGTAAGTTGGTCCAGAATCCTTATAGAGGTACCTCTGGTAGTTGAGGTAGTTATGGCTCAATCTTCTTTCACCGGTTGATATTAAATGCCATTAAAAGTCCTGCATACTTTGCATAGTCAGTCTGCGGTAGGTTAACACGTAGGTAGGTCACCTTACTGACACGACATTCCCACTCAGTCGCGATAACGTTAGGCATCATCATTCAATTGCGGATACGGAAATCAATGGCTTCATTCATCGTCGTTCTTTGATCATTATATTTTGTAGGCAAG
The DNA here is from genome assembly GCA_951804965.1 of Horisme vitalbata. Lineage (NCBI taxonomy): Eukaryota > Metazoa > Arthropoda > Insecta > Lepidoptera > Geometridae > Horisme > Horisme vitalbata. The sequence goes on along the minus strand of OX638101.1, from coordinate 17,636,667 downwards.
GTTTAGCTTACAATACACAGTCTGCTCTGCCACTGACCTGAATGTGACAAAGCAGGTAACCTATTAATCCTAAATGTCAATGTGGTTGTAAACTCATGATTTTTTGGAAATACATAATAATATTTCCCTTACTTTTTTATATAAAAAAATTATATCAATCAAAAATACATAAAATGGCAAATGCACAAACCGTGCGACGCCAAGAAGAAAGAAAAAAAAACGTGTAAACGCCGATTTGATTTTGCGAATCTCAGCTAAAAGGGGGAAACATTGAAATCTATTGTAGGAGACACGAACCCACAGCAGTCCCTCAGGAGAGCGAACAAGTATGCAATTAGTGATGTACAGTACAGCGAACAGTCGCGACAACGTAACTACCCACATTTTCAAATTAGTTTCAAACCACATTTAACCTTTTTGTTAATGAGGACACAAATTACAATAAAACAAAAGAAATCAATGAATACTTTCATTCAGACGTATTATACAAAATAGAAATTGACTCCACCATAAAAGCAGAGAAATGACACTCAACGCGTGATAAGAATGAAACATCGCTACTTATTATATTTGTGATTGTTTATCGCCGTATGATGGTGAGCATTAAAATTATACACGTATTTGTACGACGATTCATCGTCCAGCGGCTATGGCATTGTGGCTTACATTTAAGGCATGTTAACACGCAGAAGGAATAGCGATTGCAAAAGTCCAGTTACTGACCGCCACTCAGCTTGCTTCGACTCGCCTTAAACAACGGATACGCGAACTAAACTACGCTTCGAAATAGAACTTTGTTAAGACATACCTTAAGAATCGTCCGTCTTCATAATCGAGTAATAAATCCATTCACAATAAACGGAAAACAAAAACCACACGAGCACTACCGGAACACAAAATCAGAACGTAACTTGCTTAAGAATCTTTGCTATCGGAACGCGCACATCCTTTTTGGGAAAACAATAAAAAAAACTTGCACAATATTTGAACAGATGGTGTATTTATTTTTGTTGACGCGCGAGATTCGAGGAGCACTCGATACGGCCGTCGAGACGGCGGCAATCACGGCACTAAGCGTGGCCGGAACGGAGCATTTTGTTTGGGATTGGGACCGCGCGACGTGCGTGTAGGTGACTCGGCGCCGCGCCGCCTTCCCTTTCTAACTTGTTTTTGAATCAGCGCCATCTAGAGGAATATACCGGAATTAAAAGGTTCTATAGCTGACTGAAAATGGGTTCAAAACCAACTGAACTATCTGCTGTGCTATCTGGGAGGATGGTTCGTGAGTTTGCCACTTATTCCCATCACTATTTTTATTTGGGAACATTTTTGTTCTGAACCGTGTACACTATTCTATGCCGTACCTATAAAAATAATAAACTAGAATATAAAATTACCTACACCAATAAAAATATATTTACTTTTGCTTCATAGGGCAATAAATCACTATCATAGTATACAACAAAGTCGCTTGCTGCTGTTTGTCTGTAACTATGTATGCTTTGATCTTTAAAACTACGCAAAGAATTTTTTGAGTGATTCAAGAGGAAGGCTTATATGTATAATTTGCACCTGTACGAAGTAGTATGAGAATAAAGTTCTTTAAACCTAAACCTACCTACACTAATAAAAATACATTAACTATTCATAGGGCAATAAATAACTAAACAGTTCACATAATTAAAATTTATTTCATAAACAATAGTGATATTCACTTTAATTAACCTAATGATACTCTACACGATAATTCTGTGTCTGTCTGTTCCGTTGTAACTTTAATATTACTTCCCGAATTCATAACATTCCTAGGTTGGTACCCGGACATGACCCACGAGTCTAGAACTTCTGTACTAGGCAACATAGTCCTTAACATATTCCTTATATAAATATAAGCTTGAGGGGAATACTTATAAATACTCAGTGCAAAGTTCTTCAAGTCTTCTGTCTGTCTCATCGGCATAGCGAGGACGAGCCCCGTAGAATCCTCCTTAATCTTATCTTGTAGTGAAAGCAATATTCTACATTTTTTCTTTCGTTTCTGCGCAAGCACTTTCCGTTTCATTTCTATTATTTCTTTTATCCTTGACAGAAACCTGTTTTGTCTGTTATGCATTCGCATATTGTATTTTAGTTTCTCTTTCAGTCCTATAGCTGATCGCTGCATTCTTTGCACTTCTGTGAAGAGTTTTAGCAGTTCTATTTCTTCGTCCACTTTTGCTTGATTATAAGGATGGGAAATCTTCTTTGAACTATTATTATATTCTTTCGGTTCTTCGTCAACATCCATTTCTTCATCTTCTGATGAATCTTCATCTATGTATTCAACCTGAAATTAAAACATACAATATGAAAAACATGGCAGTGAAACACAAACTACAGAAAAACAGAAAAAAATGCATTTTTTGTAGTTTGAACTTAATCTTCAAAGACATTTTTTTTGTCTTTTGAATATTTTGTAATGGATTTCCGCAGTCACACCTGAGTCAATTAACTAATCTTGAATCATCATCATCAGCCAACAGCTGTCCAATGCTGGACATAGGCCTTTCCTAATGAGCGCCATTGCGCCCTGTCCTCAGCTCGACGCATCCAGCTTCTACCAGCAGTCTTTCGCAAATCGTCACCCCATCTGGCCGGAGGGAGTCCTACCCTACGTTTGCCGAGCCGTGGTCTACACTCAAGAATAGTTTACCCCAGTAATTATCGGCTCTCTGGCAGATATGACCAGCCCAGTCCACTGCCACTTCAGCTAGCTAATTCTCTGAGTTATGTCGACAACTTTAGTTCTATGTCGGATAGTCCCATTGCGGATTCTATCTAACATATTATGGCTTATTCTTGGTAGCAATAATACACCGGTAGCAGAACGACAGACTTTTACTGTAGCAAAATCCTAACCTCTAAATCCAATCCACAAGATAAGTTAAGATAAGATAAGATAATTTATTTATTGCTTAACATAGGTTTTAAATACAGGTCTTACTTAATATTAGTTGTTTCTCTATGTTACCAACTTAATGGGTGTACAATAATTTGTAGGTAACATTTATTAAACATGCAATCAATACAAATAATAAAACACATTCAATTTAAAAAATAACCAAGTCAAATTTAAATACTAGACATTAATTAATTAAATAACAACATTATAAAACCAAATACGTTACTTTGTACGTTACCTATGAATCTAATAAATCATTTATAGAGTAAAGACATTTTTCTTTTAGCCATATCTTAATTTTGTTTAAGAATTTAGTTAATGGTAGATTCTTTATAACATCAGGTATAGAGTTGTAAATCTTCCCACACATAACATAGCTACTGTTTAAATACATTTTTGTCCTAGGAATTTTAGGTATCACAACTCTACCCCGATTCAACGCGGCAACACGTTAGAGAAACTCCGAGCATAGCTCGTTTCCATACCTCGCTGAGCGACTTTAAACTGGTTGACTAGCCGTATTGTGAGTGTCCACGTTTTGGCTCTGTATGTCATGATGGGTAGGACGCACCAAGGGCACTATTGAAAATGAGATTATGTTAACCCACCTCCAAAACATGTCTGGGCAGCTTCTGTGAGGGTACAGCCTTATCCACCAGCACCATTTGATCGTGTTCGTTGCACATGAAGCAGTCCACAGAGAAATGCTGCATGCACATGTACGAGTAGTCGGTTGGCATCCAGTTGCTGCGGCCTGTGAGGTCGGTCCATATCTGACGGAGAGATGGCTCTTCGGGGAACCTGTGGACGTTTTGATTTAATATTATATGCAATGCTAGCTTGCACCAGCAGCTTCGCTTTTAACATAGATAAAAAGTAGCCTTTAAGTTAATACAAGACACAAACCATATATATTCCAATCCATTCAGCTGTTACGTGAGTGGGAACAAACATACTCACACCCACCCACCCACACACACCCACACACACCCACCCACACACACACGCACACAAACACACACAAACTTTGGCATTTATATTTATTTATTTATTTGGTACAATAAAAGTTACAATATAAAGGTAGGTAGTAAAGATTTTATACAATGGAGACTTAATAATAATGTAACCCACAACTATACTTTATGATAGTAGTACAGACTAGCTTCCAAACACGTCTTCGCTCGCATGGATAGATATAGCCTATACAATGTTATTCCTGAGCTGATTAAAATATGTAAAAAAATCAGCTCGATCCGTTTGGTAGACTTGGCGTGAAGGTGGTACAACAATTTCAGATCTTGATCTAAGACAAATTTTCATCTTAATAAAATAATATTAGGAGTAGGATGTAAATAATAAGGGGGCGTCCATTAATTACGTGAGGTATTTACGGGGGGAAGGGGGGTCGAGCCAAATCTCACAAAATCTCACGTGTGGGAGGGCAAATCTCCGGTATCAAGGCAAATCAAGGTCCCGGCAAATCTCACGTAATTTTTTTCTTCGAGAAAAATAAATGAAATCCCGTCAATTCCAAAGCCGCGGGGCAGTGCTTGTTTGCAATGCTAGTGATAATTATAATTTAGCACTTTATTTTTAAAAACTTGCATATTTTTGTACGTTTTTGCGCTGCGACGAAGGGCTACATAGTATAAAATTTTGACTTGTCTAAGTGCTTATTTTGTAAGTTTAAATAAATAAATATAATGACCGCGACTCTTAACTTTTAGCTTTTGATACACACTTGATAGGAATCGGTCATTTCCTCACCTCGGTATACAGCGTAGGTAAATAATATAATAATGCGGGACGTAATCACACAGCATCACGTAGCCCCAAACTAAGCAGAGCATGTATTATTGGAACCACATGATTGATATACAACACATTTTTTTTTTGTAAATACATATCATATATAGAAAACACCCAGACCCGAGACAAATATCTACAGAACATGCAAACATTTGTCCCGCAGCGGGAATCGAACCCGCAACCTTCTGCGTCTTCGGCGGACTTTCGCCCACTGCGCCACAGAGGTCGTCAAAGGTACTACATAATTTTCTTTTGTGTTCACTGTAATTACTCCTACGTTCTAGGAATCTTTAAATATATTAGTCTTAAAAATAACTAAGCAGTTTTTAAAATAAATCCATCGCAATCAACTTATTATCATCAATCCAAATTTTGAAAATCTCACGTGAGATTTTGGGGGGAGGGGGGGTCGAGCAAAATCACACGACAATCTCATCAAGGCGGGGAGTGGGGCCGAAAATGGCCAAAATCACCTCACGTAATTAAATATTTCTCAAATTTTACTTTTAGCAAACAAAATAGCGTGTTTACTTTAGTGTAAGAACAAATCAATCTGCCATACCCAAAGAACATCTCCGGCTCCAAGTTTTTTGAATCCTCACAACCGAGCACTGCGCACGTCTTTGTTATTCCAACATTACTTGTATTTTGTTTTAGTTCTGGTGCAACCATTGCTGAAAAAATAAAACAATACATTATATTATAAAACAGTAGATATTATGCTGAGTCGATGTTATTTTGCTATAGCATGTGTGCTAAAAAAGAGAAAAAGCCAAGATAAAACACGGTGGTGTGTGCCCTGCCAAGTTTCATGTTTCATCTTTTTGTTATTATTATAATTTGTTTATACACAGGCATCTTAAAGCAGATGTGTGTATAAAGGGGTTATTTTTCAGTGCACTTTAAATAATCATTACCTTTTATATTTTTGTAATTTTTTTATTTGTTGTGTTTTGTTGCAAATAAATAATGATATCTTTGTTTATGCCTATATTGTAAACAGGTTGGCTCTGCTGAAATATCAGTGAAGCAGTGAATTTTGAAGCTTTATGTATTGGGTTATAAAGGGTATATCACACTTCATATCATACTAATATTATGAAGATGCCAAACCAGTTTGTCATAGTCGTCAAGCGAGTGGCACCTATCGGTATGTGGGTCCGACTTGTCATGTCTTAGTGCACATTCTATGGACTTTAGAAGGTAGTTATGGATTTCAGCTTTTATTTATAAGTTTTGTCTAATAATTTGTGTGATGATTTATGTTGCTACTGTGGGCCTGGGCACCGAGACAAAACAGAGGATTTTTCAGTGTATATTTTTGAATATGGTATTAAGTTTTGATGAATTTTTTTTTTGTTCTGTGTTTTATCTGCGATCAGTCCTCAGACTATGAGCAGGTTTCATGTTGGCATGATATGGCATGTAAAAGAACTGGTCCAGTGATCATTTCCCCTTTCATAATCATCATGAACCAAGTTCCATGATGTGATTGATGAATAAATAAATACAAAAATGTGAAAGTTTGTGTGCTTTTTACTTGTATTCAACACCGACTCACTCAACTTCATAATGGCTGAACAGATTTGAATGAATCTTGGAATAAACATAGTTTGTGACCTGGATTAACACATAGGATACTTTTTATCTGGGTACCACGCTAGCGAAGTGGTGGGCGAAAGCTTGTAGTTATATAAAGACATTCAAACAAAATCTAAAATCTATAAATTTTTAACACTTCCTGAAATTGGCACATCAGCATCAAGCTGCTCGTCCATAATTAAATAATAATAAATATATAAAACTGTAATTAAGCAGATTGACTGACTGGCTGAATGTCAATTGATGCACAGTTAATAAATAAATAAATGCACACAGAAAGGATATCCTGAAATTCTGCCCACTCATGGCGTTGCTTACTTCAGAGTTCATTTCAGATCACCTTGGTACAGCAAAACTTTACCCGGTCACTACTTGGATGGGTCACCATTTTGTGGCATTTAGATCTGAGTATTTCCATGCTTCGGAAGGCACGTTAAGATGTTCTTCCCAGCTTTTTCAGTCAGTAAGCAATGTTGGATGCTTTTGGGTGGCCTTAAAAACTCCAACACCAGAATTGGCCACTAAATCATACAAAGAAGGAAGGAAGGGCAGAGATAAACTACGCAGACGAAGTTACATAGCGCCCACCAGTCCAGTTGATAATAATTTAAATGATAGGGCAAGCTAATGTTTGCAGGTAAACAAGCTTTCAAAACAACTAAACAAATACTCGGTATAGTAAAAATTCTATGGACATGCAATAGATTTTAAATACATACCAATTGGAGTAGTCTTCGCTTTGATATCGTTGTGGTCCATGTTCATCTCTTTCAGTTTATATCCGACGCTAGAATTCATACTGGGAAGTTTGGAACCTTTCAACCCCATGAAATTAGACCATAGTAAACATTATTTTTTTGCTATGAAGCTTAAAAATAATTCTTCTAGGCAGGCTTCTAATTGTGCATGAGAAATTACCGTAATTGCTTCAAAAACTGAAATATTCCGTATAGTGACGGGACGCCAAGAGTCAAGTTGACTTGATAGGTTACCACCTTTCTCCGGGTATTGATATGATCTATGTCCTATGTAAATATATATCATATGATACAAGGAAAACAACACTTGCACCTAAAATTATTACTGTTTAATTTATTTTCTTTTTTCTACAATTCACTCCGACTTCATCAACTCATTTCATTTCATTTCATTTGTTGAATGAATGAATGAATAAATTGTCTGATGATGACTGAATGAATTATTTTGACATTGACCTAACTGCCATAATCTGAATGAATGAATGAATGACATGTTTACGAAAAAGGAAACGGAAACGAATAGTGCGTGACTTTATCCGGTTGATTGAGATCGAAAAAGTCGATTTCTCTCGATGCAATACAAACTAGAATCGTTAGTCGAAAAATAAAATCAAACAACCATAGACTATTTTGATTGATTGATGAACTCGTGCGAGTGTGTGAGACTGCGACTTGTTTTGGTCCTTGATGTTTTTCTATTGTCATTTTCGGAATACGTAATTTTTGACGAGACCTTTGTTGTTTTATAGTTTTGATGAAATTGAATCAAAAAGATGGTTGATCCAATATTCGACTACCAATTCAGGCTAATCCTAATTGGCGACAGTACTGTAGGTAAAAGTTCATTGTTGAAGTACTTTACAGACGGGAAGTTCGCTGAGGTAATATCCTGATACTGGGTTTTTGTGTTATTTTCAGTACATAAATAATAAACTGCGCATTATTTTTTAGCTGTCAGACCCAACTGTTGGCGTGGACTTTTTCGCGAGGATAATAGAGGTACAAGACGGTACAAGAATCAAATTACAACTATGGGACACCGCTGGCCAGGAGAGATTTAGATCCATCACAAAATCATACTACAGAAATTCAGTTGGTGCTTTATTAGTGTACGATGTGTGTAATAGATCAAGTTTTGAGCACATACCTCTTTGGATGATGGAGGCAAAACGGCATATAGAGCCTCACCGGCCGGTGTTCGCTCTAGTTGGCTGTAAAATAGACCTAGTAGGAAATGAATCCAAGAATGGCGCAAGAAGAGAAGTCTCTTGTGAAGAAGCCAGGATGTTTGCTGAGGAAAACGGTAATATACTAAACATATCATTATCATTGAGGAGCTATCGCTTACTTCGGCTAATATCTCTGTAGACTTGCATAGAGGTCCCTCTTTCTTCGCTAAGCCAGAGAGGATATTTTTTTTCGTTTGCTTTGCTCTTTCTCATTTTTTCCGTTCACTTTGCTCCTTATGGTCAAATAGGTGTCCGCTTTAGCAGTGAGTGGGGGTGGTAAAGATATAAAAGAGACAAAATAACCTTTAGGTATTTAAATTTTTTGATGGATCAACTCCATAATATACACCAGAAAAATTAAAAAGTTTGCAGGAAAAACTTAATTCAAAAAAAGGAAATGGCGGTCTTATCCCTAAAAGTGATCGCTTCCAGAAAACCTTTTTTTATCTCTCAAGAGTTACTTAAAATCTACCATATTCCCTGTTCTATCTTAAGATTTATTAATGTAAGCAAATTAAACATGTTTTGACTAAATCCTTGAAGGTCTTTGATAATGATAAACTAAGTAATTAATTGAGCTAAATTTCTGAAATGACAAAGATTTATTGATTTGTTTCAATCATTCATACAAGAGTAGATAATATACTAAATAGTATTATATTAATATTGGACAATTTTACACAGCATCATCTGGCCCCAAACTAAGCAGAGCTTTCAATAAGGGAACAAAATGAGTGATATATATATATACTGTACTACTTAATATATAGCTCGATTACCACTGATTTACTGACTGACATGATTGTTCTCCCAGATGCCACCTCGTAGGGTTGAAATTTTTGGCGGAATCGTATAGAGGGAGTAGGGGCGACCTCAGTTAAAATCCGACTTTTCCCCTTTTCACCCCGTTTCACCCCAACCCCCATGTATCTCGGAAACTATAGGTCGTAGACGGTTCGCGTCAAAACGAATGTTAATCAGGATCCATTTTTATATAAGAATCCGAAATAAAAATTAGTGTTCCAAAAGGGTATGTACAGTAAATAATAATTGTGTGTGTGCGTGCGCGTGCGCGCGCGCGTTGCGTTTGTGTGTGTGTGTGTGTGTGTGTGTGTAAGACTTTACTATTAATTATACTATTATTTATTGTGTCATTTCATAAATACACATAAATACATTTTTAGAAAATAACACGCAGAAGCATTTCGGTCTCCTCGTAACTTTTACTTATTAGCCATTCTGTTAAAATTTTCTTCATATCATAATATCGCAAAGGGTAGATATCCAAACTTCTGTTCACAACGTTGTACAGGTAGCCTGATTGTCTTCGATATTGTCTTCCAGCAAAAACAGTATTAGTTGCATCTGTATTAATTACTCGATCTCGTCTTCTTTTATTTAAAATACTAGGATCAAATTTAAGAGTTTTGTGAACCTTTAGGCGACCTCAGTTAAAATCCGACTTTTCCCCTTTTCACCCCCTTTCACCCCCAACCCCCATGTATCTCGGAAACTATAGGTCGTAGACAGTTCGCGTCAAAACGAATGTTAATCAGGATCCATTTTTATATAAGAATCCGAAATAAAAATTAGGGTTCCATACAAAAAAAAATATCCCATACAAAATTTTCACCCTCTCATACAAAACTTTTTTTTCTTTTCGTCGATCACACGGTTGTTCTCCCAGATGGAATCGTATAGATATTAAGTGAAGTGTAGGTGTAGGGGTACATTAGGTGTAGGGTAGATGTTGGTTTTGGTTTTCGTGTTCAGTTTTGATCTCGATTTCGATTTCGATTGCTTCTTATTCGTTGATATCAGCGTTAATTGCTTCTTCCTCATCGTTTTTTTTTTATTGCTTTTCCCACATTGATTTCTTCTTTGATAGCTTCTTCTTCTTCGAAACCCTCTCTGATAGCTTTACAAATTAAAACATTAACCGCAAGCTGCGTGCAGCTCGCGCACCACCTAACCTCTAGTACTACTTTTAATGCTGGACGTTATCACACAGCATCATGTAGCCCCAAACTAAGCAGAGCTTGTATTATGGGTACCTCATGACTGATATACTACTTAAATAATTTTTTTTTGTAAATACATACAATATACATAGTAAAACCTGAGACAAATATCTGCAAATAATGCAAACATTTGTGTCGAAACTGCACCTGTCACAGCACAAGTACAGATATATACTCATTATCAACACTTTCTGCGTCGATGTTGATGCTGTCCTCCCAAATCCTGACCACCACCACCAACAACTACACCAGCCTATATCAGTCCACTGCTGGACATAGGCCCCCTTAATAAAGGGGATATACTACTAATTTAATCCAGACCAGATATAAATGTCTGCAGTTCATGCAAACATTTGTCCTGCAGCAGGTTATCAATTAAACGTGGAGATGTTTGCTACTTCTCCAACTCAAAACTGCTAAACAGACTCAGCAGGAATACCTCTGGTAAAAATCCATATAAATATTCATTCCAGGGTTACACCATGTTGAAACTTCAGCTAAGTCTGGTCTAAATGTAGAGGAAGCATTCGTGCTTGTCGCTCAAGAGGTCTACAACCGAATCCAGACTGGTGAGTACAAAGTGGAGGACGGCTGGGACGGCATCAAGACCGGCTTCAACCGACCCAATGGCATGGACTTCAATCTCTTGGAAGCGGAGACGGTACAATCTAATTGCTGCTAGATAGATAGGACTTGTATATAAAGGATGTTACGTAATAAGCTAAGGTTTGGTATGATTTCTAAATAGGAACTAACATTAGTTCTTGTGTTAGTATATGTACTAACATTGGTACATCACGTTAGAATATAAACTAACATTGGTACATAATGTTAGAATATTAAGTAACATTGGTACATAATGTTAGTATATGAACTAGCATTGGTTCATATGTTAGAATATGAACTAACATTGGTTTTTATGTTAGAATATAAATTAACATTGGTACATTAAGTTGGAATATGAACTAATATTGGTTTTTATGACAAAGACAAATAACATTCTAAAGCTGGTTTGATTAAATTCATTAAAAAATTAGTAGTTACTACACAGTTCTACGATATAAATAATTCATGAATAACATATATAAACTACAATTCAATGGAAGTAAAATATTGATATTTAAAATTCGCCGAATATTCTAGCTATCTAGAATATTCTATTCATTTACTCAATAAATGAGTATTGTAAATATAATGTTATATAAAAAAGTAATTTAAATTGGTTATTTTGATTGACTACTAAATTATTGTCTGGTTTAAAGATGGAAAAACAAAGAAAATTAACATAGAAGGTAGCATTGATTCAGTCAAGTGTAATCCTGTTTACAAAGAAACAAAACTTGAATACAAATAGCATGATTTTTTGCCAAGATTCATAATTCATAATCATTTATTTGCAACGAACATGGATATTACAATATATTAACAGTTCTTATGTCATTTTCAAAACAGTTCTACCATATTCTACTGTCAAGAGCATTCAAATATAATTAAAAAAATTAAAGATATGTGGTAATTTGCAGAGAACTGTTGCTTAAAATGGCCAATAAAATACCTATATAATTATGCTACTTAATATTTATAAAGGCGAAAGTTAGTGAAGTCTGAAAATGTATATTTATTCCTCGTTTCACACCAAGAACTTAACGGATTGACCTGAAAACTTGCATAACTGTAGCCCTAATCAAGGAGTAACATGGGCTTTTTTTAACCCGCGTACCACGCGACCGAAGCCGCGGGCATAAGCTAGTTGCTATAATAACTTCTATTAGAAAATCAGGATACCAAAACATCACAAAAACTAAAACACTTGTTAAGTTGTGATTTTCAAATGAATAGAACCAAAGAATTTATTGTAAAAAAAATATTTACAAGAATTTGTTGTCATTTAAATGTTGAGTTGACCTATGACTGTATGATGTCATTGATTGGCTTAAGGCCAGCGCACACCGGCGGATGGCGGGGAAGGACATTGTCGCCTGATAGTTTGGTCTCATTGGACAAAACCAAGTGACCCGAGGATTGCAGACCCCGTGAGTTGACGCCCGAAAATACCCAAGGTCACTACCTGCAGCTCCGCTTTAGTGTTACACAAAAGAGAAAATAAGACAACCCCTTTTTGGGCATTTTATTATGTAAAATCAGGCACAGATTTTTGTTAAAAGCACTACCCCATAAAAACTCCTTGGGTGTGCATGTGAAAATAGTATACATGGCTATTTTTAAAAAGTTACAAAAGGACTATATCCTGTGACTGAGTAAACCATGGTACCACCAGACGCGTACCAAATATCTGGAGATCATGCAAACTTTTTGTTATCAGCTAAACTAGGTTGTCTCCCACTTATGGAAAACTATTCAGTAAAATACAAGAATCAAATAGTTTTAAATAAGGAGACTATACAAGCACATTTACATTTTACAAACCATCATTGTTATTTAAACTTATGTTGTTATAAAATAAATTATAGGTAATGATAGTACCTGCAACACCATTTTGTAATCGATTAATTATAATGTAAATTATAGATAAATTAATACTGGTAGTAATAGTTTCGTGGCACTTCTGTTCGTCTTGAAGCAACATCTAATAGAAATTTTTAAAATTATTAGGCCATTTATTTGCGTTGGCCATGACGTGTGGAGTGCTCACACGTTACGAGAAATCGTTACGATCGCACTGTACCGTTTAAACTGCACCGATTAATCGAAACGTGCTCCAACCTCCATCTTTAAAACCCAAATCAACGTCGCATGTCCTTGATGCAACCTGCTATATAACAAACGGGGCTCTGACGGCCGCGGCCGGCTAATTACGGCATAGTGCAGCTAAACACTGGCGCAACTAAATGCATTGGCTGGCGATGAGCAGCAGCATCGGTGGTGAAGTTGTGCCCTTGCGATCCCAATTCGATTTATCTCCTCAATCAATCAATCATCAACAACCTATAGAAGTTCACTGCTGAACATAGGTAATTCCACAAAGAACGGTCTTGAGCCGATTACTTGCAATCTTGACGATGTCGTCGGTCCATTTGCGTGGGGGTCTCCCTCTACGCTATTCGAGAACCTTTATTCCCCAATGGTTATCGGTTCTACAGGCTATGTGGCCTGCCCACTGCCCCTTCAATTTGCTGATTCTGAGAGCTATGTCGGTTACCCTGGATCTCTTACGAATTCTATCGCGTAGCATAGTTATCTCCATAGCCCGTTGTGCTACTTTGAGCTTGTGTATGAGGCCAATAGTTATCGACCAAGTTTTAGTACCATAAGTCATCACTGGCAAAACGCACTGATTGAAGTTTTTGTCTTGAGGCTTTGACGAAAAGATATGCCGAAATTTGTCTCAGAATTATCTCAAAATAAAATTTGTTCAGGGCTTTGCCGGCCTGCCCTTTGGTGTATTGTATTATGTATTATTGTAAAAAAGCATTGTATCTGGATTTTTGATGAACGGAAACTTTCCATCTGGGCCAGAGCCTATATAAAACCGTCCAACTGTTTTGCCGATTTTATGGAAAATATTATTACTAGTTTTGATTTTTAGTCGGTAATTTAGATTATTTAGCATAAGTTTTAGTTGTATAATGGCCTTACTTATAAAGTAATGCTTTATTCAAATTAATACAATTTGGCGCATTTGAATTTACCAACGTTAACGCTTTGAGTGCTGAGCTAACACAGCCGTTCATGTTCAGTACCACCTGCACCTTGGGAATGGAGCGGAGCATTATGAAAGACTGAGGCCAGCAGTCAACGTGATAAATCCTACTTTATCGTAGCTACGTATCTAAAAGGGGTGATGGCGTATACGCACTTAAAGTACGCTGTTTTTAATAGAATAAGAATTATATTCAATCACGTTTTTAAAACTAAATAAAAGACGTAACACCTATTATACCTAAACTGGATACTTTTTGTATGAGTGCAGAAGCTCAAAACAAGATCAAAATGGTGGCTCGCGGCTCGCCAACGAACTTACTCGGCGGTTTTAAAGTACGCGCGTACAATATGATTTGATGACACACCAGCGAGTATGGTCGTTGAGCCACAAGTTCGCGAACTTGTCACCCCTTTAATAGTAAGAGAAATTCTAAAGTTCAAAGAACGACAATTTTACGTAAAGGGGCACCCTCTTGAATGCTCCGTTGTCGGTAAGGGGAGAAGGGACACGAATAATTCAACCTGACGAAAATGTTTGATCTGTGAAAAATCGTTATTTTGTTTTCGCAAATTTGGCCAATGTCAAATCGTTAATCTACGCTTTCACATTGGCCAAAATTACGTCTACGATACATCGAGGTTGTAGTTTAAAATATCTCGATACTACGATACTTTTTCGCTAGGTCTGCTCTTGTTATGTGTACCTACCATTAATTACGAATTTACGTTGATTGATATAAAATCCTCCGCCGCGCCGCCAGTTAATACTGGTCATTAATAATAAAATTCATTGCAATGTGTAATTATAAAGATACTTATAAGTAAGGCTAAAATTGTTTTGTTTTTTTGTTATCATATTATAAGTTGCAGCTAATCTGTTTTACTCAAAAATACAAGGATTAGCCCAAATTAAATGAGGCAAAGTTAGACCAACCAAAAACTACAATGTTTACAAATATTAGGGCTTTTTCATTAGTACCTAACCGTAGGTACAGTGCTGTGGTATAGGTGGCACCTTTAAAAGGGTAGCATCTAAAACTATATTTAGCTTCGTGTTTGGTACACTTACACGTTATTAATGATGACGGTTGGACATATACCTACCTACTCTATTTTGTCACATTATCGCTTATTTACTTGGTTTAATTTATTATTACACTATTAACTTGTATAACTTAGGTAGTAGGTATCTAGACTCGTTAGGTACCTACACAAAAATCCCTGTTTTTTTATACAAACTTGGAATCCATATGTTATTTTTTATGTAGGTAGGTATCTTTTTACTATGCTACAGGTTTGTAGATTTTTATTGTACACTCAGTTTGTTTACAGTAATGTATTTAGTATAAAATAGCTGTTATTACAATGCTTATGTATAATGAAGTAAAGTTTTGTTATTATATGTATTCGTTTTAATTAAAACTGACCTACCACACGCCACACCACACCACACCAGCCTATATCAGTCCGACGCTGCTGCCCGTCTGGAGCCAGCCAGGGGATTTAGCTGTGCCGGTGTTCTGCGCTACATCGCGCCGCAATCAGCTGATCGCCAGAGCCGTTTGTTAGTTAGCAGGGTGAACAGGTGAAGTTGACTTTGGTTCCGAAGATGGGGGTTGGAACCCCTTACACCCCAAGCGGACTTACAATTTTTAGGTAACTTCACATCCTGGGTGGATGGCTTCTATTCGTTTCATGACATCTGAGCCTCTAGCCAACCGGTATTTGCTACGAAGCGATTCTATTTCGTCCGTCGTCATCGTTCGGGAGCGACAAATCCAAATATTGTACAGCTCAATATTTATTATGTATATTGTACGCGGCTAAATAATTACTGAGCTGTACAATATTTGGATGTGTCACTACCGAACGATGACGACGGACGAAATAGAATCGCTTCGTAGCAAATACCGGTTGGCTAGAGGCTCTGATTTTTTAACCGAGATTAAAGTAGGAAGCAGGCCAGCGCACACCGGTACGCGGCAGATGGCAAGGGAGGACATAGAGAAATTAATCGCTACGCTAGGGAGGGCATCAAGGAATTTGCTGATTTTTTCTTCTTTTTATATAGGGCCTCTGTCATTATCAATAGTTGTCAACTATCAATCAAAATCATGTCAATCAAGCGTCAGAAGCAGTGTTGCCGTTTGAGCATGTTTAAAGCTAAATATACCATATTTCCTGGTCCATTAGTATGAAAAATTTGCATTTAGCATATCACATGATTGGTATTTTTATGAACTTTACCCCATGTATCATAGTAATAAAAATAAAAATATTTTATTTCGGACAACTTAGATCCATATTGTTGATTAAATTGGGAACACAAAAACAGACATAAATATAAAGGAACCACAAAAAGAAAATAAAAAAGCCAGAAAATGACTAATATTGGAAATAGATTCCATTATTAGTCACTCTCGGCACAAAACATTTCCAGAGAGGAGACATGCAGTTCTCTGGTACTGACATCAGGATGCTGTTGCAGTTGCTCCGAGGTCTGTTCATCAGGGATGTAATTTTTTTGCGCATGACGGCATGAAAGCCATCAGTATGATAGTATGCAAATACCCCTGATGCCCTACAGAATTTGGGCAGCCCCAATATTATCCTGAATATAATATACTGTATACGCAGGACATCCAACGATCTTTTGGTATGCTGAACCCACAGGTTCCCCGTGTAGAGGTTCTGGCAATACGCTTTGAACAGCGCTACTTCACCGGTTGAGTAGAACGAGAGTTCAGTTCAGGTCTTTAGGTGCAGGTTTTTCTTTTGCTTAGTAATTGTTACGATCAGTGCAGTGTTCATAATTGTAACGTCTAATTTGGCTTTCCTTAATTTTATGAGCAACATTGATGCGAAAAATGAGAAAAGATGACAGACATTTTCAATCATGATCATAAAGATGATCCGATCAAACCTTACTTAATTTACTTATAGCAAATATTGTAAGTGTATCATACCTAGTTAAAATTTTATTTACTGATTAAAGCGATACATTTTCATAGCAAAACATTAAGTGCCAATGAAAAGTTAAAGAATAACTAATTTACCTACGATGCAAATTAATCTTGATGACCAAGGAGCAGTCTTTTCTTTTTTGCGCTCTTTATATGCGAATATGATAAAAAAATTATTTTAATAGTACTCTCAAAAGTTACATGTATTTTTTGGCATTATTTGCATTGCACCAAGTTTCAGCATTATCTCCAAATAAAAAACAGCAACACTGGCAAAACTTAAATTTTATGTTTTCAGTGTTGTCTTTTCTGAAAATACTTGTGTTTTTCTGTGAGCGGGACCGATTTCAAGTTTAATTAATTAGTTTAATTAATAATAAACAAACAAATAATTGTTTAAAGTCGTCTTTAGAATATGTCGTCTAACCGCTCAAAAACATCAATTCTCGACAAACCACTGAGCAAAGGGAAGGGCGAAGTTTCATTAGCATTTTACGCTCTCCTGTTCTCTGAAATCGTTCAATACTGCCAAAATAAATCACATTCTATTCAAGAACTCCAAAACAAGTAAGTTTTATACCAAATATGTTTCAATTCATGTCTGAAAATCAATTATAATTTCACTATTTGATTCGTAAATTTTTCCCAGGTTGTCCGATATTGGCCAGGATGTGGGAACCAGAATATTGGATCTTTATTTTGTCAGGGAGCGGAACAGCAAACGCGAAATAAAACTGCTGAATATGCTGTTATTTGTGAAATCCACCCTATGGAAGGTAGGCTAAATCATACTACATGAACTGCCCATTTGAAAGTTAAGACCACAAGGTACTGCACTAAACGCCAGGAATAATAAAATGGCGATATTTTTTGGATTGACTTGTAGCATACTTCAGAGAACATAGATATATTATGTTGTGACTAATATTGTATGTAATATATAATACCCCCACCAGATGGACCGACATTGTCGAGATTGCAGGAAATCGGTGGGCGGAATGGACTTATGATTATGCTTCATGGAAGAACTTGGGGAGACCTATGTTCAGCAGTGAGCTTTTATAGCTTGATGATGATGATGAAGATGTACTACTGACAAAAATATGGGCCAATCAGGCCCTGTCCGAATCTCAGGGCACATTAGTAATTAATAAAATGTAGGTATGTAATACCACCAAATGGACCAACATCATCAACATTGCAGAAAATCGGTGGGTGGAAAGGGATCGAGACTATTCTTCATGGAATAAACTGGGGAGACCTTTTTTCAGGAGTGAGCTTTTATAGCTTGTTTATGATGACGATGTTATACTGACAAAAATATGGGTCGAGCAGCCTGCAGCTGTCCGAATCTAAGGGTACGTTAAAATGTTACAGGTGCTTTTTGGGAAGGAAGCAGATAAACTGGAACATGCAAATGATGATGAAAGAACTTATTACATCATAGAGAAAGATGCTGTGGTAAGTAAAAACAATGCATGCAAAAGAGTAGACATCTTAATAAAATAAGCCCAACATCTGGCTACGACTAAATCAATCAGTTATAATAAAGTGTCAAAAACATTGAGTTAATTTTTGACAGTGCCTGAATAGGACACATCAGCATCAAGCTGCTTCTCCATAATAGGGATGATGACTGAAATATTCTAATTAGTCCGTCATTTATATCATCAACAAATATTGAACACATTTTTTTATTTCACCAATTAAACTAAAAATGACAAAGATATACCCCCTTACTTATGAACGCTATTTAAAGTTAACCAATGCTCAAAGTTAGCCCTGTCACTGTCTGTCATTACCCTACGGTAAGAGATGCCTATAATCTAAGCATCGTTTATTGAAAGATGTTTATAAGTAAGGCCAATAGTGCGTAGAAGTTCCGCGTGACGTCACGGTTTAGTACACTTTTTATCTAGCTGTGATGTGACGAGCCCCCACTCCCGAACTTTGACGCTCTTTATCTCCCACAATTTTTATTTATTTGATAAATAAAAAAATATGTCTCCAATATTTTTGTTGATCTGAACTGAATCTGAACTAATTAGAATTAATGTTATTTTACCTATTACACTTATACTATTATGATTAAATATCATTACTGTTGTGTGTGGTATACAAAGTCCTTTTATGGCCGGTTTCTATATTATACCGTTACCGATTACGCCTCGTTTTCCCCTGAAAAACTGTAAAATTTTCGACGCCTCGTTGTTAATTTTTGACAGTTTTTCAAGGGAAAACGAGGCGTAATCGGTAACGGTATAATATAGAAAACGGCCGTTAGACAATATGAGCATGTGACACTCCACTCTTGCTCGATATCAACAGTTAAGTTATTCAGCATGCAAAGAGTTAGCTAATTTTGACCAAATTGAAGCATGTCTACCATCATCTTACCACTAGGCTGATAGAAAACGCTACAAAAGCCATCTTTTGTTACATTTACTGTGTAATAAAGTTTAACATCATACTTGACAGGTGAACAAATTCATAAGCGTTCCTAAAGATAAGGGATCACTGAACTGTGCCACATTCAACGCTGGGATCATTGAGGCTGTGCTCACTAAAGGAGGCTTTGTAAGTACAAAATGAAATACTTTTTCAATCTGGTTCTTTTGTTATTCGATCAGCAGTATAGCTAGCGGCATGTAAGTCTAGCGGCGAACGATACTTCTGCACATGTGTCTCTCGCTCTCTCTCGCCTCTAGCTCACATATGATACCTTACTTTTGACCTCCGCGCAGTAACAGTTAGAGTTAGGCTAGAGTTTCGTGCCGCTACTTGTACCTACATTACTATTTCATTTCTCTGTTTTTGTAAAGGAGAATGCCGTCTCATGTATGGCGCTCTGTACCAAGACTAAAGTGAATGCGGAAAAAAAATATCCAATAAGTTTTTAGTCGATTCTACTGTCAAAACAATTAAAAATGAGGGTTATTGCCATAGTAACACTTTACATCAATGTTTATTGCCATAGCAACGTATATATCATTGGTTGTTGTAGTTTAATGGCGGCGTGCAACGGAAACCAAATCAACATAATATTTTTTTACTTGATTATTAATCCCGTCGGTGTGTGAAACTAATGAAAATGTTAATGTCATTTATAAAATATAATAAATTTTATGGGATACGTTCGGTTTTGAGGCAATTGGTACGGGTTTTCGGCATTCTCCATTGGTCTATCTATCTATCTATCTAACTATCTTGTATGTCATAGGTATTTTGATGATAAGTCCTGCTAATTATATTCATTTTTTTTTAATAAGTATAATTTTTAATGTTTTTATGTTTTGCTCATGAAACAATTTTAATGCACGTTTTTTGATACTAAGGAGACTGTTAAAAATAATATAAAATAGTTCTTACCTTTAACAGAGGCATTACTGAGATGCTTTGCTTAATATTAATATAAAGGTTACTTGCCCAGAAGGATTTTAATCCAAGTTACTAAGGCAAGTTACTTAGGTTAACAAAAAAAAACCTGCTACATTATTGCTTGGAAAGCCCTGCAAATATACTTATTATTCTTAGCGAATGCCACTGGGCATATTCCATGCATGCCAATGACAGAGCAAACATCAAAACTCTCGCTCAATGCACAGAAAAGCAGATTGCTAGAAAAAAGGAGATTTAAAAGAAAAAAAAAATCACTACCCATGCAGACCCATACACTATACCGCTAACTAAGCCAAATACTCAATAACATTTTTAGGCCACCATGTATTGTTGAAAAGCTGGTGTTGTTATTGCTTGTAGGCATGGGCCTTAGGCGCTCCCTCCACGAGCGAGTGCATCGCAACGATATTATCGTCATTCCACGTCTATACAATCTCGTAGAACGTGTCTCCATACAGAGATGTTATCGCGACGATACGACCAACGAGCAAAATGTCAACGTATCATTGCGCGCTTGTCGCCACACGGGGCGTCCTCGCAGCATGCTCGCCGCGGAAACAATTGAGACAAAACAAATATACGGGTCGGCGGGTGCGATTACGCGTCGATACGTTGACCGAATAATCTCGTGGGGATTACCAGACTATGTAGAAGCGCGGACTTGTCGCGATGCACTCGCTCGTGGAGGTGGCGCCTTAAAAGCAAAATTTACTAAATCAAGTACTCATCAGCCTAGCAGTTCATTGCTGGACATAGGGCCTCCCCCAATGAGCGCCATTGCGCCCTATCTTCAGCGCGTCCACACATCCATGATCCAGGGGGTCTCCTACAATTCACCGAAGTACGAAATTTCGTGTTTCGTTTCGCGCGATTGGTTTGATTATGGGTACCAATCGCAAGAAATGTAACACGTAATTTCGTATTTCGGTGAATTGTAGTAGACTCCCAGTTTCTACCAGCAGTCTTTCGCAGATCGTCACTCCATGTAGTCTGAGAGCATCCCACATTTACTTAATAGCAAATATTAATTAATTCTAATTGTTTTCTTTCAGCCCGCAAAAGTGACTGCTCACTGGCATAAGGGCACCACCTATATGGTGAAGTTCGATGATTCTGTCATAACCAGGGATAAGTCATTGGATGACCGATAATTTAGTTGTATAATATTTCAATACTCTAGTGTCTGTGTGAATGTTGTTCAGAACATAATTTTAAGTTATATTTTATTTTTCAATTTAGATTGTATTTATAATTGCTGTATGTAATTCTATGCAAATTAAAATTATTATTTCCATTCATATTATTTATTTCTAAAGAAAGAGAGCATTATGTCTAAAAATAGATAAGTCTAAGAAATCAAACAAAAACATGACCAATTCACTTTGCAGAAACGAAATTAACATCGACCCTCACTCATCTGCACTGAAGTTTCAATTTTATGCAAATTTGAAAAGCCTGTCACGATATTTGATTTTCCCGCATCTTATATCGTTCTCTCGTTGAGTTCTCTGATTCCATATCAAAGTGCCGTAAATAGTCATCGGAATTATTAAAGCGAATACTCCGAATTTGATGGTTCTCATATTAGCTTCGAAGAAGTCTAGTTGGGTTACTTTCAAGGACATGAACCTTTGGATCGCCGGATCAAACTGAAAAGATTTTTATAAAAAGTATGAAATTGAAAGTAAATCTAAGGATTTAATGATGTGATGATCAGAATCTTGGATTTCCTTCATTATTTACTTGATAGTTTAATTAAAGTATGATAAAGTAGCAAGTCTTCCTTATCCTGTCCTGCAGTTAACATTAGACCTACTAGATTAAAAGCTTAACTGTTAGCCTTTCTTGTCGATATAAGATAGGCTACAGTAGCCTACACTACATTATGTAGAAGGTATCATTATTAACTAGCTTTCGCCCGCGGCTGTACTCGCGTGGTACCTTTATAAAAGCCTATGTGCCAATCCAGGTCATAAACTATGTATATTCCAAGTTTCATCCAAATCCATTCATTAGTTTTTGCATGAAAGAGTACCTAGTTAATATACATCCATTCCAGGCCAGTCTCACTCCGCACTATAAGTACATGCAGGGCGCGCTCCGTAGGTTAGAACGCGCCAGAAGAGATAAGAGTAACGTATAGAAAGGGATGCAAGGTATAGGTGAATTACTAAGTACGAGCTAGAATAACGAATAATACGCAGCTAAAGTAGCTATTTGTTTAATCGTTTCTGGCAAGTAAATATTCTTTTCCTTTTTCTATTCTGTGTCCATACTCACAAACTAGCGCATTGCATCCGTGCGAAGCCGGAGCGGGTTGCTAGTAATATTGCTAGCAACCCGCCCCGGCTTCGCACGGGTGCATGTTATGCATAAAAACCTTCCTCTTGAATTATTATCTATAAAAATACCCATAAAAAAACCATTGCGTATTTTTAAAGTTCTAAGCATATATAGGGACAGACAGACAGCGGGAAGGGACTTTATTTTATACGATGTAGTTTAATGATAGTAGGATATGGTAGGAAATTGAATAGTACGAGATGCATAATTTATAATTTTATTAGTATGAGATCCAATGATCGAGGCAAGTGGCATTGTAAGCTAAGGGTTGCTTGTTTCCACCCTCTGACCTTACATGGAGAAGATGCTATGTAGGTTGATGACTATCAACCTACATAGCATCTTCTACTACTACTATCAGTGAAACGTTTCACTGATAGTTCAAAGAGTTTTAGCTAATTAGTTAATATTGAGCACGTAAAACACCAGATTCACCAGTAAAGTTAGGTTATTCACAGTTATGTTAATTACAAAGTAAAGGTGACAAATCTTTCCTTGGTAGTGTCTCTGGCGCGAGTAGGTCACGTACTGAATGTACTTGATATATGCTCTAAACTAGTAGTTTCCGTAAAGATGCAGCGCGTGCGATACAACGTACATTGCAGCGTGCGCAAATTACCAAAATGTATGGTGGAACTGTACAGGCATAATCAAAGAAAGGCCTATGCCCAGCAGTGGGTCGATAAAGGTTGAATGATGATGATGATGATGAGATCCAAGAGTAAGAGGGAAGTGGTTCAAGTTATTTTGAATGTCTCTTAATGTATTCACTCGAGCTTACCACATGGCCTGATTCCAAAGAATGTTGACAAGGATCTGACCGGAGCCTCAAAAACTCCTTCCTCATATTGGCTCTACGCTCAATTTGAGCAAGGATTATTTTGCATTCTACAGGGGAGAAACCATAACCATCAGACATTATGGGATAGTTATTTCACTTAAAAAGCAATTATTTTAAACTAAAGGAAATTATACTAAATAACTGATGAAATTGCTTTGAAGTTTATGTAGGTATGTTCTGACAGTAAAGTCTGCTTACAAAAAGTTTTTAAGCACCTCCAAGAAGGTTAAAAATGTTTAATGCTTATCTATTCCTAAAAAAATAACAAAATACATGTTTTTTTTAAATAAAATTTAATGATTTCAAACCATAAGCTATTTTCCATACTCTACACAAAAGGTATCCAATCAAATATCCAAAAAGGTTTATGCAAATTTGAATAGTCTGTCTTTGTATTTTAGCTCTCCGCTTCTGATTTGAGCCTCGCGCGCTTGGCGGTCGTTCCAGATCAGGTATCCATACGCGAACATGGGTATTACTATAGCACAAACTCCAAACAAACTGGTCCTCCGGTTAGCTTCAAAAAACTCAAACTGGCTCACTTTCATTGACATGAACCTTTGAAGGGCGGGATCGAACTAAAAATAAAATAAAGATATTATTTAGTATCTAGCTGAAGAAATAAACCAATAAATTAGATAAATTACGTAATTTGTACTCACAACATGGCCAGCTTCGCCAGCATTTTTCCAAGGGTTTGTCCTCTGTTTCTGGAACTCCTGTCTCATAGCGACACGCCTAGCGGCCTGCTGCTTGATGAGGTTTAGTTCCGCATCCGATATTCCGTAATTATTGGCCATTTTAGACCAATTTTGTGGTTTAGCTTTTCTCAAAATTGAGCTCGATCGCTACGAAATGTATACTTTAGACAGTGACATTCAAAACAAACATTTATTGACAGGTAACAATAGCTTGCTTGGCAAAAATTGTTTTCTACAGAACATACACAATCGATTTTATTTTGATTGGTGCTTGATTAGGAAAATCTTCGGATAGTATGGACATCACTACTAAAGTGAATGAAGAACGACCACAGTTAGCGTAATCAGTGAACTAAAGAACGTTTTCCGGAAACCATCTTTTTCGTTTTCCTTGTTGTCGTTGTCAGTTCGGCGAGTTTTGCAAAAACCGCAACCATGGGTCGTATGCACGCACCTGGGTAATTTTTAGCGTATTAAATTAGTGAAAAATGTGTACCAGATAAAGTGCAATCATTGATTCATAAGGAAATCATTTTCTGACGACCACATAACCTATCTCTTGTGGCGGTCACCACATGGCCAATGTTTCAAGCGTGGATTTTATGTTTTCAGTAAGGGTATTTCCCAGTCGGCACTGCCGTACCGTCGCAGTGTCCCCACATGGTTAAAACTAACCGCTGATGATGTAAAGGAACAAATTTTCAAACTTGGCAAGAAAGGCCTTACTCCCTCTCAAATCGGTAAGTAAAATCATGAACGCTGCTTCTTGACATTGTGGCTGAAGAAGTTAGCACCTGTAACACTTTCTAGACTTCTTTTTTTTGGAGCATCACATGCGTTTAACTTTGATTTAGAGGAATGGATTCTCTCAATATCTGATAAATGATACTTCGTTGATACCTAATTACTTCTCGATAGAAGCTTCACAAACGTCACAATAAATAGAATATTGCAGAATTAGTATTTTCTATAGCTCAGTTCCGTTTTTGGGCTGCTGTCCATGTCCATTTAGTTACTAATTTCCCTAGAAGTTTGCCCAAAAACTGACACCAGGTTTGGCCACTACCTCATTCCAAGAAGACTAAGTATGTCTCTAAGCTAGATTCAGTTAATTGATGATGTTAGGTGTTCCTCTCATCACCAAGGTGTTGCATTTTGTTTTTCATTGGCTTTTAATACACAATTCACTTCTGCCGTTCAATCAAAATGATCCAGGAAATGAATGTCTGTATATCCAAACATTTCTACATCTTTCACCAAAAGTAAATTAATTATGCTGTGTAATTATTAGCAAAATGAACTCCAAGCTCCTTGGTCAAAGTGCAGTGTCATATCATCCATCAGTGTTAAGAAAAATTTCAATTTCAAACCCTTATTTTGCTTGAAAAAGTACACATACAAGTAAAAAAGTACATTTTTAATAAAAAAAATATATATTTTGTATTGTTACTATCTCTTGAGTAGCATGTCTTTGGATACAGGCCGACTTCCAACTTTTCTTGTCTCCTGCTAACCTTTCTCAGAGTGAGCAGTGATTAATTTCAAAGGTTAGGCTTACTTAAGTTCTGAGCGATCCCACTTAATCCCTCGACTAATTGATAGATTAATTGCTCATCAGGCCTCGTAGCTCTGTTGGTAGAAACTCTGCCTTCTGAGCTGCAGGTTGTGGGTTTGTTTCCCGCCCAGGATAAACATTTGTTCGATATACATTGATGTTTGGTTCGATGTCTGGGTGTTTTATACAAATCTATGTTTGTTTCTCAGTCTCTGCCTAGTTTGGAATCAGTTGACCGTGTGTGAAGTCCTGTATATTTATTTATCTATCATCATCCTATAGTAGTCAACTGCTGGACATAGACCTCCCCTAATGAGCGCCATTGCGCCCTGTTCTCAGCTCGACGCATTCAGCCACTACCAGCAGCCTTTTGCAGATTGTCACTCCTTCCAGTTTTATTTGCTCATGCAAGTTTTGTAGGGTTATAGAGTAAGAAACTAAACTAAGTCCAATGACTTCCAGGTGTCATGCTCAGGGATTCTCATGGAGTGGCACAGGTCAGATTTGTCACTGGCAAGAAGATCCTGCGTATCATGAAGGCTATGGGACTTGCCCCCGACCTACCCGAGGACCTCTATTACTTGATCAAGAAAGCCGTTGCAATGAGGAAACACTTGGAACGCAACAGGTTAGTAATTACACATACTTTTTGCCACACATATTTTTTGCCTTGTATGTTTTACTTCCATTGTATAGGTTCAAATGGGGATGACTTTCTCAGCAGTGGAACAATAATGTAAGATAAATAAAATAAGTTGGGAAGGCTTTGCTGATTTTTATAATCATTATTTTGTTTTATTCATCTTGTATCGATCTTGGTGTAGATTAGGAACAAGGATAATAGGAAAAACCATAAAGAACAGCC
The DNA here is from genome assembly GCA_951804965.1 of Horisme vitalbata. Lineage (NCBI taxonomy): Eukaryota > Metazoa > Arthropoda > Insecta > Lepidoptera > Geometridae > Horisme > Horisme vitalbata. Next base: position 17,609,977 of record OX638101.1, on the reverse strand, counting down.
ATAAAATTGAAAAAATCCAATTTTGTATGCTATTTTTGTATGAATTCTAGATTTTAGACATATGTTGGATCAGCTAGTGTAAAATAAAATATCGGGAACAATGGGGGCCTATGTTTAACAGTAAATTATTGTCATAGATATACTGATTATATTGATGTTTTTAAGATTACGCTTATTCTGAGAAAGCTGTGCCTATAATCATTAGCCTAATGAAGTCTACTGATAAAAAGGGTTAGCCATAAATTGCTATAGTCCATACCCTCTTGTCTGTTTTTATTAACTACCTACAAATGGTTACTTACCTAACATAACTATAAAATATTTGATCAATATAGAAAAAAAACACACAGAAATGCATGGAACTTATTTGAGGAGTCCTATGTCCATCAGTGGACTGCTATAGGTTGTTGATGATCATGAATGTGTTTCTAAAATACAATATAGCATCAATATGCTCTATATCTCTATATTCTTGGGATTACCTGAAAACAAAACTCCCATACTTCCAAAAAGAAATTTCTAAAAATCTAAATACTTCTAATGTAACACCATACATCTTATTTCCAGGAAAGACAAGGACAGCAAATTCCGTCTCATTCTGGTAGAGTCCAGGATCCACAGGCTAGCCCGCTACTACAAGACCAAGAGTGTGCTCCCTCCCAACTGGAAGTATGAGTCCAGCACCGCATCCGCTCTGGTGGCTTAATTTTAAAATAAAATATATAAGCTATGCTGTGGTTTTAATAAGCATGAATAAGGTTTGCAGGTGTGTTTTAAAATGTTTTGATCTCATCATAGATGGGCTGGTGGTGGTGGATAAATGAGCTAGTACCACCAGCCTATATCAGTCCACTGCTGGCTACAGGCCTCTCCCAAATGGAAATAAGAAAGGAGATATGCAAGTTAGGGTACTTTTTTACACCTTGGGTTATGTTACTTAAGTTTTAGTAAGGAATCCTTTCTAGCAATAAATATAGCCTATGTTACTCAGGGTGAATGTAGCTTTCCAATGGTGAAAGAAGTTTTGAAATCGGCACAGTAGTGTTTGAGTTTATTCACACAAAAATAAAAAAAATTGTATGGTATAATAATTATACCTCTGCTTGAACCCAAGCCAACCTCTTCAATATGTAATCCACCCTGCTAACAGTTTTCAGCATAGCACAGCTCTAAATTCCCCAACCGCCCCATCAAATCTGTGCTCACTCCTTTCACACAATCCATCTAATTCTATATTATTGTGTTGGGAAATGTGTCCTTACATTTGTCAGAATCTCCGAAGCTTCTGAGATATGCACTAGAAATTTTAACCAAAACTTATGGATTAAGCGAAAACTTTTCTAATGATTGAAAAATATCCTGATCAGAGTTTCTGGATACAAAAGAAAATCTTTAGAATCATTTACCTATAAGATCATAGAATTATTACAATAGTCTTGCATGGAGCTGAATTCCAGCATATCAAAGATAGAATACCTACTACACTTATTTTATCTTAAGCACCTTAAAAAAAAAACCTGTGTTCTTAATATGACATACATAATGCTTGATGTAATAGGGGTACAAATAGTTTGTTTATTCCTACAGAATAGTTAATAGTAAGTAGGATCATAGTTACACTATGAACTACAAATAATTAAACATCTTTCAAGTAATAAAAACCATTTACTCATTACACTTACATCACAAAATATTTACAATACAACAAATCTATACACTAAACATACGGATTCCAATTGCTTCCATCCTCTGGATGTAAGCTATTTGTAATTAGTAACACAACATCCACAATCCACCAGATACCGAGTCCTCCTAAAGTTAGTAGTTTCCCCACTGCAGTCCCTGTCTGCCCTAAACAAAACCGATCCATGCCTAAGAAGCCAAGCAGGATACTGTAAATAAGCGTAGTCGTAAAGTAATGTCCTGAATACCGCACGCAAGGAAACCCATCACGTAAAAAACTTCGGGGTTGTAAACACTCGATGCCGTCCAAAGCTTTGCACTGCACCTTGGTTCTTTCCACTTGGTCGTATCTGACGCCTCCGAATTTGACACAGCCGTGTCCTATAACTTCCTTTGCTGTACTGTTCCCTTTGTGGTCAATGGGTTCGTCGCAATCCAAGAATTCTAGAGGAAGGAAACTGCATTTCACCAATGGCCCGAGGGGACGGTAGGGTTCCTTCGAATATGGATCATTTTCAGAGTAGATCGTGGGCAGGGTTAACAAGAGTGATGAAAATATGAGCAATGCGTAATGTGACGGTTGCATTTCACTTAGTTTCCATGAAAAATCATTAATAATCAAAAATAATCTTCAGCAAGTGGTAAAAAACATTGTATGTGTATGGATTTGATTGCAGTGTTGCCGTTTTTTCTTTTGAGATATTGCTGAAACTTGTAAGATAAATGCCAGAAAATGCTAAATAACTTTTGAGAATGCTAAAATCCAAATATTTATTCCCGAATAAGGTACCTGACCTGGTCGACTCTTAAAATAAATACATTTGATTAATTTGCATCGTAGGTAAAGTTTGTAGTATATATTAGTACTATTTGTATGATCATAATCATCATCATCCACAGCCCGACTTTATCCACTGCTGGATATAGGCCTCCCGGAATTTGTGCCATCCACCATGGTCTTATGCTAGTCGTATCCACGCTCGCCCGGTGACGCGTACTACTTGTACTACAGATACTTTTTGTATAATATTAGTCAATTTTAACTATAATATACTTAAAATATTTGCAAAAAGCTTTGATTGGATCATCTCTATCTGATGATGATGACAGCCAGTCATCTTTTCCCATTCTTCGCGCTAATGTTGCTCATAAATATGAGACATAACACATCAGAGCCACTTCAAATTCAAATTGCACATTAAAATTAAGAAAATTGCACTGTTTCGCGTCGGCTAGCTCGGTTGGGCGAAAAATAATATAGTCTTCCTTCATAATCAAAGTTTATTTGGGTTTTCACAATAATTAAAATCACCAAAATCACAAAGTTTCAAATTTTTTCCAACGATTCCCAAAAACTCAAAAATTAACGTTCCTCCAAAAATTCTCATTCTTTTCTTCTGTCAATCCCAACAGGGTTGCCAACCTCCCGCCACACAGATAATAACACTCACTACTCATTACCTGTCAAGATACCTATGGATCTTGATGGACTGTGCATTGCGGATAAAAGGCCACACGCTATACCCTCCCCCGAGAGTTCTTGATAGCGACCCCGATCAAGGACTCGCTGACATACAGAGTCGGTGTGGCCATTGCATTTCTGACCATGTGGTCGAGGACATCCTTTAGCATGTTTTCGATGGGGGTGGTGGATGTTTGAGTGATGTTTATATTTGGTTAAAATTATTGGCTCTCCCCCTGGCTGAAAGATGTCATTATGGTCACTAAAAAATAAGGGAAACTTTTCTGAATCTGAGAGATTTTTATTAACTACATTGACTGCAGCACAAGAAACATTCTTAATAATGTGCGGATTTTCGTTAAGAAGCATATACTTCTGTCCTGAGTTCTCTGTAAAGTGCCAGAGTGACTCTCCAAAGTTGATGGATATATTAAAATCTCTTAAGAAGTCAATTCCTAGTAAAGTTTCGTTGTTATGCGCTTCTGGGAATATTAGAAACTTGACTAGTTTACTTTTATGTTTAAGTGTGACAATAACCTCTGTATTCAAAACCTCCATCACCCTGACCACTCCATCAGCCAACTTCACAATTTGTGTGCTTTGATACATAGGATGTTGTTTCTTTAATAGTAGAGTGTATAGGGTGTGTCCAGCCACACAACTTTTAGATGCAGAGTCCACCAAGGCTGTGCCATACTCATTAACAATTGAAATATTGAAAATAGGCCGCTGATTATTATAGTTCAATTGAGACACCCGTGAATAAGTCTGGCAACCACTCTCAAGGTAGTTCTCTACACCTACCGGTACAGTTTGAGATTCACTGGTATTACCAGATAATAATGGTTGGTCAAGAACATTATTTTCAAAAACATTGTTTGATGGAGACATATTACACTGAACATTTTCATTGCTATTGGTCTTAAATAAGGGAGGCAAAGTCTCACAATCTCCATCATCGAGCTGTGAAAACAATAATTGTTGGCTTGGATAAACTGTTTCATTACAATTGTTTACTTGCAAAGGCAAGATGTGCTGGTGAGACTTTTCATCCTTACAAGTACATAAGTCTGATTTATAATTACAAGCATAGCTTGTTGAATTTAATTTAGTTTCCTCAATAATTTTATAACTATTAACTAGCTTACCAGATGCAGTCTCTAGGGAACAAAAAGCTTGTCCAAGAGCACCAGAATGGTTGCATTTATCACACTTAGACCTAGACACATTTAAGGCACCGCACCCGTAGCACTTTAGGGGCTCAATTTTACCTCCACTATTATTTTTCAACTTATTACAGTTATCACGTAGGTGACCAGTAACCTTGCAGTAGACACAGTATAACTTTTTAAGGTGATCGCTATCGCTTGACATAGCTGACCCGACAGTACGGGTTGCTTCAGTGGAAAAGACTTTAGGCTTTAACATTGTGGCCACGACAGGAGCAGCAGCGGCAGCCTGGTCGTTGGCGATGGCTGTTGAGGTTAATCCAGAGGTGGGGATGCAAGGCTGCTGCGACTGAAGTGTTGAGGGTTCACTGCTGATCCGCTGGGAGTCTTCAACGCTTCGTGCTTTGGCAAGCAGCTCATCAAAGGATTTGAGATTATCCCTGTCCAGTCGTTTTCTGATGCGACGATCCAGAAGTCCAAAAACCATGTCTATTTCCACCTTCTCCGACAAATCCTGTTTTGGTATTTTGGCTAAAAGAGCTCTTGCCTTGGAAATGAAGAGGTCAGTTGATTCATCTCCTTGAGACAATGCGAACAGCTCCTGATATATACGGAACGGTGGACGGCGTTCTCCAAAGGCACCTCTCAGCCTAGTTAGTGCATCACTCCATGATAATGTAGTTGATTTAACTCCTTGCCACCATACTGCAGCCGAATTTGTGAGGAGCATGGCCAGTCCGCGTAGTGCATGTTCATCTGTGACATTGAGGCAAGACTTGTATACCTCTATTGCATCTATGAAACCTTCCAGCGACTCGTCAGGGTGGCCGCCAAACTTCGCCGTACATTTGGCAAAATTGGCGGGCGGAGCAGGGGGAAAAAACGAGCTGGAGGCTGCTGTCATTGGTGAAGGTGTTGATGACCTTACTTCTCGTAAAATTTCCTTGTAAAACTCCTGCTGTGACTGCTGTAGTGAAGTGAGTAACGCAGTCAGGTCATTTTGAGTCATTGTAATGTTTCCAGGAGTTTGAGCGGGTTGAGAATGTGCATTAAACTCCTCGTCGCTACTAATGAGGCCGGCCCCGGTGGCATCATTTGGTTGTGCATGTGGATGAGATCGTGTCTTCGGCATGTCGGATGGCGAGCACAACGAGAAACAAAGACGAGTCCAACGAAACTTGGCTTGGACGCTTTGGAAAGAGTTGTGCGATCGCGAGACAGCGAAACAACAAACGAAACACAACGGGACACACACTCAGCTGCCAGAAAACTTTGTTCGTAGCGTTGGAACTGAGATTATTAACACTTCACAAGAGAAAACCCAAAAACCACGTTAGGCGCCATTTTCGCGTCGGCTAGCTCGGTTGGGCGAAAAATAATATAGTCTTCCTTCATAATCAAAGTTTATTTGGGTTTTCACAATAATTAAAATCACCAAAATCACAAAGTTTCAAATTTTTTCCAACGATTCCCAAAAACTCAAAAATTAACGTTCCTCCAAAAATTCTCATTCTTTTCTTCTGTCAATCCCAACAGGGTTGCCAACCTCCCGCCACACAGATAATAACACTCACTACTCATTACCTGTCAAGATACCTATGGATCTTGATGGACTGTGCATTGCGGATAAAAGGCCACACGCTATAACTGTTTAGACACGTGTAGCTCTGAGAACCAACTCAGTGTTGCGGAACAATGTGTTCCTATGTTTCTAATGATTCCGAACAGTTGAGTCGGTACAAATATTTCATATGGAACTCCATCACCGCCACAGACATTGCTCACCGGTCACCGCGCTCCGACTAAAAACGCGCGCGAGATGCTATGGTGTATATGTCTAGGTAATAATAAATACTACTTATTTTTATTTTAAATAATTACATACATACATATTATGCAAAACACCTAAGAAAAATATTTGCGGAAAATACAAACATTTGTCTCACGACATGAGTGTGACAATGCGTCTCAGACGGGCCATCTCCCACTGTGCCACAGAATTAATAAGTTAATATTTACTCTTTTTATTAACTAACTAATTTATTCGACAAGTGGTCGTAAGGCCTACGATTACTTTCATTACGATTTTCTGTCTCAGAATGAGTGATTAATATACCTTAAAGGTTACTCTGAATCGATGTTCCAAATCTGGAAGATAAGTGATATGTTTTATTTGGAACTTTGCACTGTTCCAGATGCAATTGTTGAATCTACTTTGGGTCAAGGTAAACGTTCAAAAAAATGCTAATCATGAAAATTGGTAAATCCGAATTTTGCATGATAATGGATCAGGAAATATGCTAGACTTAGCATTATAATGCTAAAACGGCAACACTTTTTGATTGATTGGATGGAAGGATTGACGCAAGATTGACGTGACGCCTGTCGGTTTTTTTGACATAAGAAGGGACCGGTTTGATTCAAAGCATAGATTAAGTACCTATAGATATATAGTGAGCGTGGCCACACGAGTCTTTCTCATTTCAGCTGCAGGGTTGCCAGATAATTAAAATTTCCATAGATTTGGGTTAAATATAATGATAATACGCCCTCCAGTCAGGTGGTAAATGCTGCTGGTAGAAGCTGGATGCGTCGAGCTCAGGACTCAGGCGCTCATTAAGGGAGGCCTATGTCAAGCAGTGGACTGCTATAGGCTGATGATGATAATGGGTAAAATATAAATCTAACAAGAAATTAATGTCATGCAGGTAAAGTATTAATCTATCAATTAATACTGCAGGTAAAGTATCATTCTATTAATTAATACTTTACCTGGATGACGAAATTTTTTAAATTTATAATCTACCTTCACTAACAAGTTTTAATAACTTTTGATAATATGTTAGGGAAGGAAGGATGTTTAGCAAATTTGCATTTGGCATGGCAACATTTAGGTTTACCTATGTAACAGATACTTTTATACAGCTTTTTTAGGTAAGTATCTATCTTGGTTTTCAATTTTTATTATAAATTTTATTTACAGCTTATTCTTTTAATACTATCTACCTAAATAATACCTATCTACTGCTTTTATAAGTCCTGTGTTCTTTAGTATACTTTGTTATGCATTAGGTACACCAGTTTTACTTAGGTTGTACATAATTTTAATCGGCTATTTATTGAGGTAATATAATTAACGTACGTAATCATTTTCTTAAAATTATAAATAATTAAGCTATGTATCACAATTTTGCAAGAAAAAAAAAACCAAAAAAACATTTAATATTTCGAATGACATTGCTAATAAGTTACTACCGCACTCTTTACATACAAGATAAGGAAAGTAATAATAAAACATTATTAAAGTGAACATTTTAACATTTTTGTAAAACATATACCTAGCTTATTTATCATCAAAAAAACTCTTGCAACAAGTAGAAACTATTTTGAATTAGGTAATTTTTTAAAAGTGTTTTAAATTTATAAAGGTTTTCTTCGTTTAGAATATATAATTAGTATCTGTGTTAATGGTACTATTGTTTTGTTTTTCAACATCGTTTTTGTATGCTTGCCTGGCTTCTATATATTTTTCCCGGTGTTGTGAGTACTCTTTGCACTCTTGGCAATTCCTGTGGCTTTTTTCCTTGTGCTCCGGATTGTGAATGTAATACTTTTCGCAAAGCTCACACTCTTCATATCCAAGTTTTGTGAAGGATAACAACCTCTTCACAATTTTTCTGTAGTGATCATAAGAAACCTGTTCGTTAACAGGAAGATCTTTCATATTTTGCTTTTCGTAAATGTCTTCATACATTCTGGTCACTGTTATATCAGACGGGATGTCTGCCTGGGCGCAACTGATCTTACTCAGTTCCAACTGCGTTCCCCACCACACCCAGCACGACTAGCAATACTTCGTAGAAAAGACGCTACTGCCACTTGCGACTGGCTATTTTATATAATACTTTCGCGTCGGCTAGTCCAGTTGGGTTAAATAATATAAAGTTTACTGATCGATCGTAATTTATTTTGGGTTTTTCACTCACAAACTTAGTTTTTTATAACTTTAAAATCAACTTTTTATCGGGAAAATAATCACCCTTCTTCCCGCCTATTTTCCGACTGTCAGTCCACGCAGGGTTGCCAACAGTCGGAAAACCCCTGAGTGACATTGATACTATTCGTCCAGATATCTTTGAGGTATCCGGATGGACCGTGCTGGTCTGAGGCCCTTGGCACACGCTATACCCTCCCCCGAGAGTCCTTGATGGCGACCTCGCTCATGGACTCGTTGACTTTCGGAGTCGGTATGTTCATCGGAGCTCTGACTACTTTCGCACCGACGACGGGGGCGTCCTCTGACGCGTTTTGGATTAACTGGTTCTGTGAGGGATCCATCTCTATCGTGGAAACGAGTTAGTTCGGAAACATGGAATTTACCCAACACATTTTTAGGGTTCTGTAAAGTAGAGATTAAGTAGGAAGTCGGACTGGATTGCATAACTACAAGGTATGGGCCGTCACGTTTTGGGACAAATTTAGCCGAAATATTTTTAGCAGCATTACTCAAAACATGCGACTTCAGAAGAACCTTTTCACCGACACAAAATTCTTCATGCTTACGATCTTTATCGGCACACTCCTTTCTTCTATATTGTTGAATTTCCACGCGATCTCTTATTGAGATCAGATTGTCCAGGAATCGCTTTAAGTAGGGAGTTATTTGGGGAACAAAGTTTTCTTTGCTTAAGACGGCTCTAATATCGTAATGTATACTGAGTGGTGTTCGAAGTTCTCGGGCAAAACTAAGATACGCAGGAGAAACACCAGTTGTCTGACACACCGCGGAGTTCATAGCAAACCGGACAGAAGGCAGAAATTCCGGCCATGATTTATGCTGTGTATTAACTAACTGAGCAAGCTGGACCTTGAGATCTCTGTTTTTCCTCTCGGCGGGATTGGCCTGAGGATGGTAAAAGGGCAACAGCTCCTGCTTGATTCCTAGGACGAACATGCACTGTTGCATAACGGCAGAAATAAATTGTACTCCATTGTCAGAGATGACTCTACGAGGGAACCCGAAACGCAGGAAATATTCTTCAACCAATAAGCGCGCGCAAGCCTCGGATGTTGCATCTCTCAATGCGTATAGCTCCACCCATCGAGTCGCGGTATCTTCTACTAGGAGAATCCACCTTTCTCCTTTATCACCTGTTGGCAAAGGACCAAACAAATCAATGGCCAGAACTTCACCTCGTTGGTTAAGTACCGGTGTTTGTAATAAACCGGAAGTTTTTTCATTAGACGCCTTATAACGTTGGCAAGTAATGCATGTCTTTACGTACTCTGCAACTATCCGACGCATGCCCGGAAAAAAAAATTGCTGTGCCAACCTCTGGAAAGTTCTATCAACGCCAAGGTGACCGGCGATAGGAGAGTCATGGCATTCCTTCAGTATATCGAGACGGAGACAGGCCGGAACAACTAACTGCGGTTCCTCGCTATCAATGTCAGAGTTGTACCTGTACAAAACTCCTTGCTGGGTAAAATATCCTCTTTCTGACCAACGCTTAACACCGACTGAAGTTGGCTCAGCGTCCAATTCTAGCTCGAGGATAATCTTTTCCAGCTCCGGATCACTAAGCTGAGAGACTCGTAAGTCTGAAGGGTTTCTAGATGGTAAGTCAACGACTACAGAACATAAGCCACATTGCTCTTTTTCATCCTCACTACACGGAGGTCGGCTAAGCGTGTCTGCAACCACATTAGCCTTTCCTGGGGTATACTGGAAGTCTATGTTGAACGACTGTATCTTGAGAGCCCAACGAACAAGTCTACCCGATGGCGATTTTAGGGTAAGAAGCCATTTTAATGGCTGATGATCACTAGCGACCACGACTTGTTGCCCTTCAATGTAACACCTGAAACGTTCCACGGCCCAAACGACGGCGAGAGCTTCACGTTCAGTTGTACTGTAATTCCTCTCAGCCGGTATAAGGAGACGGCTGGCGTATTCGATAGGCCGTTCATTATGGTCCTCACCCTGTAACAAGACTGCGCCTAGTGCATAATTACTAGCGTCCGTTCTGAGGATAAAAGGCTTGCCAAAATCTGCTTGAGAAAGGATAGGCGTTGACGTTAAGCGCTTCTTTAATTCCTTGAAAGCTTCTTCTTGATCAGTTTTCCAAATCCAAGGCTGGTTCTTTTTAAGGAGGCGAGTAAGCGGCTCAGCAACAGATGAAAAGTTGGGGATGAACTTTCGAAACCAAGAGCACGTCTGGAGGAAAGTTCTCAAATGGCGGAGTGTTGTGGGCGCTTTCATCTCCACGACCGCCTTGACCTTGTCTTCGTCCGGTGATATTCCATCTTGTGAGATAACATGTCCAAGGTATTTTACCTGTTCACGCGCGAAAACGCATTTTTCACGATTTGCCCTCAAATTGAACATGCGTAGTCTGTCAAAAACAGCACGAAGGTCGTTAAGATGTTGCTCGAACGACTCACTTATTACAAGAAGATCATCTTGATATGCCAAAAGGGTGACGTTTTTCAAAGATATGCCAGAGCGCAACCTGTCGATAAGACGTTGAAAGGATGACGGAGCATTTTTAAGCCCAAACGGCATTCTCTTAAAACGATACGCACCGCAAGGCGTAATAAACGCGGTCTTATCACGATCCGCTTCGTGAACACCAATCTGCCAAAACCCACTTCTCATATCGAGAGTGCTCATTATACAACCTTTTTTGGTTGACTGAATCAGTTCGTCAATAAGCGGCATGGGATATACATCCGATTTTGTGATAGCATTAAGCTTACGATAATCGACGCAAAAGCGGACTTGACCATTCTTCTTAGGAACGAGAAGTGCAGGGGCCGCCCATGGAGATTCGCATTCCTCTATGATATCATCAGCCAACATCCTGTCAAGCTCAGCTTGCATAATTTCCCTCTTAGCTGGAGTCAAACGATAAGGGGGAACTGCAATTGGAGGATGATCACCAGTGTCAATTCTATGTTCAGCATAACTTGTTGGATCTCCCCCTGGCTGAAAGATGTCCTCATTATCAAGAAGAAGACGAGTCAGTTGCTCACGTTCAAAATCTGAAAGGGATGCCGCTTCACTAGCTCTAAACACATTCAAAGTCGCAAAAAGATTATCTTCGTTGATGGCCGAGGAGTTCTCATATTGGAGTTTAAACTTTTGTTTAGGGTCTTCTGCAAAATGCCAGAAAGAGTCCCCAAAATTTACAGATATATTAAAATTTTGTAAGAAATCTATCCCAAGTAAAGTCTCGTTGTTATTAGCCTCTGGAAAAATTAAAAATTTGACTAATTTATTTTTGTGTTTTAAAGAGACCTTTACTTCCGTAGTCAGAACTTCCATAACCCTACCAACTCCGTCAGCCAGTTTAACATTTTGTGTACTAGGGTACATCGGATGACCTTTTTCCAATAATAGAGCATATAGTGTATGCCCAGCCACACAACTTTTTGCTGCAGAATCCACCAGAGCTGTGCCATTTTTGTTCACAATTGATATATTCATAATTGGCCGTTGGTTACAACTATTGTTATTTTGGGATACCTGTGAAAAAGTTTGACATTCACTGTAAGTACCCATCATTGATGAAGGTTGAGCATCTGTGGTTGACTCTGGCAAAAAGTGTTGATCCAGATCAAACTGTTGAGAATCACTGTTGCATGGATTAAAACTATTTGTAACATTTTTATCACCATAAACAGTTTCATTTAAAGCTTCACAATCACCACCATCCGGCTCAGTTAGATTGGTGTACCAACTTGGGTAAGCAGTTTGATAAGCATTAGCTTGATCCAAAAATGGGAATGATAAACTATCATTGTAGGTGCTGGCTGGTGGTATGGTGTGATGGTGAGGCCTTTCAGTTTGGTTGTAATAACATGCTTTAAAATTACATAACATGTTAATGGTATGTGTTATATCAGTTTCTCTTAGAAAGTTGGGATCATTGTCTAGCTTACCAGTCGCAGTCTCTAGAGAACAAAATGATTGTCCACGAGTACCTGATGAGTTGCACCTTTCACACTTGGACCGTGATACATTTGGGGTACCGCACCCGTAGCACTTGAACGGCTCACTTTTATTACCACTATTTTTCAACTTAAGACAGTTATCACGAACATGTCCATAAGCTTTGCAATATACACAATGTAACCGATCACTTGATGATGGTGGGTCGGAGACGCGAACAGTGTTGGTGGTACGTGGCTTGGGAACAGCGCTGACAGGCACTGTAGTGCTGGTACAAGTGGGAGCCAAGGTGTTACATGGTGGCTGGGATCCCTGTAACGTTGGTATGTTGTTGCTAGCACGTTGAGAGTCTTCAATGCCTCTTGCTTTTATGAGCAGTTCATCAAATGTTGTAAGAGTGTCTCTGTCCAACCTTTTTCTTATTCGGCGATCAAGTAAACCAAAAACCAGGTCTATTTCAACTTTTTCAGATAGGTCACCTTGTGGAAGTTTAGCCAAAAGGGCTCTTGCCTTAGAAATGAAAAGGTCAGTGGACTCATTTCCTTATGACAGCGCAAACAACTCCTGGTAGATACGGAAAGGGGGGCGGCGTTCTCCAAAAGCTCCTCTCAGTCTAATTAGTGCATCACTCCATGTTTTAGTAGTGGCTTTTACTCCTTGCCACCATATTCCTGCAGAGTTAGTCAGGAGCATAGCCAACCCACGTAAGGCATGTTCATCTGTTATGTTCAGACAGGACTTGTACACTTCAATAGCGTCTATAAAGCCCTCCAATGATTCATTGGTGCCACCGCCAAACTTCGCTGAACACTTAGCGAAATTGGCAGGTGGAGCCGGCGTGTAGAATGAACCACCAGCAACTGGAGAGGTTGGAGTCGATGATCTAACCTCGCGCAAAATTTCTTTATAAAACGTCTGCTGTGAATGCTGCAACGACGTGAGAAGTGTGGTCAGGTCATGATGGGACATCGTTATGTTGCCCGATGTTTGAGCTGGTTGTGTAGCTTCTTCGTACTCTTCGTCGCTAGTAATGGGTCCGGCACTGGCAGCGGCAGCATCGGTAGGTTGTGCATGTGCATTGGACGGTGTGTTCGGCATGTCGGAGGGCGAGTCGGTGAGCACAACGATAGACAAAGATCAGTCCAAAACGGAAATTGGACTCTTTGGGAGTTGCGTGAAGACCGCGAGACAGTGCGAAACGGACACGGGGAAAACTGTTCACAATTTACAACTGCACACTGGCTACCATTATCCGAACCAAACTTTTCACTTTACACGAGAAAACCCAAATCCACGTTAGGCGCCATTTTCACGTCGGCTAGTCCAGTTGGGTTAAATAATATAAAGTTTACTGATCGAACGTAATTTATTTTGGGTTTTTCACTCACAAACTTAGTTTTTTATAACTTTAAAATCAACTTTTTATCGGGAAAATAATCACCCTTCTTCCCGCCTATTTTCCGACTGTCAGTCCACGCAGGGTTGCCAACAGTCGGAAAACCCCTGAGTGACATTGATACTATTCGTCCAGATATCTTTGAGGTATCCGGATGGACCGTGCTGGTCTGAGGCCCTTGGCACACGCTATAATACTAAAATGAAAAGGCCTTCCTACGCAGAACCGTTTTTTCTTCTTATTACCAAGCAGTAATGTCTTGTCATCTTATGATGAATTGAATATATTTTAAACAAATAAGACGGTTCTACCTAAATGCGTTTTTTCAACTTATTAAACGTCAGATATGTCTTTCCTATTTCGTAAATGTAATGACGTACTTTCAAATGAGTCTCATATAACAGTTAGATTTTTAGGGTTTTGTTTGTTTTAGCAAAAATTAAAAAAATACTTGATGCGTCTGTTTTTACTGATTCCGATGATATAAGTAAGAGAATATTGAAAAAAATGTAGAAACGTCTTTTTTCCTTAGGACGGCAGTATTGCCGGTAATTTCACTTCACTTCTTTATTAAATGGCTTCTGGGATAGTTATCCACAATTTCGCCAGTATCAAGTATAATAATTGTTCATAATAATATGAGGCAACGTAGTACGGTTTATAAGTCCAGTCGTCCAGTCTTCGGTCAGGTCCTGTTTTCTGCTTGATAGCCATGGCGACTATAACAAAAGACGATCGGCGCACAATTTTCTTCATCAGAGAATTCCCGTTCAATCTTTTTTTAATAACTGCTCGTCTCGACTGACACTAACATAATCTGACACTGACATAACAGATTCCTTGTCTGCCTTCAGACTCAAGCTGGAACTCATTCATTCATTCGTTCGTTTTTCTATTTTCATTCAAGTAAAAGGAAAAAGAGAAGAAAAAAGAAACCATGAATAAATTTTGATTTGATTTGATTTTTCGTTTATCAAAATAACTGTATGCAACAATAATACAAATTATGGAGGTTTTCAATAAATTCTATTCTTCCGTGAGCAACACGGTGTCTCAGCTATCTGGAGTGCTACCCGGGAACCCTGTAACGAGGGAGTTCGAAGCTACACAGTACATTGCCAGCGCTGGTCCAGGTAAAATACTTATTCTACTTACAAATATTCATAGCCTTGATCAGAAACATGTCTCTTTAACATCCTTTTTATAAAATTACTTCTGTTTCCTTCCGTCACTGTATATAATAAAGTTTGCATGATGAATCACAGCAAAGCAACAACAGATGTTTGTTCTGATCGTCCCCTCGCTTCTTATATTCTGTCCCCAGGTTTACTTTGGAAAATATACAAGGGCTACAAAAAATCAACAAAACAGGAAGCATCAATATTTGTCTTCGAAAAGAAGCACCTGGAAAGATGGTCAAAAGCAGATAGAGACATAATGCTGGAAACTTTGAAGAGAGGAATAGTACAGTTGACGAAATTGAGACACCCACAGATATTGACAGTGCAGCACAGCCTCGAAGAAAGTCGGGAGAGCTTGGCTTTTGCTACTGAACCGGTGTTTGCCAGCCTGGCCAACATACTAGGTAACACAGAGAACATGCCTCAACCCATACCCAACCACATCATAAACTACAAACTCTTTGAACTCGAGATAAAGTATGGTTTGATGCAAGTAGCTGAAGGGTTAGCGTTCCTACACAACGATGTGAAACTTCTGCATCATAACCTATCACCAGAATCCATAATAGTGAACCAGCAAGGTGCGTGGAAGATATTCGGGTTCGATTTCTGCATTGCCAATCAGAGTTCACCTGGAGCAGCTCCGTTCTGGCCGTTCAATGAATACTGTCAGGCCATGCCGCCATTGACTCAACCAGTTTTAGATTACCTAGCTCCCGAGTATATCCTCTCAGCTACGCACTCACCGGCCAGCGATATATTCTCTCTTGGGATGGTTATTTATGCATTACACAGTACAGGGCATCAGAGCTTAGGGAATATTGGCAATGATTACATGAAGTTTAAGAGATTTGTGAATGAGCTGAGGAACCTGCCTCCGTCGAGGCTGTCCTGTGTAGCTGATGGGTTGAGAGAGTATGTGAAGCTGATGCTTAATGTTACTCCGGAATTGAGGCCCGATCCACATCAATTCTTGAAGGTCAGTGAGAAATTATGAAGCTATTAGTAATTATAATCACCCTGACTTAGGTGGATTTGGATGAAGATGGTTCTATTTTTGACCAACGTTAAAAATATTTTTAGGCGTTATTTTTTTAATTATTGGTAATCTAACAGGGTTATAACAACATATAATACTTATAAACTTAAATTACGGCCAAATAAATCTTAAAATATTTTCGTCATCATCATCATCAACATCATCCGCATCTTGATTTCACCCACTGCTGGGTGTAGGCCTCCCTCAACTTCTGCCATAGATAAATATTTTACTAAAGTACATTTTAGATTGGAAACTGTTTCTGTGTTAGTAGTTTTTATCTATTATTTTACTTTTAAAACAAGTATTTATTATAATATCATATCATCTTAATATTATCTTTATTTTCTTAAGAGAAGACATCTTAAGATATCAATTTCATTTCAGATACCGTATTTCGAAGATGTTGGGGTGAAAACACTCAACTACCTGGACTCATTATTCCAATGGGATAATCTACAGAAATCTCAGTTCTACAAAGGCTTGCCTCAGATTATACAGAAAATGCCTCATCGTATCTGTATATACCGCATTCTCCCATGCCTTACAAAGGAGTTTGTAAACCCTCCAATGGTGCCTTTTGTTCTACCAAATGTTTTATTAATTGCCGAAAACTCTTCAAAGGAGGAATACATAAAATACATACTACCAGTCTTAAAACCTGTCATGTTAATACAAGATCCAATACAAATACTGCTTATATTCATGCAGAAGATGGAATTACTCCTAAAATTGACACCTGGAGAGGAAGTCAAGACAGATATCCTTCCGATGTTGTACAGGGCTCTTGAATCGGACGCTCAACAGATACAAGAGCTTTGCCTGTCAGTGTTGCCAACATTTGCATCGTTGATTGACTATCCGGCTATGAAGAATGCGTTGATGCCTCGAATAAAGAAACTTTGTATGAGCACAAATTATATATCGGTTCGTGTGAATTGTCTGCTATGTTTGGGCAAGTTGTTGGAGCATTTAGATAAGTGGCTAGTGCTAGATGAGATTATACCGTTCTTGCCGCAGATACCTTCAAGGGAACCAGCTGTTTTGATGGGCATTTTAGGTAAGACTGACGATTTTAGTATTTAGATAATAAAGAATGCTAGACTAAGACATGAAGAGCTTGTATTATGGGAACCACATGACTGATGTACTCATTATAAATACTTGCATTTTTTTAAATGCATACATCATTTGCCAGAAGAAGTCTTGGGTGC
The DNA here is from genome assembly GCA_951804965.1 of Horisme vitalbata. NCBI lineage: Eukaryota > Metazoa > Arthropoda > Insecta > Lepidoptera > Geometridae > Horisme > Horisme vitalbata. The sequence continues at coordinate 17,592,879 of OX638101.1, read as the reverse complement.
GCCCTCTTTAAACGCATTCAAGAATAAGCAGGATAACTGAAACAACAAAACAAAATTAAAATATTTCGACACTGTTTTGAATACACAGCGAGCGCAGCTCGTCTATAAATAAACAAATAAATAATAAATAAATAATCCTGGACGTTATCACACAGCATCATGTAGCCCCAAACTAAGCATAGCTTGTATTATGGGTGAAAAGGATTCAAGACTGCCTATCGACTCACAAATTAACCTTAAATGGCTGGTCAGACTCCACTGCAGTCCTGGGATGGCTCCAGGGTGATCATAATCGCTGGAACGCGTTCGTGTCAAACAGGGTACAGAAAATAAAGGCAACTATCCCGGCAACCGACTGGCACAGTCCGCTGGGTTATCCGTGGACTTGACGTAGCGCCAGCAGGTTGCCGGGATAGTTGCCTTTATTTTCTGTACCCTGTTTGACACGAACGCGTTCCAGCGATTATGATCACCCTGGAGCCATCCCAGGACTGCAGTGGAGTCTGACCAGCCATTTAAGGTTAATTTGTGAGTCGATAGGCAGTCTTGAATCCTTTTCATGAGGGTTGCCAGGAGTACAGCCGCACATAGTTCAAGCCTGGGTAGAGAAGTAGTTTTCTTTGTTGGTACAAGTCGTGATTTTGCAGCCACTATGACCACAGAGCCCGTCTTTGTTCTGGTATAGATGATGCATGCGTATGCATTAGTACTTGCGTCACAGAATCCATGTAGTTCGATACTGTCCGCTTGTGTGATTTGTAACCATCTGGGTATTTGTAGGTCGTGGATTTCTGTAAGTTGTGTTTTGACCTTTTCCCATTCTTTGTTTACAGGGTCGGGTACACTGTCGTCCCATTGTAGGTCTTCTTGCCACACCTTTTGGAAAATTAGTTTTAGTTTAGTTGTTAGTGGGCTCAGCCACCCCAGCGGATCGAAAATTTTGGAAATTTCCGATAGTAGCGTTCGTTTTGTGACAGTTTTCGCTGAGGTTGTGTTGATAGTTAGTTGAAAAGTAAAGTTGTCTTCGTTAGGGTTCCATTTTAGGCCCAATGTCTTTGTAGACTCTAGGTGTCGAAAGTTGTATGCTTCCGATGTGTTACTGTAAGGTTCATCAGTTTGTAGTAGTTCTGCCATGTTTGACGTCCACCTTCTCAAGTTAAAACCCCCAGATTTTAGTAGGTTCGTTAGATCAGTTTTGATGCGGATGGCAGTTTGAACGTCATCTACGTTGTAGAGAAGGTCATCCATATAGAAGCAAGACTCCAGAATAGCAGCAGCTTCAGGGTAGTTTTGTCGCTCGTCATTCGCTAGTTGCTTCAGTGTCATCATGGCCAGGAACGGAGCCGCCTTGGTGCCGTATGTGACTGTAGTTAAGGCGTACTCTCGTAGCGGTTTTGTTGAAGAGTCTCTCCATAATATTTTTTGAAAGCGTTGGTCGTTTTCGTGACATAAAATTTGACGAAACATTTTTTCGACGTCGGCCGTAAAGGCAATTTTATATAGTCGCCATTTCAAAATTAGTGATAGGAGGTCTGTTTGTAAGTTTGGCCCACTGTACATCAAATCGTTTAAGCTTTGGCCGGAAGTTGTTTTCGCCGATGCATTAAAAATAACGCGTAGCGGAGTAGTTGTTGAATCGGTACGTAACACACAATGGTGAGGTAGATAGTAGCTCGTATTAATGCTACTCTGGCATAACTGCATGTGCCGCAATTCTTTGTATTCAGTCATAAATGATTTGTAATTGTGGGCTAAGTTTTCAGAGGCTCTAAACCTTTTTTCCAATTGGTAAAATTGAGCCGCAGCTTTTGTTCTAGATTCACCCAGTTTCTCTTCTATATCTGGGTGTAGTGGTAGCCGCACGACATAACGGCCACATTCTTGACGTTTTGTTTCAATTTTGTATTGTTCAAGACAGTAGGCATCTTCTGAAGATATTTGTGATCGATCTGCGATGTCTTCGATCTCCCAGAAATGTTTGATGTCATCCAAGTTGTTCAGAACGATGTTGCATTGGTATGATTTTATGTTGCCACACAAAATCCACCCGAGCTGAGATTGTTGAGCCATCGGTTGAGTTTCATCTCCTTTAAGTATTCCGCCAAGTATAATGTTGGAATAAACATCAGCCCCAAATAGTATGTCGATGGGTCGACTGATGTTAAAGTCAGGATCTGCTAGTGGAATTCCTTCTAGGTGTGTCCAAGTGGAAGGCTTCGAGAAGGATCGGTTGGGCAAGTTGTTTATCAGTTTTTTCATTATGACGACTTGACTGTCAAAAGTGAAGTTCTTGTTTATGGAAGTACATGTTAAGTTAACAGCACCCTTGCAGTTGTTTTCGCGGGTTCCGATCCCAAAAATCACGCCGTGGCACCTTTGACGAGGCAATCCCAGTTGTTGCGCAGCGTTTTCAGTAATTATGGATATTTGTGATCCTTGATCGATAATAGCGCGTAGGATGACCTCTGACCCATCGTTGGCCTTGACCTTGACCTGAGCTGTTGCTAAAAGTGTTTCAGATATGTTTTCCATAGATAAATTGCTACTTGGTCCTTCATTCTCATTAATAGCGGTGTTAGGTTTATCGGTGTTTTTCTTTGGTGTCACGTTGGCAGACATATCATGAAGCAATGTATGATGTTTAGAGTTACATTGTAGGCATCGTTTTTCTGATTTACATTGTTTATCCTTGTGGTCGAACAAACAGTTAATGCATAAATTGTGTTTCGCAACAAAATGCCGTCGGTCAGCTGTTTGTAGTTTGATGAACTCGTTGCAGTGGAATAATCCATGTTCATTTTTGCAGTAAGGGCATTTCACGTTTTTGGGAACGTGACTTATTTTATTCATAGTAGAGTTGAATGCATTGTTTGTATAGTTGATGGTCCTCGGTTTCGAGTTGAAATTTTGGTAGCTACCGGAAGGCTTGTTCATGGGGTAGAATTTGTTTCCAGCTGAACCGCGTAGTAGTTGAGGCTCGTTTGTGGAACGTTCTTGTTTACGTCGCACAGACTCTAAGGCAGTAAATTTGGCTTCTAAGAAGTTCATAAATTCATTCAAAACAGGTAATTCTCTTGGTTCTTTTATAGATTCAACATAGTCGTTGTAGGAGTCAGTGTCCAATTTTTGTGACAGTAAGTGTACTAGTATTGGATCCCATGTAGAGATATCGACGCCAAGTTTCTTTATAGCGTTCAAGCACTCATTTGAAGTATCATGTACTCTCTTGATGGTAGCAGCTGTTTGGTATTGCATAGTAGGCAGGTTCAAAATAGTGTTGAGGTGTGAGGTAAATATCTGTTTTTTGTTGTTATATCTGTTGTTAAGTATATCCCAGCAAACTTGGTAGTTGTCGGAGCTGATAGTTAGGTGCTGAATTAGTTTTTCAGCTTCTCCTTTGACTTTCGATTTTAGGTATTGCATTTTTTGTGCACTGGATAGTGTTCGATTGTCGTGAATTACCTCGGTAAACAAGTCCTTGAAAGCAATCCAGTGTTGGTATGTTCCGGAAAAAGTAGGTAGTTCCATTTTTGGAGTAGAACTCTCCTTATGAGAAACAGACCACATTTTTGTATTCACAGATTTTTTCATGTCTTTATATTGTTGTTCATAGATTTCAAAGATTTCATCGTAATCTTTTTCGAGTGTTCCCTCACTATCGATCTCCCAATGTAGCGAGTCAATAGTTTTCCATCTAGACTCAAGGTTTTTCAGTGTGTCCTCGAACTCCCATTTTTCGTTAATTTGTTCTAGGTTGATAGAAGCGAGAGTTCGAGTAAAAGCTCTAAAGTTGCTTTTCTGTTTGCGTAGCAATTCTTCAGATTTACTAGAGTTACCTTGGGATTTAGTTTTGAGGAAAGCTGTTGTTTGATCATGGTCACTAGTGAGCTGTTGTTGAGATGTCGTTGCTTCCTCCGAGGGTTGCGTTCCAGATAGATGCGTAGTTGGTATCTTCGCAGGAGATTTTTCTCTCTTGTAAGAAGGAATCTCAGGTACCTGTTCCTTGTACTGTTGGATGAACGCGCGAGCTTTCGTGTAAAATTCTTTCGTTTGACTGTAATGATTTTCAGCAAAGTAGGCGTAGTCACGATCTTCACATTGGTACAATGATGTATGGTTAGTTTGAAATTCTGCCCAGTAGGAATCGAGAATTTCCAGTCGTTTTTTAATTTGAAGTGGAGTCTTCCGTTCGGCTCCATCCTTCTTAAAGTTTCGGAGGAGTTTTTCTATCTCCTCTTGTAGTTGCCTCTGTGTTATTAGTATATCTTCGATGGTGCTCATGATGTAAGCGTTGAATTGAAGATATTCAGAAAAAATGTACGTATGTACGTATATGGCGTTGTATTATACTCTACAGTATGAGCGACTTCTCAATTCAACTGGTGAGACCCGCTTGTGGGAGGCCAGTCGAACCGATCCGCTACCGAAAAGTAAATACAAACCACAGTTTAGTTCAGTAAATGTGAGAAGTTGATTCACATGCACCTTGTTGGAGTTCTTGTAGAAGTTACCGCACTCACAGGTTATTCACACACTAGTAGCACGATAGGTCCACGTATAAAAAAAAAAAAAAACAAAGATGTAGGGTGTGTTGTGAACACCCTACGATCCTATAAGTTGGTAGTTGGTTGTAGTAAAATAGTTTGTTAAGTTTTCACCGTTTATTTGTTGAGTTTAATGTTAAGTTTGCGAGTCTACGCTACGACGTGTTTGTCGTCGGTAACGCGGTTGTTGCGACTGAATGCGATTGGTCCGGAAAACCACGTCATAGCGTAAAATGCTGACCCGCGGGAACACGCAGGAATTTGTGCGGTTTGCATAAATCGTACAATGGGAACCACATGATTGATATACTACATAGATACATAAATAAATATTATACACTAGCTTCGACCGGCGGCTTCGCTCGCATGGTACCAGAATAAAAGTAGCATATGTGTTAATCCACGTCACAAACTATGTATATTCCAAGTTTCATCCAAATCCGTTCAGTAGTTTTTGCGTGAAAGAGTAACAAACATTCATCCATTCATCCATCCATACATCTATACTCACAAACTTTCGCATTTATAATATTAGTAGGATAGTAAATGCTATATTTATTGCTAGAAAAGATTAGGGATCCTTACTAAAACCCGTGCGAAGCCGGGACGGGCTGCTAGTATTTAATAAACAAACATTTGTCTCGTGGCGGCAATCAAAACCAGAACCGGAGGCAAGGCTTCGCCCACTGCACCACAGAGGTTGTCTACCAATATAAACCGATTTACTGTTTGTTCCAGGAATCTACAAACTGGCTCTAAGCCACAAGAAGCTGGGCATCACGAAGGAAGTGATGGCCACCAAAGTACTACCCTTCCTAATACCTCTATGCGTCGAGAACGGACTGACACTGAACCAGTTCAACGCACTCATCTCCCTCGTCAAACAGATGGTGTCCAAGGTGGAGACGGAACATCGCGCGAAGTTGGAGCAACTTAACTCTATACAGAATGAATCTAAGTGAGTTTTTATTTTGGTGTACTAGATTCTGGACCTAGAAAGCAAACTGCTTACATATATCAAGATATAGGAAATTATACGGCTAGGTGGAGTGACGATTTGCGAAAGGCTGCTGGTAGAAGCTGGATGCGTCAGGTAGGGAGGCCTATGTCCAGCAGTGGACTGCTATAGGCCGATGATGATGATGAGACCGTTTGTACATTTTTACTTCAAGAGTACTCCATTGTACATTTTATATATCTAACCATGTCCCAGGCAAGGCACTATAGCATTCCGGTCAAGTTACCACTTGACCCTATAAATTTTAGCAGTCATGGTATTGCAGTGGCAAGGGGTGCTACCCTACGATCTGCGAAAGACTGCTGGTAGAAGCTGGATGCGTTGAGCTGAGGACAGGGTACAATGGCGCTCATTATGGGAGGCCTATTCATTTATTAAAAACTTGTAGAGGTCGCATCGCGTAAAATAACGCTGAGGGGAAGTTGCGCAGTAGGCGATTTATCGGTATTTATTTATCCGTGCGCATACACACCCCTTCCACTTCTTCGAGCGTTATTTTTACGTGACGCGTACAATGCCTACTAACACTTGTGAAATAAATAAAAGACATTGAAATTGAAAACTATACATTTGATTACAGAGTGATGGAGCATGCTCTATCTCCGGATACGCTGGTATCTGCGCCGGCGCCGCAGGGAGATATCGACCAGATGTTCACGGGACTGGGCATCGACACGTTCAAGTTCAATAGCAAGCCTGAGAAGCCTGCGCCCGCGCCGGTCGCCGTTCCTATAGGGGAGAGTTCATCACTCAGTATGGAGGATAAACAGAGGTGAGTTTTAGTTCAATCAATCAATCAAATTCTTTAAGGCGACGATACATATCAAACCTCCCTCTCGCTCGCACTATTCAACATTTTTGAAGATATAAAAACTGAATGTAGTTATGCAAAATAGCAAACCTGTACGGCCTAGAAAATAACAATACAAAGGTTCAGCAATATCATTTTGATTCTATCACGTTTTCTTACAAAAAAACTTGTACCAATGTGATCAATTTTGGTACAATTTTTTTTGTTTTTAGTAAAACGTGTTGGGTTCGACATGATATTCTTGCTGAACCTTTGTATCGTTATTTTCTAGGCCGTGAAGGTTTGCTATTTTGCATAACTACATTCAGTGATTTTATATCTTCAAAAATGTTGAATAGTGCGAGCGAGAGGGAGGTTTGACATGTATTGTCACCTTAATCTGACTGATACATTTTTTTTTGCATTGTATATATATTTTATTTATTAACCACAAAAGTACAGTAACAGTTATGTTTTGTTATTACCATTTTGTTTGTAAGCCTGTTAAGTGTCACTAGAGATTCAGAAATAGCTTTAACCCTTAGAGTTTCTTAAGTTATGCTAGTCCCACACTCGAAACGTTCCGCTGGCGCCGGCTCGCTAACGGGCCGTTCGTCCCACTCACGACTGTTAGTGCAAAGTCGAAATTTTAAATAATTTGTTGTCTGTGGAAAGTAAAACGCGACACTAGGTGCCGCAACTTTAGCAGGCCACTTTGGCAGGGCTATGGGAACCACATGACTGATAAACATCTTATATAACATATATATTTTTGTAAATATATACATAATATACATATAAAACACCCAGACTTGAGACAAATATCTGCAATTAATACAAACATTTGTCCTGCGGCGGAAATTGAACCACTGAACCTCACCCACAATGCCACAGAGACTGTCAAATCTTAAAAAAAAAATTATGTTCATATTGAAAAACGGGAATTTTCACGTACCGTTACATCGGTGAAGGCACCGACGGCGTTTCGACTCGTTAAGAGTAGTTGTAACATTATGTGTAAATTCCCGTTTTTCAATATGAATGAGTGTAGTCACGTTAGTTTCATGAGATTTTATTTTATTTTAGGATAGCACAGCAACAAGAGAGTGCAAGAAAGCTGTCCCACCAACCGCGACCGACGGCCATTCCAGCGCCGCCGAAGACAACATCCAAACCAACAGACCTAACCTCCTCACTGCTACAGTCAAATCTCACAGCACTCAGTAAAACTCAAAGCGTTATGACCCCTTATAGTAACATCACTAGTCCAACATCCTACATGCCAATGACCAATCAAAACGCGAATATCAATTACAATAACTCAACGACCAATCCACCTTACAGTCTAGGTTTTGGCTATCAAGCTCAAAACGCGCCAATGCCGTTCGATAATAACCTAGCTCTACCGCCTACAACATGGTCGAACTCTGGTAATACAAACGCAAGTAATTTCAATAATAAATGGACTACGAATCAAAGTAGTTCCAATGTGAAACAGGATTGGTCGGCGTTTGAGTCTCTACTGCCGAGTCAGAGCAACAATAACAGTAATAGTAAATTGAATGAGAATGAAATGATGGATCTATTGAGCTGAATCGAGGGTAGGTATCAGAGTAATATGAGAAAGAGACCCAGATTTCTGTAAAATCATTTGTTACCGGCCAAACCAGATTTCAGGCTAAACCAGCTGGTCCTAGGCCAAACTAGGTTCCAAAACCGACACTAGACAATATTTCATGTAAAATCATATTATTACCGGCAAAACCAGACTTCAGGCTAAACCAGTTGGTCCTAGTCCAAACTAGGTTGCAAAAACGACACTAGGCAGTATTACCTGTAAAATCATATGGCTACCGGCCAAACCAGATTTCAGGCTAAACCAGTTGGTCCTAGGCCAAACTAGGTTGTAAAACCGACACTAGGCAGTATTTCATTTAAAATCATATTGTTACCAGTAAAACCTGATTTCAGGCTAAACTAGTGGGTCCTAGGCCAAACTAGGTTGCAAAACCGACACTAGACAGTATTACCTGTAAAATCATATTGCTACCAGCCAATACCTGATTTTATATTCATATTCATCTAGTTTATTTTCACAAAACGGTACAAAAGTATCCTTCAACACAAAGGTGAATGCCAATAACCCGTACCAATTGCGTCAAAACAAAAATCCAGAAACAAAGTCTAAAACTAATATCAAATAAAAACAATTTGTTGATGTTTATCATAGAAAAGACTTACTATTCCATGAATAACAGTTTAATATCTTTCGAAAAAATTAGGTTTCGTTTTGACGTTATCACTTTAGCATTGGTACCGAGCGCCATACATCAGACGGCATTGTCCTTTCATGCTAAACCAGTTTGTTCTAGTCCAAACTAGGTTTCAAAACCGTCACTAGACAGTAGTTGTTTAAATTAATTTAATTTATTTTAAAGTGTGGAATAAACTAGTTTGGCTTAGGAAAAACTAGTTTGGCCTGAAATTGGTGGTCTGTAACATTATTAATATGTTTCGATAAACATCATACTAAGTATTTTTTATACTTTTCGAATAATGATTAAAATGGTTTATTATTGGGTCTGGGATAAGGGCAGGAAGAAGATTATGGTTTGTTATTGGGTCTCTTTTAAAGTAATTTATGTTAAAAACTGTAAGTAGGTATTCTTCTGTATACTGTGATATGAAGTATTTGGGAATATTGCTCGAAAATTAAGTGAATAAAATAATTTATTAATTACATTCCTTTTAAACTAAGAATAAAATGAGGGTACACGAATCATTGCATTTTAAAGAAATTTATTATATAAAATCTTAAATTATTATTAATTATATTATAAGTTTCTTATATAAAAGAGGTTAGGTTATGCACTATAAATCTTAAATCTAATGGATTGGACGCTTTTTAAAATTCTGTTGTATAAAAATATTTATATATTTGCCTGGAATTGTAACATATTTACTTACTGACTCATACAGAAAATTGATCTCTATAAAATAAATAATCTAAAAAATACTATTATTTCGTTTTGAACTAACAATAGGACTTTCACACACATCTTAACTTTATACATCTGTGAATACATAGCTGTATTTAGTTGTTTATTGGTGCTTCCATACTCAGCAAGGCACGTTTAGATGTTGGTCCCGTTTTTTACAGTCGTTAAGCCATGTCATTGGCCTTCGAGCGGCCTAAAAACTCCGACAGAGAGGCCACTAGCTCATAACAATAAGTTATTTATTTCTTAGTAAGGCTGCGTTTCCACCAAAGATGTGCAAGACAGCTGGGCGGTGTGAGGATGTGTAGCGAGGTTGTGAAACGGTGTGAGTGTTTCCACCGGAGATGTGCTAGGCCGGTGAGCGGTGCGAGGCTTCGTAGCGACGCTGTGAAATGGTGCGCGGATGAGTGATGCGAGGATGTGTACCTCTGACAAACACCGTATAGTGACTGCTATTTTTTGCTTGTGTCCGTCCCTAGCACACATCTCTCGTACACATCCCTCGCAACACATCCGTAGCACATATTTTCGCCTTGTTTTGCATGTACAGAAACTTCGCCTCGCTGAGCTGTCACTAGACCTGGGCTGAGCGAGGCTAGGTTAACTAAGTGATTCTATTGGTTCTTAACAAACACATCCCTTGCTACGTATCCTCGTAAACCTCTGGTGGAAACGCAGCCTTAAGGTCTTCGTACATTGCATCGACTCAACGTCGACTCAACCAACTCAAATGTAAGCTTTATCTTATGTTTCTTAAGAGTGAATTTGACAACTTGTAAGATAAAGGTTGACGACGCGACGTGTGGTTCACGCGTTGTTCACCTATTGACGTCACCGACCCGTTTGACAAATTCACTCTTATGAAACATAACATAAAGCTTACATTTCAATGCCATACTGTGAGTTGAATTGAAGTTGAGTGGGCATTGAACGAGTGCGAACAGCTATACTGTACTTGATGAAATATCTAAGTAAAAAAATGGTAGTATGGCAATTTCACTTACTAATAGTTACTACAACTATTATTATTCACCCTCGATATGCTCAATACTTGAGCAAGAGGATTAGTTGCGGACCTAGTACCCACATAAATAACATTACTGTGCTAGTATACCTATACCTACGTATTATCTGACACCATAGAGGCTCAATCACGAAGCCTAGAGAAAAAAATATTTGTATCGTCGATGTAAAACTTTGGCCATTGAGAAAGCTTTTTTTACATAAAATAGTCAAGCTTTGGACCACTATCACACCTGAGACAGGTGCAGATGTGGTCTAAGATGGAGTAGAAGAAACCGATTCACTCTGGATTTGAAGACTTCGAGATTGTACTGGGCCGGGAAAACAGACGCCAGAAGCAAGTTCCACTTACTAGTGCTAACTATAAACGTGGCAGCGTATCGTTTGGTACAACATGGTGGGATGACAGCGTAGATTCAACGCTTGATCATTGGCCAACTTTCGTTACGCTTAGGATACGTCAGAGGGCTTAGCCAAAGTCATTATATCGTCGACTCCGCTAGTAGAAAAGTCCAAAAATGTATGGGATTGACTTATGCTATTGATATGTCACGTGGTCTATCGTCAACGAAATCAACGAATCTCTATTCAATGAACCGAGTCGACAACGGCGAGAGTTTAAATATTGACCGTCCTTCATAGCTAGCTCTAGCCTCTTGCTACGAAGAATAACGTAGGTACCTACCAATCTTGACGATCATTGTTGATGGTAAAAGTTCAATCTCTCTTGATTTATAGGGAGTCTACACACCACAAATCTCCTTTTCCCCCTAGCAATGCATACCCCGTCATCAACAGGCAAGCCTTTATCAAAACTTCAAAATAAACAGTGCATGAGCCTAGAGAAATTAAAGTACTACCTACGTCTCCTAAACGACGATGCGAAATAAACAATAGCAGTGCTCGTTTGCAATAAACTAGCCGTTAAAAAGCATGTTTTGTACTCGTAGTTATATGCTAAAGACCAGGCTAAGATGAAGATGGCGACTATTGTGTTGGAACCGGTCATGGTAGCCGTTGTGTCGAACTCGTTGAGTGTGCTATTGTAGATAGGCTGCTGTAGGATGTGGGATGCGGCCGTGGCGAAGCTGGAAAACATGCACCAGACGACCAGAAGGCTTTTGTTGCCCGTTAGGGTTATACCTGGAAGGTAGAAAGTTGTTTTGGTCCTTCGAATCCAAGGCAATAGGCATGACAAAAAAATAATAATTCTAATTAGTCCGTCAGTTAGATCAACAAAAAATACTGGACACGTATTTTTTTATTTATCGAATTAATAGAAATTGATAAAGAACATAAAGAACGTGAAAAGTCGGTAGTGGGGGCTCGTGACGTCACGCCTAGGTAAAAAATGTACTATATCGTGACGTCGAGCGGAACTTTAACGCACTATATCGTTGTTATTTTTTGTTTAATTGACAAAAGAAAAAATACGTGTCCAATATTTTTGGATATGTAAATAACGGACTAATTAGAATTTTTCAGTCGTCTAGCCTATTCCATCACATATATTATAAATTCCAAAGTTATGTGTGTGAGTATGTTTGTACCCACTCAACTCTGTAACGGGTGAATGGATTTAGTTTATGACCTGGATTAACGCGTAGAATACTTTTTATCCCGGAACCACGCAAGCGAAGGTAGACGCCAGTAATAAATAAATATTGCTACACTATCATAATAATTTATAGCCCCTAACTAAGTAGAGCTTGTGTTAATGGAACTACATGACTGGTATAATACTTAAATACTTTTTTTGTAAATATATCTACATTTATACTTATCACCCAGACTTGAGACAAATATTTACAGAATACAAATAAATATATTAAAACAATAAAAAATTGTCTGGCGACGATATCGATCTTGTAACCTTTCTGCTTGTCAGGCGGACCTTCACCCATTTCTCTACAGGGGTCGCCAATGTGGCATGTTTTAGGTGCAAGTACGATTCCCGCCGTGTAACAAATATTTTTGCATCATGTAAGTTGCGAGTACCGTAGTATGTACCAGGTACTCTACGTAGTAACATTAGTGATTTGGTACTACCGTGGTAAGTACTCATAGCTTTTGTGCCCATAGTGTTTGATAGATACGTACGGAATTTTCCATAGCGTAAGATAAGAAATACTTTATTTGAAATTACAATATAATTATTATATCCCACTGATGAGCAAAGGCTTCCCCCATTCCCTCGAGACATCACGATTTTGAGCTACTTTGAACACATTTTTTTAGAAATTTATCCTGTTCATCCCTGCATACCGCGTACGTGCAAGTTGTTGAACCTACTGCGGTTTTCTCTCAGAGCTACGATAAGGGGTCCTTCAAATGGCGGGAGCGCATCAGTATCGCCTCTGGTGATGCTGGTGTCCGTGGGCGGGGGTGACAACTTCCCATCAGGTGGCCCGTCTGTTCGTCTGCCAGCTTTGGCATAAAAAAACTTCGTTCCGGTTTACCGCGCCACCGAAATTACAATAATTAGGTACCGTAAAATCCCATTGCTCCCGTGACGCAGAATGCTGCGCAAAGTCTTTCCTTCTCATTGATAGACTTCGGCAGCACTACGCACAGCATTATGAAACACAACGCTGATCCGTGTGCTACTGCGATCACACACGATACCTGCAAAATAGAAATAGATACCAGTGCCAAATAATGGTGTTTCTCAGGGACTTTATCTTGGCCCCCTAATATACATTTTTGCTGTTACTGATTTTAACGTGCATTTATTTTAAGGTAGGATAAGGACAGGAACAACTTAACTTACCGACCAAATGTTGAGTGAAGGATTCTGTTCCCACACCAAAGGAGGAAATACTAATCCAAGTATCATTATAGAGAATGTCGTCGTTAAATGAAGCAGCGCGTACAAATAGAAGTTGATATCCATCAGCATGTTCGCTATAGTTATAAAGTTCTTTCGCAACGTTGCAGTTCTTCTAGCGGTCCCAGGAGTTACCTCTGCTGCGAAAACAACGTTGTTCTGAGGAGCGTTTATCGTAGTTTCTCTGTACAACGGCTGTGGGTCTCTTCCGTCTCTATCTATACTCTCTAGTTCTTGGTACCCACTGATTCGGTTGTAGTTAGTTACGTCCAGCGATCCAAAGTCTGACGAGAATCTGTTAACTGGAGTAAAGTCTGAGGAGAAACGATTTGAGTTGTTGCTGTCGAACATGGTTCCAAAATCGGATGAGAACCTTCGACTACCCGATTTTTCTCTGTATTGGACTGTAGGGTCTATAATCTCTTTGGCGTTTTGTCTTGACTTGAAAACAACTACGTCGTTTCCGTCGTCATCATTAGCGGTTCCAGGTGCTACTTCAACATTGACGGTTATGCTTTGAACCTCTTGTGCAGGAGGAGGATTTTGATTTGAATTCGAAAATATGACCTCATCGTCGTCTTCTACTGCATCACGTAGCATATTGTACGTGTGTCTGATTACTTTTTCTATGTAAATTGGTCTTGTGTACGAAGCTAGGAATAAGCAGTTCTGCATGACGATCGCTCCGTAGATCATAACGACTGCGTCTCCAGTGTAAACGGTACAGAGATATCCTACTAGTATTGGTACCAGACAGTTTCCTACAGATGGTGCCATTCGGACTATTCTCTGAGCCATCGTGAGTTTATCGCGGAAGTAATGTGTAATTATGATGTCGGTTTGCTGTCCTGTCAAAGCACATCCTGCACCTAAAAATAAACAACCATGTAGGTAGGTATGCATTATGTAAAGTATAGCTATTTATTGACAGTTTCCTGATCGTGAGAAAGCATTCTATACTGATTCAGATAGGTACCTAACCATGATTCATTTGACACCTGAGTAAACCTTCTTACATAACTCAATGATTTTATATTGAAAGATAATAAAGCATTGTTCCGTAAAAACCTATAAACATAGCGCAACAGATGGATTGCTGACGTAAAATGGGTAAAGTACCTACTAATATAGTCGGAGTACCACAGGGAGCAATTTTTAGACCAGGATTCTATGTTTTGTATGGTCGCTTAGCTTAATTAGTGCATGTTTTAGTATCTGACTCTTTTCGGAATCTTCAAAAGTTCAAGATCCTTATAATCCAAGTCTTGCAAGCAAGAAAAATCTAAGCGTTTAGGTAGTTTTATAAGCCGGCCTAGATATTAGATTTTTAGCTGTGGCTACCTTAAAAGAGTAAGCACAGGAAAGGAATTTTAAATACCTATTAAGTATTTTTTAAGTGTTGTGTAATTACTCATTGGAAGCCCTAAACAAATAAAAAAAACAAATATTACGTGAAGCAGCTGGCAGCTGTGCTGTGTTTCGGTTTGAAGGGTGTGGGTGCCGGTGAAACTACAGGCACAAGAGGCTTATCATCTTCATGCCTCAAGTTGATGGACGCAGGGCGTTGCATCGTAGCGCATGTTCCAAAAAAACTTAATCTACGATGCAATGCTTTTTGATAGGTAATGGTTACCCCTTGACATTAGATGGGTCATGTGCTTGTTCCATCTTTCAGTGACATAAAAAAATATATCTTCCTTAAGTAGGTTCAAATTGAGAAAAGAACACCCTTTTATTTACACTACTCCAACCTATTAGATGCTATTAGTTTATCAATGACACTAATGAAGCACAAACAAATCAAACAAACGTATCATAAAATTACTCACCTATTAAAATTCCGGAGAATACGTTTTTAATGTAATCGTTGCTGTCTGCGTCTGTGGAGTAGCTGGATAGAAGGATGCCTGCCACCGTCATGCAGAGTCCTGAGAGCGCCATGAACCGCGGCATGTGGAACACTTTCACCATCGCTCGACACCACGACTCCAGCAGCAATCGCATTATCACCATCATCACTGGAACTAATGCTATGTCGATCTCCCATATTTTCATATAAACATCCGGTTCGTGTCCTTCCTCTCGAATCGCTTTTAAGATTATCAGTCCATAAAGAGAGAGCAACGCAGGCACGGTGATGTTGTATATTGCTGCCGAAAAGACGATTAGCCAGCCGTAGCCGCCATCAGGAGGCGACGGTCCTATCTCAGGGTGCGAAGCGACGATTCTGTCTAGATGAAGGTCCTCCACCCTACTTTCACTCTCAGTTCGCCTTCTCCCCGGATTTTCCTGGTTTTCCATGATTTTTCACACTATAAACAACTTCATGTTCGGAACAGCGAGTATTCGATGAGTTATCTTTATGAAATGGGTGCGTTATCTTATCATTTATCAGTTTGACTAATCTCTTGTTCTATATTTTTAAAATCACCGCCATTTTACTGAGTACCGCTAATGCCATGGTCTGTCAATTTATGGCACGGCTTAGAAATCATCCGGTTCAGGTTTTAAAAATAATAAGGTATGTACATATCTTACACTTTTAAGTATGCTAATGAATTAAAACGATTGAATGAAAATGGAAACTAAATAACATCCAAGCAATACAATTCTTATTGGTAGAATGTCAAGCAATGTCAAGATCATCATCGGTTTCTGAACGAAATACCATTTTCATCAAATATTACGCGACCAATTTGCGAAAGCTAAGTATATATGGCGATCGAGCGAGACAAAGGCACACAACATTCCTGTAAATGAAAGAGACAGCTTGTCATTTACTTGTTAATTTGTATCTTTTTATTTTAGTAGACTAGTACACAAGAAATTGTGTGGTTTTCACGTTCATGAAAGACGCTAAAAAAATATATTTGTACGAATTTAACTGCAATGCAAAGGTATTTCGCTAGTTCCTAACGTAAATTAATAAGTCTGCGAATAGAATTGCATATAAAAGTGATCAAATCCACACATTCCTCTCTGAGAAACTGTTGTCGGTCGTGTTCATAGTTCCGTGAAAAAGGGAAGCATTTTAATTGCCTGAGATTTTATGATTACGTTGGAATTATTGTAGGGATAACTGGGAATTAGCAGATGGGTGAGCTACGGCAACGATCTGGGCTTTCTAAATATGGAGACGGAATCCGTGAGGTCCGAACTGAGTAGCCGATCAAGGCGAAGCTCTAGACACAGATCGCACACACTCCGGAGTACCCGGTGAGTCTTACTTCCCTCAATCGTCCTTTCAATACAAATTACTTTGTTGTTAATCAAGTTGATATTTAGCCCTACTTTGTATAAAGTTTCATCTCAATAAAAATGTTATAAAATGTTATACCGACCTCCTTTAGGGCTTGTTTCCTGTTTAACTTTTTAAATGACTTGTAAAACCGGTGTTGGTATGCTATAATCCTTTGCTCAGTCTGTTTCTCCTCCAAAATCAAAATATTCATATGCAGCTAGTGGTGTTATTTTTCTATGCTCTAGAATAGGCCTTTTTTCTGGATGAAAGGTACCCTATCTTATTTTCTGTACCCCTTCCAATTAAGTAGTTAAGGCCTGAAAGTCTAACAAACAAACAAACTCACTGTCAACCTCTGTGGTGCAGCGGGCTTAGGCCAGCCTGTGATGCAGTAGGTTGCAGATTCAATCCTCGCCACAGGACAAATTTTTATATTATCTGCAGATATTGGTCTCAGGTCTGTTTTCTTTGTATAATATTTAAGTATTTACAAAAAAATGTAGATGTATCAGCAATGTGGTTCTCATATCACAAGCTTAGTTTAGGGCTACATGATGCTGTGTGATAGTGTCCAGAATTATGTATTTATTTACAAAAAACTAGCATTTAGCATAATAAATATGTAATGTTGTAATTATGCTAGTTTAGGTAGTTATCCAATTGGATATTTCTTCCAACAAGAATTTTGCACTGAACCATGTTATAATGTTTCAGGAGCACCAAATCACAAAGAAAAGACTGCATAGATAGTACAATGGCACCGTTCCAAACCAGTGTGAACATCAACCCGGAGATCGGGAGAGATGGCCAGGAAGTTATTGAAGTACAGATCCTACCTCAAGATGAGAACTGGGGAGAGAATACAACTGCTGTGACAGGGAACACATCCGAAGGCTCTCAGTCCATGGAAGACGTCAGTAATTGGCCCATGGAGAATGATAATGGAATTGGCTTTGTTTGTTCTCGATACTTCGGTACAACTGTAGCTTTAGGACTATCATTTGTTTCATTCGTCAGTCCACTGGCAATGGTAGTCCTACCTAAAATAGGATTTTTTCCTGGATTGACAGATAATATTGCAATTCAACCGAGTCAACGAATGCAGCTGCTAGCATGTACGGCAGAATGTAAGGGAATACTCTTGTCCCTAGCATTCAAACTAGTTTTACTTGCCATTGGTGTATGGGCTGTATTCTTGAGACCAAGAAACGCTATCCTGCCTAGAATATTCGTCTTCAGAGCGATGACTTTGGTAATATTAGCTGTATGTATATTCTCATACTGGCTATTTTACATTGTACAAATAACTGAAGCTACCAAAGCCTTAGCCGTTGGTGAAGAGGCTATAGATTACAACTCCTTGGTATCCTATGTATCAAGTTTTGCTGATACCTTGCTATTCATACATTACATTGCCGTAATACTGATGGAGATCAGGCACTTAGAACCAGTGTATTACATCAAGATTGTAAGGAGTCCCGATGGAGAAAGCAGGTCTTATTCCATCGGTCAGTTGAGTATACAGAGAGCAGCGGTTTGGGTGTTACAGAAGTACTACACAGAGTTTCCGATCTACAATCCTTATTTAGAGAAAATACCTATATCAAAGTCACAGAGGCAAGCAAAGTCCAGTATAAAGTTTTATGAAGTTGATGGATCAAATACCAATCCGACAACTGGACAGCCGAGGTGAGTTTGTTTCTATGTATAATGCTAACCTATTGTTGCCTGCTTGGTGTGCTTGTAAATACTCTCTCAATCCTTCTATACTAATATTATTGACTAGATGCAGCCATCTCTTTGTTATTCCTAGTCTAGAACTACTTAGGCACTTACGGTCGGTTCCTATATTATACCCTTACTGATAATATATGATTCATCGTGGAGAGCATCGGAGAGCAATTTATAAAATGCTATATGAAATTGAAACATCCACAAAGCATTTAAGTTCCTTATTTGCATGCAGTTAACGCTGTTTTGAGCTTTGTCAAATACTGACATAAACAGATCTGTAAGTATAAATAATCGCACGAAACGAAACACGAAATTTCGTACTTTGGTGAATTGTAGTAGACCCCCTGCATGTCTCCGATCTGGGGCCTGATTCTGACGATTCGATATATTTGATTCTATTAGATATATATCGCGGAAACTGTCAAAACTGTATGAAATTTGTATGTTTTTTTTTTTTTTTTTTGTTTCCGCGATATATATCTAATAGAATCAAATATATCGAATCGTCAGAATCAGGCCCCTGATCGGAGAACGTATGTCGAGGATATTCCACTTCCCCTTTGATGAAACTGTCTCCAACTCCCTCAAAAAGATTGTAATAGCTAAGAATAAAGGTCTTACCAATTCTTCTCTTTGGACACGTTACGAATTGGTTGGTGTAAATAAAAAAAAAATACGATTAATTTTTAATAGCATCAGAACGTAACCAATGACTCTTCGTTTTCCCTTGATAAATTGTCTTCTGGCCATTATACATCAAGTCCGGGAACATTCCACTAAAAGTGGAGTTACAATACTACTTGGTTACTAGATCGACAGCTGGGTCATGCACTGGTAGTGCGGGTCGCCGGCGGGACTCTGCGTCTGCGCACAACGAGCGGTACTATGAAGAGGCGGAGCGTGAGAGGCGCGTGAGGAAGCGACGCGCGCGCCTCCTCACCGCCTGCGAGGATGCCTTCGCGCACGTGCGCCGCGTGCGCATCTCAAGCGCTAACGGTATGTACCACCCTAAACTACGTACTACCTTCACCTACCGACCATCTTACGCATCATCATCAGCCTGTGGCAGTCCACTGCTAGATATAGCAGTGATATTATAAAGTAGACTACACTAATATTATAGAGTAATAAATAAATAAGTAATGCGGGACGTTATCACACAGCATCATGTAGCCCCAAACTAAGCAGAGCTTGTATTATGGGAACTGCATTGATTGATATACTACATATATAATTATTTTTTTTGTAAATACATACATATCATACATAGAAAACACTCAGACCCGAAGACCCAGAGTATTAGTAGAGACCCAGAAAATTGTATTTGTGTGTGTGTGTATGTTTGTAATGAATAAACTCAAAAACGACTGTGCCAATTTCAAAAATTCTTTCACCATTGGAAAGCTACGTTCACCCTGAGTAACATAGGCTATATTTATTGCTAGAAAATATTAGGGATCCTTACTAAAACTTAAGTAACGTAACCCAAGGTGTAAAAAAAGTGCCCACGTCTTTCGTCGCATGCGCTGCGGAAACTATTGATGATAGAACAAAAGTATGTTGGTCCACCCGTGCGAAGCCGGGACGGGCCGCTAGTAATAAATAAAAAAGCCTTTATTATTCCTTAACTTATACCACACTTCACACATAATCACCATCAACAACAACCTATAGAAGTCCACTGCTGAACATAGGTCTCCCCCAAGGAATTACACGAAGAACGGTCTTGAGCCCTCTCTATCCACCGATTACCTGAAATCTTGACGATGTCGTTGGTCCATCTGGTGGGGGTCACCACACTCATACTAAGAAAATATAATAACTACTATATTTTTTTATTAAGGACCCCTCATTGGGTATACTCCAATTGGGTATATTTGATTTTGGATGAGACTTCTCATCCAAAATTTAATTTATTTTTGGCTTGTATCAGCCATGACTGGCCTGCTGTCTTCACTATGTCGTCTTGCTATCTTTTCCGCGGTCTTCCTCTATTTCTCTTGCCGAATTTTTGGTAGACTGCTGGACATAGGCCTCCCCTAATGAGTGCCATTGCGGCCTGTCCTCAGCTCGACGCATCGAGGCTTTGACCAGATCGTCGACCGACCTGGCAAGAGGTCGTCTTACACGTCGTTTGCCGAGCCGTGGTCTTCACTCAAGAGCTTGTTTACCCCAACGGTTATCGGTTCTTCTGCAGAAATGACTACCCCACTGCCACTTCAGCTTGCTAATTCAGATTTACTAATGGTGAGTTATTGATTCCAGGTGGTGCGTTGGGTCCCCGAGAAGCGGCCCAGGCAGTGTTTCCCTCGCTCGCCCGCGCGTTGCAGAAGTACCTGAGAGCCACTCGACAACAGCCCAGGCATTCCGCTGATTCTGTGAGTTTACATTCAAAACCAGCCTCATCATCATCAGACTATAGCAGTCCACATAGGCCTCCCCTAATGAGCGGCATTACGCCCTGTCCTCCGCTCGACGCATCGCAGCTTCTATCAACAGCAAGGTCTGATGATGGACCTTGAGAAATGAGGATAAATGAGCGAGGGACTGCTGCGAACCTCAACCTGCATGTCCAGCATGGGAATTATGGTCCCCCTTCTTAATAGGGTTGGCCTAGCAGTGGATTAACATAGGGTGATGTTATTCAACAGGGATTATTATAAAGCTGTAAAATTAAGTTGTATTATATAAAATGCAAAAATGGTTGAATTGGTGATGGTTGTATTTTCCTGGTGTTGGCACAGAGATGACGCCGGGGTAAAAAAAATCTAATTAGTCTGTCAGTTAGATAAACAAAAAATATTGCACACGTATTTTTAATTTTTTTATATACAATACAGGTCAGGGTAAAATTTTACCTCATTCGAGGGTACCTACCTTTTCTTTTGTAATTAGAAGGTTTTGTTGAGAGGAAACTATGGGTTTATTTTGAAGAAAAAAAACAATTGCATTTTTAGAATTTTGGAGAAAGTACAGTCAGCCTAGAAAATGACATTTGTCAAAAAACAAATTGGTCTCGATCGACTCTATTTTCCTACAGGAACATTACAACGTCAATATTGACGTTACGCACACAAATACACCTATCGATACACTTTACAAGCAAGGCAAACCCGCCTTCGTGAAATAGAATAATATGACGGAACACAACCAAAATCTTAGAAAATGTTGAACTATAACGAAGCTATCCTTTCCCCGCAACTCGAATTGAAGTTTCGAGCGAGGGTCGCCGCAGTCTTAAGTATAATTGAAAAAATAAAAAATACGTCTCCAATATTTTTTGATAATGTAAATGACAAACTAAACAGAATTTTTTAGCCGTGTAGCAACCTTTTATCGATCTCTTATTCATAATAATTTATTCGTAAAACCAATTTCCATGTTAGTTTGATTATTAAGGTATAGGTATTATAAGCAACTTCAAAAATTAAATAACATTCAAAAGAATAGTTTCACCAAATATTCATTATTTAGATTTGTAAATTATAAATCTTTTCCTTAGTAAACGTAGTTTAGGACGCCCTCTGGCCATTTGGGGTGACGATCTGCGAAAGGCTGCTGGTAGAAGCTGGATGCTTCGTGCTCAGGACCCCTGTCCTAATGAGCGCCATTGCGCCCTCGCAATGGCGCTCATTAGGGGAGGCCTATGTCCAGCAGTGGACTGCTACAGGCTGATGATGATGATGATGATCTTTTCCTTGTGTTAACGAACCTAGCCCGCTGCTTGATCTCTAGCAATAGTAACAATGCTCGTCTGTTCCAGGTATTGGCGCACCTGGCGCGCTGCCTGTCACAGGACGCGTCTCCGCGCGCGTTCCTGGAGCCGTTCCTGGTCGAGGGTCCGGTGCTGGCGGCGGAGCTGGAGGCACGTCCTCTGCAGCGCTGGTCGCTCATATCCGACGAGCTGCTGGCGCGCCCGCTAGCGGATAACATTGAGTTCCAACTGAGACAAGGTAATCCTACTTTCCTATCTTACTAATATTATAAATGCTAAAGTTTCTGAGTATGGATGTATGCATGGATGTTTGTTACTCTTTCATGCAAAAACTACTGAACGGATTGGGATGAACCTTGGAATATATATTGTTAGGAGATACGAAAACTTTAAAGTGGCAATACTTCCTCGGTCTATAAAAGCGGCTGGCCTACCGGCTCGCGGGCATAGCTTTCTGAGTCGTCGTGCTGTGTAGACGTATTTTGTGTTGTAGTTCATGCTGTAATTTATAATTCTAAGTCCGTGTTCCTTGCCTAAATTGTTTTGCCAGTTTTATAAAAGTTATGTTGTTAATAAAACCTTTTTAAAAAGTAATTCCGCTTCTGATTCCTAATAATATATAGTTTGTGACCGTGGCGAAAAAACTATTCTTACACTTGTAATATTCTTGGCTGTTCCAACTGAGACAAGCTGACCTGGCATGTTCTTGGCTGATTTCAGCCTTTTTTTCTGTCCGTGTGAAAATGCGTTACACATGTCCTTCTCTACTCCCAGAGTTGGAGGTGTAGGTTGGACTTTTCGGCGATTAATTACTGAATTCATTCCACAATGTTGTTTCATTTTGTGTTCAAACATTTAAAATCGAGAAAAATTCTGAATGAAGTACGAAAATGGTCTTATTCCAGCTTTGGCTCTCGCTCGGCAGCGGCCTACTGCTGAAAAATGCACCGTTTTCTGTCGCTCACCGAAGTATCAGTGCACCATCGAACCAATCATCGCCAAGGGCTAAACGCTGCAGTGCCCTTGACGTAGGATTCTATCAAGAGCTAACCTAACTCAAGCGCAGCTAAAGAAATATTGCTGGACTGTCACACAGCATCATGTAGCCCCAAACTAAGCAGAGCTTGTGTTAGGGGAACCACATGATTGATATATTACATATAATATTCATTTTTACATACATATCATCACATCACATAGAAAACACACCCGAAAGGAATATCTGCAGAACAAGAATGACCTAAAGTCGCTCAGCGAGCTATGGAACGAGCTGTGCTCGGAGTTTCTCTAAAGGATAGAATCCGAAACGAGTTTATCCGACATAGAACTAAAGTTGTTGACATAGCTCAGAGAATTAGCAAGCTGAAGTGGCAGTGGGCTGGTCATATCTGCCGAATAAACGATAACCGTTGGGTTAAACGAGTTCTTGAGTGGAGACCGCGGCTCGGCAAACGTAGTGTAGGACGCCCTCCGGCCAGACGACTTTAAACTAGGGATGTGCCGATCCGATCCGATTTATTCATAGATCGGATCGTGGGCATACGATCCAATCGATTTTCGGATCGGATCGAATCCATGCGATCCGATCCGTGGATCGATACAACTCCATTAAAATCGGAACGTATTCCAAATGTTACGGTTTTCAGACCATATAAGACATAATCACTTTAAAGTCAAAGTTAGATCTAAAACTTTGGTTTGTACTAAGTTTCAAATTTAAACTTTTACTTCATATTTGTACTTTACCTACATTGAAATTAAGATTGGCGTTTGCTATCATGTTATAGATGCCAACCTTATTTATTAAAAAGTTATTGTTTAGTGTAAAAAATCGTATTTTATTAGGTCCATGTAATTTCATTATTTCATTATTCATTAAAAAAGCACATAGCTACTTTAAACTGGTGGACTAGCCGTACTGTGAGTGTCCACGTTTCGGCTCCGTATGTCATGACGGGTAGGACGCACTGATTGAAATCTTTCGTTTTCAAACATTGCGGTATGGGTGACGAGAAAACTCGACGTAGTTTTTCAAATGCTGCCCAACCCAGCTCAATCCTCCTCTTGGCCTCCTTCTCGAAGTTGTTTCTACCCAACTGCAATATCTGCCCGAGGTATGTATACTCCGAAACAACTTCAAGAAGGTGTCCATTAACGACGACAGGACTCGGATCAATTGGGTCGGTCATTGACCATAACTTTGGTCTTGTCCAAATTCATGCCGAGACCTATCTTTCGCGAGGCTGATGCTAGGCCGTCCAGCATCTGTTGCAGCTCCTCCAGCGACTCCGCCATTAGGACTATGTCATCAGCGAATCGCAAGTGTGAGATGTGCTCGCCGTTTATGTTTATGCCCATACCTTTCCAGTCCAGCGTCTTAAACATATCCTCCAACGCGCTTGTGAACAGTTTCGGAGATATGACATCTCCCTGTCTCACTCCGCGGTGCAGTTGGATGGGTTTAGACTGCTGGTCCTGTACTCGGACACTCATAGTGGCGGCTTCGTACAGACATCTCAACACTTCGATATAACGATAGTCCACTTGGCATCGCTACAAGGATTCCAGGACAGCCCAGGTTTCTACAGAGTCAAAGGCTTTCTCATAGTTCACAAACGCCAGACACAGGGGCTGATTATACTCTTCGGACTTCTGTATAATCTGCCTCACTGTGTGAATGTGGTCTATCGTGCCATATCCTCCGCGAAACCCGGCCTGCTCCGGTGGCTGGAACTCATCGAGTCTTCTGGCGAGACGATTTGTAATAACCCGAGAGAACAGCTTATAGATGTGACTCAAGAGCGAGATGGGTCTGTAATTTTTAAGAAGCGTCCTATCTCCCTTCTTAAAAAACAGAATCACCAAGCTCTCATTCCACGCCTTTGGAGTTCTCCTACAGTGAAGGACGGAGATTATTGTATATATGATTTTATTATTATTCGCATCAGCACAGCAAAAGCTCCCTGATATAGGCTGGTGTATGTGTGTGAGACTTTAGTGTTAATTAACCAAAACATTACTCCGTTACAGGTGACATTTTCCTAAGCTGTTCCATCAAGCAGCTTCCCAAATTCAGTCTATCTGAAGAGGTGGTGGACCCTAAGAGCAATAGGTTCGTGCTCCGGCTGAACAGCGAGACGTCTGTCTGACACGAGGAGTTCCCGGGAAGGGAATATAGGTATGTATGACGGCGGGGGTGAGACCAGGGGTCGTATGGGGGCGAGACTAGAGGTCTTATAGGACTGGTGAAAAGTAACATGATATGTTTGAAAGGGAAAAAAAGGGATGACGAATGGGTAAAAAAATAATAATTCTAATTAGTCCGTCAGTTAGATCAACGAAAAATACACGGACACGTATTTTTTTATTTATCGAATCGATAGAAATTGACGGAGATAAAGAACGTGAAAGTTCGGGAGTGGGCTCGTGACGTCACACCTAGGTAAAACATGTACTATATCGTGACCTCGCGCGGAACTTTAACGCACAAATCTTTGTTATTTTTTGTTTAATTGACAAAAGAACAATTACGTGTCCAATATTTTTTGGATATGTAAATAACGGACTAATTAGAATTTTTCAGTCGTCTAGCCTATTTGCCGTACACATTGCTGCAATGTATCATGAAAGCTTTGTAACTATTTCTCATAGTCTGCACGTCTTGATCTGTGATTTTTGGAATGAACACCAAGGGGCAGCCAGCGTGGGCGAAGTGCGAGGTTCGTATTGACTGCGCGGTAAGGCAGTCCACGCTCGCAGCGAACATGCAATAAAACGCATAATTTCATGAGACATTTCATGTTACGTTTCAATTGTCTCTATGCACCTTTAGCAACTGCAACTGGCCAACCACAGGGCGTGTAGTTTTAGCAACTGGCAACTTTTTAGAAACCATGCTTACGTTAAAGGAGACTTATGTATAATTCGTTAGGTATGTAATATAAATAAAATGAAGTTCAGCCGTTTTTTTTAAAAAAGTACCAACTACATTTCAGCCCATTATGTTTGGTACCGAAACATGCTAACTAGAGTTGCTGGTGGCTATGTCTACACAGCGCTTAATAGACTATAAAAAATATAAAAAATCATCTTGGAATCACCCAAAATGCTTTAGCTTTAGTAGATAATTGTAGGGTAAAACGGATTGAAGGTTAGATACTCGAAAGATCTGTATCATTACAAACTAGAATATATATATTGTAAGGTTAATTTGACGTAATCAAGCGTACAGAGTCGTACACTAGTTTTTTGTTGACATTATTATGAATCTCAGTGCAGTTCACAGAAAATCTCTTTAATTATAGGAACACAAGATTTTGGAGCCATTTTATTTAAAAGACTAGACTGCATTTAGTAATGTTTTACATTTTAAGCTAAGGTTATTTTATACAAACTTTAATTTATAGGTTATGTACATTTTTGTGTCATATTTAGGCTATTAGTACTTAGTGCGGAAGTGTATAAGTTTTAAGATATAATTTACTTAGAACATGCAATTAAAAGGCTTATTACACCACGCGGTATTCAGTCTGTCTTAGTAAGACTGTCTTACATTTAACATATATTATAATAAGAGTAAGCCACTCTAAGGGCTCTTATACACGAGCGGCATGTCGGCGGCTGCAGTTGCTTTGCCGTTGGCAGCATGCCGCTCGTGTATAAGAGCCCTTAGTCGGTCTTAAGCTTCTACTACTTAGTCAATAAGACAGTCTTACTAAGACAGACTAAATACTGAGTGGTCTAATAGGCCTTTAACTTGACTTATAGTGTTGCCAACTGCTGCAGAAAAACAACCATATCATAAATATGAAATAGGTATAACTATTACATAAGCTAACACTGCATAAGACACCATTGGGGTGAAAAATTATATTTTAATACGGCAAGTGTTTACAAATTTTGAAAGAATTAAGTTCACTTCATAGTACTTACACTACTAATTAAATTAAATTTACAAAGATCGCACATGAACATTTACTGCTTAGTAATTTTTTAATAAGTTTGGATGGATTTGTATCGATATATTTAAATGTCAGCAATACGGCGCTTTTATCATTTACCGAAACGCATTACGTAATTATTATGAAGAAATAGAATATTATACTAAATGCGTGAAAAAATTTGACATGTATCGATGTAATGGTTGGACTTGCTTGCGACTACCCCTTACAATATAATTGCGTACCCAGCAATACAACCATAATTCGTTTTTTTTATATAGGTTTTTATTATTGTTTAATTTTCTGGTAATTTATAAAAGCGTCCATTAGATCAAATGGTATTCGAATAATTAAGCTAAAATCTAAACAGTTAAGACTGCACCGTTTTAGGAACTGAGTAAGGTTGTGTTTGATTATTGGGTATAAATGAGATGTCGCTATTTTGACCAAAGAAGGCTTGAAATCTGTATCTAATGTACCATATCATAAGGTTTGAATTCGGATAGACATTGCAATTTAGATAAAATAGGATAAAACATAAAATTAAGAATTATGGGGTCGCATTTAATCAATAATATTTATTTTCATCATTCATTATAAAATAATAAATGTTATACATTTAATCAATAATATTGTTATTTTTTATAACCTTAATACTTGACTTCATGTGGTATTTTTTTCCCCACACAATCTTTCAGTAAATTAGTTAAAATGCGATCCTGGTTGAAACGTAAGTGCTCAATATCGAAGCCTTTTGTAAAATGCTTGTGCCTGCTTAGTGTAAGTGTGTGTTTTATCGAAATTAGTATAAAATCACAATATAGTGAAATTTTCACTTGCCTATTTAAACAGGATTAAGATAAAATACTGCAATAACAAAACTATCAATTTTGTATTGTAATACCGTGGGGAATAGTCTCCCCGTAATTATAATAAATTTTATTAATTACAAAACATTTAATTTCTTGTTGCATATGTTTTTGTTCATCACATATCAGATATCAATTGCGCTTAGCACCTCCACTCGCCGCAGTAGCGGCACCTATTTGACTATAAAGAGCAAAGCAACAAAAAAATATTTATAAAAAAAAAGTGTTAATTTTACTCACTGACTGGGACGCTGCTGTAGTGCCTGGGACTTGGTTAGATGGAGTAGGCTTGCCCAGTATTGACGTATTGACAAAGTCTTTCCTGTAGGCAAGGCCGACTACGCTGAGAGGATGGAATATAAGAATATTGATAATTGATATGATTAATGGCAGCTATTTCATCTCGTCCTCACCATTGTAGACATAGAACTACATAGTCAATTTGTATTATTTTGCTATTTTCTCATCGCTGGTGTTGTAAGGTTTTGAGCCTTCCCAGATGGGCGATTTACACGCGAGTTGAGTCGCGCGATTGTCGCGTGTATCCAATCAAGCTTGCTGAATCAAATCAAATCAAAATAAGTTTATTCAATAAGAACTTAAAGTAAACTTTGAAACGTCAATTTTTTTATTTTAAATTTACACCAATTCGTAAGGCGACCAAACAGAGAAGATTGGCAAGAAACTCTGCTTGGCTTGTATTTTTTTAACCATGTTTAATATTAACTATTACATTGTTTTTGAGTGAGTTGGAGACAAGTTTCATCCCAAGCTTTTTTGTCATCTAAATAATCAGAAATTTTATAATAAGCTTTATTACAGAGATTACGTTTTACAACATTTTTGAATTTATTTATTGATACATTAAGCTTAGCATTTGGGATTGTCACGTGGACACATTCCACGTGCGTGCAAATTCCACATGACATTTAGGGTTCTGACAAAAAATGCTCGCGCGTCCTCGAAGATACAGGTTCAAGCATAATTATATGCACTTTATTTCAATGATTTTGAAACTGATTTTCGAGTGCCTTGATAAAATCCTCTGCGCTGCGCTCCTTTCTGTCTGCGCTGACCCTTAGCAAGCCTGATTGCGCGACTCAACTCGCGTGTAAATCGCCCATCTGGGAAGGCACTTTGATAGTTTTAATATCGTTTGTGAACACAAAGCATCCCACATCACAAAAAGTAATTTATATTTATTGCATTTTAATTCAATGTAAATCATCTTAAAAATACTCAACAATGAATCTATAGCACAAAAAAGTTGTTTAGAATATAATGCACAATTATCATAAATAATCTTTGTAAAACAATTGTACACTTTTGTATTTTCTAAATATATTTAAATGAATTTTGTAATACATAGTTTTATTGTTCTACTGGCCTACTTTTATGAGCTATGTTTATTCGATTTTTATGTTATATTATTAATGTAAAAAACAATTAACGCATTTAACTATTATTTACTTCCATATAACGAAAATCTTAGGTATATTTTATCACAAATCTCAATGAGACCATTCTTTTTTGGAAAATAAAACCAAAACTTTTTGTCCTGCTCCGCAATTTAACATGGCTTAAAGGCCAGTTATTATTAATTTATTAAAACCCTGCTTTAAAATTTGGTAAAAAATACCGCTTTTGGTATTTTTCGGTCTAAGCCAGTCTAACAGTGCTTTCCCACAAGTAAATAAACAATGCTTATTAAACATAGTTTTCTAACCAAACTAGTCAATCGAGCAGTCTCTACAACTGTCTTATCCGTTCCGTCTAATTCCTTCATACAAAGTGAGAACACGACTCTTGACATAAAGTAAACGATTAACGAGTCGGGTTAACGGTTCAGTCAAAACGCATGGTAATAAATGGTTTAAATTGATATCATATTAAACTTTTCATTGATTTTGACAGGTGCGATTGCTTGTTTTGAATATTTTTCTAAAGAAACTGTCTAATAGCCGATTTCTTTATCATACCGTAACCGATAACGCTTCGTTTTCCACTGAAAAACTTTTGACAGGAAAAACGAAGCTTCATAGGTTACGGTATATTATAGGAATCGCCTTAAATTTATTTTCTCAAGGAAATATTTTGATTTGAGCTTTACATTCGAGTGCGTTTACTCTTATGTACCTATAGAATAAATACACAAATCCGTCATCGGACAAAGTATGATCGTCTTCTCCCGATTTCCAATGATTTTAGAATCCGGACGATGTCCGCCCGAGAATACTTCGGCCGATGACGGATTTGATGTAACCGAGGCGTAAGGCTCGGACCTTATGCATCCGGAATCCGCACAGAAAAAGCCGCACCTCATATCGGATTCCGAATGCCTATCGAAGATGCCTATAGTCAGTCTAAATCTTATAATTACAAGTCGTCAATCCTTCTAACAGTAGTAGTCATCGGTAGCACACTGTAAGCAGTGGATGGAGCATACATCTCCCTCAACACATTCTCCCTACTGTAATACTTAGGGACAAACACAAAGAACCACACTCCTATTATTGCTAGGATTGTGCACAGAGCGACACCAGCTACAGCCATCCCTACGTAGTGCTTTTCCAGAGGACATATGAAGTATTTCACGTCTAGGCTGAAGATTCGCGCGTTGAACAGCGTTTTAGGTGTGAGACATCTAAAAAAAAACAAATAAATAGTATGGCAAGTGTTACATATTACCAGGTAGATACACCTTTTTGGCACGGAAATAAAAACCATAACTTCTTGTACAAAAATATCTCGTGAACTTAATTGTAAATATTAGTCAGTTGACCTCGAATGAGACTTAATATACAATCTTCTGATAAGACTGTTTATTTGGTCCAACAATGCTGTTTGCATGACCTTCAAATATTTGGATCACTTACAATAGTTCAAAGAACTTGTACGTGTTTCAACTTTATTATGCTCATATCATACTTGTGTATATAGGTATTTAATAACATATAAGCGAAGTTTTACCTTAAATGTTCGTAATCTTTCTCTGGTATCTGCAATGTCTTGATCCATGCAAGTTTGCAGTTGCAATGCCACCTGTTCCCCTGAAGATCTAAGTGCGTTAATCGTTCAAAAGGCAGCAATAGACCATTATCCAGCGTCTGCAATCTAGAGTTCTTCAACGACAAGCTTTCTAGAACGAAATCATCGGCATCTTCTGTCACTTCTTTTCCGAATGCGAGTGGACTGAACTCTGTTAGGTTCTGGTTTCTTTCTAGCTCTAAATGTTGCAGAGATTTAAGAGGTGAGAACGCGTATTCTTCTACTCTTTTTATAGCGATGTTGTTGAGTTTCAGCACTTTTAAAGCAAGAAGGTCGTTGAAATCTTCGCCCTCAATCTCTGTGATAGGGTTGTCGGATAAGTCGAGATATTCTAACGTAAAGGGTAGCTCGAATACGTCGGACAAATTGTTGTTCGATATTATAAGTTTCCGGATGTCGTACGCGTCGACAAAGAAGTTATCTGGGACAGTGTTCAGGTTAATTCCACTGATAGATAAGCTTCTGATCTTCTGTGTCAGTCCGAATCCACTACGATCGAACAGATTAACTTCATGCAAATTCGGACCTATTTTATTATTGTCTAGCACGATCTCTTGCAAGTTGCTTAGAGCGTGGAACGTCAGTTTTGAGAATGTTGTGAATCTGTTGTTAGCTAAATTCAAATATTGCAACTTCTTCAAACTTCTAAAGACGGTGTTATCGATGTGTTCTAGTAAATTATCACTCAAATCCAGTCTTTTTAGTGCTGGCAGCTGTAGAGCGTTTGGTGTTATTTCAGTAATTATATTGCTGTTTAAATACAGCACTTCCATTGTGCTAGACTGCAGTATCGTAGTCAAGTAAATCCGTGACAGATTGCTCGCCGATAAGTCTAGCGAATGAATGGTGCTAGGTATCGTATGATTCTCTTTGAATAGTCCGATTTTGTATGAACAATCCACGATTTCTCCTTGAAAATCGCCCGCATTCTTGCTATTATATCCGCAAACACAGACATCACATATGGTTTGAGTCGTATCACTGCTCACTTGTAAAACTAACGCGAAAATAATTAAAATGTACATTATTGTAAACACGTCTCGCCACTTAATACTGCGTTGTGGTAATGCGTTATCAGTCAGGGTAGATAATCTTTATCAGTGATGTTTGATTGCTCATTTCATTTTACCGACCAGACTGTCTATTTATTGAAATAGATGATAAACACAAAGTTAAGTAATTTTTAAATTTAAAAGGATTGATGATGTAATTCATTAAGACTATCCACATGATGCAACCAACGTTTGAATACATAATTTTTCTGTACATAAGCCATTTTCCTCCAGCTGCGATTACAATCAATGCGAGATGATGTCATATTCTGTCTAGCCAATGTCATAGTACGAAACAATCATCATCATCATCATCATCATCACTCACGAGCCACGACACAGTGAATCCTAGTGTGGGAGCTAGTGATAACAATGTAATAAAGTTGCTTTTTAGGGTGACGTTACCGAACCGGTCAAACGAACCCTTATGGTGCCGCTTTGTCCGTCCGTCCGTCCGTCTGTCACAGCTGATTATTTCAGGAACTACAAGCTACCGACTTGAAATTTGGTACAGATTTAAAATGCCCTGACTGAATAAGATTGCCAGTAAAAAAATAAAAAAATATTTTTTTTCACCCCCAAAAGGTCCAAAATAAGAAACGTCAAAATTTCAAACTGGTGCAAATAGGTCTAGTGGCATATCATATGAAAGGGGTTAGTTATCCCAGTTTAAAGCAGATTTTTTTCTTTTATACGATGCTTGGTTTCCATTTTATGATCAAAATTGACAAAAAAATGATCATAACCCCCCAGCAGGGCAGCAGGGTGCACCACGTGCAGGCAAGGTTGGCCTGGGTTCCAAAGATGGGGGTTGGAACTCCTTACACCCCACCTTACCGGGAAGAAAAGGGTTAAATAAAAAAAAATCTAGTCTTAGTTTACACTAATAGTTAGGCACCAATCCGACCAGCTTCCTTTGTAAATGCGTCCAACTCATCATGAGTCAGGTATCGCCGTTATCAGCATTGACCAACAAAGAGGTACTATCTATTTACCGATTGAAAACCTTTGTTTACATGGTTTAATAACAGATAAAAATAAAAACTTATTTGAGGTATAAAAAATGATCTAATCGATCGAATATTTACATTTAAGATAATTATGATGACCTAGATAAGTAGGTACGAAAGTTTAAAGTGGCAATTGATAAATTGAACCAGGATACAGAAGGATAAGATTAATATGATACAATATCTTAATCTTACTACGCATCATTATTTCATTGAGAACAGTTCAACTGTTTTGCTGCGAACGAGTTACAACCTTTACGCTCCGCATGACGACCAAACAAAAAGGCCATAACGGATGATCAGCGCTTGTTGCTGCAACCAATATTACGCAGAGTTGAGTTATGAACGTTTAAGCAACTTATAGCAGTATTGTTTGAATTGTTAAATATATTCTGTTTAAAGTTAGAGATGTGTGTTGACTGACTTTGATCGACCTTCTTTTTTTTTTACTTCGGATGGACCTTTGTTTGACCACGAACTCGCCTGATGTTAAGTAACGTTGTGGTCTAAGATGGAGCATAAAGGTCCAGAAGACACCTATTCATTCTAGACTTAGAGATCCGATTATAGTTACTTGCTGATTAGTTGGTTGTAATGAGGCCGACTAGTCTGCCAAGCCGATCATGGTTTCGGCAGTATTCGACAATTTACGCGACGCTTCGCTTAAACAGCTGATTCGCGCGCAAGTTCGCGTGCGAGCATGTCGAACATGTTTTAATTCGCATTGTTTCTTGATTTTTGTGTTTGCACGGGTCAGAGCGGTGTTTTTCTTGTATAAAAATAAAGAAAATACTGTTATTATTCATCAAAGTGAAAGAGCTCAATTAAAATTTCGATCATGTCAAAAAATAAGCCTCGTTAATTTGAGATTTAGATTGACAAATACATACAAAGTAAGAAGCCGACTAGTCGGCGCTCTTTGCGAAAAGTTGCCGACTAAGAAAGTGGCCGGATAGTCGGCTTTACCGACTAGTCGCCGGCTAGTCGCAACATGTCTAGTTTACAGACGTTTATTCATAAAAAGAAGTTCTATGTCTTATATGAGTGATACTCTCTTAAGACGAAGAAGCTCGCGTTTCAGCACTTTTGAGGGGGTGAAGCAGACGCAGCTTAGCGCGGGGCACGGTTTCAGATTACGCAATCGTACTCAGTGTTTCCAGGGTGCTTACCACCGAGCCAAATCGAGAACGGGATTAGAATTGGATTTATGTCACTCGAAAGTCAAGATGGCGGAGCCACATCCTCACAAATATATATTTTTTATCAGTGTATTGTAAATTTTCGACCTGTAAATAACGTGAGCAATACTCGAAAATTATTACCATTAATTATATTTTCTTTGTTTACATAAATTTCGTAATATTTCATATTTTATTTACAAACAGATAACTCAACGTTATTATAATTATACGACATTGAAAGGTGTCCCGCCAGATTTAACGTCAAGAGGGTAAGATTGCTGTTTGTCTTGCAAACGCACAGCAGCATATTTCAGTATTTAACTAAATTTGTACGTCGGAAATAAGTTTTTATAATAGGTAGCAATTCCAGTGAATATTAATAACAGATAATTTGTATGTACCTACCTACTTAGATGATTATTTATTAATTTAGCGCACAAGCACATAGTTATGTACCAAAATAATGTTTGGTTTTGCCTCAGACTATCTCCTAATTTTTTTACCTAGTTTTTTCAAACTTCATCATGATTAAAATCCTCGATCGCTAAAAAGTTACTTTCACAAAACTGTAAAAGCTCGATAGCAAACTCGATCAATTTCAAATTTATCGACGTCAACAGTGTCAAAAATAGACAAGTCTATCTTAATCTCGATTCAATTTCCGCAAGTTGTCATTTTTTGTATGAGTACGAGGCAGGCTTTCAATACTACCAAATGACAGAAGTCAAATCCTAATCCCGTTCTCGATTTGGCTCGGTGGTAAGCACCCAGATCCCAAAAGTAAAATTACAGTGTGGCCAGATAAAAAATACAGAAGTTTCTAAAAACAATACAACAGATTTCAAAATCGATATATAAATCTAATATTTCAGACTGAAAACCGGAATGGGCCTAGTATTGACCCTTGTGGTACACCCATTTTTACCACAGATCTCCGAGAACACTTTCCATTTACATAAAATTTTATCGCTGGCTTGCAAAAACATTTTAAAACC
This sequence comes from Horisme vitalbata, assembly GCA_951804965.1. Taxonomy (NCBI): domain Eukaryota; kingdom Metazoa; phylum Arthropoda; class Insecta; order Lepidoptera; family Geometridae; genus Horisme; species Horisme vitalbata. The sequence goes on along the minus strand of OX638101.1, from coordinate 17,557,893 downwards.
CTCTAAACTAAAAAGCACTTTAATTTATGTACTTAGGTGTAAACGCGACATTACTTCGTGTAGTATTTTCTCGTTGAAAACAAAAAACTACGCGGTTTTCCGAAAAATCAACTCCCTTCGTTATGATGATGATGATGATGATAAATCGCTCTTAGGAGTGTGCTATGAAAACGATCCAAAGTTAACAGAACCCTTGACGGTGTTCCAAGTATCGAGAATTTTTCTACCATGAAATTTTATTTATTTAATAACTATGTCTAAAACGGAATACAAATAAAAACAAATACGCCAAAATAAAGTTATAATTATAATTAGTGAGGTCCAATTGAAGGAAATAATATTACGTATATTTTGACAAAGTTCCGATAAATAATAAACGCTACTATGAACGTAGCATTGCTTTTGGTCTGGTAACACCTTTGTTTACATTTAGCCTCAGAGATTTCCAAGTTGACATTGAATATTATAAATTATTCTGTGACAATGCGCGCGAAAAAGTTGTACGCGGGTGCTCTCTACGACGCCTTGGGCGTGACTGAGGTGAGCGTTACGGTCGGCCCGCCTGCATTTCTCGCGCATTTTACTGATTTAAATATGGTTTTAAATAGGTTTTTACTCTTTTTGAGTAAAATTTTTCCATACTCCTATAATGTATTTATTGGTTAATACGTATGCAAAATTTCAAAGTAATAACTTTCATAGTTAACGAATGCCATTGGTTTTCCTCCCCTAAGAATACAGATTTCGAGGTAACTTCGTGATTTTATTCTATCGAGCCAAAATGTATTAATCGTGTTTCGACTCCCATATTCCACTAGGAAAAAACTTCAATTTTCATATTTATGAAATATAAAATTTGAATTCTCATTTTTATAGCCATGAAGCTGGTTTACCGTGCGGCGAAATTCTTGTTTTGGCTCTTATTTCGCCTTAATTGAGAAGAAAACTAAAAGGTAGATCTTAAAAGTAGTCGTCCATTGATTATAAATGGGTAACTAGGTTGACTGTAGTCTTTATTTAGTAGGTAAGTGGTAGGTATGTACGTATTTGTTTAATTCATTCAAATCAAAGGGTAAATTATTAATAGAAGTTGTAATAACATTTTGTACTTTTAGACCAGGGTAGAAGCCTTTAAAAATAATAAAAAGTGAAAAAAAATAATAGTAGGATGAAACCCATTAGAAAAGGAGGAGAATATTATAAAAATGAAAGGAAAAATAATTTACGGGCGATCTGAGGTCGGGAAGGGGATGGGGGTGAGTTTTTAAGGGTAAAAAACGGTTTTTCTCGATTTCCGGCAAAACTAAAAGTCGATTGGAAAAAAGTGAAATGGCAAAGTTGTAGGTAATAAAAAGATCTAAAACTTTTGTATTAACACTTTTTTACATAACCTCAAAATTTATGTGAAAAATTCAAAAAACTAAGTTTTTGGTTTTTTATTTTTATCTTTTACAAAAATGTTTTTTTATTCACGAAATTTGGTGAAAACTTACCTTTTTATGTCCCAAATACGCTGTAATTTATTTGATTAGAAATATTTATTTTTTCACCTTATTTTGAATTAATATCGAAAAAGCACCCTAATTTTCAATCGAAAATTCACCCGTCAAAATATCAGCTTTTTTCAAAAAGTTGATATGTTTTCTGTTCGTTGAAATCTCTACTTTCCGTTGGTGAAAAAAAATATATATGTTTTTATAGTAAATCTTCTCAGAAAATGCAAAACAGTACAAGATTAAAAAATAATAATCTCCTTAATTTTGCACAAACAAATTTAGTTAATCCCGTGAACAAAAAAATATTTCAAAATACATAAAAAATATATTAAAAATATATAAAATATAAATCGTAATATTTTTAATAACAAACTTTTGGCCGATTTTCATATATATTTTATACATTTCAAATATATTCAAAATATATCTTTTTATTTTTTTAGCTATGTTTTTTATGTCTTTTAAGATACATTTTGAATGTTTCTAAATATATTTAAAATATATGAAATATACATGAAAATCGGCCAAAAAATAGTTATTAAAAATATTACGATATATATTTTAAATATATTTTTTATGTATTTTGAAATATATTTTTTTTCATGGGATTAACTAATTTTTTTTGTGCAAAATTAAGGAGATTATTATTTTTTAATCTTGTACTTTTTTGCATTTTCTGAGAAGATTTACTATAAAAACATATATTTTTTTTTTTCACCATCGGAAAGTAGAAATTTCAACAAACAGAAAGCATACCAACTTTGTGAAAAAATCTGATATTTTGACGGGTGAATTTTCGATTGAAAATTAGGGTGCTTTTTCGATATTAATTCAAAATAAGGTGAAAAAATAAATATTTCTAATCAAATAAATTACAGCGTATTTGGGACATAAAAAGGTAAGTTTTCACCAAATTTCGTGACTAAAAAAACATTTTTGTAAAAGATAAAAATAAAAAACCAAAAACTTAGTTTTTTGAATTTTTCACATAAATTTTGAGGTTATGTGAAAAAAGTGTTAATACAAAAGTTTTAGATCTTTTTATTACCTACAACTTTGCCATTTCACTTTTTTCCATAGGACTTTTAGTTTTGCCGGAAATCGAGAAAAACCGTTTTTTTACCCCTAAAATCTCACCCCCATCCCCTTCCCGACCTCAGATCGCCCGTAAATTATTTTTCCTTTCATTTTTATAATATTTCCCTCCTTTTCTAATGGGTTTCATCCTACTATAATTTTTTATGGTTTTAAAAATTATCGACCCTGGTCTATTTCGTTTTGTACGTATTAAACGAGCTAGCGTTTTTAATTAGCGCGTGTAGTTGGATATAAAGCTGTGTGCCTTCATAGGTGATTTTTTTTTACCATAGTTGGTGAGTATCTTCGGTACATAGAGACGGCACGGCTACAATTATAACCTCTTTTCGAAAGATCTAAGACAGTTTTCTGTTGTTGCAAATAAATACCTATTCACTTATTATTACTGAATTATTCACTTCACTTCAATTATTAATGTAATGGCTTCTGGGATAGTTCTCCATAATTTCGCCAGTATAATAAAGTATAATTGTTCATAACAATATGAGGCAACATAACACGGTCCATTCGTCCAGTCTTCAGTCAGGTCCTGTTTTCTTAAACTTGTGTCTTATTAGGTAGATTGGTTAAATTGCCGAACGATTTAAACAATATAAATCAGGAAAACATAGAAAATGAAATGAAATAAAAATGTGAACCGTCGTTCAAGATGAAAAAAATGGTTCTCCTTTATACCATATACCTATTCTATTCTTATAATGTGAATAAGTCAATTAGTCAAAGTTGTTTTAAATGACAAATATCTTTACCACAATAAAAATGTATTTTAGATTTCTTACATACAATGTAAATGAGCTTACCAATTACTTGACAGAGTCTTAAAACATTAACATCTGTACAAACTTAATAGAATATTACTTAACCTAGTTTCTTTGCGATTAGAATCTTGCTCCGCGTGTCGTTTGCGTGTTGCCTTTGCCGGTTAGTTCCTCGTGAGCCTGCAAATAATTTCCTATTTAACATTCCAATTGGTTAAAAAAAATCCATGCAATTTTTTTAAATAGTATTTGAAGATTGAACAAGTACATGGCCCATCTGATGTATGGTTGAACCTGATATGGTTGAATGATGGTGGTAACCATTACCTACCACAAAGCATTGCATCGTAAATCACTTTTTTTGGAATGTGCTCTACGATGCAACGCCCTGCGTCCATCAACTTGAGGCATGAAGATGATAAATCTCTTGTGCCTGTAATTTCACCGGCACACACACCCTTCAAACCTAAACACAGCACAGCTGCTTCACGGCAGAAATAGACATCGTGGCAGTACCTCCCCGGACGAGCCCTCCACAAAGAACTCTACTACTACAAAAGTGTAAGGTACACTTTTGTAGTAATTGTTTCTACTGAATTAAGAGATTACTTTACTTTAATCTTCGTTCCTTGTGAAGCTAAAGCAGCTCCCAGGTGGTAAGGTTGGTACACCAAAAAATATGTAACATCTAGTACTGCGGTTACCCTACTCTCCTAGTATCACTCCTGAAGAAAAAGTGTACGCTTAGTTAGCAGAAACCTAAATTTAAAGAATAAAATATTTCCTTCACTCAATATTATGAAACATTGCAGTAGGTATCAAGCGGTCTCAATTTTTAATAAACTGCCACTCGACATTAAGACGACTAGTAGGGTCAAACCTCCCTCTCGCTCGCACTATTCAACATTTTTGAAGATATAAAATGACTGAATGTAGTTATGCAAAATAGCAAACCTTCACGGGCTAGAAAATAACAATACAAAGGTTCAGCAATAATCTCATTTTGATTCTTTCACGTTTTCTTAACAAAAAACTGGTACCAATGTGATCAATTTATAAATGTCAAATTCAATACGTATGAGGTAGAACAAAATAAAAAAATATTTAATAATCATCTATAAATACTTAGGAGTACTTTGCAGTACACCTGCTTGTCAGGTGATAAAAGGGGGAAGGTCTGTAATACCTTGATAACTAGCGAGGTCCTAGGCCCAGTGTTCCACAGCTCGCCCTTATCATCGACGAAGGCCGCGTCCACGGCCACAGTGTAAAGGCCAGCAGTGGGCACGCTCACGAGCTGCTGGGCCGAGAAGAAGTCCCGCACCGGAGTCACTGTCTGCACGGCGGTCAAGATCGGTGGCACGTTCGTTAGCTCTACCGTCTGGGATTAACAGTTTATTATTTCATATTTCATATTGTTTATTGTGTACATATACATTTAGTTGCTTAGGTGTTCAATTTAGCTTATAGGTAAGAACATGTTCCCTGTAAGGGCGCTGCAATTTATGATTTTAGATTTGAGCATTTTATTGATTTTTTTATAATTTATTTAAGTATACAAAACTACCATTTAGCATGTATTTACTATTTAATTATTAATATCAACGGGATATTTACCATGATTTGTGAGTTCTGTTATTTCCCGATATTTCGACGCAGTTGCATGCGCCATGATCACGGGAGAACTGAAGTCTGTGCGAGTGGGTAGTTACTGGCAGACGAAACGATCTACCCTCTTTCTCAGTCTTTTATTACGAACGACACCCCTACCACTGGTCTCGTGCGTCGGAATATCGGGAAATAACAGATCTCACAAATCAAGGTAAATATCCCGTTGATATTAATAATTATGTTCTCAACCATGATAGTTTCAAAAGTTATATTTACAATTTATATAAATAAACGAATACAAAAGTCAAAAGGTAATAATATTCTAAAGTCTAAGAAGACAAAATAGGACATTTGATAGCTAATAATGTAGACAATAAATAAATGATAACAATTTTACAATTTTAAGTTTATAAAAGCGCAAAAAAGAATTGCAGTATCTTTGACTTGTGAAGTATGAGATATTTAGTAAGGTTGGTTACCTTTTCATTAGTCCTCGGATGTGGGGTCGCTGTCACAGTTATCTGCACGCCTTTAACCTGCCGCGGCTTTTGACGTTTGCTGAAATAATAACAAACTTCAAATTACAGAGGAAATTCAAATACAAGAGAAGCAAGTTGTTCTTGATACTCTCGTTTTTGTGATCACTAATTCTTTATTTAATATTATATTATTTTTATTTATTTAAGTTCCTTTTTATATCTATCGTATTCTTTAAATTATGATGTAAAAATATAAATAATAATGTATGTAAATTTTTGGCTGTGTCTCATTTGCATTGTTGTTTGAACTTCTATTTGAGGTGACAGTTAGCGTGTAGTCTATTTAGGATTGTATTGGATGTGTTAGTGTTCACATTGTTGTTGCAACTTTTTATAATAAATAAATATAGGCTATAGGTACTAGTTAATTGACATTCAACAAGACAAGGTAGCTGTTTAGCGCTCAGCGAAACAACATATCTGCGCAGTTCTGCGTCGCTGTTTTGTAGCAACGCCGTAGGTGGACTGCGAGTGTATCATGTCCTTAGTTGTTCATGTCGCGTTATGGGGAAGGTGAAATATTGTCTAAATTCTGTTGTGAAAAGAAAAGTGTTTTTATACACTACAAGAATATTTGGAGTAGGTATATATTATAACTTTTTTTAGTACATAATATGAATATATTTTAATGAATGTTATTATAATAAGTTGATAATGTAATAATAGATATAGTTAATTACTTTAAAAAGTATTTGTTGCTTTGTAAATAAAGCGCCCTGTACCCAACCTAATTTGCGATGCCTGACGTTGACGTCTGTGTTCGAGGGTGTCCGTGCGATAATGAACTAGCCTGGAGCAATAAAAAAGAAGTGGCCCTAGATGTCGGCCTTGGGGAACACCAGAGGGAACAATTTTCGCTGTTGATTTAAAACCACGCACTATAACAAGTTGCGAGCGATTTTGGAAGTTTGACCTCAAAAGATTTTACAAATCCCTGAATGACCGAGCTTATGAATAAGAAAATTATGATCAACCACCTCAAACGCTTTGGAAAAGTCAGTGTAAATTGTATGAACTTAACATTGGTTTACGAACTCTTCCGCGATATCAATTACGTAGCCAAGAAGGTTAGATGTTGACCTACCTGGAATGAAACCGTGGTTGTTGGAGTACATTGGCAGAATGGTTCAAATACACGCTCAGAAAGGTTGTCTGGATGGCTACATGGGCAGTTAGTTGTTGGTTGACTGGCGGTCATGCAGGCGACACACAAACACACACACACACACACACACGGCACCTGATGAGCGCGGGCGGCAGCAGCACGCCCTCCAGCTTGACGGCGAGGCGGTGCGCGAGGCACAGCGGCGGCGGGTGGTCGGGCGCGGGCCACACCGACAGGCGGCAGGCGGCGCTGTACACACACACACACACACACACGGCACCTGGTGAGCGCGGGCGGCAGCAGCACGCCCTCCAGCTTGACGGCGAGGCGGTGCGCGAGGCACAGCGGCGGCGGGTGGTCGGGCGCGGGCCACACCGACAGGCGGCAGGCGGCGCTGTACACACACACACACACACACACGGCACCTGGTGAGCGCGGGCGGCAGCAGCACGCCCTCCAGCTTGACGGCGAGGCGGTGCGCGAGGCACAGCGGCGGCGGGTGGTCGGGCGCGGGCCACACCGACAGGCGGCAGGCGGCGCTGCTGGCGCGCCCGGCCCACACGCCGCGCGCCCACAGCGCCGCGCCGCCGCACGCCCTCACGCCGGCGAGGATCGCCTCGCAGTGCTGCAATACACGAACCGTTACCGACCTCTGCCGATGCCGAACTATACTCGCGCCACGACTCATCTCATAACTGACGGCAAAAGGGGTAGGTACAACTAGATCCCGATGGCGAAATAGGTAATGAATATCTATGAGCGATTTTGTCTGCGAAATTTTCGGAATAAGACCTTTTAGACTAGAAGAGCATAATAATTGTAAATAAAAACGAAATAACAACCAAATATCTGTTATATATACTATAGTTCTACGATAGCAACGCCGCGTCTATCGGTCATGAGTCGTGGCTGGGACACTAGACACGAAGTCGATACGTAGTGCCATCGCGTCGTGGATATAAGGAACTCTCATAGATGCGTTAAAAACCCTGGTGGGCGGAACCCGAGACCTAGACGCAGAAAGAGTCTGGCGCAGAAGGCACCACGATCGCCTCAAAATGCTACAATCAGCAAGCCGTTAGCGATTCTGGCGATTCCGGACTAGACGCGAAGTCGATTAGCGCCATCACTTGTGAATACACTGGACCTCTCATAAAAAGGTCGTCTGGTCCCGAACTAGGCAGATACTGTAGTATGGTTAAGGCGCGGATCGAATCCGCGACGTACAGAGCAGAAGATAGATAGATAGAAAACTGTTTATTGTATAATACACCAACATATACTTATAGAACAAAACAGAAGGTAGAATTACTACAAAATTTAGCTATGAGGCATGTATAAACGAGCGTACTGTTAACGCTATCTGTTGCCACGCGGAAGGATAATACACGAAATCGGTTAGCGACATCTGCAGGGTGCTCGGCTAACTTTGTTGCAAACAAAAATTATTGACACCGATCCCTTGGATTAAACGCGGCCAACGCCAATGTTTCCACATGGTTATACACATATTCGGTAAGCGCCATCTGTTGCCGCGCGCCGTACTACATGGTCAATGCAATCTAGTGCAATACACGCTAGATGAAGGAGAAAGTTGTTTTGTAAGAAATAAATCACGAGCGACGTAGCAATTTTTTCTCACTCCCACTTAGAGCCTTCCCAGATGGGCAATTTGAGTCGCGCGATTGACATGCGTACCTAATCGGGCTCGCTAAATGTCACAAGGAATGTGACATGCGTTAATAGCAAGCATGATTGGATACGCATGTTAATCAAAACGCCCTTAAGGGAAGGCTCTGATCGGATACACGCAACTATAAAAATAAAATAAAATAAGCCTTTATTGCTGATAAGTGATAACAATGAAAAAAAAGTTGTAACCTAATAACATCTTATTTTAAATTTAACCTACATTTCCTTAATTATCGGCGATAGGTACAGCCCTTTTTGTATCAGCTTGTCCTTCGACAATTCGACATTGGCATTTCGACATAGCTGTCACGCTTTTTAGATGAAACTATTTACGCGCGATTTTAGCCGCACCTGGTCAATCCTCAAGTGGTCAAGTGGGGGTGTACGGGGTTCCAACCCCCATCTTCGGAACCCAAGCCAACCTCACCTGCCCGTGGTGAACCCTGCTAAACAACGAACGGGGCTCTGGCGGCCGGCTGATTGCGACATAGCGCAGCCTACATCGGCACAGCTAAATCCCCTGGCCACCGACCGGAGCGTCGGTGGTGCGAGAAGCTGTGCCCTGCGATCCCCAACCCGCATGCCCAGCGTGGGGATTATGGGTATATCCCCCTTTATTAGGGGAGGCCTATGTCCAGCAGTGGACTGATATAGACTGGTGTGGTGGTGGTGTGGTGGTCAATCCTCTGACATTCCACATGACTGAAGGGGGTAAATAAATCAATACACACTCACTCTATGTGTAATTCCGGCGCCCGTGGTAGGGTTGTCGAACAGCTTTGTTTCAATCTCAGTGAGAGTCTCACTGGCACAGAGCGCTATTCTCTCCTCCAAGGTTCGAGCGATGAGCGCTTTGCTGGCTGGCTCTGAGCGCTCCTGTTGAGGGCTCGTGATACGATCCAGGAATTGAGAGAGCTGGTTGTAAGTGTGCTGAGAACTGGTGATCAGTTAAGGAATAAAACAAGAGTTTTCGAAACATTAGTAATCTCTATGCAATCTGACTAAATTTGACATAACTTTAAACAACTTTCGACGTTTTAAAGGAGAAACTCTTTAGCCTCTGTATGGTGGGACAAAATTTAACCTAATTTTATCTAACCTTTTCTTTTGTAGTTTGATAATAGTGAATAACGCTTTATGGAAATAGTATGGAAACTTTTCTCAAATCTTGCGATTTGATTAGGTAAATAAATTTAGTTTTTTTTCTTGAAACCTATACCTATAGTTTACATAGTATTTTTACCTATAGCTTCCCAAGAACAAAACCTTCTAGCTAAAAAATAAAAGGCTGCCCTTAATGAGGTATACCAAAAAGATTCCGCCAGCGCGCATTTCGCCACTTGTGTCTATTGGTGGATACAAATTGTCCACAAATTTTTATCTATATAATCAGTTACATCAATCTCGATTAGTTTTATTTAATACTCATAAGAAAGATATAAAATTTGCAGCACTACCAATCTATCTCCACACTACACAAAGGTTATCTGGAAGATGCATTAAGTTCGCCTGTGTACTTGTATTTTATCTTGTGCAATAAACAATTTTTTATTCTATTCTTCTTCTATCTATATAGAACTTCAAAGGCCGTAAACTGTCAGTATTTAAAAGGATACATCTGGAAGTGTCTGAGCGTGGAATCATCAGTGTGGAAGGCGGTGCGTGCGATGGCCGCATACCTGTCGGCCACGGCGGCCAGCGCACGCGCCGCCTTACGCACGGCCAGTGCGCACGCGCCTGCCGCAGCCGCCGGGTCGCGACCCGCCTGTAAGTAAACAGTAGCACTAAGTAAGACTTTCCAGAGTAGAAGAGTTCTTTGAGAGCCGTGGTGGGATGTACCCCGATTAAAGATCTGGAGGTCGTGGGTTCGAATCCCAGCCGTGCACCAATGGATTTTTCGTTTCAAAAAAATTATGTGCGCATTACCACGAGCTCGAAACGGTGAAAGAAAATATCGTGCGGAAACCGGCATGCTCTCGAACTAAAAAGTTCGAAAGGTATGTGCTAGGTTAGTGTTCCAATAAAAAGCGGCGATGGGCTTGCAGCCTGTCACGTGGAACGATATCTGCTTGCAAAGTGGACATGTATCGAACGTAATGTTTGGACTTGCCTCTGACTACCCCCGTTAAGGTATCATCAATAGATTTGTGTACTGAGTAATATCTGAAGATATCTATAATGGGGAAAAAGTCGTGAAGATGTATGTATGTAGAGTTCTTTGTGAAGGTCTTGTCCGGGGAAGTATTGCCATTTTGCCGCGAAGCAGCATTGCTGTTTCGGTTTGAAGGGTATGGGTGCCGGTGAAATTACAGGCACAAGAGCCTTATCATCTTCATGCCTCAAGTCGATGGACGCAGGGCGTTGCATCGTAGAGCACGTTCCAAAAAACGTGATTTACAATGCAATGCTTTGTGATAGGTAATTACCACTTAACATCATGTGGGCCATGTGCTTGTTCCATCTTCAAGTAACATAAAAAAAGTTTTCTAGTAATGTAAAAGTAAGTTAAGAAGCATTTGTTTGCGACGGTAATCCGTAAGGAGTACACATAAAACAACAAGTATAATTATAAAGTTTAACAAGCTCGGAGTAAGAAGGTAGGTATCATTCAAAGAAGCCCAAGTATCTGAAAAGTTAACGGAAAATAGGCTCCGATGGTATGGCCATATAATGCGTAGAGAAGAAAACTACTCCGTCAAAACATCTCAACAAAACCCCGAGGCAGAGGAAAACCGCCGTCTACATGGTGGTCCAATTTCGAGAAAGACTTAAAAGCCCTAAGCGTCGCATCTACGACAACCCAGGACAGTGTCCTGGCGCCAAAGTACTAGGAGGCCCGATCCCAAATGAAATGGGAAGAGGGGCAGGAAGAAGAGAAGAGAGTAAGAAGGTAGATACTTGAGGCACACTAAAAAAGGTTGGTGGAACAACACATCAAGTCAAGTGGTTTCCCTACCCACCCTCACAAAAAATGTCAAACAAAACGTATAATAGGTATAGTGTATCTCAACTCTAATAAGGCACGGTGGTCGTCACAAAAAGGCCTCCAACTCAGCATGCACAATACCTACAGTTACATACCACGGCGGCCAGCGCGATACACCTATAGCACACTCTTATCTCCTCCGCTTGACGCAATAGCGGCACCTTCTTGGCTATAACGAGCAAAGCGAACGAAAAAACGAGATAGGGGATAGGAAGAAGCGTGAGAGGAAGGGAGACCCGATCGAAATGTTGAACTTAGTTCAATCAGACCTCACTCAGCACTGTGAAGTTAAATACAAAAGGCATGATGACTTAGTCCGTCAGTTAGATCAACAAAAAATACTGGACACGTATTTTTTTCTTTATCGAAATAGAAATTGACGGAGATAAAGAACGCGAGAGTTCGGGAGTGGGGGCTCGTGACGTCACGCCTAGGTAAAACATGTACTATATCGTGACGTCGCGCGGAACTTTAACGCACTACATCTTTGTTATTTTTTGTTTAATTGACAACAGAAAAATACGTGTCCAATATTTTTGGATATGTAAATAACGGATTAATTAGAATTTTTCAGTCGTCTAGCCTATCATCGGTGCAGGCGCCGGCTACAGCTGGCACGTACCTGCGAGTGCGCGTGCGCTATGGCCGGCGGCGGCTGCGTGCAGAGCGCCCGCGCCGCGCTGGCCGCCCGCGCCAGCGCCGCCAGCGCGCCGGCCCGGGCGCCGAGCCAGGCGGGCGCCAGCGCGGTGCAGGCGCCGCAGCCGCCGCAGCCGCCGCCAGCGCACCACGCGGCGCCGCCCCACCCTCCCCACCAGCTGTGCGCGCTCTCCCACCGCGAGCTCGCCGCCTCCAGACCGCTTATACCTGCAACGGTGCACCATCATCAGCCTATGCCAATCTACTGCTGGACATAGAGTCCGCAAAACAACTCGTAACCGATACGCGCCCCTAGCCGTACTGAGAGTATCCGCGTCAAGCATACAAGCAGGTGTGTCGCGCTAGGAAACGATGCTTGTTGTATAGAATGCGCGGCGATCGTGAGGTCGCCACCTCTGGTTTCGTCTGAAAAACCAGCGCTGTTTCGATCGCAGAGCAGCATTAAGCTGAGGGGAGACCTAATTTGGCCACAATTAGAACAGATAAAATCAGCTCCACAGCATGACGATTTTAGTGTGTTTAGGGGTTAGCATGCGGATGATATCAATGTTTAAGTTAGGTACTATCCGCATGTCTACCCAAACCACTTAATAGTTTTGTTCTCTGTTTTACATCCTGTTGCTTTGTTCCATTACCTATCTTGTTTGAGCTATTATTTTTGTGTTAATGTTGTATTAATGTGTGCCAAATAAATACTTTATCTATATATCTATCTTGTTAACCCCCGACTTAAAAGTTTGAAGAACCTATCCCACGATAAAGGAACAGATACCGGAGAAGCAGGCGCGTTTTACTAAAGAAGATTGCTAAAGCTTGAAGAATCAATCTCATGATAAAGCGCCAGATGCCAGAAGGAGCAGGCAAGTGTTATCGTGACGGCGTACCCGCGAACGACAACATTATGTGAGGCAGATTATAGTCAGCATATGAATTTGACGTATCGTTCGTCAAACATATGTTTCGTCAACTACAGTAAAGCGACTTTGATTACTAGACTCGATAATGGAAAATCTTGAAAGAGCTAGACGAATGCCTTGTAGGGTTCGGAGTTGGGAGTCTTGAAGGAAACGACCGAATCTTGTTCTAGTAGGTTTATTACTAGTTCATTCCTAGGTAACACAATGCTGATAAATTTGTACTCCTAAGGAATTGTAGACATTTCTGTGTATTTGTAAACTAACTACCATATTAATGTACCTACATAACTGTTTGGCACTAAATAAATTCTAAATTCTAGTAGAACATGAGGTAAGTACTTACTTCTACTTAGGCACACAGTACAGCCTAGACCTCCTGTTTCCCTAATAGAGACCCTATATCAGTTTAGCATAGGAATCGCGTAGATGACCCATCTATTTCCAAACAAACGAGCTGTACTGAAAGTAATGTTAAAAAAACCTTTTCGATATCCAACTGCTTCCCTGTATGCTGATAGCAAGTTTCTTACAGTCCAACAGCTCTTTGTATTACATACAATAATACGGGTCCATTCCACACACACACACACACACACACACACACACACACACACACACACACACACACACACACACACACACACACACACACACACACACACACACACACAGTAGGTACTAATCTAAACTAATGTCATTTTTTAGTTTTATAAAGATTGTCTCCTGTCTTCGAATCATGTCACGAAAGATGACATACAGACTTATGAGGATGGTCGTTTAGGAAACCTCCCGCCACCGAGATACAGTTACAACTAGTTCGTGGTGGGATGGACTAATAATCGCCCATCTAAGTCGTCTGTGTTTCGGCTTTCGGTTCATCCTTTTAGTTTTAGGTAACGATCGTCTGGGAGACATTTGTTTTTGCGATAAGACCGCCGATTGTAGGACCTTCTATAGGTAGGTACTTTATGATTAAGGTATCATGTATTATTGTATCGTTGATATTGTTAAATACCTATGTGAACATCTGTATGGTCCTCAATAAAGTTATTATTTATTTATTTATTTTATTTACACAAGGCTGTATTTTGTCTTCAATATTGTTCAACACGTACGTGCGTAACATAAGTGCGCTTGACGTTAATTCCATCACACTTATGATTATTAGAAAGGAAAAGGGCGCGACAGTGAAGTATCACTAATAAACTAAAACTCATTATACTAGAACTGCACTCACTTAGTTAATGTTATGTTATGAATGAATAAAGACACTTTCCGGAACAATATGAAAGTTTATTATAAATCAACAAGTCTACTTATCTTCTTCTTTCTAAATCAAATAAAAAAATCAATAAATCATCAAGTATTTATTAATATTTAAGACGATCCCCTCTAGCGACTGTCTTGTGCGGTGTCATAGGTAGCTTTTTTTGTATGAGCGTAATTTTCTGAGTCACCCAGAGCCTTGTACAATATTCCTGTATGGTGTGAAAACATTCTAAGAGCTGAATACCATAGATTTAAGCCTGGAATACACATGCTACTAAAAAAAAGGCACGCTTGTTTGCTACTAGATAGTATGCTCATTTATAGCATGCTCTGCGAGTGTGTACATTTGCTCAAGAAAGCACAGACCTTAGAAGCATACTTTTTACGAGCATACTTCTTTCTAGCAAGTCTGGGATACACATGCTCATTAAAATGGAGGTTGTTTTGCGGAATGAATTTAAGTCAGTTACAGTTTCAACACATATAATAAAGAAACTTTTCATGAAAAGGAACAATAGACGAAGGAAAAAATTTGGGTACTGGATTAGCAGAAGACAAAATCTGGGAGCAAGTGATTGTTTACTAAATGAAATGAGGGAAGAAGATATTGGTGGTTTCAGGAACAATGTACGAATGCAACCAGTAAAATTTGATGAACTTAGGAAAAAATTTAACCATTCATAAAAAAAGTGACACTAGACAGAGTCAGTCACAGAGTCTGATGCCGAGCATCCGACTCATCCAAGTCGCATGCTCGCATAGAACACTTTCATACATGCTTTGAAGCCACTTGAAGCAAGCATGCTCTTTTCGTATACACGTGCTAATAGGCTAGATGCCTGAAAAATTCTAATTAGTCCGTCATTTACATTATCAAAAAATATTGGACGTATTTTTTCTTTTGTCAATCAAACTAAAAATGACAAAGATATAGTGCGTTGAAGTTCCGTGTGACGTCACGGGTAAGTACACTTCTTACATACAAATGACGTCACAAGCCCCCACTCCCGAACTTTGACGCTCCATAATTGTCGATTACCATTGATTTAAAAAAAAAAATACTTGTCCAATATTTTTTGATAATCTAATTGACGGACTAATTAGAATTATTATTTTTCTACCCAGGCATCATCCCTATTGTATGCTAATAAGTAACATCTGCTCGATACTAGCATGCTTATGTGCAACGTAGCATGTGTATTCCAGCCTTAAAAGATAAGTCTTACAAGCCTTACCTTCTTCCAGTAGAATGGCGTCCGCATCAGCGGCTCTATGTAGCGCCGTCAGCCAGCGCTGAGCCGCTTCTGACTCCGCCTCGCTCGCCAGCCGCCACAGGATGGTAGCTCCGAGGCTCACGTGACCATAACTACGAGATAAACAGGCTGATGTTGAAGGATAGTGATACTTTTGAGAGTATCTTTTGAGGCTTCGTTCGCATGGAACCCAGTAAAAAGTATATGCCTGCCTATGTATTCATTTAGAGGCCTCATTTCCTAACTCAGTTGCACACCGAAATGATCGGCACCGGACCTGTATTTGCAAACTTTGACATTTCATCTGTCGAAATTCAAAGAACGTCAATTGACATATTGTCAAAGTTTGTAAAAAGAGGACCGGTGCTTCAATGAGGCCTCTGGTCATAAAATTATGTATTTTCTAAATTTTATACCAAATCAGATGGTAAAGTTCAACCTTATTTTACTCAAAAACTTGTAAAGCAGCTTCAGAAGCTGTTTTCTTAAACTATGTCATAAATTTATTGATTGATAATTGTAGCTCTGCTTTATTTTAAGGGCTGCCAAACACAACACAATGGTAACCTCAAAGATTTTGGAGAAAAGTTTTGGATCACGTATTTTTAACTGAGGTACTCAACTTGACAACCGTGGTCCAAATCTCTTTCGGGATAATGCACGAATTTAAACTCACCCTGTAGAATAGAATTGATGTGATAGACAGAGTTTTTTCAAAATAGTTTATTGTTGAAAATAAGTAAGGTTGAAGTTTACAAACTCTATGTTCTAATCATTGAACTCTAATGAAAAATCTATCTAAATTAAAAAAAAAAAAAAAAAAATCGACCCCGATCGATGGGGTAATTTTTTGTTACAAATGAAATAAGGTATAATCTTTTCAAGGAATATGTTGAATATCCAAACACACTGTAGTATTAGTAAAGTAAGTAAGTGTGGTAGTTAGATACTGACCGTAGAGCGGCCCTGGCGACTCTATACCGCACCCAGCCATCAGCGCAGTCGATGTCTTGCAACAGGTGTTGTTGCCACGTCACTTGCAGCTTGCACTTCAAGGCGGTGGCCGCGCGTTCTTGCAAGATCACCGTGCAAGCGAGCACTAGGGCTGTGCCATCGTCTGACGGATTCTCTATGCAGCCTTGTCTGTCGAATGTTGACAAATGAGCTATGCCTCTATACTACTTATACGATTTAGTTTAGTATATGGTTGATTGGAAAACTTTATCAGTAGATAATCACATTAATAAGGTTAAACAGATGGACGATTATAAAATAATAATATCATGTTTATACCGATGAAATTACTCTATTTATGTGAATAAATGAATTTGTATTTATGTTAGATCTCTTTTAAAAAGCGTCTTTCAATCCTAAAAACTTTCCGTAGAGTAATTCGAATATTTTAACCTATCATATTGTTAACGATACGACAGGTTAATCGCAAATTGGGCCATTGACAACGCGTTATTTGATATTTACGCTTTCTTAATGGCCAAAATTTTACAATATGAATACGTTGAAATATTCGTTATTGGTAATATTCGGAAATTCGGCTCTCCCTTCCCTCGTTCATTGTGCGAGATGATGTGCCAACATCTTTCGCTATAGCGTCTCTAGGATGTAAGGTTAGCTACCGTTGCATTTCGGCGATGATGTCTCCAGTCTTTAAGAGACACTACCCATTATTTTTTTGGAACGAAGTTCCTTATCGCGCGTTGCGAAAGGGGGCTAGACGGAAAATATTAAGACCAAAAGTTGTAACGACACTCTGTAATAGTCAAATGGTTGGGCTGATGACGTCATTGTATAAAGACTTGTGCGCTTATTTCAACCGTCTACACTAAGTGCTCGTTAGCCTTGCCGTATAAGCTTGAGCTGCCGCGCCGCGACACCTAGTTCAAATCACTGTGGTGATTACGTCTTTTTGCATGTTTTGGAATGAAGAAGTTCCTTATCGCGCGTTGCGAAAGGGGGCTAGACGGAAAAAATTAAGACCAAAAGTTGTAACGACACTTTTTGCTATAGTTGTAAGCCGTGCGGCGTCCCTTGACACCTCTCAAGTTTTAATTACTTAGTGTGGGCCCTGAGGTGCCGGAGGTGCCTGAGGTGCCTGAGGTGCCTGAGGCGCCGGAGGTGCCTGAGGTGCCTCTCTCTCTCTCTCTCATAAAAAGCTACTTCGTTCCATCCGGGTTTCCCTTGACACCTCTAAGTTTTTTATTTATTTATAAAGGAAAACCAACAGCTAAAGTAACACAATGGTATAGACTAATAAAAAAAAGAAAGCCAATTACAGGTTATCCAATCATATCTACAAAGGTACAACCAACTTTACCAATCAGTAGGTTATGAGGATGACGAACAAACTGGCAAATATCAATATCAAGGCA
This sequence comes from Horisme vitalbata, assembly GCA_951804965.1. Lineage (NCBI taxonomy): Eukaryota > Metazoa > Arthropoda > Insecta > Lepidoptera > Geometridae > Horisme > Horisme vitalbata. The sequence goes on along the minus strand of OX638101.1, from coordinate 17,540,125 downwards.
GTAAGTTTCTCTGCCGAGATGCAAAGTACATCCCGGTACTCAAACTAAGTAACTCGTGCGCTGAAGGCAGTGTGTAACGAGCTGTTAGTTTTATGGGCTCAGGGCGTGAGTTAGACATAAGTAACTTGTTAGGGAACTTTGGTACTTGCCTAAACAGTTCTTTTTTAAATTTACTATGGGCCAGCTCTTGACCTCGAGGCTTGCGTGGGCATGGATGAGGTCGACGATGGAACGAGCTTACCCAGAAGATGCCTATTAACTCTCTTTTATTTATTTTTTAGTTTCATTCTGCTAGACATGGAAGGACCGACCTACCCAGCCGAAGTTTGGAGAGGTGCTCTTATGTGCATCGAGAAATGAGCGTGTTTCACAAGTCCTGTACCATTCATGGTTGTAAGCTGTGAGTCTGGTTGTAAGGGTGAGTACCGTTGCATCTCGGCGATGACGTCACGTGATGTTAGATAGATAGATAGATAGAAAACTCTTTATTGTACTCACATCAACAAAAACAAATAGAATAATATACAATAACAATAATGAAAGTACAATGGGCGGTCTTATCGTTTAGAGCGATCTCTTCCAGACAACCTTTGGATGGACTGGATTTAAAATACTGTAGCAGACGATGGTGTATAATATGAATAAACACACTAAATATCATCATAATACATTGCGGACGAGGAAAAAAAAATACGATAATTAAACATAAATATCTACATAAACATAAATATCTACGTGTAAAATAGTAGATACCAAATAATAAATACAATACTAATACTTAATACAGATAACTCAGAAATGAAATATACTAATAGATATAATAAAGGTAATAAAATATGTATAGGTAATCAATTAATCATATACATAATTAAATAAAGGTAATCTAAAAACAGATGAAAGTTTCATTTTAAACGTCATGTGAAGCGGATGAACAAAAGTTGAAGAGAAGTTTTTTGAAGATAGGCAGAGATTGATGTTGCACCTCCGCTATGGCATGTGCTGTGAGGGACGGTACCGTTGCATCTCGGCGATGACGTCACGGGGCGGCTGCACGGCGCGCGGCGGGCAGGCGGGCGCGCCGGCCAGCGCGGCCAGCGCCTCCAGCAGCGCGGCCCCGCGCGGCCCGCACGCGCCCACCCGCGACCCGCTGCGCCATCTCACGTTGCGGAGCTGCGAGCTCACCACCACAGCCGTGCGGGCCGCGTACGATACAGGCTCCGCGGTGCTCAGCTTTACCTACGTACAACAACAAAAAACTGTTAAAGGAGATTATTTTTTTTTTTTTTTTACAGTTTATAGGCTTACGTTTGACCGCCATCTCACCTGTTGGTAAGTGATGATGCGGTCGAAGATGTAGCACGCTTGCCTAGAATGTACCTATTTACTCTTCGCTTGAAGACCCCTAAGTCGTAGTGATCGGGAAACACTGACGCCGGAAGAGCATTCCATTCCTTAGCTGTTCTAAGGATGAAAGTTGCAGCGAAACGCTTCGTGCGGGCAGGAGGAATGTCTACCGTGTATGGGTGACAAAATTCCGTGCGTCGTGAGAATGCCGAGAACCCGTACCAATTGCGTCAAAACCGAACGTATAAAAAGAAACGTATTATGTATATTTTATAAATGACATTAAGGCGTTTATAAGTGTCAAACCATCTCGCTCGCACTGTTTCAACATTTCTGAAGATATTAAATCACTGAATGTAGATCAAAATAGCAAACCTTCACGGCCTAGAAAATAACAATACAAAGATTCAGCAAGAATATAATGTTGAACCCAACACGTTTTCCTACCAAAAAAATTGCACCAAAATTGATCACATTGGTACAAGTTTTTTGGTAAGAAACAGTGATGGAAACAAAATAATATTATTGCTGAACCTTTGTATTGTTATTCATTAAGTGATTTGATATTTTCGCATTTAGAATTTAAGTCCACTTAGTTAAATGGACTTAATGGATTTACAAAATAGTAATAACAAAAGAAAATACAGAGTGTGCTTCATAGAAAATAAACTGATAGTCGGTAAAATTATTAATTCAGTTTTACTTAATTAGATAGAGAACAAAATAACTAAAAGATAGTTATAATAGAGATATATTATATATAAATAGGGAAAAACAATAGTTTTGAGCTTGATTAATCAAGTAGGCAGCCTAAACAACACTATACTGATATAGGCTCGTGTGATGTGTGGTTACTGCTACCCAAGTCACAGAGATTCTTAATGGAGGTTAAAACAGTCAGCTTTGTCATACATGTATGTACTTACCAGACATTGTAATGCCACTCTGAGGGGTTTTATGTTATCACCCGTATCAGCTCCGGTGGCCACCACTAGCGATTCTAACGCTAGCATCAGTTCTGAACCTTCTACTGGTAGACTTTCTTCATAGCTAGAAAAAAAACATGTTTATACAAGAGGATCTACAGAGTCTGTCTGGACTTAGGGCAGTGAACTTCAAGTCAACCAGTCAAATTTCCTGACCGCTGACGGAATTCAAACCTCAGATTGACAATCAATTCTATAGACTAATAGGGATTTTTATATGACTATTTCTCTCTCTTGTATTACTTCTAAACGGTTCTCTCTTGCATTACCTTCTCAGGCGACTTGCTTGGACAAGGACTTACCGGCGCAAGGCGCGGATCAGAATTGTCCAGCGTATGATATCCTGCACTGCATCGTCATCAGCTTTGTCAGGGTGAGTGTGTCCTTAATTTACTAGACTTCCAAAACAGTTTATATAACAGCACACGATGTAAAAAACCCCCAACGCAAAAAAAACCTTAATCTTGAAACCCATTTGATAAAAATACCGCTGGAAAACCTGCTCATAAACCGCACCTAAATCGGATCACCCGTTTAAGAGCTACGGTGTCGAAGACAGACACATAGCGGTCAAACTTATAATCTTTTTGCATTGGGGGGTAAAAAATGAGGACAGATTTAATTAAAACTACGACAAAGCATACTTTTTAATGATCACCTTCATAGCGCGTCTGTTTCGCCACTCTCCTCAGCCCGTTAGGGGCCATAAGAGGCCTGTAAACGGGCTATAAAAATTGCATCTTGCTGGCTATTTTTATTGACCTAAATAGCTCACTATAGTTGCAACTTTACTCGTGCTGTAATTTAATTTTGCAATACATTGCCGAGTGTAGCCCGTCAAGAGTCGGCGACTGGATTGCTGGGGAATTTTGTTCGTACATATCTTGGCAATATCGCCGGGCTACACAGCAATATTCCAGCAATTGTTGCATTGTGTTGAGAGATATAATCGGCAAGTTGGCGGCTATACAACTATTATAGTACCCTCGCAATATTGTCTAAAACAAGAAGTATTGATTAGACGCAACGTCATCAGGGACCTTGGTGTACTACATGACTCGAAGTTATTATTCGACGATCATATTGACGCGATAATATCCAAGGCCTCTAGAGCGTTGGGTTTTATAATGAGAAGTTCGTCAAACTTTAATAGAGCCAAAACATTTAAAATACTTTATTGCACCTTCGTCCGAAGCATTCTGGAATACGCATCTCAAGTTTGGAACCCTCTATATAATAAATACATTGAAAGAATTGAACGAATCCAGATAAAATTTATCAAATATCTATGTTTTCGATTGAAAATTTCATATAAATCTTCTAAATACCTCAACGTCTGTAAAAGATTCCATTTTCTTCCCCTTTCCAAGCGACGTGAAATTGCAGATTTAACTTTTCTGTTTAAAATCACCTCGAACAACATTAGTTGTCCCGATTTACTCCATAAAATAAATATTAATGTCCCTTTTAAAAACACCAGGTATAATCCCCCTATTTCAACCCCTATAGTCGGAACTAATTACAGGCAAAATTCATTTTTATGGCGAGTAAGCAACAATTTTAATAAGCTTTGCAAGCGCACGAATTTTGACTTGTTCACCACGAGCGTCAACTCCGCCAGACAGCGGTTGAGTGCGGAATTCTTTGCCAGTGATGTTGATTGTCTGATTTGATTTGACAGTGTACCTTCCTAATTATGTTGATATTTCTTAATTATTATTGTTATTCAAGCTATTCACACTATTTGTTTCTAAGCAGCTTCTACTCGTGAAAACCTGTAATTGGCTTTCTGTTTTTTATAAGTCTATACCATTGTGTTACTTTAGCTGTTGGTTTTCCTTTATAAATAAATAAATAAATAAATAAATACCTTAACGGGGGCAGTCAGAGGCAAGTCCAAACATTACGTTCGATACATGCCCACTTTTTGCAAGCATCTAGCATTCCACGTGACAGGTTGCAACCCCAACGCCGCTTTTTAGTTTTTCGAACTTTTTAGTTCGAGGGCATGCCGGTTTCCTCACGATGTTTTCCTTCACCGTTTCGAGCTCGTAGTAATGCGCACATACATTTTTCGAAACCACGACCTCCAGATATTAAGTCGGGGTACATCCCACTAGGCCACCACGGTCTGAAGATATCCATAATGGGGAAAAAGTCGTGAAGATGTTGGTTTTTTTTTTGTTTTTATAAATAATATGTTTTATCTTTATCTTACCAGTGTACTGCGATAGTGGTGAGCACATGTGCCGCGGTGGCCGCTTGGTTGAGGTCGGTGCTGAAGGCAGCCTCGCTGCAGTATTGCCGCAGGGCGCTCGTGGTGCCGGCTTGAGGCGCCCCCGCAGCCGTGCAGATAGCAGGACATTCCACTAACACCTACACAAGCAATTTAGTGTTTTTTTATCTTTATGTATTTCTTTTAAGTAAGTGCCTACCTAAACTATTCTACCTTTTTAAATAATTGTATAATCATAAATATAGTTTATACTTTATAATCATAAGTATGTAGGTAGGTAAAGCAAGTATCTACCTACTTTAAAAAGTAGATATTATGAAAACTTTTTGTATCGTCTGTTCTCTTGTCATATTTCGTGATCTCACTTGTGAAGGGCCCTCCTGAAAACCAGTGCAGCATCTGAGCCTTGTCTCATATGCTGTCTATGCTGAGTGAGGGTCCTGTTTTACCCACTGTTCAAGTCCATTACTTATATAACTAGGTACCTAATTTTGATTTTTGTAATTAAAGTTAAGCTAGTACCTAGATACTCACATAATTTCAATTTGGGTGAAATAAATATTTCTTTCTTTCTTTTCTTATTTCTAGTCCGCCATTTACGAGTACATCATCGAAAAAAATATTGGACACATATTTTTTCTATTGTCAATTAAACTAAAAATGACAAAGATATACCCCCTTATTTTTGTCATTTAAATAAATGTAATTTTCTAACGCTCGATAAAGTAAACTTGTCCCTGTCATTTATATGTAAATAAAAACAGTTGACATGATATTGTAACGTCTTATTTTTAGCTGTCTAAGGTTTATAGAACTGTTATGAATAGGACGGTAAGTGTGTCGAAGTTCCGCGTGACATTACGGGTAAGTACGCTTTTTAAATACAAGTGACGTCACGATCCCCCACTCCTGAACTTTGACGCTCTTTATCATTTTCGATTTCTATTGATTTCATAAATAAAAAAATACTTGTCTAATATCTTTATAAGATACACTCGAGAGCAATGAATCCGGGTCACTCAAAGAATCCAAAAAATCTCGGAAAGTAAGAATGCTAGGTTAATGCAATAAATTGTATTTAATAGACAATTTAATACTCCTTAAATGAAAGTTAAAAAAATATGAGTCACCATACATTTTATTTACACAAAATTACATAAAGAAAAAAAACTGCTGATCTCTCCTTAAAACAAAAATAGGAAACATGAAATTTTTGAACTTTATGACGATTTTCTTGAATTTCAATACTTCGTATTACCTCCTCGTGCTTCCATTATTGCGTTTACGCGGTTTGGCATGCTGTACACCAAGTTCCTTATACGATTTTGGGGAATATTCTCCCATTCCTCTGTGAGCGCAATTTTGAGCTCAGGAAGCGTGATTGGGGGAGGGTTTCGTTGTTTTACGCATCTCCCTAGCTCGTCCCAAGCATGCTCGATCGGGTTGATATCCGGGCTGCGCGCTGGCCACTCCATACAAGTAATGTTCATCTCTTGAAGGTAGTCATTCACAATCCTACCTGTATGAGGTCGGGCATTGTCATGCATAAATAAAGCATCCTCACCCAAATTGACCATAAATGGACCAACGTGTTCGTTGAGGATTTCTTCCACATATCTTACGCTAGTTAAAGAGCCGTTTTCTATGATCACCAGCTCTGTGCGACTTTCAGAGGAAATTCCGGCCCACACAAGTACAGACCCACCACCGTAGGCTACTTTTTCTTCGATGCATGCTTGCTTGAATCTTTCCCCTGGTCTTCTATACACTCTGTGTCTTCCATCGTGCTTGTAGAGCATAAATTTTGTCTATTAAATACAATTTATTGCATTAACCTAGCATTCTTACTTTCCGAGATTTTTTGGATTCTTTGAGTGACCCGGATTCATTGCTCTCGAGGGTATATCTAAGTGATAAGACCGCCCATTGTACTTTCATTATTGTCATTGTTCTATTTGTCTATGTTGGTGTGAGTACAATAAAGAGTTTTCTATCTATCTATCTTTTGTTAATCTAATCTACTACTTAAAATCGCTACTTAAATATAAGCATTGCATAAAGTTAGCCCTGTCATTTTTGGTACTATGCAATGGCAAGAGATGGCCAAAGTTTAAGGATTGTTTATCTTTTGGCCGATTTTTATAACTGCGACTATACTATTGACCCCAACAGCCTAAGAATGTCCTAGGTAGGTACCTAGGAGTTCTAGGTAGAACTTACACTACTCACAATGAGAATATATTTGTACCTCTGAAGTTGGCTAAAAGTAGGGATATAGTTTATATTTCTGGTTAAAATTGTACTAGGATTGGTCGAATCGTTTCCTGAGACTAACTTTAAATGGAAAAATCCTTTGTGACACATAATTACTTACCTATTTTACTCATTTGTTAATGTACTTTTTGAAGAGAAAATTGAAGTAGTGTGCCTATGTTTTCGAAATAATACACTTTTATTAAGTTTTAAGACAAATAACGATGCCCTCCAGCCATGCGGAGTTGAGTTGACGTCGAGTCGATGACAGGGCGCAATGGCACTCATTAGGGGAGGCATATATCCAGCAGTGGACTGCTATTGGCCGATGATGAAGATAAATAAATAATGCTGGACATTTTTCATACATCATCATACAACCTAAACTAAATAGAGCTCAGAATTATTTATTGCGAAAATGAGTACAAAAAAATTGATGTTACAGACAATATAACGTTCCTCCATGATCCGCTTATTAATTTAATAAATACCTTAAAATAAAAAACATTTTTTTATTATTTCAAAAACGTAAATGGGCGTAGTGTCACAACACAGCAAAATATATATGTAACATGATAGTACGTCTTTAGGCGTATACGTCTATAGACGTACTGTCATATAACATACTACAAAAATGATACTACGTGACAGTACGCCTTACGACGTATACGCCTATAGACGTACTATCGTATTACATATATATTTTACCACACGTGACACTACGTCTATAGGCAATGTATGAAAAAAAGTAGTGACAAATCAGTAGCAATCAGTATACTATACTTCAGCCATATTGGATGAAGAATGTTTGTAAACAAACATTTCAACACTTTTTGCAATTATTCCATAAATACGTAATATTTCAGTTAACTAATGTCATAAATGAAACATTTACTATGTAGGTAAGATATTAATGAAGTGCACATATTTATAAAACAAATAATAAAAAAGTACTTTTGAGGTTAAGTATGGGTGGTTTGTTTATATTTATTCTACATCGAATTTGGCTGAAGTATAGTAGTGTCCATCAAAAGGGAGGGTTTAAAAGCTTACTAAGGGAACCACATTACTCATATTTACACGAAGGGTTACCTGCATAACTTTCTCTCTGTGTGTGGCATGTTCCCTGTGGCGGACCAGCTTCTCTATACATTGGGGGCTCCACAGGGCAGCGTGGTGAGCCAGGCGGTGCAGGCCTGAGAGCGCGGCGCGACGGACCACGGCCCGAGGGTCGTCTGACGCTATGTTTAGGAGCAGTTCCACCTAGAGATAACACAAATCGAAAATAACAAAGTATAAAGTAAGTGTCTATATTTTTAAAGGTCAACAAACAGCAACACTGTTAGAAAATGAGAACGCAACCATTGATATTGTTTTGTTGGCTAAATTAGCAGATTTTTTTATTTTAATAAGGTACACAAAACAGAATACAATCAAAATATTATATAACATTATACCCAAGTTTAGAACTAGATCGCATTCCAAAATATGTGAACACATCATGATTATTAGACATATAAGCAGTTAGAACGTATGTGTGAAGGGAAGAAGAAAAGAGAAAAATATATATTATGAAATCCTAAATTTACAAAGCACATCACACTTTTGTAAGAGTGACAAGAATTGTTTTTTGAATTTATATAAATCATTATTGATTAACATAGTCACTATAACCAATTTAAGCTAGTTATGTTGTCAAAATTGTTTCCTTTCGTTGTTCGCTCTCTCGCCATCTTAATTTTGTACTGTGCAAAGTTATGAATATATGTTCCTGAATTTAAACGAGTTCTAAGTTTTATTTTAATGATCAGATCCCGAAATATCAACAAACACCAGCCTATATCAGTCCACTGCTGGACTGAAATAGGCTGGCTACCCCTAATACCCTTATTATGGGTATATCCCCCTGGATATACCCATAATAAGTTAATTCTCGCATCCGACGCTGCTATCAGTCAAGCTATCAGGGAATTGAGCCGTACCGGTGAATGGCGCTTCATAGAAATACTATGAAAAACTTTTTTAAATTCCCGCGTAATCTTAATATTTGATTTAGTAAGTTTCTTTGGAAAAGTGTTTCTAATGGGAAATTGAGACCAACTTGTTTTTTTGACAAATTAAATTTTCTAGGCTGACGAAATTTTTTCAAAATTCCGAAAATGCAATTGTATTTTTCTAAAAAATAAACCTATAGTCCTATAGTATATAGTTTCTTCAGGACAAAACCTTCTAACTACAAAAAAAGGTAGCTACCCTCAATAAGGTAAAATTTTTCCCCACCTGTATACACAGAAAAATTCATAGAAATCAGTCAAGCCATTTCTGAGTGTGATTTTTTTGACAAATGAAATAAATTTCTGATTATATTCAGACAAATAGTGTACTTACTTGATCAGGCACATGGACCACTGTGTCTGCAGCAATGTGTGTGAGGGCACTGATGGCGGCTCTCACTATGTTGGTGGAAGGGTACTTTTCAAGCAGAAGATGAAGGAGCTTCAACACTCCTTGAGCTCTGACAGCTGTAAATTTTACATCTCTTAAAATAAAGATTGCTAAACTATAGTGGAAATGGGCAGGACACTTGGCTGGAAGGGAAGACGGAAGATGAATTAGGAGAGTCACAGAGTGTTGCATCTTAAAGCATGTTCTGAAAAAACTTGATCTACGATGCAATGCTTTTTTATGAAGATTTTAATAAAGTTAAGTTCAAACTTAGCTTTAAGTTTGGGTAATGGTTAGTTAACTAAGTTACGTTATGTTAAGTGTTAACACTTAACATAACGTAACTTGTTTTATCTTCAAGTACCATAAATAAAAAACTTACCACCCCCATGCACAGTTCTTAATGCTCGCACAAGCTTCACTCTTCGATCGGCAGCTGTACTCTCGCATTCCACCATCTCAGATAGTTTATTGGACATTGCCACTGCAAATGCACTGAAAGATTTATTATAATAAATAGAATATTATTCGGATTAGACTAGTGTGGGATCCTGGATGGCACAAGTTGAGGGAGGCCTATACCCAGCAGTGGGTGAAATGTGTGGATGATGATGATGATCATGAAATAGAATATTACACAAATATTAAATCATATAAATAATATGGGATATCACACACACTGTGCTCTACTATGGGTACCAGAGGCTGATAAACATACACATACATAAATAACACCCCCACACAGAACAAACATCCATGTTCACCACACAAATGTATCCTGGGCGGGATGAGCTTGATGCTGATGTGTCCATTTCAGGCAGTGTTAAAAACAAAATTAAGTCATTGTTTCTGTCTCTTTTTTTATCACTGATTTGGTTTAGTCGTAGCCAGATGTCGAGCTTATTTTTGAAGTTGTTTACTGATGTAGCCGATACAATATCAACAGGTAGCAAGTTCCAATTATGACGTAGAGCCTGAGGTATCTTGGTGGATTTTCTTTGAACACTTTTAACTATGTTTATATCCTTGTGAAAGTAGGGCAAAGTAATTGAACTGGCAAACTTTCTAATCCTTTTCCATACCTCAGTTATTAGGAACTCTGCCTTGTTACTGATACTATTATGATGCCCTCATGACAATTTATTATGTTAACACCACAGTTTGCAGTGTGGTCCGCGTGGGGACACCGCTAGGATTTCTGTGGACTCGCACAGTCCCCCATACTCTCTTGCTTCCTTATATCCTCATCTCATTATTTACAATTGAATCAGGCGTGACTTTGCGTAAATCCATTACAAGATATTTAGAAGATAAAATATTGATTATGATATTTAGAGGATGAAACATTGTCGAATTTTGTTGAGTTTTTTATGAAACTCGCCAGAGACGGTTAGCGGAATTCGTACTAAATATTTTATCTTCTAAATATCTCATTATTTTCGTTTGCTTTATTATTATTATTATTTTAATACACAGGCAGCTTTAGAGCTGATATGTGTATATCGGGGCTATTTTGCAGTGCACTTTAAGTATTTGTCCTTTGCTCGATAAAGCAAAATAAGTACAATAGAACTTACTTGGAGTGAGCAGCGAATCTCGTAGTAGCATAGATAGCAGCATCAACTTCCACATTGTCATGACTGTCCAGCCCCCGTCTAATAGCATGATGTACATTCTGCCTCTCCGGTATGATTCCCGCCACAGCACCAAGAGTTCTCAGCGCCAATGCTCTGGCCACTGGATCATTTGAATGTAGAACACTAAAAACTCTCCGCAAGAACTCGTCAACGTTCAAAATCTTGTCCAAATGTTTCTCGCTCTGCTGGCAAACCCGCAACACCCACAATCGAAGGAAATTGTTGCCCATACGAAAGACATCGGCTAGCTTCAGGAATGACGAGTTGATAAGAATGGGAAAGGGGTACTTTTCGAACAGACGTGGAAAGCGGACGATAGCTTCGCATTGTTCTCCGACTTTTCCAGACCGCAATCCTGTTAAAAATTATATATTTACAAAGATATTTGGATTTGTTTCTTTTTATGAAAGAGGTTATGTGGGGTAGTTTTTTGTTTACCTTTGTCTAACTCCGTCAGCGCCGAGTTAGCATCTTGCTCGGGTTCACCAGAATTATCATTGAAAGTATTCATTCTGACTCCAATCATAATAATCTATTGAATAAAAGTGTTCATTTCAGTTTTGTACAAACCAAAACAAACCAAATGTCTCGGATCGGACTCGGTGTCAAAAAAATTGTCAAGAACTTCGTTCTTCGTTCGTTCCCATTCGCTCACAATGCTGCCGCTTTCTAGTTGGAGATAATGCTGAAACTTGGTTGTCGAAACATGCCAAAAAAATGTGAAAAGGGCTAACTATGGTTTTGTTCTGAGGAAACTATAAGTTTATTTTGAAGAAAATAACAATTGCATTTTCGAATTTTCTTATTTGTAAAAAAAAACAAGTCGGTTTCAATCGACTCTATTTTCCAACAGGAAAACTTTTTCCGAAGTAACTTACCAAATCAAATCGTAAGATTTCGCGAAAATTTAAAAATAAGTTGTCCATACAATTTATGTGAAACGCCATTTGATACAACATTACTCTATGTATCCAAATAAAAAAAAACTTTGGCGTTTAAAAACCTCTTTTCTTTGCTTGAGAAAATAATTGCATTGTTTTTAAAATATGAATGAATGTTCTTATTTTCAAATTTAAAATTACTTCAAGGGCTCGGTGGTACCTACTGAGAGATGCCTAAGTTCAACTGTGAACTGTTAAATGGGGTAAACTGCTACCACCATTCATATTCTATGTTGCTAGATCTAGCCTTAATGTAGCAATTATGGCAGCACTTTACAATGAATAGAATTTTACATTGACATTGACAGTTTGAGCATTGCATTGTCAATTTGACAGTGACAGAAATCTTAAAGCTTCATTGATAAAATGGCCATCTATCATTCTAACATCACAGACTACTATGGACACTACGTAGTTACGACTAATGGCCATAGGTGTCACTAATAATAATTTTAATACATCTTACATGATACTCATCGAGATAATAGTTCTATAAAATTATCTCGCTGATTGATGATACCTGATTTTGGGTGGGTTTGTCCGAAGGCTCGGTGGAGAGGCTTGTGGTTCAAGGCCAGATAGCAGGAAAAGGCTCCCGGCCGATCACCAACTCGCTGGACCGACCGATATAAAAAAAAGCTACCCAGCCCACCATGGTGCAGTGTTCTCGCGCGAGATGCAATTGATTGCATCTCTAGAAGTGCAGCCTTCGGAAGAAAAACCGAAGACGACATTCAATGTGAACACCATCAGCACAACCAAGACCACTATGCCAGATAAGAGCGAGCGACAACTGAGAAGAAGAAATCTGAGTAGGTACTTACCAACTTGATGACCGACTTTTATACTAGCTAGTGAACCAGCTACAAGTGAATACTGCTAGTGAGCTAGTGAAGAACCGATCACCGTGTTGTGGTAAACGAGTTATTGAGTGGAGACCACGGCTCGGCAAACGTAGCGTTGGATGCCCTCCGGCCAGGTGGAATGAGGAATTGCGAAAAGCTGCAGATAGAAGCTGGATGGGAATGGCGCTCATGGACTGCTATAGGCTGATGATGATTATGATGATAGGTAGTGTCGTATTTATTAGACTAAAACCAGACTAAAACTATCCTCTGTATTTAGCTAACTCCCGGCTCAGCTGACAAAGGTAATTACACCGGGTGTAACAGTACCTCCCCTGCCTACGTGTACCTGTATGCTGCTATTACGGAAATTACTAATTGGAGGATTGGCGGGAACGACTCGCTACGATTGAACTGTTAGTGTTACAGTAGACACCTACCTAGATTTTAGATTTACTTAGTGCATGCATTTGACGACCTCTGTGGCGAAATGGGCGTAGGACTGAGATGCAGAACATTGAGGGTTCGATTCCCGCCGTGAGACAATTGTTTGTATGATCTGCTAATATTTGTTTCGTGTCTGGGTGTTTTCTATATATACCTTACATATTAGGTACTATGTATATATGTATCTACAACAAAGTAATTATGAGTAGTAGGTACCTACATATATCAGCCATGTGGTTCCCAATCCAAAAACACAAGCTGTGTTTAGTTTGGGGCTAATTGTGGGTGATTGTGTCCAGTATTATGCAATTTTAGTAGGTAGGTATGTTACCTATTTCAGCAGAGTTTGATCACAGTTCAAGTGATCCCAAATCAAGCATTACTCAAATCAAGTACAGTTCTAAATCAACTATATATAATTTATTAAAGAGTTGGCTCCTACAGCTCCAACTCCATACCATTGCTCATTAAAATTGGGCTCATTCATCCATGTTATGTACCTAGCATTATGGCCGCAATAAATAAATGAATAGTAACATCAACATCATCATCAGCCTATCTATATTAGTCCCCTGCTGTACACCTTATGACCACCATTGCGCGCTGTCTTGTGCTCGACGCATCCAGCTTCTACCAGCAGCTTTTCGCAGATTGTCACTGGACCTGGCCGGAGGGCGTCCTAGACTAGGTACGTTTGCCGAACCGCGGTCTACACTCAAGAACTCGTTTATTTACCCCAACGTTAATCAGTTCTTCGGCAGATGTGGCCAGCCCAGTGCCACTTCGGTTTGCTAATTATCTGAGCCAAACTTTAGTCCTATGTCGATTTATATGAATATAAATTCAGGCGCAGAAGGTTGCGGGTTCGATTCCCGCCGCGGGACAAATGTTTGCATGTTCTGTAGATATTTGTCTCGGGTCTGGGTGTTTTCTATGTATAATATGTATATAAAAAATATATATATATATGTAATATATCAATCATGTGGTTCCCATAATACAAGCTCTGCTTAGTTTGGGGCTACATGATGCTGTGTGATAGTCCAGCATTATTTTATTTTTAAAATATGATGAAAATTCATGTTTCTAGTGAATATTGGCCAAGTTTATAGCCCAAAACTACTAAGAAAAATTATATTGCGCAAAAAAAAACTTTAGAGCAAAAAACTTCTGAGTTGATAATCGTCATTCAACAATTTAAAACGGCAGCCTTAATCCTAGGCCTTCCGGATTGAACAAAGCTAATGTTTTGCCTTATTTTTTTCAAAAAAGGTGTTTCCTTTTGTATAAAACACGCAAGTAATGGACGCCGGACGTGTTACGGATAAGCAGAAAGTACCTATTAACCTAGTTTGACATAGGAACCTTCTTCGAAAACTACTAAAATATACAAAGCAAGTACTTATTTTCCTTCAAGTTTTATCATTACACCAAAGTAGTGGGCTATAGCGTTCAAAGTTCCGTAACAAAGGTCCTATGGGTTCTTGTCAGCTTTTGTTTGTGGACAGCTCCCGTGGAAGTCCATAGTCCAAGCTTCATTCATAGATAATAGTTTAGGAGATTATCTTATGGATTAGTTGGCGAGGATTAGTAGAGTAATAGCGATAAGATATCGAGCCATGTGAATCATTTAGATATTTCTTTTTGGGATTTGCCATGACTTTTGCATGGGTTTGTATGGCATTGTGTTTTTGGAAAATGTGAGGAGACATAATGCTCAGATTTAGATAAGGCATACTTATTTATTAATAATCAATAGTGGTTTGTAATGTAGTGTCGTATAGGTAAACTACCTTTTATATATATTTGCCACAAGAGTACCTACCTACCTATATAGGTACTCCAGACAACTTGTAGGTAATATTGCGAAATTTTATTATGATCAGTTGACTAGTTACGCGTAACAGGCGAAACAAACAACCAAATAAACAAATATTTAGACCCACTTATTTTAGCATTTATAATAGCTATCTACTTATTAGTTCCTATAGTAATATCAACAGAATTTCAGAACATTACAATTTTAATTCACAGAGTGGCATTGCCACACATTGCATTGTACACGCGTTTACATAATATTATTTTACGGAAACTAATGTTTAAAACTGAACCTTTTAACATCCAATCCAACTCAGCATTGTAAACACAGCATGAAATTGGGATCTCTTGAATACAGGTCTGAATAGCACAGCAGAATGTTTATTCATCACTAGACATCATTAATGATATCAACATCCACAAATATTTGTCTCGATCCCGCGGTTCACTAATCCCGATAGTGTACGTGTGGACAGCACAAAGCGCCCCTGACTATCCCGGGAATAAATGACAATGACACCGGGACAAAGCATCATCCCGATCTTTATTTACTCGGGATAATACACAAATAATAAATAGTGTATGTTTTTGTGTGCAGCCGTTAGTGTCAGAATTGACGCCGATCGACTGTAGTGTAGGGGAACCAGTTTTTAGAATTATTTGAGACTAGCTCCTATGTCTTGAAACTTCGTAATTAAAGTTGATATTTTTGATTTTTAAGGCTGTTTTAGGTTTTTCCTAATTTTCTTCTTTAACCACCACATTTCAGGCGTATTGTGTAAAATAATTAATTTTAATGGTTTATTCCAATGACTGAATAAAATTTATAAATACTTATAACTTATTTATATAGGCCGTGGAGTCTTTATAAAAATAAAATAAAAATAAAAAAGCCTGTTTATTCCGTAACCTTAACTTATTACATTTCATGCATAACAATTCCTACAAATTAAAATAGAAATGAAAATTTAATTTAAAATTTAAAACATTTTCGAAGTTTCGTTTAAATTAGAATTCAAAACAATATACCTTAAATCAAATTAAAATTCTATACAATTATAATATGAATTAAAATACAATTAAAAGATATAAACAATCAAAATAATATTAAAATAATTTTTTTTTAATAATTAAATTGTTGAATCATGCATTTATTTATTCGTTAATAAATTTATTTTCATTTGTTAGGACCCCTCTCGGGTAAAGGCCTCCTCCAGTTCTTTCCATCGGTCCCTTTCCATGGCTACATTAGTCCAGTTTTGTGATTTGAGTACTTTTCTTATTTCGTCTGTCCATCTAGCTAGTGGCCTGCCAGTTCTCCTTTTTCCCCTTGGTCCTTTCCAGTGGGTGACTACGGCAGCCCATCTCTCTTTGCTCATTCTGGCAACGTGTCCTGTCCATTGCCACTTCATTTTGAGAGCATGTTCTAGAGCGTCTACAAATTTAGTTTTTATTCTTATTTCTTTGTCTTATTTTATCTACCAATCTTATTTTCATTATATTTCTTTCTATTGCTCTTTGGCATTTTATAATTTTATTTCTAGCTTCTCTTGTGTATGTCCATGTCTGACTGCCGTACGTAAGTGTGGGAAGGAGACAGGAGTCAACTACTTTTTTCTTTAACCTTAAAGGCAGTGGACCCTTCAACACTTCTTTCATGCTCCAGAATTTCTTCCAAGTTTTTGCTATTCTTCTGTCTATTTCTTCTAGATTGTTGGAAGGCTTGAATGAAACCTGCTTCCCCAAATATATATACTCTTGAACGTAGTCCACTTTTGAGTCTTCTACAAGTAGGGTCTTTTGTTTGCTGTTTGTCATTGCTTGTGTTTTTCGTAGGTTCATTTCTAGTCCTTTTTTCTTACTAGTTATGTGTAGGGATGACAGCATGGTTTGAAGTTTTTGTGCATCTTCCGCTAGTAACACGATGTCATCTGCAAAGGCTAAATATGAAAGAATTTTTCCATTTATATTTAATCCTTCGTTTTTCCAGGAGAGCTCCTTAATTATTGAGTGGAGTACGGTGATAAAAAGAGTCGTGGAAAGGGGGTCTCCTTGTCGCACTCCTCTTTCGATTTCGATAAATCTCCCTGTTTTTTCGAGTTTTACTCTACTCTTGCAGTTGGCATATATTTTTTTTATTATTTGTGTATATGTTTCATTGACCTTAGCTTGTTTCAAAGCGCTCCAGATTGCTACGTGTTCTTTTGAATCAAATGCTTTTTTAAAATCGATAAAGGCTAAATAAAGTGGTTTTCTGAATTCCTGGTATTTTTCGATTATTTGCTCCAGTGTGTGTATGTGGTCTATTGTGCTGAAACTTCTACGAAAACCTGCTTGCTCAACATAGAGGAACTCTTCGACTTTTGGAGTCAGTCTAGTTTGTAAACCTTGAGCAAATAGTTTATAGATACTGGACATAAGACTTATTGGGCGGTAATTCGCGATATCTGTAGGGTCTCCTTTCTTGTAGAGTATGACTATGTCCGACTCTACCCATTGTCTTGGAATCTCTTTTTCCCTTAAAACATTGTTGAAAAGTAAAGTTAATGGCGCAAGCAGGATTTGATTTGATGATCTAAGCATGTCATTTGATATTCCGTCTCCGCCTGGGCTTTTTCGGGTTTTAAGCTTTTTTAATGAATAGTTTATTTCTTTTACATCGAAATACAACATTTTTGTAGCAGTATTTTCAGTTGTGTCTATGCAGTTAAGAGGTTCTGTAGGTCTGGTTTCATTGTTTCTTGTCTTAAAAAGGGATTGATAAAATTCTGTTGCGGTAGCAAGAATTTCGTTTCTGGTATCTTTACAGGAATCCCTTTTTTTTAGTTTTGGTATCCAGTGTCTTTTTGTGTTTAGTTCTAGTTGCGCTCTTTTTAGGCTTCCAGTAGCATTAAGGTGTTTTTCTATTATTTCCGATCGGTGGTTTTTATAATCAAGTTTGATTTGTTTATTGGTCATTTTGTATAATAAGCTTAACTCTACTTTGTCTGCTTTTGATAGTGGTTTTTTATTTTGTAAATCGTGCCGTTTCCTCAGTAGAGTTTTTGATTTTTCAAATAGTATGCCTTTGTTTTTTGTTTTTCCTTCTTTTTTGGGTATACTATGTAATATCATTTGCTCTATTTTGTCGTAGAAAGTTTGTACATCATTTATGTCGTGTTTTAGTAGCTCTTCCACTCGTTCCTCTAAGTTTTTTGTATATTTTATTTTTTCTTCTTCTGTCTCTAGGCATTTTGGTATTGTTGTTTTATACATAGTTCGAGTAGTTTTGGTTTTTTGCATTGCGAATTTACCTCTTACTAGGCGGTGGTCAGAAGGGTATATTATGTTCAAAACATCTATATTGGTGAGCACTTGATGATGATTATCGGAAGTAATAATGTAGTCTATTTCATTTTTTATAGTTCTATCTGGCGATAACCATGTCCAGCGTTGTTTGGGTTTTCGTTTAAAAAAGGTGTTTGATATGTAGAGTCTGTTTTCCATTGCAAATTCTATTAGTCTTTTACCTCTGTCATTGCGTGTTCCCAGTCCATAAAGCCCAACAAGTCCAGTTTTTGTTTCTTCAGGTTTTGGTATACCTATTTTCGCGTTGAAGTCACCCAGTATGATATGTTTTTTTTCAGAAATGTCTCGAGCTTTGTTGAGTGTGTCGTAGAAAAAGTCGATCTCTTCTTCGTTTGCCTCCGATGTTGGTGCATGTATTTGTATTATGGATAGGATTTCCTGGTCTAATTTTAGGTTCAGAATCCCTACTCTGTCAGATAGACCTCGAAAACTTACAAAGTTTTCTTTGTATGTCTTCTTCATTAAAAAACCAACACCGAGATGACCTTTTCTTTCGCCAAAATGGCAGAATATGTGCTCTTCGTCTTCCTCTATGTTGTATCCTTCGCGTCGGAATTCAGCCAGACCTATTATGTCGTATTTTATGTTTTTTAGTGCAAATTTTAATGTGATCATTCTTTCTTCAGTGGACAAAGTTCTTGTATTGTAGGTGCATATATATATGCATTTTTTGTTTGTCTTTAGTTGAGTTTTTCTATTCAAGTGAGCTGGAGGGTTTTGGTCTTGCATTCCCGCGGTGACCAGCCGTATTGGGATGCTTTCTTTAGTATGATTTACTATATTTCTATTTTTGGGAGGAGGTGACGCTGATTGCTATATATCATTACTATTTTCATTTGTTTTTGTATTTTGTTGTCTAGTCTGAAATGTTAAGTATTCTGCAATATTCCTATTTTCTGTATAAATTTTGTTTTTTTTCGCTGCTCTACTGCTCTCCGCGTGACTCGTACTCGCCCCGGTTTCACTATGCAGAGACCTCTTTTTAGTGGTTTTTTCATCGTTTAGTTTGGTGGTTTGTGTAATATTTACCTCTCGTACAATCAGTTTATTATATTTAATAAAAGCTTTGTTTCCTTTTTCAATTTCATTTTTCAGCTGCTGTTGTAAGTTTTTTCTCTCCTGTAAAACCTTCGGAGAGAAGTCTTCTTTTATGTAGTAACCGATTGTATTTATCTTGTGTTTATTTTTTAGTATAATAACCTTTTTACCAAGTGTGGTAAAGCCTACATTGATGGGTCTAGGCTTCTCTCCTTTCTTCCCAATGCGCCTTGCGTGTTGGATTTCATTTTGGTAGCAATCTACTTGCAGGTGTTCAGACAAAAATTTTAATATTAGTTTTTCGAGTTCAAAATAGGATTTTTCTTGTTCTGGCACTCCAAAAAATACTAAATTTCGAATCCTCGATTCTTTTTCCAGATAATCCAATTGTTCTTCATGCTTATTTTGTTTTAATTTTAGTTCATCTATTTGTTTTTGGAAGTTGCCAAATTTTTCATCAAGGACATCTATTTTGGACGACAATTTGGTGTCGGTTTCTTGAATTTGTTTTCCAATTGCTGTAATTGCACTCAAAAGCCCGTCCATGTTCACGCGCCCTCTATTCGTGAAGTTTGGTATTTGATCGGAGTTGATTTACTTTCGGCTCGTTTTCTGTGGATGGTGATAGATCAATTGTATTTCTTCGCTGTCGATATCTGATAGATGTCGTGTTGCCCAATATTAAATTTTCGAGTCCAAAAAGTCCGCTACTTGCGATCGGATACGATCTCAAGGCTCCTTCTTGGCAGGCGGTATCTTGTGCCGTTCTGCTGTGAAGACGTTAGTCCGAGGGGCGAATTTAGTGATTCAATTATGGTGATTTGGTTTTGCGTACGGAATTCGGTTAGTGTCCCGATTTTTGGTACCCTCAACTTTTTATAACTATGTATGCGTAGCGAAACTAATTCATTTTAGCATTAATTTCACTCCATAATCAGCGCTGTAATCATATTTTGTCTTAACTTTTGCTGTCCAGGGTCTCTACGTACTTTTTACACTGTCACTTTGTTTATACACAAACACCAAGTTCTTTCCAATAGCGTCACTTTATTTCACATTTAATTGTCAATCACTTCCTTGTTTCTTTTAGAAAACACTTTCACAAGTTTTCAGTTCGAATATTTATTTGTTTTTCTACTCTATACACTCTATTTTAGTCTTGATATATTTTTAAAGATTGAAAAATTACGGAGCTGTTTTGCATTGTGCGACTGTAGCGCCACCTCTATTCCAAGGCAAGGCAAGAACTGGAGTCTTTATATCTAGAGCTAAATAAATATATAATAAGAAATAATTTATTTCAAGAAACGTTTGCCTTTACGTACTAACAGGTTATAGCTAAGATCTTAGTTACCATATAGGTTTGTAATTTTACAAATGACATAACTATGTGTTCTTGTGGTAAAATAAATGAGTATAAGTACCTATACACATTTATATTAAAAAAGATGGGTATAATGGACAAAAATATAAGCATTTATGACAGATACATATTTATATAAACTTAATAGAATAAACATAATAGTAGACCGCTTCCTAGCGATAAGACCGCTCATTGTACCTTTTATTTGTATTAAGTTTCTGTCTATTGTTTCTAAAATTAAGGTGTAGGTACCTACAATAAAGAGTGTTTCTTCATTCATTCAATAGTTGGATTAAAACCAATTCTTTTAAAATACATAGTTTATTCTGTTCTGATAAGCAATAAATGATGGCCACGCTACTGTAAACCCAAAAGTGGGGATTATTCCACGATATCGATCTTTCAACCACATCACAATGCGATCGACGCCAACCGACGACACCCTGCGCCTGCGCCATTTGCAGACACAAAAGCGGATTACTTCGCGATGTTTTGATTAAACAACTCATAAAAATAATTTAAAACTAAGCCGTTTTGAACTTTATTACTGTCCACTTATAAATCTCTCGACGGCCTCTGTGGCGCAGTGGGCGAAGGCCCGCCTGAGACGCAGAAGGTTGCGGGTTCGATTCCCGCTACGGGAAAAATGTTTTGATTATTTGCAGACATTTGTCTCAGGTCT
The DNA here is from genome assembly GCA_951804965.1 of Horisme vitalbata. NCBI lineage: Eukaryota > Metazoa > Arthropoda > Insecta > Lepidoptera > Geometridae > Horisme > Horisme vitalbata. The sequence continues at coordinate 17,518,742 of OX638101.1, read as the reverse complement.
GGGTGTTTTCTATGTATAATATGTAAGTATTTAGAAAAAAAAATATAAATAGCATTTTAGTCATGTGGTTCCCACGATACAAGCTCTGCTTAGTTTAGGTGGGGCTACATGATGCTGTGTCGTAGTGTCCAAATAATATTATATATTAAAAATTTATATGAAATCTAAAAAAGTTTAGAGATAATTGTTGAAAATTGACGGAGCGCGATGTTATAACGACTCAACACTTGTAAGATTTTGTGGCAATCAGACCTTGAAATGTATGATCATACCGTGGATTGGATGTACTTAACTTACTTAAACGTGTTGCTAAACTAAGTGCAATATAATTGCAGTTGTTAGAGATGATGTCAGAAACCGAGAGGATCGTGATAATAGACAATACCCACCTACCTACTTACGTACTTACATTAAATCGTGGGCCTAAAAGTGTTCATTTATATTAATTTTTGATAATCTTAAATTTCTTGAAAAACACCGCTGAAAATCAAAAGCGTAAAATAAGTTTAAAGAATATTTTACACTTTTAAGTTTTTAGAATGGAGCGGCATATTTGCAAAGCAAACAAGCTCTAATAAAGAAAAAAAGTTTTAAAAATGTTTGTTTTATTAACGGCGTCGCGGGTGCTACGAAAGTCTACTGCCACTTTAAATTAGATAAAAATCAGTTAAATATATAATATTGGCTGCTGTTGAACCCAAATCTTTGATTTTAGTTCGGAGTAATTTTTCACAGCGCGCAAATAAATCTTAAACCGTTTCTACGGTCAGAAAATTATTTAGGAATCTTCATTAGGTACTATTTATCTTCATTAATCTTATATGTTCCTAATATAAGTATTGTATGTATGTATTTTATGTCGATATAGCTCAGAAAATTTGTAAGCTTAAATGGCAGTGGGATGGCCATTTCTGCCGAAGGGGCCTAACAGCAGGATATAACCGCTGGGGTAAACGAGTTCCCGTAGCTCGGCAAACGAAGTAAAGGACAACCTCCGACCAGGTGGAATGACGATCTGCGAAAGGCTGCTGGTAGAAGCTGGATGCGTCGAGCTGAGGACAGGGTATCATGGCGCTCATAAGGGGAGGCCTATGTCCAGCAGTGGACTGCTTTAAGCTGATGATGACTGTATTATTATATTGTCTGAGTCTCACCAAGCAATAACAGGATCTGTACATTACCCTTCCTTTTCCTAGACGGGTAAAAAGGTTCTCAAAAGATCTGTCTTTCATTGCACAAACGTTAGTACGTTTTAAGACGTGCCTAATCACTTCGTTTCCCAAGACTTTCAATAAGTCGAGGTGTTACAATGGGAGCAACACTTTTCAATGGCATTGTTTGGCTTGGAATAACTTAAAAAGACGAGATCTTTTTTTGGATAATGGCGTGTAAACAAATTACTGAAATGGTTTGTTGCGTAACTGGGACTGTGAATGAAGAAAAAGGAAAAGGAATGTTTTAAAAATCTCCTACACATTGTGATACAAGAAGTTTGTTACCTATTTAGGTTCTTGTAAAAACTGAAAAATAAAACCCTATGCAACGACAATTTTATCTTCTTCTACTACGAAACGACAAAGTACTTTCTACCAAACTTTACATACTAGGATATTACATAATATATAATTATTTGTGTGCATCATGATGGGCAAAGTAAATGGATTTTTTCTTCTTTTTCCTATTTCAGAAAAACTATAAGAGGAAATATGATTTATATTTACTTATGATATTTATGGGGGAGGGATCTTTGCTTCGTAGTGGGACGAGAAGGGTTAAATAAAAAAGAATTTTAATTAGTGTTATTTAAGACATTATTTAAAACTTTGTTTGTCAGCATCACTTGCAGGACATTTTTATTTTTTATTTTAGTAATAGTCCCAAATAAGTTTTCATCTAAAGAAAAAAACCTAACATACACATTTTACTATTTTTTTTGTAAATACAAAATGCACTTCATACATTTGTCTCGCGACGGAATTGAACCCTCCTCCTGCGTCTCAGGCGGGCCTTCACCCACTGTGCAACAGAGGTCGTATAACAAAAATATAATGTACTAGCTTCCGCACGCGGCTTCGCTCGCGTGGTACCCAGATAAAAAGTAGCCTATATGTTAATCCAGGTCATAAACTATGTATATTCCAAGTAGTTTTCGCGTGAAAGAGTAACAAACATTCATCCATACATCCATACATACTCAAAAACTTTCGCATTTATAATATTAGTGTGATGTGATGTAGCTACGCATTATATCAACCCACTTCTCAATAGCACTTCGCATTATCTGCTATCTCCTGCGCCGATCTCGATAGGTCACGCTATGTAGCTCATGTAACCACACAGTTTTGTTCAGCTGAGATTACCTACCTATAGTAGGTATGGTTTATGTTATGCTGAGTGCAGCGAATTTGTAACAGTTTCAGCAATTATGAATACTTATATTCATCACTACTTTCCGCACGCGGCATCGCTCGTGGTACTCTAAATAAAACGATCTGCGGAAGGCTGGTAGAAGCTGGATGCGTCGAGCTGAGGAGCATTAGGCTCAAGGAGGCCTATGTCTAGCAGTGGACTAAAGGTAATGATAATTTCACTATTAATGTAAATACTATCTAGATATACAAAATCTCCAAATAAACACCGTTCACACGCACCTACCCACATTCAATCACAATCAGATATATACTTACTTCGATACGTAGACTTCCACAAGACTGGTTTTATCGAGTGAAGTCACACAGCTTGTTTATTTTTTCTTTTGCTTGTTTAGTTTTACAAATATTATATTTTTATATATACCTATATTTTTATATTACAAGTGAATTGATGTCACCACAGAGAAGACTCTTCTAATACAGGTCTTACGGCTTAAAAGAAGAGATCCCAAACCATATTTTTATGTACTTGTAATTTTGATTTTTTGAATTTGAAATGCAAAAGTTTGTGTTTGTGTATGTTTGTTCCCAATCAACTCCGTAACGGCTGAACAGATTTGGATGAAACTTGGAATATACATAGTTTATGACGTGGATTAACATATATGCTTTTTATCTGGGTACCACGCGAGCGCAGCTAGAATAAGCATAGATATAGTAAACATTTTGTGATCTATGCCATTATCATCATGGTCATCAGCCTATAGCAGCCCACTACTGGACATAGGTCATCCCTAAGAGCGCCATTGCGCCCTGTCCTCAGCTCGACTCGAAATAACATCTTCACGACTTGTTTGTTGGATGCCGGTTTCCTCACGATGTTTACCGTCACCGTTTCGAGCTCGTGGTAATGCGCACATACATTTTTTGAAACGAAAAATCCATCGGCTGGGATTCGAACCCATGACCTCCAGATCTTAAGTCAGGGTACATCCCACTAGGCCACCACGGTCTTCAACGGGTCAAATTTTCACGGGTTTCTTTCTTCGGTATAGCTCGACTCGTAATCTATCTATATCGATATTTAATATTCGTGATTTCGCGATCAAATCTTCACACTTGGACCTTTAAAACTTGAATATAGGAAGGTAAAAAAACAGCATAGATACTATAAATAAGTTTGTACTGCGCTAACATCCTTAGAAGTAAGTAAAAATGTTCGCTCTAATTCCTCCAGACAGAAGCATTGTGATCGAATCATCAACCAGCATCACATTACTTAAGCTGTACCCTCTACCCACATAATATTATACTTTGGAGCCTCAATTATTTGTGGCCACGGACCCGAGTATGTCTCACATTTCAGTATTGTTGGAATCCAAGATATTTACGCACAAAGGATGAAATAATCTGATTATTTGATATCCTGATTTTTAGCAGAGATACGTGTATAAAGGAGTCTCTACAAAGCACGTTGTGTCTCACTGATTTTTTATCAATCAAAAAATTAAAACTGTTATGAAGCTCAGTAACTGCCTGAACGACTAACAATTAACACCCAACTTAAACCTTAAATAAGTCCTATTTGTAGGGTATATTTCTTGCATAGTCTTTTTCAGCTAATGGCAGTGGAATAAATGTAGAGTTGTACTAAGAAATATTTCCTAAAGTTCAGCCCTTGAAGGGGTGCAGCGGTGAAAAACATCTATGAAGACAGAGTTTGCTCATAGAGGTCTTGATAGAGCTTTCCCCGATTCAGTTTATTTCTTACACTTAATGACCAAAGATACCGTTTTGACGACCTCTATAGCGCAGTGTGCTACGGCACCCTAGGTAATGTGCTTGAGACGCAGAAGGTTCAAGGGCTGAATGTTAGGAAATATTGCCTACACTATCCTCCAAATTGGACGTAGGCCTCCTCCATCCTAACCCTGCTCTGTCCAGTGCAAGTCTCGTCCAGGTAGGTCCAGCAATGGCTACGATATCGTCTGCCATAATGGACACTCCAAGCATACATAAAAATATAAAATTAAAATGAGAAAAAATAACTAAGAAAGTTTTATAAAATCACTAGATTTAAATAAAGTGATGCATGAAATAATTATGAAATTGTAATGAATTTATTAGATTTATTTCAATTAGAATCGTAATGTTTCATAAGTTTGGAAATATATGGCTTATTTATTAAATTATCTAAGACTTACAATTAGGCTATGCGTTAATTGTTTTCTTTCGGTAAAATTGTAAGTAAGTACCTACATCAAAAAATACCAGCAACGTTGCCCCACATCTGTCCATTATCACTCGTAGAAATAAAATGTAATCGGCCATTTTGCCGGAAACAGTACTGCGTACCCCTGGCTGCTCCATTGTCACTTGTAATTATGTAGCAGGGGACCATGTCGAGGGGTGTGAAATGTAACTGTTAAATATGATATTTTAGTAATGCGATTCGTTCTATGTATAGAAGGAGGGAGTAAATTGGGTTATGCTTTTGTTATCTAACTGACATTGACTTTTTGTTCGCTGCGCCCCGGAGTGCAACATGCGTTATTGGAACCACGTTGGAACCATTTGAATATACTAAAATATGTGATTTTATTAGTCCACTAACTAACTATTGAAGCAGATTTTGAAATCAAACAAAATTTGCTTCTGTTAAACATCTTTACATAAAATAAGGCTTAAAAATTAATAAAAAGATCGCCTAAATTAAAAAATAATAGACGAGTTTATTTGATAGGTTGCAACACAAACTTGAATCCTCGTCTACCTCAAATTATCTTATTAAACTATCTTGAAGTAGGAAGGAAACATGAGATTTTAGGGTTCCGTAGCTAATTCGTTAATTTATTTAAGCATTGTAAATCGATGCCAGATCGTTAGCTAAACAAGCGAGAGTTGGGTTACTAACGCAGTTATTCCGCCCAATTACCCCCCATTACCGGATAATTCCGGATGGAACCAGTTTAATCCGGCATATTCTAGTTGAAAACCGAAGTTTACAATAGTTTGGGACTTGGGGGAGGAAAGTTGATATTATTAGCTGTCGTTCCGATTCAATCAATTAATTTAAGACCGTCACCATTTATATAATGTAACCTACCTATGCAATATGGAATCTATGTTTTTTAATATTCAGAGAATTATAATAAACGCGTTTATATTTGAATGTGCTTACCTAAATTATATTTTCCTGCGCACACAGATAGGGTATTCACTATGCATAAGGGGGCTCAGTGCTGTGTCAATTTTAGCACTTTCAGATTAAGAGTGAAGTGAGTGCTAAGTGTACTCCTGTTCCACCCTCTACCAATTGCATCGTTATTCATTTACAATGAAGGGTGACGGTGCACATATCTATATTTTAGTTTTTTATTCATTTTGGTAGATTTATGAATCTTGATAATGAACTAATCCGTCACTGTCTCAAAATGGTGGGGAAACCCTCAGTCAGTAGGTACTTAAAAATATAAACTTTATAGATCTTATATATATTATGAATTGTGAATTTTAAAAAATGATTTACTTACAGATTTAATTAAAATAAATATTTTTTACCTTTGCCCAGCAGTGGGACGAGAGAGGTTAATTAAAAAAATATATTTTTACTTTTTATCTAATACTGCATGGTTTAAGAAAAATGTGTTGTATCTACATGATTGTATTATTGTCAACGTGTACTGTGCCACATTTTATGCAGTAAATTTAATTTCAGAGTTTCTTGCCAATACTTCTCTGCTTGGACGCATTACGAATTGGTGTAAACCTTGCTTTTCTACCAGGAAAGGTTGACTGGCAGAAAATGCTTTAGCATTAAGTCCTCCTTTTGTACAATTCTTTGTTTTTGTGCAATAAAGTGTTAAATGAATAAATAAGTGTAAATAAAAAAAACAATTTAACACGTTGACTTGCTGCCTTGCACACGACACTGCGCGCCATGCGCGACAAGGACAACCAATTTCCTGTAAGCCCACAGAACAGTGCATATGTAAAGATAAGCTGGATAAATAGGATAAGCCGTGCTTAGCCGTTAAAAGGTGTCAAACAAAGCAGGTATCGATGGACCATGTCGTGTTGCTTGGCGTACAAGTATGGTACAAGTTTTAGTACTAATCACTAATTCTGAATCTTAGTTTAAACTTAACTTAAAACGCTCGTTTCAGAGCTCTTGGCTCTTTAGATCCTCTTAGTTATGTCTCCGTCCACTTACTACATTACTTCATCATCATCATCATCATCCACAGCCCGACTTTATCCACTGCTGGATATAGGCCTCCCGGAGTTTGTGCCATCTACCACGGTCTTGTGCTAGTCGTATCCACGCTCGCCCTGCGACGCGTACTATGTCGTCGACCCATCTCGCTACTGGTCTTCCGACGCTTCTTTTTCCTACCCTCGGCCATCATTCGGTCAATGTCTTGCTCCACCTGTCCTCACCACGCCTCGCAATGTGTCCCGCACATCCCCACTTGAGCTCCATAAGTCGATTTCCAATGTCCTGGACGTTTGTCCGTTTTCCGATCTCGACGTTAGGGACTCGATCTATAAGTTTGATGCTAAGCATAGCTCGCTCCATGGCTCTCTGTGCTACTCTCATTCTATACACAGCCTCATGGGTACTAACAATACCCACTACTTAGGTACTTAATATTAGATAGATACATTTTCACTAGCAACAATTTACAAAAACAACTAAAATTCACAAGTCCAAAAAAAAATATTAATCTGACAAAAAGGTCAATACCTAACTCAGCGCATAATTTTGCTCAAAGAGCAAACACTGATTTTCAGTTATAAGTTATAACCAACCGAGGTAACAAGAAGAACCAGATGCTATAACAATAATATAATAACAGGTAGGTTTGTATAATGTATAAACAGTAATTGATACCTATAATATATTCAGTGCAAAAGTGACATATTTGGATATTTATGAGCGCTTTTGTCCTTCGGAAGGCACGTTTCGATATTGGTCTCGGCTTTTACACTCAATAAGTAAGCTAAGAGCGAAAGTGGCTGGGCATACTTGTATGAGAGAGGCACAGAACAGAGGAGGCTGGCTATAACTAAGGGTGTCCTATACCCAGCTGTTTGTGATTCTGGGCTGAGATGATCATGATGAAGCTTTGAGCTAAAACTCGTAAGTAACAGATGGAAAGGCTGTATTTTTTTTCTGTTTCTGGTTAAATCCCATTTCAGTACCTATGTAAATTTTAGATCTTAGGTACCACCACCACCACCACACCAGCCTATATCAGTCCACTGCTGGACGTAGGCCTCCCCTAATAAAGGGGTATATGCCTATAATCCCCACGCTAGGCATGCGGGTTGGGGATCGCAGGGCACAGCTTCTCGCACTACCGACGCTGCTGCCCGTCGGTGGCCGGGGGATTTAGCTGTGCTATGCCGCAATCAGCGGCCGCCAGAGGAAAGGTAAGGTACACCTCCGGCACATAAAATACTTAGTAAGGAAATAATTAATATATCACCTGATGTGCCTATTGTTTCACCGGCTTCAAACCGCAACACAGCAAAGCTTCTTCACGGCAGAAAAAGGCATGTGACTTCACAAAGAACTCCTACTTCTAAACATTCAAAATTTTGGTTGTAAGTTATGCATGCCTACGATGTTTCCCTTCGCCGTTTTACGATCACCAAAAAATTGAGTCTCTCAAATAGGTAAGTTTAACGCTATAGCTTACATCTTGATCACCGTTCTCGGCTGGACGCCTCCTGCCGTATTCTTAGCGGATCATGCATTACCCACGCGCCGACGCCTCTATTCTCCACAATAGACCTACAGGTAACAGATGACCGACACATTTGACCAGGATTTGCACGAAAGTTTGAGAACATCTCTTGCAAGAAATCACGTCTATCTTGGCTGAAAGCTCGTAAAATTAGTACTTAGTGAACACTTTGTACGGGGTTCCAACCCCATCTTCGGAATCCAAGCCAACCTCACCTGCACGTGGTGCATCCTGCTAAACAACGAACGGGGCTCTGGCGGCCGGCTGATTGCGGCATAGCACAGCCTACATCGGCACAGCTAAATCCCATGGCCACCGACGGGCAGCAGCGTCGGTGGTGCGAGAAGCTGTGCCCTGCGATCCCCAACCCGCATGCCCAGCGTGGGGATTATGGGTATATACCCCTTTATTAGGGGAGGCCTATGTCCAGCAGTGGACTGATATAGGCTGGTGTGTGTGGTGTGGAACACCACTTTCTTAGGTCTAGAAAACGTACTATAACTTACTAATTTTAGTACTAGAACTATAATAGATAATCTTTAGATAAATGGTTGTCGCGTTATCTTCACTAACGTTTTTTTCTAATTTTTTTACTTCGTTCTTCGTATGATGAATAGTGGGAACTTTGGTGTCGGAGGTTTTAGGGCGGGCGAAGGCCTCCAAATTGGCATATCCACTGAAAAGGCCGGGACATCGCGCCTTCGGAAGCACGTAAGCGCTCCGATATACCTATATATGTAGTTACCACGATATATCTATCATTTAAATACCATTAGAACTACCTTACGACTACCTCTGTGGCGCAGTAGGTGCGATGAACGTCGGCTTAAGACCCAGAAGGCTGCGGGTTCGATTCCCGCCGCGAGGCAAATATTTGTATGATCTGCCTCAGGTTTTTATGTGTTTTCTATTTATAATGTTAAATGTTTCTTGCGTGTGTATTGTGTGTTGTAGCCATACCAAAGAGTTTGTTTTTTTATCGTATTAGTTAGGTATACTAAATCTATGATAAATACCTTAACAAAAGCTCTGTTTAGTTTGGGCCTAGTTGATGTTATGGGACGATATTTGACGGTTTGAATCGATCCACACATACCTATGTAGGCTACTTTTAATCCAGGAAGACTACGCGAGCGAAGCAATGGGCAGAAGTTAATACACAATAATTTAGCCTCAAAATATTTCTACATCAAGTTACATAAACACATCAGCTACACTTCATTACCAAAACATCAGATTAGTAAAACCCTCGGTTATTTACATTTGGTTGCGAATAATCACCCTCGCGCTGAGTTGAGCTGTCAATCTATAGCTAAGCGGATTGCCTCTCCGCTCACCACACTGCTACTTTGCACTTACAATCCTTACAATAGTACCTTTGCTTTTATAAACTTGCTAAGACTGGGGCAGGAAGGACGGAACACTTGTGCTGTTTAGAATGGTAGATTTTTATAAAAAAAAAACTGATTTCAGATTTAAAAAATATCCAAAAGAAATTGCAACGAATATCTAGATTGAACCGCCAGCTTTCTTCTAGAAACAGGTCAATCATGTCCTAACCAATTATGTTGGAACTTTGAGCCAACCAGGAATTCTAGAGCTTGGAGAACCCGATGAACCAGTCGGTTGACAGTATAATCTCAAGACAGAACAGAATTCTATCTCCGCCTGGGTATTTTATTTTCAAGAGGTAGAACTCAACTGTATCTCCTCTGGCTTGGGATTTTTAAAATGGATAAAATCTTTGAATTTTCCGTCAAGTACAGTCACGTGCAATATTATATACCTATACATTTTAGACCCATATGGCTGTAAAGTTAAAATTTTCGACGAGTGAATTTTCATCTGTTAGCAAGCGCTTTTTAGTGTTACTAGTACATTTATGTAATTTATGTAATTTATTTATTTAACCATTTCGTTATATTACATAACATTGGCAAGTCAATTTTTACAATATAAATTCTTACGATAATCTAATTATTTCTACATATGCAAATCAGAAAATGAGCAACTCATGAACTCATTGATATGGTAAAATGGATGGGATTCAAAAAATTTTTTTAATATTTGCTTAAATTGGTTTTGAGAAAGCTGTGTAATTTTTAATGGTAATTTATTGTACATATCGAGTTTTATACAGAAACCTTGTTAACGTTAAACATACTAAATTGTATATACCTTAGTGCACGTAACTGTACATTAAGTAGGTTTTAAAATATTTGTTTATCTCACAAACCTATTGTTTAGGGTCAGATATTCCCATATTTCATGATACATTACAACATAATGGTGTGTGCGACACCGCCCGGCACACCACACCCCACCGCCTGTCAGCTGTTCGTCACCAGTAAGCGGATTTGCCCACACCTCCTCATAAACCTTCTCAAATAAACTATGGACTTTTTGCTTCCTTCCATTATTTCAGAGGAAGTTTCAAATATGCCTAATCCTAGACCAAGGCCTAGACGTTTCATCATTATCTTCGTTTAGAAGTAATCCTAGCTTGGGTTGACTTCCCTAAGGCGTTACAAGCGAGTCCAATGCTTGGTTCAAATCTTTTAGCACTCTACCCGTCACATTCTGGTATGCATTATGATGGTCATTTAGTGGCATATTCTAAGCCCTATTCTGCGGAAGATGATAGCCCAAGGAGTGTTATTAAGGGCGAATGTTATTTTGGGCATTTTTATTGAGAAAAATTTGGCACTGATATTTTATCAAAGCCCGCACCCATAAAAAAATCTTGTGTTAGTCAGACGCTAGACCAATTTCAGAGGCATATTATGTATTAGTAGGTAGTATGTAGTATAGGTGGGATTTGGATTAACCAACATCTCGGTAAGAAAACTAATATAGGTGATGGTTATGGTAGTGTTGAAAGGGCAGAAAACCATTGGATTTGCAGTTTACAATTAAACATGGGGTGCAACTAATCGGTGGGTGCAGTAAGCTCATCGGGTTACTAAAATAATGTTTATGTTTGACTTAAGCTTATTTTTAGGGGGAAATAAGCCATACGGGGTTCTCATACAAGGATTATTTGCAATGTACCTAAGTAGAAATAGGGAAGCGTAATTTTAGAAATTATTTTTGAATACGTACTCAGTCGGTTAGCTTGTTTGTTTGGTTGCTTTGCTGGGTTATTGATAAAAAACTAACAACTTTGTAGGACTGTGAGCCTTACCTACTAATATAATAATCAAAAAATGTGTTCTGACTGTTTACAACTTTTTGTTTAAGATGTTAGTAAGTCCTCTAAGGTGGTTAGTGTTTTACCAATACCTAAACCAGCATAATTTCAATTATTTTATCATTTTGAAGACACTTGGAGTCATGGAGCCTTAAAGTTATTTATCATGCATAATCTTACTTTGCTACTAAGTAATTGACTATTTTATTTATGATCAGAATCATAATTAGAATCAGAATGTGTTATTTGCAAAAGAGTATGGTTGTACAAGGATCTTAAGTATAAACATTGGTGACACACCTTACATAATCATACCGTTTGCAAGAACAAAGAATTAATAATTAAATTAATGTTTTGATATTACATAATGTACATAAGTTTTATAATTCATTCTGAGTCAAATTGATAAGAGTAGAGTACAAAGAAAAAAAATTAGGAATTTATAAATGTCAAATTCAATTATAATAACAAAAATTCAATAAAATACATAGAAAAAAATAGGAATTTATTAATGTCAAACTTGGCCAATTTAGTTTATTGTTGGCCTTGGCTTTTTGAGTTGTTAAACTATATTTGGGGCCTTTGGAAGGCCTTAAAATACCAGAGTTGGCCACTAGCTTATAAGAAAAGGGAAAGAAATATCCAAGATAGGTACTAGGATTGGTAGTTCTAGATCAGGAATAAAGTATAGGCTACTTTCATCTGGGTACCACGCGTGCGAAGCTAGTATTTGTATAAAGCAAACATTCAAATTACGCTTACAAGTTTAAAGTTCCAGTTGAAAAATGTCAAGTGTGAATCTACTTCGACTGTACCTAATATATATTTTAGTGTAATATGAATTGCATATTATAAGGTTGACATATGGAATTTCAAATATTTTATATTAGCCCCAAAATGTTCGATTGTAATCAACTCTCCAGTGATGGATCATGTTTTGTAGGTATCATAAGGCAGGTATTTTTCTTAGAAATATTTTAGTGTTCAAAGTAATATCTCAGAGGTGTCTTCATAAAATCGTGGAGTTGTGAGTATTAGTGTTTGTCCGCACTAATGCCTGACCACAAGCACTGGACGTCACATAAACTGATCACCCGTGATGGACGACGACAGGGTCTGGCTGCGGTGTGGGAATCGCTCTTTGTTCCACCATCAGCAGTGTAACCTCGCCAACCAAAATGGATAAGTATTCTTTCTCGCGACGACCCTGTGGCTCAATAAGTGAGCCGAAGGTTGCGGGTTCGATTCAAGCGGCGAAACAAATGTTTGTGTGATCTGCAAATATTTGTCCCGGGTTTAGGTGTTTTCTATGTCTAATGTACCTATGTTATTATAGGCACCTATAACTTTATTACAAAAAATGTATCTACGTAGTATAACAGTCAATGAGTACCTAGCTTTGCTTACTTTGGGGCTATATGAAGTTGTGAGAAAAATAATTTGGCATTTTTTTTATTTCTATTAGATGGATAGATAACTCGTTATTGAACAACACTTTCAATACAGAAATGAATAAATAATAATATAATAAATTAATAAATTTGTATTAGTTTATGTAATATGACAGTAACATAATTGACAGCTTTATCGCAGAGAGAGATCTCTTGTAGGCAATAGTCGACACGAATAAAATCGTATTAATCCATACGTCACATCATAGTGCCAGTTTTGCTGTTTTTAGGCCGCCCCAAAGCTTCCGCCATAGCTAACACCTGATAAAGCTTTCAATCCTGCCGTTCAAACATAGATAATAAGCTTCAATGGGACGCTTACATAGATGGATTGTCGAACAGACTCAGTTCTGCAGCATACGCAGTCAAAGAATCCATGAACTTACTGACGTAGAAACGGCTAGACTAGTTAATTTCAGCTACTTCCATAGCATTATGTCGTACGGCATTTTGTTGTGCATTTTAATGCTGCAGATATTAACACCATATTTGTGTTGCAGAAGAGGTTCGTGCATTTTTACCCTAACCCTTTTGATGTAGCATAAGATACTTAATTATATTAAATAGTTAGTAAGCTTGTTAGAACTGTTGGTAGACAATTAAATAAATAATGCTGGACGTACCACACAGCATCATGTAGCACCAAACTAAGCAGAATGGGAATCACATGATTGATATACTACATAATATACTTTTTTTTGTAAATACATACATATCATACAAATAAAATAAAAACTAAAATAAAATCAGTTTAGCCACCCGTAGTCGCCCCAAAAAAGATCAACATCGACGTGAACAACCAACGTGTCTCGAAGCATAGTTGTACCGATAACAGGCTGGTGATAAATATTTTAAATCTCTCATGTTCGGTAAGTAGGTTCTTATTACCTCCAAATGGGGCTTGTAGGTGACTAATTAGCGCTCTAGGGTAATAATGTAGCCAGAAAAGCCCTAGGGCGGTAAGTAATTAAAAAAAACACTTCTTTCTTTCAAAAAGTTCGCATACATGTAACCATCATACTGGCAATAGACATCATGCATTCAGCCCAATGACCAAAAAGGTCGCTTTGCTATTCAGCCTTATCTTCGTGTGAGTATAATAGTCATCAATTTTAAATATCGAACGGCGAAGCTCAATTTCGTTCCTGAAAAAAGAAATTAAAAATGTTTTATTCTTGTAATGCCGGTTTTTTTCTACTTACCTCACAATCGAGATGTAAAGCAGAATAGCCTCGCTGCGCTCGTGCGCCTAAATATCTCGGGCTGCAATTGATGCCTTACAGCCCTTGGCTACTAATCTACTATTATGAATGTATGTAGGCTTCCTATCGCACAGTAGGTACCTATTCTAGAATGCCAGTAGGTACACAGGAAGAGAGATATAGGCCCGTCTCGCGGCCGTTCATATCGGTACGCGCATAAAACACGAAATTGCTTTCGGTAAACTGCCATCGAACAATGCTGGACTATGTGCAGTTTAATACAGTCCAAGTTATAAGAGTTTCAGTTTAGAAGCTTTTTAATCGTAGTTCGGAATGAAAATTGCGATTGATTACAGACTACCTGATCGCGCGTTTGATTGAGAACTTTTTAATAAAACACTGGTTTGAGTAGTCTTTCTTTCACGTTCATCAAAGCCAGACCTCTGCCAGTTACCTACGGTTGCAGGTACTTCGGAGAGGCCAAGAAGTAGGTATCTTGGGTTATACTAGCTTAATTTCGAAGATACAGCTGGTTTTATTTAAGTTGGAAAGGACGATTGTGGAATGTTGATAATTTCAGCGTTTCATAGATATAATGAGATTTGCAGTTGGATTCAAGAAAAAGGGTGATTAGACGGTGCATGCTGTTATTTTCTTAGATTTGCATGTTAATTTGTAGGAAGGCAGTGCATACGTTCTGCATTTTGTTGAATTAAGAAAAAGAATATGTAGTAAAATTAATTATGTACCTACTAAATATTGTTCCTTTTATGTTAGCTTAAATAGATTTATGCCTGAATCAATACATTATCTTAGATTTCCACAAAAGTTTTGAAGAACGTGCTGGTCGAGCGCGGTGTGTTAATATAAGAACTATATAAACATAGAAAACTAACGCAAAATTCATTACCTACAACATATTCAAAAGGCAAAATTTGTTCGCCTTCGGCAACGGCAAGGCGAACAGCGAGTCGATATTTCCTGAGGATGTTTTATGGGGAAGGCGGATCATTGTCTAATTTCTGTTGGGTTTTTGTGGAACTCGTCGGTTAGCGGAATTTGTACTAAATATTTTCTCTCTTCGTCTATATCTTGTCGCACACGCTAACCTATCAAAAGGCTGCGTAACTCCGGAAGGCTGTGCTGCCCTCTCTGGGTGTTCCTATACAATACAATGGCACGTTCTCGTGAGTGCTATTACACACGTTGCTACATTACGTTACACGGACAATACTGAGTGACCGCATGAATACTGATTTGGGACCGTATGGAGATGGTCGAAATTGCCATTCTTTGGTAGCACTAGAACTTTTTGTGATGGGCTGTGACTAACATTTGACTATAAATATGACGTTCTCTTCTTCTCTCTTAGTCACCTTCAAAAATATAATTAAATCACACTAATATTATAAATGCGAAAGTTTGTGAGTATGTATGGATGAATGTTTGTTACTCTTTCACGCGAAAACTACTGAACGGATTTGGATGAAATTTAGAATATAAATAGTTTATGACCTGGATTACACACATAGGCTACTTTTTATCCGGGTACCATGCGAGCGACGCCGAGTGCGGAAGCTAGTATAATTGACAAATATAGTGACAAATTTTTAAACCTGTTAAGCATTCAAAAGTCAAAAGTAGAAGCGTATAATCAGGGAGAAACCTCCAGAAAAGAATAACTTTGATCTAATTAATCAAGCCAGTTTTTATAATTATTAAAGTGTGGAATTATTGTAAATATAAAAAATATAGGAAGGTAGGTACATATATAAAAAATAAATGCGTCTGAAATATAATTTTATTAAAAATATAATTTTTCTGTGGCTAAAACTGTGCATGCTTAGGATATGCATGGAAAGATATGCTGTTATAGGTAGGACAAAGAAATGATGGATAGATTGTTTGAAAGATGACATGAATAAGAAAGGAGTGGGAGATTACATGTTGTCCTGACCACGTATCTATAACGTGGGATAAGGGCAGGCAGATGATGTTGATGATGAGATCTGACAAGGCTTTAAGAATGATATCTACCTTACTATAGAGTGCTGCCGGCTTAGCACAGCAACCATAGACAAGGTTTTATCGACAAAAGAATAGAGAAAACTTATTTTTGGTTGTAGATGTAGCACATTTTTAAATGTTCCAAATATGTTTATCTAAAAGAATAGATAAAAATAAGCGCTTGGGAAAAAATTGACCAGTTTGGGATGCAGTGAGACCCACAATCCGGAAAAATACGTTGTCTTCTCTATCGTAGAGTCGACATAAAAACGGCATGTAATAACGGCAAGTCTTGTTCACCCCCCTAGGTGTGTTCACCTTCATTCAATTCAGTCTTGTTAGACTGTTTGATGAATGAAATTGAATGAATGAAATCATTTACTATGCACTACGGGATCAGCAGAAGATCATGCCACTTGGCTGTACAAGTCCTGAATCTGGAATACCTAACTCATCAACATCATACACACTACGTTAAAGATACAAAAGTTGCAAAGATTCAATTGAATAATCGACGGCCTCTTTAGCGTGGCATGAGACCTGCCTTAAATGAGGAAGGTGGGGATTCGATCCCTGTTGGATAAATACTTCATAGGCGGTACAGCCGCGGGTGAGCATTGGCAAGTAAATTTCTCCAGCAGGTCTATCTTGGGTTTTTCCTCTAGCCTTTCGCTCCAATCACTTTTAAATCTGGCTCTATGCCCTCTAGCCACTTAAGTTTGGGTCTGCCACGAGGTCCTTGACCGTCGGGTTTGCCCCTAAGAAGACGTTTTTGTGTTCTGGTGTCCGACATACGTTCAACATGGCCAGCCCTTCGGAGACGGCCTACTTTAATAAACTTTACAGGATCCGGCCCTCGGAACATATTGCCACGAAAATAACCACGAGCTTTACAATATGTTCCAGGATAAATACTAGCTTGGCAAAATTTTGTTACAGCTCCAGACTGGACCGAAAACCTGAATGTTATTAACACGAATAACTGGAACCAGTTCCAAAACCAGTATCTTGTTCTTTCTGGAACTGTCTGGTGCTATTGGTCAGTATCTAGTACAATACCAGTGACTTGTCCTTTCTGGTGCACATGACACATGAGCATATCGACTGCTTCTTAACTCTAATGGGCATGAATGTTGTTGGCCATCTGATGTACGTTATTTTTTTATATTGTGATGCCCTGGAATGAGCTATTGAAACGTTTTGACTCGGTAATTTCATGTGTGATTAACCCTTCCCCGCGGTCTCTCCGGCCCGCTCTAACTAACCATGCTGAAGGGTTACGGGTCTCTGTGATCATTCCGCTCTCATTTCTGCCATTCTTGTCCATCCATGCGGTCACCGTGTAGTTTGAATTATTGATAGCTTTGACTTCGTAATTTGCTTTGTGATCGAAATAGAATGTCGTTTATGAACTTTGATGTTTACTTCGGGTGGCCAGAAATGGTAAAAATGTTCATATTATTTCTGTATAACCTGATGTTTTTTACTTATATCACTTAAGTAAATACTTTCATAAATGGATTAAGCATATATTTTGTACGTCGTAAGCTTCCAGGAAAAGCCTGTATATAAATAGTAAAAAAAACTATAAACAAAATGCGTTTACACTTTTTAAATCGCAAGGGCGTATATGATGCTTTTGCAATGAAGCATAGAAAGAGAATAAGCTATTTCAGAAAAGTCAATAAAGTCGTAAGTGAGATCATTAAATTTGGTTTCACAAATTCGCAGAAATACAATTTACGACAAATCTCTTCGCACTCCCACGTGGCCATTACTCAGTCATGAGAATGATCAATTCCCATCGAAGGGTTTTAACCCTTCACAAATCATTCCCGCTAAGCGAGTGTCAAGCCGCTAGCGATACCTCGCGACCGTAAACTCGCGTCATGTCATGACGTATTACGCATTGTCTGTCAGACAAGATTACCGACAGACAGGTCTAACGTACCCACTATCAACTTTTAGGGTTAACAGTGCCGCATAAGGTTCATATTAGAACGAAAATAGTTTGTAGAATGTAAACTGTGTAACTATGTTGCGACACAGTAGCTCTGCATTTTACTTTCCAATTCACAAATGCAAAATAGCATATTGTATTCGCCGCGGTTGGTTCCAACGTTTTATTTCGTTGCTCAACGATGGTTCTTCCCGTGTGTGGGATTTTCGGAATGCAACTTATGAAAGCGAACAATGTGATGCCTAGCGAGGCATTGTGACGAGACAATGATCACTTCTATGTGAAATGGTGTTAAAGTGTCGAATACTCTCTCTTGCGAATTGCTGAATAACTTATAAATATAGCTACCGAATACTGGCGGTAATGCATAAGCGATTGCACACGTAAAGATCGGATCGTGCATCGGGACTGCGTTCCAAACCGCAGTCCGATCTGTACGGTTTGGACTGCGGATCAAACTGTCGTGCTAAACGCGTAAAGATAGAACCGCGCATCTGGGACTGTGTTCACTGACGTGATGCGCGGTTAAAACGGTGAGATTTGCCCTCGCGTCGACATGCCATATGCCAGTTCGGACTGTTAGCCCCGCGCATCTACACGTACTTACGTTTCAGAGTGCGGGTTGGAATGGCGCGTGCTGTTTCCCACGGTCCGAACTTTCTACGTTATACTAGAGGTGACCATCGTGGGCTATATGCTCCGAAAAGTAGTTATTTACTTTACGGGCCGCATCCCGCACATTCAGCCTTTACACACAATAAGCAAATTGTGCATAGTAAGTAGATTTTTTTTCAGAAAACAGTCACCTCACATCGGTGACGAACAGTCGTTTCACTCATTATCATACCGGTCCCATCAAAGCAAGCAATCATCATTATCATCATCTGGGTATTAGAAAAAAGCCGTACCCAGAAATTGGTTATTCGTAGCCTTATAATAATTCTCATCATCCGTCTGAAAACTCGTCAAACTGCTATGTAATTGGTATAAGCACATGGGCGAGTTGGAGTTCTCTGTATGATGATGATGATGATGATGTCTTTGGTCCTCCTTTACGCCAAAATTACTGAACGAGTTTAGCTGTTTTGCTCATAATGTAGCTCTAGATCTGGATCAACATTAATAGAGCAGGAATAGATATATTTGTCTCAGGTCTGGGTATTTTCGTTTAATTAAATATGTATTAGGTTTAAAAAAGAAATTGCAGCGCTTGTAGACTGCCCATAATAGCTCTATTTAGTTTGGAGCTAAATGATGTTGTTTCATATTGTCCAGCATTATTTATTTATTTATAACTTGGATGAAATAAACATCTCATCTATCTATCTATCTAACTTCTGTATGTCTGCTCTAAGGTACCTAGAAACAGTCTTCATTAACGTCAAAAAAAATAGTTTAAACTTTTGAATGCAAATCCTAACCATTGTTACTTTGAATTAATGAATGAATGAGCATTTTTTTTCACCAATTCCAACATTTCAACATCAAAATCCAATCTCCTAATTTATATTCTATCTTGCAAAACCCGAACTAATAAAACCCATCACAAAGAAACCGAAAAATGTCCAACTACAATAAGAAAAATATTCCGTACCTCAAATAAATCATAGTAATGGCCCGGCTCACGAGCAATCACGTGATGACAAGACCACACCCCTAGAAGATTTTATATCATCCAAACAAAGCTACCCCCTTCTCCCCGTATCGACCGGGGAGGCTGGGGAGGTATTACCGAACAGAAGGCTTCGCCGGAACACGATACGAATATCACACCAGGAGGAGGCTGGGGACGCCAGGCCACTTAACTTTGGTACATTTAATTTTGTTCAGCTGAGCTTTTTGTAGGTGTCTGTTAGCTTATGTAATATTTAGAATAGGTATTATTATGTAAGTACAGGTTATGGTTGGAATTCAAATAATATCAAAATATTTATCATCTATTTCAACGTCTATCTCTATCTAGGTCTACACTATAATAATATTATAAAGAGGAAAAATGTATTTTTGTGTATGTGTATGTTTGTGGGGTGTAAGGAGTTCCAACCCTTATCTTCGGAACCCAAGCCAACCCCACCTGCTAAACAACAAACGGGTCTCTGGCGGCCGGCTGATTGCGGCATAGCACAGCCTACATTGGCACAGCTAAATTCCCTGGCCACCGACGGGCAGCAGCGTCGGTGGTGCGAGAAGCCCTGCGATCCCCAACCCGCATGCAAAGCGTGGGGATTATGGGCATATCCCCCCTTTATTAGG
This sequence comes from Horisme vitalbata, assembly GCA_951804965.1. Taxonomy (NCBI): domain Eukaryota; kingdom Metazoa; phylum Arthropoda; class Insecta; order Lepidoptera; family Geometridae; genus Horisme; species Horisme vitalbata. The sequence goes on along the minus strand of OX638101.1, from coordinate 17,498,554 downwards.
GGAGGCCTTTGTCCAGCAGTGGACTGAATATATAGGCTGGTGTAGTGTAGTGTAGTGTAGTATGTTTGTAATGAATAAACTCAAAAACTACAGTGCCGATTTCAAAAATTCTTTCACCATTGGAAAATAACATTCACCCTGAGTAACATAGGCTATATTTATTGCTAGAAAAGATTAGGGATACTTACTAAAACACGTGTGAAGCCGGGACGGGCCACTAGTTTATTATAATTTCAAACGGTTTTTTAAAAAAAAAAAATTCAATGTTGCTATAAACATAGTGAATAGTTCATGTTCATGTACAAAAATACTCACTTACACACACAAACGAACCTTCCCATTTATAATATTCATCATCATCATCAGCCTATCGCAGTCCACTGCTGGGCATAGGCCTCCCCTAATGAGCGCCATTGCATTATAATACTAGTGTGATTCATATACCCCGTGCATGTTGATACCCGTGCGAAGTCAGGGCGAGTCACTAGTTCGGATATAATTTCATGAATTCAGTATCAATATTTACGTTGTGACTTGGGTAGGTACTTAGGACTTTAGAAACCCCCACCAACCGAGGAGTTTCCAAGCAACTTTATTATAAAACTTTTCACTCAGAATTCTTCAGGAAAACACTTAATCTATAGATAGGTACTTAGGTAGTATAATTCACTAAGTAGGCGTTTAATAAATATAAAATTTATCTTAGTAGTCCTGGATTCGAACCGTCTCCAATGATATGATAACGTTAGAATAACACAAAAGAGTGGCGAACAAATATGAGGAGGGCTGACTCCAAATAAGGAGAGCCAGGAGATTGATTAATTGATCTTAGTATTTTAATTCAAGAAAATTTCAGGCTAGGTACAGGTTAAGACAGGATTATGTTGTGTGGGGTGTACAGGGTTCCAACCCCCATATTCGGAAGCCAAGCCAACCTCACCTGCACGTGGTGCATCCTGCTAACTAACTAACGGGACTCTGGCGGGCGGCTGATTGCGGCATTGCGCAGCCTAACACTGGCACAGCTAAATCCCCTGACCGCCGACGGATAGCTCGGCGGTGCGAGAAGTTATGCCCTGCGATCCCCAACCCGCATGCGTGGGGATTATGGGCATTATCCCCTTTTATTAGAGGAGGCCTATGTGCAGCAGTGGACTGATATAGGCTGGTGTAATGCAGATGTTGTTTTCAGTGACGCAAAAGATCCACTTCGATTCCACACTCGAAGTTGCTGATATGATGGACTTGAATTAATGATTCACGCTCTCATCATCATCATCACCATCTGCAGCCTGCGTTCACCCACTGCTGGGTATAGGCCTTTTTTTTGTTGGTCTGAAAATGCGTTACGTATGTCCTTCAGCTCGGGGAGAGTTGGAGGGATCTGTCGGGCTCTCCGCCAACTACTAACTCTCGCTAGCTCGGCGGCCTACCGACTAAAATCACACCGTGTTCCTTCACTCACCAGTGTTAGTGCATCATCGAACCATTCATCGCCTGATGAAGGGCTCGACGCTGCAATAGCTGTTGACGGGGTCATAGGGTCCCGGTAGGATGCTGGTATAGACCTGTCTCAACTTGTGCCACACCACGATCCTGCGCCAGTCTAACCCACGTACGGCCGCGACTTGGACAATGTCGTCTACCTTCTTGCAGCCAGACGTTCCACACTCCGAAAGCCATCCCTAGGCCACCACTCTATAACTATCCTACTACATCGGTCATCACCTCACCTCGCAATGTGCCCTGCTCAGCTCCGTACAGGTAGGTTATGTAGGATTTTTGGCATACACATCATTAGTAACATGGTGTTTTTGTAATACAATAGATAGATAGATAGAAAACTCTTTATTGTACTCACACCAACAAAAACAAATATAACAATATACAATAACAATAATGAAAGTACAATGGGCGGTCTTATCGCTTAGAGCGATCTCTCAATCAATCATCATCATCAGCCTATAGCAGTCCACTGCTGGATGTATGCCTCCCCTAATGAGCGCCATTGCGCCCTGTCCTGAGCTCGACGCATCTAGCTTCTACCAGCAGCCTTTCGCAAATCGTTACTCCACCTGGCCGGAGGGCGTCTACTACGTTTGCCGAGCCGCGGTCTGCAATACAAACAAAATTATAAAAAAACTACTTCTGAGTCTGACACAAACACTGATATGTACTGATTACTCCGAACACCTACTTATACAAAAAAATAATTGTCATAAATACTCCATTAACCTATAAAAATAAATATTGCCGGAAATGATCACCCAGGATCATGTAGCCCCAACGTAATCATACTCATTTATTCATAAAACCAATTTACATGTCAGCTTCATTAATAAAGTATAGGTATATATATCAGTACCTTGAAACATTAAATAACATTCAAAAGAAATAGTTTCACCTAAGTATTCACTTAGGTACTTTGTAAATTATAAATTCATTATAGCTATAGAACGACTGTTCAATAAGCCAGCGTTTTAGGCGGGACTTAAAGCTGGGCAGACTAGGCGCTGTAGTTACAAATACTGGCAGTCTATTATAGACGGCCGGACCCATGACACGGGTGAGTTTGGACGATCTCGTTAGGTTATGGTTTATGCCAACCAGCGTTTCGGTCGGTGCCATCTTATGGGTTTCAAAGGACGACAAGTTAGTCCGTACATATACCGCCACTTGTTGGATAACTATCACTGGTAGCGTCAAAATTTCTAACTAAGTAAAGTAAGAGCTTGTATCATGAAAACCACATGACTGAAAACCTACTTATACCTATAGTACCTTACAGTCTATATAACTGCCTATAGAGGCATTGAAATCTATAGTAAACAGTAGGTAAATGCCTATAGGTTATTTATTTTGTAAATACCAATTTTGGTAGATATTTCAAAATATACCTTACAAAGAAAACACGCAGACCAGAGATAAACACTTGCAAATCATAAAAACATTTTTCTCGCAGCGGGAATCGAATCCACAACCTTCTGCATCATAGGCGAGGCTTCGCCCACTACGCCACAGATATCTTACCACCACCCACTTACTAACAAACCTTTTAAAGATTTTCGCTAATTCTCGCTTGAATTTCGAAAAGCAACAAATATTTTGAAAAACGCAAACCCGTTTAATTCTTTCTCTACTTTCTCGTTGGATTTACAGAGTTTTGCTATTTCATCCGAGTTCCGCAGCGGATTAACACGAACGGATGCGGTAATCAAATCGAAAGCCGTCGCCGGAACAGAGAGCAGACTGGAAAAATGCAAATTGCTCGCAAATCTCTTGAAACAACACAATCCGCGGGGTCTACTGCGTGTTGCCCAGATTAAAGATCTGAATGTTCGTATTCTGGTACGAAGCTTAAATGAGTAACGAAAATGTTGTAGGAAATGAGTCAAAACTTAAGCAGAGATAATAGGCTAATAATATAATAGATAACAAAGGGCGCGTTTTCATTGGAGTGGTGCGCGGAGGAGAATTATATCGCTTCAAAACGAAATCACGTCAAGTAAAGCGCAATTAGATTGGTCAATTTTGCACTTCTCCAAAAAATGCTTTAGAAAATAGTTTTACCTAAATCTTAATGTGAGTACTTGATATGCTTTGGTAGCGTACCGTGGTGGCCTAGTCAAAGAGGCCTAGTCGAAAACTAGTCGAAAACTAGTTGACTTTCAATTCAAAGGTGCAGTGTTTGATGAATGCTGTTAAGATATTATTTTTGATTTACAGTAAAATATGATTTACCTACTCAATGTTTAACCAACATCCGAAATAAGAATTTCTTACACGAAAAATAAACGTTATAAAAATATGAAAAGCAAAATGGTAGAGCCCAAATATCACATTCAATACATGTGGAAACGTAGAGCACCCTAAAAGCGAGGCATATAATTACACTCTCATATACATTCACCGAAAATAAATCCATATTGGTCGTAATAATATCCTTCTCGCTACACGTAATGGTTCGCAGTAACGCGAGAACCCCCAACCCCCCAGTGGGGGCTGGGGGCCACCCCCGGGGGGCTACCTGTGTAGCGTTACAGCCGCTTGGGTGTGGTTTGCCGTTCAATAACTTAATACACTCGAAAGGCTTTCACGCTGAAATCTTGCTCGGCGGTACGCCGACGGAACGGTTTTGATCCTTTTATATTTTACTGAATTTCATTACAAGACTTTTTGGAATTGGGAAGAAGTAAGAATTAAGTGAATGTTGCCAATGAGCCAACTACGTATGTAATGGTTACCTACTAACGCATATTAACATATATCTATCATCAGAGAAAGTCTTGGAAGAGCTTACAAGAATCGATATCATGAGCTAACTAAATGGAGCTCAGGCAGGTATTTCTATTATTATTACTACCTAAAGAAGTTGGTACTCATCGTATAAGTCAATGTGGTAAAACAGTTGATGTTATTTTAATCTATTTGTTTAACTATGCGATTGAATCGATTCGCTGTCATGTCGACGTGCAATCACGAACAAAATTACGATCTATCGGTGATCGGCAATAGGTAATACAAACACGGGGCGGGTAATACACACGGATAGCCGTATGGAGGCTATTAATTGCGGGTTTGCAGGTAATCGATCGAGGCTCGGCACGGCATCAGGCAGAAGGCAGCAGCAGGCAGCGGGCGCGGGATCACGGCGTGTAGAGCGGGCGCGGCGCGGTGTGCGTGACGGATCATGGCGGCGCGGGGGGGCCGCGCCCCTCGGCCCTCGTTAAACGCGCCCGTCGGATACGCGGTCGGAGCCATCCGGCCCCCGAGCGGGCGGCACCTGCGATTGGCCGGCGTGGCGTAACCGATAGCCAATCCCGCGCGCGCAGCCAGCCCGCCCCCGGCCGCCGGCGCCGGGCGCTCACACCGCGCGCGACTCCGCCGCGCACACTCGCTCCGATGCGCGGCTCCTGGGACGAGGCCACGACGGCGGCGCTGCACGCGCGCATCCTGGAGGCGCGGTGCGGGCCCGCGGCGCCCGACCGCGCCGCCGAGCCCGCCACCTGCACCGAGCCCCCGACGCCCGCCTCGCAGCCGCTCAGCGCTCTGGAGCTGGCTGCGCCGACCCCCCTGCTACCGCTGCCGACGCTCTCCTTCAGCGCGTCGCAGGTCGCCACCGTTTGCGAGACCCTCGAGGAGAGCGGTGACGTGGAACGGCTCGCGAGGTTCCTCTGGTCGCTGCCGGTGGCTCACCCCAACGTCGCCGAGCTGGAACGCTGCGAGGCGGTGCTGCGAGCCCGCGCCGTGGTCGCCTTCCACGCGGGCCGGCACCGCGAGCTCTACTCTATCCTCGAGCGGCACCGCTTCCAGCGTTCGAGCCACGCGAAGCTGCAGGCGCTGTGGCTCGAGGCGCACTACCAGGAGGCGGAGAGGCTGCGCGGCCGGCCGCTGGGCCCGGTCGACAAGTACCGCGTGCGCAAGAAGTTCCCGCTGCCGCGCACCATCTGGGACGGCGAGCAGAAGACGCACTGCTTCAAGGAGCGCACGCGGTCGCTGCTACGCGAGTGGTACCTGCAAGACCCTTACCCTAACCCGACTAAGAAGCGCGAGCTGGCGGCGGCGACGGGCCTCACGCCGACTCAGGTCGGCAACTGGTTCAAGAACCGCCGGCAACGCGACCGTGCTGCCGCCGCGAAGAACCGTTCCGCACTGCTCGGCCGCGGCTTCGCCTCCTCCTCCACCTACGACGAGGACTCGGTCGACTCCGAGATCAACGTGGACGAGGAGTAGCACAGACTGATAGTGTAAATAGCGTGATAGTTAGAGACGTTTTTGGTGACGAACGATGCAATATAGACGAGAAGTTATCTATTATCCTAGTTTTAGCAGGTTTCGTGATGCATGTGGTGATGAGTTGTCAGCCATTTGTCATTCTGATTGTTGAAAGTGTAAAAGTGCTCCGAGTGCGTGTCTGCGTCTCGTCAGGTATGTACCACACATAGCAGATAAAGTTCGAATGGTTTGACATCCGCTTCCGACGGACGGTAGGCCTTCACGAACAAGAGTTTGTCTTTGAGAGATCGCTCAATCTTTCAGGTGTAACAGGGTTAATTTTAAAAATTAATTTATATGCTCCTCTCTATTCAGATTTTTAAGATAATTTATTTGATAGTTTGCCATGTGTAGGGTATTTTTGATGCGAGACCCGGTTCTAAATGGCTTTCCGAGAGTTAAGCATTTATTACCTAAATATTTATAGATTTTACCATAGTAAATATAGATTTTATTTATCATATCAGCTTTTAGTTGTATGTTAAAGCTATTATAAATAATGTAGATAATTATGTTCGTGAGGTAGAATAGAGAAGGTTTGTACCTGAACACGTTTGACTGCGTTGTCTCCGTTCCTTGCCAAGTCTTTTGAGGCTGATTCATTTTCTTATTTCACAAAAAAACATTAAGATTTACATTAACATTTTCTACGTGTCTGGAATGCTGTAGAGTGGAAAAATATTTTAAATTTAGGCCTAAATTGAATCTTAGTTAAATTTTTTGCTTAAATTTATATTCCTATTCATCTAAATTTCATAATTTTAACTACTTATCATTGTTTTATGAAGTGAACCAATTAAATCTAAATTGCTTGGATCCTTAGATTTTAATGACGATAAGTGTGCTACACCTCTGATTGTAATCGATATTAGAAATAGCGAGAGAACAATGACGGGTCACGCCATAGCACAATAATTATAAGATCATTGTCATGTCCAGCCAGGTTTACTTCAATCTCTTTGGTTATTGATGCTCCTCTTTCATCAGCTGAATTATGACGGCTGTTTTAAATATACTTTGCTTCCTATGTAATTTTTAAGCGAATATAACTTTCCGTGTATTGTGGTTTCTCGGCAGAGAAGTGGTTTTGAGTGGGTACTCAGGTCTACCTACAGATTGATCTAAAATTATGGATTTAACTCTTTTAAGGCTGTTATAAATTTATCCTAAAATTTTGGATTTTGATCATAACCTAATGCTAGGCCTAAGCGTATTATTGTTTTTTATGCCTGAGTTTGAGTAACACAAGGCAATAGATAGATATCCGAATAGATTTAGTCTTAAAGCTAATATTTGGCCGTAACATATATAATTATGGAACAAGTCCCTGGCCGGTCAATTGATTTGACAAATTTCTTTGAAATGTGAATAAATAGGAATTTATTCGTATAATTTAAAACAAATTGAAATGAATGTTTTTATCATCTCTAAAGAGCATATGCAGTACCTAACTATTATGCTTTAAATATTTTACATTTTCCTGTAAAGCATTCTCAATTAAAGTTTCATTTCAATACACGCACAGTAATTAATTCTATGATTATTATCAACATTCGCATATAAGATAAATTTCATTATTTAATTTTGTAAATTTGTCATGATTAAGAACATTAGATTAGTTAGACTAGTGATAGACTCACAAGAGACTTGTATAAATGTAAAATAAACAAAATGCAAATTGTAAATATGATATCGACTTATATTACAGTCATTAAATTAAAATTGTTAATAAAATTATATTCGTAATCAAAATTTATTGTCTTATTTTTACTCCACATTGAATTTGACGAGACAAGGGATTATGAAAACTTATCAACTATTTGAGCCCACTCCATTTGCAGCCATATATGTCTATATTTATACTAAAAATCCTAATTAAAATTGCATTGTTTCAAAATAAATTTTGTGTAGAATTTAATTCTAATTGGATTTCAGGTCAACCGTAAAGGATAATACTAAATGTCGTTTTTAATATTTTGTAATTTAAACCAAATTAATCTATTAATAACACGCAAAGTCTTGACTTTATAGCTACAGCTATAAATAAGGGAATGTTTCAATACATTTTTTGTTGACCTAACGGAACAGCAAAAGCCGCAAACAGAGCAGAGTAATTTTTCAAGAGTTGATGTAAAAACATATCATTTACATTATTTAGCAACATTTATTTAGACTTATAAACTTGTAAGAATGTTACAGAGTAAAGCAACAAATAAGATAGGCGTAAGAAGGCAGAATAAAAATGATGGAAGTAGTTTTATATTGATATCGAAATTTATATATCTAACATTGAAATTTTATTAAAAAATCATTCTAAAAAACAATGTGTAAAAAGTTTGACTCGTAGGTACATAATATGTCCGTAGTCAAATGTAGGTTACATACTTACCCACATTACAGTACGGATACTTTAAGTTTATGGTTATATTAAAGGTAAATTTAAAAATTCAGTATAGGTAGGTACATTTTAGAAATACTAGTACGTAGGTAATTTACGTATGTTAAGTTTTAATTACATGCCTAAAATTAACTACGTTAAAAGCTTAAGTTTAAAAATAGGTTTGTTTAAATGATTATATATAAATAGAGATACCGTGACAGTCACTGCGAGCATAGTATTTAACAGTATATCGATAATTGTTTAATATTTTGTGTTCGTACTGGGATATGTATCAAAGATTATTAGCTGCGGCCCGCGGCTTCGTCCGCGTGGTATCCGGATACGGAAACCTATAAAATTAAATTTAAAAAAAAGAATGCTGGACGGTATCACACAGCATCATGTAGCCCCAAACTAAGCAGTGCTTGTACTATGGGAACCACATTACTGATATACTACTTATATATTTTTTTGTAAATACATACTTATTATACACTAAAACACACCCGAGACGAATATTTGCAGATCATACAAACATTTGATTACATTACATTACATGCTGTGTGATAACGTCCAGGATTATTTATTATTATTATTTATTATTTGTCTCGTGGCGGGAATCGAACCCGCAACCTTCTGCGTTTCAGGCGGGCTTTCGCCGACTGCGCCACAGTGGCCATCTAGCCACTGTCATTCTGCGTATGTCATTCCTGTTCATGAACCACATTTACAAACTAAAAGTTTGTAAATGTGGTTCATGTGAACCACATTACAAACTAAAAGTTTGTAAATGTGGTTCATGTGGCTCAATATTTTCACATATTCATATATTTAATTTTTTTTACATTTCTTATATTAGTAAGATTGGATAAGATTCAAATAAATAATGGGTACCCCATGTAGACCCCAAAGTTGGGCATAGGCCTCCTCTTGACTATCACTCTTCCGGTACCTAGCTAGCTAGCCTCATCCACAGATTGCTAGCCACGACCTCGATGTCGTTGGACCATCGGGTGGTCCGCCTCTTGGCCGACCTCTGGTCCACCACTCTGTGACTGCCCTTTTTCATCTTCCATCGTCCCTTCTAGCCAAGTATCCTGTAAATAATAATATCCATGTAATCCTGTATATAATAATGTAATATTTCATCCCCCCATCTCGGAAACAGTATTTTTGCTCTTCGATATCTGAGTGCAAATGCCATTTTTATGCGAATCACTCGCTACGCTCGTGATTCAATTTTAGAAACCTTCGCTTGCTCGTTCATCAAAATTGAGCACGTGGTTAAAAGCAACTTTGCACTCTTGTATAAATAACAAACAAATAACTATTATTTCAACTTACATTTTTGACCTGAATTTTTAATTAGAGTATAATATGAACCACAAGTGACACAAATATGATGATACTTTAACATCATATTCGTACCTAGGTACATAGTTATCTAGTTAGTTATTTATGTCACACTCTACTGCAGAATGGATTAAGTAGGTGTGTGAGTAATTAATTTTCCGATAGGTATCTTCGTTTGGTATCGCGTGCAAATATTTTTATAATTCCATTTTAAGTTAATATAATTCAAAAAATAAATACACCACAAGTAGTGTTTACTCGAATACATACTTTACTTTTAAAGTCGGTCATCAGACCGCTAAAATAAATAAAACTTTCTTACTTTCAATTACTTATATTAAGTACTAGCTTCCGCCCGCGGCTTCGCTCACGTGGTACCGGGATAAAAAGTAGCCTATGTGTTAATCCAGGTCATAAACTATGTATATTACAAGTTTCATCCAAATCCGTTCAGTAGTTTACGCGAGAAAGAGTAACAAACATTCATCCATTCATCCATCCATACCTACATCAATACTCACAAACTTTCGCATTTACTCTCTACCGGCCTCTGTCTTTCCTGATATCTATAATCTGGGTCTCTTTAAGTCTAGAGCGAATAGTTGTCTTCTGGACCTTTGTGCTCCATCTTAGACCATAACGTTACCTACTTAACATCAGGTGAGTTCGTGGTCAAACAAAGGTCCATCCGATGAAAAAAAAACAAAATTTATAATATTAGTAGGACTGTAGGGTTTATAAAAACACCAACGACAACTCACAATTTCAGGAAAGTTAAATCTTTAGTAAATGTTATTGGACAGTGTGATACTGCCAGTACAAGCGTTTACAAAATAGAATTTGTGATCAGCGATGATTACCATTAACAGCCCTCGCAAACACGACGCTTTGTCGTCGCGCTTAGTCGCGAGCGTCTGTCATATCTTGCTGTCGCGATTGTCGCCGTGATTGCGGAGCTGTGAACAAAATGTATGAAAATTGTCCCCCGCAGCTTGCCGTAGCGTCTAATCGCTGAAGTTTGTCGTCCAATGTGCGCGGGCTGTTAAAGCAAGTTAGACATGCTGTTCTATCTCCAAGTTGAATTACTTATAAAAATATATACTTATAAAAAACTAAATTAGACGTTTTCACCTGTCTCTATCACCAGATTCTGGTTACCAAGCCCAATCTATTAGACTCGTCAACATAAATTATATGAGCCCAAACTCAAAGGATTTACTAATAGCTACTGAAGAGTTTAGCTCCAAGATACCAAATTATAGTTTTAGTATATTATACTCAAAGTTTTTTTAATATGACGATTAGAAGTAGGTTAAAATTATTGACTTCTAAAATGTTATTAATTCAAGCTAAGTATAAGTAAGCTAAATGTGGACCGCGGCTCGGCAAACGTAGTGTAGGACGCCCTCCGGCCAGGTGGAGTGACGATCTGCGAAAGGCTGCTGGTAGAAGCTGGATGCATCGAGCTCAGGACAGGGTGCAATGGCGCTCATTAGGGGAGGCCTATGTCCAGCAGTGGACTGCTATAGGCTGATGATGATGATGAAGCTAAGTATAAAGTATACTTGTGTTAGAGGATCTTGCTCTTGCAATATCTTGTGTAACAGTTACATTTCACTTTTTAGAACATTACAAAAAATATTGCACGAGATGAATTAAAAGCTTGCGTTGGCTTGCATTTTGTCACGTTGATAACGTTTGCTGTCCAAAATCTAGCTCTCAATGTAGCTCTGGACGGGACTAAATTATGCCTCTTCTTATAAGGCAGGGGTTCAGCACGACCACGCATGGCAAGGGGATTGGTGATCACAGTATCCTCTCTCTATTTCTCTTCAATGTTATATATCCCTCATGGTGATGGGGTCAGCCTTTCTACAATTTTTGTTCCGTTTCGCTCTATCTTCGACGTCTGCATCGGAACCATTACATGCCACCATGTCTCTGCGCAAAACTTCTGTCCAAGTGGTCTTTTGGTCTCTCTCTAGATCTTCTACCAAGGACTGACAGTACTAGTAGGTACCTAGTTGCCAACGTATTCAGATAGCCGTGCATGTACATGCCCGTACGATATCAGCCTATTCTAGGTCTTGTAGTATCGATTTTGAGAAAGAATAAATTGAATAAAATATAGTTCTAAATAAATTAATAAATAATGCTGGACATTATCACACAGCATAATGTAGCCCCAAACTAAGCAGAGTTTGTATTATGGGAACCACATGATTGATATATTTACATATATACATTTGTTTTTTTTAAATACGTACATATCATACGTAGAAAACACCCAGACCCGAGACAAATATCTGCAGAACATGCAAACATTTGTCCCGCGGCGGGAATCGAACCCGCCACCTTCTGCGTCTCAGGCGCACCTTCGCCCATTGCGCCTAAAAGTAAATTATGAAAAAAATATGTGTAATAATCCAGATCTATTACTATAAATAATGTAAAAAAAGAATCTGGATAGGTACACCCAAATCACCTATGTATTGGTTGTACCTACCCAGATTACATATAGGTATGTAATTTATATGTTTGGAAAATACTTTACGACCTATTCTTATACCTACCAAATACCTATAACTACATAAAAATCTGTCGGGCCGTTTCTGAGGAGTGCCACCAAAAACACCGTGATTCGAGATTTTTATATTAAAAGCTAATATCGTCAACCCATCCCGCTTGTGGGCTGCATCTGTACCGAGTGGCATTACGTGTCAGCAAATAGTTATAGGTTTAAGTATTATGTATGTTAGTCTCTAAGGTATTTATATATATGGGCCCTAGTTTAAGTAAATTAAGATCTTGTACTTTTTCTTTGTGCCTGAAATAAAATTTATTATTATTATGACACTTTATTTAATTGTAAACTCGTCTAAAATACATTTTTTACTATTATACTTAATACTACTTATGTACATAAATAAATATCAAAAACATTATAGTAAAAAATGTATCAAAACGGGAGACCATCGACCGCGGGGCAGGGCTCAAACGGTCGGTGGCTAGGGCTGCAGAGAGAGGAACCTCCGCACAATGCGTGCCGAGTCCAGGAGAGCCGCCTTCTGTATCTGACCCTTGATCCAGCTGCCTAGCGAGAGCCTCTTAAGATATTGGTCAAGGCTCTTCGCTATCAGACCGTTCACTGAAACGACTATCGGAACGATAATTGTTGAGTCGACATCCCACATAGCGGTAATCTCGTGTGCCAAGTCAAGGTACTTGCTAAGCTTGTCCTTCTCGGCCTTCACGAGATTAGCGTCATGCGGGATGGTGATGTCAACAAGTATCGCCCGGCGTTCCGACCGGTCTACCAAGACGATATCAGGTTTATTCGCAAGAATAGTCCTGTCCGTGATGATAGAGCGGTCCCAGTAGAGCGTAGCACGACCATTTTCGAGAACCGGTACCGG